>OU026148.1:45340881-45940881 GCA_907269125.1 Eristalis pertinax | reverse complement strand
AACTGATAATTATTTAGTGCTCCACGAAAGTCTCCCCGCCCTCCATCGAACGAAGCCCGCTAACGAGGCCTAATTTGTTCGTCTAGAGATGAATGAGGCATCGACTTCCTGCCGAAAGAAAAAAAGCAGTTATTAATTAACAACGATTGACGTAGCCTTCGCAAAATCTCGTCAGACTAGTCTTTTGCTACACCGATCGCTTAGGCCGGCAAGCGTTTCGCTCGGTACGCTTGTGAATCGCGAGTCGTGAGTCATCGGCACACACTTGCGGTGGACAGTGTGTGCCTTCGAAATGCACGGTCACTGTGTTTCGCCACAATCGCGTGATTTTACTTTCGTTCACGGCGACTGGATAAGTTATCGATATGCTTGCGTAACAAAGCACACAAAATCATATCCCGTGGCCGAGTGTGTGCCGCCGCACATCGAAATGCTTTATTGTCCACTGCATATTATTATTAAATCTGATTGGACGATCACCACGCGCTGTTGTCGCTCCACCGCACAGGAATGATTAATTGAAATAAACAACTGCCGAGTTCGAGGTCAGAATGCCATGAAACAAAACAAAGAGCCAGCCAGAATAGAACACAGAGAGAGTTAGAGAGAGAGAGAGAGGCAACAGCGCCGATGGTGCTGCTGCTGAATGCTGATCATGATGTCAGATGTTCTCCTGATGTTTACACAGCCCGCATCACAGCCTGTCTCTTTCGGCAGCTTGGCGCTGCCCCACTTGCCGCTTTCTCAACCGCTTCCAAATAGAACTTCTACTTGAGGCCGATTGTTTTTAGGTGGAAAATTGAGATGAGATTCTCTTGTTCATCTCCGTGTTCTTCGGCACACAAAAACAAGAAAGATTTTCGCATGCACTGGGGTATAAATAAACGTTTCCATCGTCCAATTGTGGTTGGCATCGAAACGCCTACACACCTTGACTCCACTAGAGCACACAAAAAATCAAATATGGCCGTGTACAGCAATTTGTTGCAACAAGGAGGGAAGAGACAGCCAACCGACATGCGGAGATGTGTGTCGGCGGGGAGACGTGGCCGGGGGCTGGGCTGAGTTCGGGTGTTGCTTCTCGGCAACCACCACCCTCGCAAGTGTAGATAAACGATGACAACGGCGAGGACGACGACGACGACGGCGGTGGCGGCGGCGACGACACCACCCCGTTCATTGGGGTCAGCAGAGGAATTGTGAAATGATTTCGTCACGCATATTCTTAGGTGTAGGTGTGTATGTATCCGAAAGGTACTTACCAGATCCACAGAGAGTCCACAAAGGTCAGCCATCCATTGGAAGGCCCGGCTGCCATCGTAGTAACTGTGCTCCTCAATTGCCTGCGGAAGATCCTCGAGCATTTTGATATAAATCCGAGATGTGTATCCTTTGCAAAAATCACTAAAATTCAACCAAAAACAAAAAAATAACAAACGGCAACCGAAGACTTCCAAAAAAAACAAAAAAAAAACTTCGTTTCACTAAGAGGTGTTGCCTAAAAGACACATACAGGCACAAGCGCGCGGTCTTTGGGTACCTTCAGCTTGTTATCCTTCCCCGAGTGAAGGATATTCTGCTGGTAAACACTATAATCTGTGTGTTGGTGAGAGACTTTTTGTTCCGCACCCTGGCCTTCGTTCAGCTTAGAACATCTGAAACCCGAACAATGCCAGCCGTGGTTGTGATTAAACTCCCTGAGAAGTGAGTGGTTCCTCTTAGACGAGCAGTGCCCGCAGATTCTCACAACACTACAACCGAGCACTATCAACAAAATTTTGGATGCGACGAAATTTTGTGCAAAATTTTGGGTGGGCCACACTTGTTTTGATTTATTGCTTGTTATCTAATTTTGTTTCCTTTTCTCCTCGTTTTTTTCTTTTTTTTTTTCACCAACAAGTTAACTTAAACACGGCTACACCCACCATCAATACGTACCGAAATAAACGGCTCAACTCTCGACTCGACTCGACTGAAGAGGGCCGCGAACAAAAACAACTTTGTGCGAATGCCAATTGAGGGGGATAGATGCTGGCGAGTGAGTGCGCGACTGAGATGCATATAGTGATGTGTCAAATTTGCGGTTTCTTTTTTGATTTTCTCAAATGTCAGATGATGTGTTGAGAAAAACAGTGATGCCATTTAATTGTAAGGGCGTGTGGTTGGTACTAGTTGAAAAAGAAATTTCTATGCATTTGCATTTATAAAGTTTTTGACGTTCGATTTTGAGTAGTTTTTTTGTTTTTTTTTTTTTACAAAATTGTCGCGTGGGATGTTGTTTGTCAATTTTTTTGAGTTGGATTAGAAGGTGGATTATAATTGTAAGTACTGACGTTCAGCCGCAATCATGTAATCATGTCGTTGCTAAAATATCCGTTTGCACATCCTTAGCAGCAGTTTCAGCAAATGTGTGCAGGAACGTACCAAATCGAAAATACGTTTATCTCTGAACCAGAAATCAACCATGAATCTAGAAAACCCTTGCCACAAGTCGTCGGAGTCGACAGAAAACAACTGCAACTCTTGGGGAACAGGTGGCACAGCACAAGTGGTTGCTCCGGTAAGCAGATCCACCTCCACGTTCGTTTTAAATGACAACAAATCATGGATAATTTTCAACATAAATTCATATATTTTTCACTCTAAATAAATTTTAATTAAACTACTGTAATTTTGTACGTTTCTATTTGATCTTAATTTTATGCAGCTTCAATTTGAATCCTAACATTTCACTAAGCACGCCGGACAGCGCGGATAAAATAACAACTTTTATTGTGGTATACAGGTAGGGATTGGCACTGAGCCCTGAAATTTTGAACGGCGACTCCAATTCTTTGAGCAGATCTCCGGCTAGCTTTAGCACACTATTCGATACCATCAGTTCGTCCTTTTTGTTCGGCTTCTGCTCGATCTGCAAGGGATGATTGGTTTATTCGCTCAAAACAATCGACTCGCATCAGTCACACTTACCTGCAGGTAGAGGTTTATTTGTTCAGTGATCAGCACGGAAATACTTCGATATTTTCTATTGATCTTATTGCCAAGCGTCATGTAGCGAAGTAGGAAAATGCCCAGCGCACTCGACCAAAGAAGAGCCTCCAAATTCAGGTGGGAATGTAAGTGCACCGAATCCTTCAGCCATTCCACACTGAGAAAGGCCAGCAAGAGCAGGGTTAACAGGAATGCTGCCGACACAATGACGTCTACCGACCGCTGTGGGCCTCGTTTCTGGAAATAAAGTTGGTCACATAAAGGATGTTGCATCGTTTTTTTGCTTACCTTTAAGTAGGATCTGACGCTCAGCCAGGTTTTGATGTTTCGTACTTTGTTCAGCCGAAAATGTGGCAGATCGGATTTTCGTGCACGTCGCGATGAGGTCAAGTGTGAAAAGAGTTTGGCATACAAGAACCTGCAAGCAGAGTGTAAGCGATATCGTTTGCTGTGGCGAATGAATACAAACCTTTGCTTAAAAGTTCTCTCGGCGACAGCAAACAGCATGAACATAATCAAAGTCAGGGATAAGCGCTGCGCAAAGCCAATAACCAAAACCGTCCGTTCCCACTGAGTTTCGCCGAATGCAAAGCGAAGGATGGCGATGAAAGAAAACGATGCCTTCTCCCACAGCAGCATCGGCAGGTCGAAGTAGTTCACCTCCATGGTCTTGTCAGAATCGATTGTAACCTGCGACGGGGGCGAGAACAAATTACCCTCAATCGCATCCACTCACAGGCCAGACGGGCATCCTTACCTCGCACAGATGACAGAAGGATGGTATCAAGGAGAGAATGATCGAAAAGGAGACGCCAATGTAGATGTAGTCACAGGTTTCGGGCATCGCCTCCACGCGCTCAATGATGCACGATGATATGTCTAACACAGACATTTGAGCCTTCTTGATATCCCGATGGTCCCAAACTGTGCAGCTAACTGAAACGATACAGACAACCCGCCCTGTTAACAAGAATTCGGTTCGCATCGCCCTTCGTCTGTACCCACTTCGATCAGTGTTGCCATGCGGGGTGAGTATGGTTGTTGGCGTGAAGTCCATGTCATATCCTTCATCCTCCGACAGCTGGGCCTGTTGGTAGTCCGAGTTCTCCAACTCCGAGCTGTAGCTGCATTCCTCACCTAAAAGTAGAAATCACATAAAAGCTCATCGCTCACATTTGAGATCTCCAGTCATTCGTACTGTTTGTGGTGACTCCCAGCCATTCGGTGGCCGATGTTGTGCACTCCGTGTAGTTAGACGTCCCTGGCGATGCTGGGCTTGAAATCGTTTCCCCATTGTCGCCCTCTTCGTCGGTGTCGCTGCTCTCAATGTCAATGTTCAGCTTCGGGGGTTTCTTCGGAAAGATCTCACTTGGCGACGCCTTAATGCGGGCTGTTCGATCCAGATCAGAGCCCGACGAGAGCGGATACTTGCGCCTGTAGCCTGGCAGGTGGCCCGAGGCGCTAAACACTTCTTCGGCGCTGGCATTGTCTTCTTTCAACTTTGCCGAGCCCTCAGTCAATCGTAGCCGTAATTGCTTTGCGTCAGTTGTTTGAGACAGACTTAGTGCAGCCGCAGTTGGGGCGGGATTCTCTTCGCCGCTTGAACTCTTGCCGTTGAGACTTTCAAACCCGTCATCTTCGCCAACATTGCGCTTGATTGCACCACTCTCTCTAGCCTCTTCGTCGAGTTGAATTAGATCGCAGCGATTTGCTTCCGTCGATTCTTTGCTGTTAACCTCGTCCAGTTTCGGTGAACTTTCGCCACTGCTGTTGCTGGTGGTGCCAGCAGTGGCGCCTGCTTCGGGTGATGATAGTTTTTCTGTTTGCATTTCAACTGCAAAATTGTGAATGGGCGAGTCCCAGTTGACGTTTCTCTTCTTGCTACTGGCGTCGTTAATGGCCTCCGAACACAGTGGCAGCGTTAGGTTACCGCTGCCGGAGAGATTGAGATCTAATTTGGATGAACTTATGCTGGAAGATGATGGTTGTTTAGCTTCTACTGGCGTTGGAAGTTTGGGAAAGCCTTTGTTCTCCTTAGCACTCATAAAGCTGTGCTTACTGTGCATGCTGTGCATGCTTGCTGCGCTGTCTTGTGGTGTTGATGCTCTGCTCCGGACTTTACTGCCCGTCGAATGGGCTGATGTAGACTCTGTGTCCACGCTTCGCATTCTGCAATGTTAAATACATATAATAACGACCACATTCGATGTGAGGCGCAGATTGACTTACTTGACAAGTTTCTTTCGCCTTCGCACACGTTCCCTCGGCTTGCCGGAGGAATTGCAGAATCTCTTCCGTTTTGATGTCATGCCGCTGCCGGAACTTGTCGCAACTATTTGCGAGTGAATAAGACTTAGGATAAAACTCAATGCCATAGGAATGAGCAGTTCCGATATGGATACAATGTACTGTGGAAAGAGTGATTAGCAAAGAAAGAGTCTTTAGGTTATGCGCCCTCACCTCGGCATCGCTATCCATGCGGTGAATGTTGAACGTGTAGACGGCCCAACTAATCATTTGAGTTATGTACAAAAATAAAAGAACACCAAATACTTTTGGCGACGTCTGTTGGACCCACCATTTTGCGTAAACCGGCAGAAAGAAATATCTAAGTATTGCAAATCGTATCACAGTCAAGAGAGATTGCTTCGGCTTTGCCTTGGGAAATGTTGAACCTAGAAATGAAATTTGTCACTGGTTAGTGCTGATGGAATGGAATGTGTGTAAGTGGGGATGTTGGTGTCACGGCAAATCTAATGTATTCAACGGAGATCCAATTCGATTTCGCAAGTGCGGGTAATTAAAAGTTTCGTGACGGGAAGTTGAATTGTTCTATTTCCAACAAAAAGGCTAGGAGTCGTCTACGACCGCAAGGGAGAGACATGAAGATGGTGTGTACATTTGATCGAAGGATAGAGATTTGGAGGATTAACCTCATCTTCTTTGGTAAATCGAGGGGAAGACATAACCGCCAAATCTACGAACTGTACCATGATGTGGATGTAGTCCGGAAGGCAAACATTCGTAGACTACACTGGATCGGCCACGTCGAGCGCATGAACACCAATGCTCCAGCAAAGTGGGTCTTCGAATGCGAGCCTCGTGGTTCGATAAGGAGAGGAAGACCTTGCTTGGGTATTGATGACTGGAAGCAGAGTGTCTAGCAGCGTCAGCGATTGCTCAGACTCAGACCCTCCACGGGTCGTAGGCCTGATATGTAAGTCAGTTACAGTCCGAGTTGGACCTGGGCCTAAGCACACAAGTGATCTCTGACCAGCTGTCTCCAATTACCCACACCGAGTAGCTGAGGTCCGCCTCAACGTGTGTGCGCCACCTAAGATGTGGGCGTACTCTGTTGAGTTGTCCCTTTGGATTGCAATCAATGACTCTACGTCCCAGAGCCAAGATGTCTATGCACTCTTCTACGTCTCAGTCACCTTAGGCGTTGGATCCGTAAACCGCTACGTCGCTGTATAGTCGAATGAGTCTTCGCCTCCAGATGGCCTCAACGCAAAGTAGGGTGACTGCCTGACTGATTTGGAAGTCATGCTCATTTAGACCATCCGGTCCATTGTGCTGTCACGTTTGACTTTGTGTCCAAAACCCATTTACTTTTTGACCTTGTAGTTATTCCCTGGTGGGATTATTGTATTCCTCTTGGGATTTGTTGGCCATTTGTGATCTCTTCTGGCCTCGTTTATAGCCATTTAGAGGCTTTAAGAAATTGTAGTCCTTTGGATCAATATTACTTAGATCCTCAAGGTTGCTGAAGTAGTACTTCTTCTTGTTTCCGCAAGTCCGAGGTAGTGTAATATTGTTTCCTCTTCTTCTTCATCCATGCAGCTTCTGCAGAAGTCGTTATAAGGTGCCCCAGGTCTTCTGGTATGGCTGCCTATAAGACAGTGGCCAGTTAGCACCCCTATCACTCCACTAATAACCTTCCTGTCTGGCTTTAGGAGGTAATCAGCCCTTCCTTGATTTAGCATAGGCCAGATCGCTTTCGATATCCTGCAAGTGTCCAGTTCAGACCATTTGCGGTTTGTATCGTTTTTCGCAAGCGATTTTATTGTTTTCAGTGAGGGGTGGGTGTTTCCTGATCTGCTGCCACTGGCATACCCGCTCCCTTTCTTGCTAGTTCATCATTGTACGGAATACCCTTGTGCCCGGGGACCCAGCATTGGGTAGGATTGCATCTGGCCGCTATCTCGCTTAGAGAGTTTTACCATCTTGGCATTTATTGATGGTGTATCTAGATGGCCGCCTGACTGTCTATTGGGCTCATTGTCAGTCAGTCGGATGGCTGCCTTTTGAACAGCTGTTACTTCCGCTTGGAATACACTGCCGACTGGTTCGGTATTTGGGTTGGATCGGAGATCTCTGGCAAGCTGGAGTAGATGCCTGATCCCGTGCCTTCTTCCGATTTTGACCCGTCAGTGTAGATTTCCCATGCAGCTGGGCTATAGAATTTGAATTTGAACAGATTGAACTTTTGTCTTGAAGGGACTAAAGACTTCTTCGTTCGCTTTTGAATTTATCCATGCTGCTGCACAGAAGAGCATGACCGGGATAATCAATGTCTTGTACAAAGTAAACCGGGTTCTTCTCGAAGGGGGCCCAACTACTCAATTGCCTTATGAGCAACAATGCAAACACCGGTGGGCTATTCTGTGTCTTTTCTTGGTACTGATGTCGTTAGCTTTGGTTACTACGGAGCCAAACGAAGTAAATGGAGTCCCTGATCACCATAGAGTTATTGTCGTCGATGTTCTGTCACTTCTTAAGGTCAGCATATGATTCGCTCTTTTGTCCTCGCACCCTGCGGCTACTAAACAACGTTACCACCATGCAGCTAGACGCAGTGTTGGCGTCCTTCCCACAACACCCCAAAACATCTCGGCTACAACTGGCCTTCCAACTATCGAAGGACATCGAGATGCGGTGATAAAGGCTTCCACGAAACTCACATTTTCAAATAAACAAGGAAATCAAACGTCTGCCGTTTAAAATATCCTAAAATCCAACGAGGACCTTCTCCTCCACCTCGAGATTCAGTCATCTCCCCTGGCTGACAGAATCGGATTCCTTTAGTCTAAACTTATCAGTAAATGGGATCAAATCACGAGATCCACCCCAAGGCCTGCAACTGCATTTGAAGTAATCTACAAGAGAACGAGTGGCATTTTCTATTCGTGAACGGATGGAAGCCATTGGACAAGATCGCATTTGCAGTTACACTCGAGACGGAATGCATCCTAAAGCTCAGCATTCCAACAGTTTCATCCCTTAATTTGCTCCATATTTGCATTCGCTGTGTTCCCGTGTCGTGGCATATACACATCGCGACAAAAATACAGCACATTCGCATATTTTTCCAAAAATACAGTTAGCAATGAATTTCGACGCTTCTCTCTTTTAGTTTTGAGTGGTGCATGCAATGCATTTCTTTGATTGCATAGGTGTGAAACGAATTGAATAGATTTACCGATATTTGCAACCAAAGGTGCGATGTACGACATGTGGTGCGACAAAATGATAGCACAGGACGATGAATTTGCGTTCAGTTTTCTTCGAGCGATTGCAAGAGCGGATGCATTCAGATTTTTTGTAAGAAAATTATCTCTTGGTCCTTTTAAAACCTAATAAAGTTTTCTGTAGTTGAAAATGGGTAGAGGAAAGCCCTAAATCTTCAAAAAAAAAAACATGAAAATCGGTGGAATTGCAAAACATTTATGCAGAAGCCGAAAATCTATCATGAATTTGCTTAAATATCCAGAAAATGATGGCAAAGCTCACAGTAGTGGACGACCGAAAGCTGTAACACCTAGCGAAAAAATAGCAATTGTACGTGCGGCATCGATTTCCGACCTTACTGCAAGAAAAATAGCGGAAAAAGCAGGTGCTAAGACTAATGTTCGCAATGTACAGAGAATGTTAAAAAAATTTAAATTATAAAACGCAAAAAATTACAGCGAAAGCAACGCTTGCAAACAAACAAAGAGAAGAAAGACTCAAGTTTGCTGAACGACACATTAAATGGACAAAAAGATGGCGTCAGGTCCTCTTTACAGACGAAACAAATTTAATTTGGATGGCCCAGATGGGTGGTTATATTATTTCATGATTTTCGAAAAGACCAGAAAGTTCTCAGTCGTCGTCAGCATGGAGGCGGAAGCGTCATGATTTGGGCCGGTAAGGGAGAACTGAAATAGATTTCGTACCGTCAAGAATGAACATCCTAGGCTACCTGGAATTGATTGGGGATATCGTAACTAATTCGGGGCAAGAATTTACTAAATGTTGCATGATTTTCCAGCAGAATGGACGGCTGCATTCCACACTGCCAGTTGTGAAAGAATTTTATCGCGAAAAAGAAATTGTAATTCTAGAATGGCCAGCACGTTCCCCTTACCTCAACATCATTGAAATTTGTTGGGGATATCTTGCGAGAGAAGTTTACGCCGAAAATAGACAGATCTCAAACGGAGCATTGAAGAAAAATGGGGTGCAATGCCAAGAAAATATATTAAAAAGTTATTTAAATCGCTTCCACAGAGAATGACGGAAATTTTGAAAAAGCAAGGGTCAACTCATTACTAGAATTCCAAATTTTTATAATTACTGTAACCTCTGTAACCTAATTTCTTATATTTTCAAAAATGTGCTATCTTTTTGTCGTACCACTTAAAGTGTTTATGCTTTGTATGGAATACTTGTTTTCGTTTTTGTATTTTTGAATTAGTATTTTGTCATATTATCCCTTAAATAAACAACATTTGTGCAAAAAAAAAAAGTAAACAAAAAATTTACATAAATGTGCTATCTTTTTGTCGCAGTGTGTACATATGTGCGTCGAATCCAATTCAATTCTCGACACAACTCAATAGTCACATTGTGCGGGCTATAGTTCTCTTGGATCAGATTTGAAAACCGGATAATAGCGGTGATTTCACTGGGATTCGAACCGGGAACCCCTCTAACCAAGGGCAGACACTCAACCAACAGCGTCATCTATGAGAATTGTGGTTTGCCGTCTCTGAACGTCTGAACGATAATCTATATCTGACTTGGTCGGAGTATCATAGCAGATGGGATAGGTTAGGTTACGTTGGAGAGGGTGACTGATGGTTGGCAGCAGTCACACTTAGGCCAGAGTAGGCTCGTTGTGCTACCACGCGGATCGGATTTTTCCTGTGCCGCAAACTAATTAGAGCTTTTGATAAAGCAGAGGAGTTGACTGATACTTCCGCCAGGAGATACGCAATAGTTTCTTCCTCCTTTTCGTCTCTGCAACTTCTGCAAAAGTCGTTATAGGGGAGGCCTAATCTGGAGGCATGTGTTCCAATGACACAATCCCCGGTTATGACGCCGGTAATGGTCCTAAGGTTATGTCTGCTCATCCTGATCAGGCTACGCGAGCGTTTTGGATTGATGGTAAACCATGCTGTTTTGTAATGGAACACACAGCGTCGGTAGACCAAGCAGAATGTGTGAATAAGCGTTTCAAGCTTCAGTAGCGATGGGCATGGATGGTAGGTCTCCAGCGAGTTCGTCCGCTTCACAATTCTCTGGAATGTCACAGTGTTCCGGTATCCACATAATTTGGATGCCAAATTACTTGGCCATCGCGTTGAGAGATAGGCTGCAATTCAGGGAACTCTTTGAGTTAAAAGGGACTGCGCTTATGACGATACCTGTGCTTAATATTACATTGTTTTTTTTGAGCTTCCTTAATCGCTGCAGTTATGCAGGAAAAACGCTACAATGTTTTGGTAGTCGGAATGGTAATTGAATGTTTAGTTCCTCAGAACCCACTGCCACACCATCGATCATCTTCGATCCATCTGTGAAAATTCGCAGATTACCGGCAAGCGTCTGATCTTCAGAGTGCCTTCTCTCTGAATCCGCTGTGGCAGTTGGAAGATGAGCCTTGGAAAGGCTCCAAAATCCTTACTATACACTGTACATTTTTTTAGGTGAAAAATTCGATGTCGTCGGATCCACTCCAGTCTTTGGATTTCGTTAATACACATCTTAACACATAACCACAGGTGCGCACAGGTCGTAGGTACGCCTAGTTGGGCCGCTGCGGCAGTTGGAAGATGAGCCTTGGAAAGACTCTTCTCGAAGAGTACGTCAGGCAAGGACCTATAACAGTTAAGAATAGTAGAGTGTCCGTAACGTAGTTCCTTCCACATAGGCAGCGATTTCAGTCTTATCGCCGTGTTGGACGCAGCTTGTCTCTCTATATGAGTCTTCTACTAGAGTAAACCTTACTCTTGCGTTACCTGTCCATAAGGTCTAGTTCTTCAGTCTACAGTTTGATGCGCATGTCTGTTGTAGACCCAGAGAGCAATACAATATACTCGACGAATGAGGGTTCTAAAGAAGAGCGTGGAAATCAATTTCAAGGAAAGCAACTAGTGACGATAATTTTGTAACGAGTATTCTAACGTCTACGTGTGGTTACTAAAGTTAGTGGAACTTAGAATAGGACAGTCTACGTTGACAGTCCTTGCTGGATTAACTCCAAGGGCACATGCGTTAGTTGATCTCTAGTTTGTTTCATAACATACTCCCTTTTTCCTCATACTCAAGCAGACACCAGTTTGTGGGCGAAAATCTCGTTAAAGTGCAAGCTTCACCTTAAAAATTCATCTATCTACAATTGTCTAGTATGCAGCCTACACTTTGCAGAGCTGATTATCGATAATTAAGAAACCAATTCGAAACAGTTCAATCATGCCTTTACAAAAACACAAACGTGCTAAACGAGTTAACAAGGCGCACAGCTCGCTAATCTCTCGACAAGAAATCAAAGTTTGAGTATGCACACGTTCATGTGTTCGTTTCTAATTTTTAAAATATATAGCCTTCATCGCAGCAAGAAAAAAAACAAAAAGTTGACCTACAAGTCATTTGAATTTGATGGGAGTCTATCCACAAAACAGACGCATTCGTGTGCGCGCGCCGACACACACTCGAAGACACCAAGCAAGCCATGGAATTAATGGTCATTCACACGTGTTCAGCAAACACACACGCACACTGGTCGGTACATATTTACTTTTATAACGATTCTCCTCGAAAGCGGACAAATATTTTGCTTCTCCTTTTACAGTCCGATAACGTACGTTTTGTAGATAAACATTTGATAAGCTAGATGCAAAAATGAACGCCGCCACATTCGAGCAGTACAGAGGCCTAACTTCAGGAAGAAGAAACATGCAATCTGCGACTGCAAGCCATCTGCTGCCAGCACTTCAGATAAGATAAGGTATCCGTAATGCCGGCCTACTGTGTGACACACATAAACCGTGAATTTGTGAACTCGTAAAAAAGGCATTACATTAAATGCCCGCTTAACGACGACCACGACGACGATTTTATTGTTGCAGTTTTATTTTATTTCCTCCAATATAGTTTACATTTGGATAGTAAATCGCCTCCATGCGATGAATTGCAAATCGTATCCAATCGATTGCCTGCCACTGGCTGAGCTATGAATGGAGTTTTGGATATCTGTTGTTGTTTGGAAAGACAAACACGCCACCAACAGGCACAGACACGCTGTCAATCAGAGCTTGTCGTGAATAGCGAATAACTTTTTCTCTATTAAACGTGTGAATCAGCTTCCTATCACATTTCCCTTCAACGAGCATATGAATGCAGGCTTTTAATGGAATACTTCTTCTCACATGCAATCAGTTCACTGGAGGGGATGATAGAAAAGTCCGTGCTCCATTTTGAAATTATGAGACAAGCAGGCATGTAATTCCTTCGTGAGAATTGTGTAATTTGTCGTCAAACTTAACCCAATGCGGCACTATAGACGCAGGTGTCCTCTGTTGCGTTGTTCCTAGAGCTCGGAGGCAAGGACTCTTCGGTGTCTATGTGCTCTGCCTAGCTCAGCCACCATAGCCGTTGAATTCGTAGAAGCCTGACCGGACACATGCTGTACACTCCGTGCAATTCTTGGTTGGATTTTCTCATTCAGATGCCGTCAACAAGACCAAATATGACGCGCAAAACCTTTCTCTCGCAGAAACAAGGCACTTTTTCTTTCGTTTTTGAAATTTCTTATGCCTCGACATGAAACAGATCTGGCTAATGTTGAATCATCGCATGACAAACAACCTATTCTGAATGGTAACCTAATTCGAACCCCTATAGCTCACTGCGATATTGGAGAACATGCCTAAAGATTGGGTTTCCCTTTCAACGAATTCTACGAACATGATGCAAGGACGAAGAACTCATACCTTCTCTGCAAGTGCCCGGCACTAACCTCCTTATGAAAATGAGTTCTGAGAATTTTCAAACAAAGCCGACATGAACATCAGGTAGTTCTGGGAATTCATACAATTCCAGGAGTGAGATCTTAGTCGCCTTGAGGTCTAAGTGATACCCTTAGTGATACCAACCACTGTGTCTCTGCGAGGAAGCCGCCATCTGCCTGGATAACTGAATTGTTAGCTCAGACGATTTGCACACAACAAGGCGGGTAATTTGATCGGAAGTAAGCTCGTCAGCAGAAGTGGCTGAAGAGAGTTTCTGGAAAGCTTCTCAACTTGAGCCTTCAAAGTACACAGCGATTCGGTTTTCATCTCCTCAATTGTGTCGAACGATTTTTTAAACTCTTTCTTCTTCCTCTCGGGTTACAGTCCGTGATCCAGGTCCATCACGCCTCAGCCAACAAGCGTCGGGCACGATCATTAATCAGCTGCTTCTAATTTCCCGTTTTGGTCCATCTCCACTTGTGTACTATTCCGAGGGCATCATCTATTGTCCCACTGGGCTTCTCTCTTCGGGGTGGAGCAGCGTTGTCCATGAGCTCTACAGCTTGAGCGTTACATCCGTAGACGCCTAATTAGGCTCATGTCGCTGTGCAGCCCCCGATCAATTCGTGGTTGCACCTTGTCCTCCAAATGCTCGGTAGATGATCCTTAGTCGCGCAGCAAAATCTGCTGCATAAAGCGATACTGAGAGTTAACACTTAAGGCTCAACTATAATGCGCATGAGCGAGCATTAGCTAGTGTCAAACGCGCATGAGTGAGTGAGCACATACACCCAACCCCATGCGGCAACCTATAATGTCGTCCATGAAAGATTGCGAGCATTTCGTTAAGCATGTGCAAAACACAAATGTTTCGTTAAGCATGAGCTAGTGCGAAATGAATCGCACCGCGCATATGCGAATGTGACAGATAAAACACAGACAAGAAAAAAAATTTGAAAAATGAGCAAATCAGCAAATCATGATTTTTTTGCAAACATGACGAAACATTTCGTTGAAATTTGACACTAGCTCATGCTCGCTCATGCGCATTATAGTTGAGCCTTTAGATAACGTAGTGTTTTGTGTACTCTGTGACGAAAAAAAAAAATGACGTCAACGCAAACAGGACCAAAGAGTGCACGCAAAGCTTTCCTTTCGGTGAAGGTCCATCAGCGAGGTATTTGGAGTGTTATAAACATGATCCGCGATTTTTCACAAATAACCAATTATCAGAAAAATTAAGGAAAAATATAACTTCTTCGTTTAAAAACCTCCATTTTTCTCCACGAATTAATCATTTCCTCAGCAACATGTCATGGTCACTTCGTCGCTGTCCAAAAAATTCAGAACTAAAAAATTCTCGAATTGTACACGCAAGTCGACAGAATTCCATGTGAATGAAATGTCAGAGTTTGCGAAGTTCGCAGTTCGCAAGACGCGGCTCACGTGCACAGCACATAATTAACAAACAATTCTTGATGTCAGTTGATCATTGTCTTTAACGCATTCTATGCCTAATTGCCGGTATCTTGTGTGTGCGAGGTGGCGGTTCTTTAAGAACCGAATTAGTTTGAAACCTCTGAAAGCTGAATATTGATGTGCCCTTAGAACCATCGTGTGGCGTTCAGGGGCATTATCAATTCTTTGATGTTCATTCCGGAAATCACGCCGAGAGATTCAAGGAATGGTTTGCCCAAAAACCATTGCCCTCAAGGAAAAAGGATTCTTGTTCTGTAATGTTTTTTTACAAATGCATACGATAATGTGTTTTATAAGGAATTCTATTACTATTGGACAGTGCCCCGTAATTACCGCTGAAATGTTTGCAATATCTGTGCGAGTCCTCTTTAGAAGATCGAGTCTTCGTGATGTTGTACTCTGGCCATTTCTTCCTAGATGTCGCACAGTTAGGCGACGGAGACCATCTAAGGTTAGATATTTCAAGAAATGTGGTATATTTCGTGCTTTTACTAGCCCAAGTGGAATGTGCACTTCCATAGCTGACGAGCAATGCGGTCCTTGTTTGGTCAGTTCATCGGCTTTCTTCTTAAGGAAAACGTTTCTTTGCCCTGGAACCACCCATATTATGATTATTTGATTGAACTTTCCCCCTACTGCACCAATGCCGGTACCACTTGTAAACAAAACATGGCCTTTTTTAACTTTAATGCTGCTTCATCAGGCTGCATTCTTCAAAAAAAAATTACATGCTTCTTCTTTGCTCAACGAATTTAGACAATTGCTAAATTTAAAACAGGTGCGTAACTATTGTACAAATGTAGATTTTCCAGAGAAATTCGGAAGAGTACACCGAACTCGAGCAGTCCGCGTATTTCAAAATGTTGTTCTCTGTTCAGGTTAGGCTGAAACACCTCGAAGCAACATTTGAATTCATGTCGAAACCAGGTTATAGCCAAACGAATGCATCCCAATACGTTTCTCATTTTTAACCTAAGTCATTTACAAAGCACACAAAACATTAAAAACACTCACCTCTCACTAGATCAACATCGATAAACTCTGTTTTGAGTTTGGCATTCTTTAGAGTGAACCCCGAAAAGCCATCCAAGATCTTTTGTTCAACTGTCTTTTCCCATTGTTGCTTGTCATATGTGCCGATCTTTTTCTGATACCTGAAACGAAACGGAAATAAGTGTAAAAACTCGTTGACAACCCTCAGGTAACCTGTTTATGGAATATTATTTAACATTTTCATTCATTCAACAAGCCGGCTCGATCTCGGCACTCCAGCTGTCGCGAAAAAAGTGCTGACATTTGTACAAACATTTGCACGCGTGTATAACAAGATGAATGCACGTATTACATCGGTTCGAACGGTTATGGAGATTAGTTGAGTGATTCATTGGGGGATTATTGCTGTGTAGCCAAACAATTTGACCAGACGTGCTTTGTTCTGAAGGGTTGCTCGTGAACATAAATTCGGTGTGCCTCTGGCAGGCGAAGATTTAGTGTCATAAGGAGCCCCAAATCGGGACAAAGTTATTGCTATTAAGTGCCATCTTTGGATGGCAAAAAAGACGTTTGCCTGGACAGAAATGGGTACCATTGATTTTGACGACAAAGACGGATTCGATTCTGTACACAACATAGCTCAAACCAAGGCCGCGTCAGATATAAAGAACATGTGTGCATTGGAACTTCCCTTAGTCCCTCTGACAAAGAAGAAACAAGCGGCCAATTAGTCATGAGCTTTGTGTATAAGTTGCGGTTAATGCGGCTGTTCTTTGTCAGTGTGCCAATGTAGGTCATTTCAACCTGCATCATAATTCTTTAAAAAAACGCAGAAAAATGTCGCCTGCTTGCGGACTGCGTTTGGGTGGACCATAGATTAGAATGCAACCACTCGTAGATTTTGAGAATTGACTATATGTCGTGATTTTCCAATAAATACAGCAATGAACGGAGTTTTAAGATGTGGTACAGTGCATCAGACGTTCAAGACAAAGTGTCATGTCAGCCAGTCAGTCAGTCAAGACACAGCAGGAGCAGAAGGGACAGAGTGAGAAAGGAAGAGAAGATACCTGTGTACATTCAATGTTTGTGGATTGTAGTGTGGGGATAAAAGGGGGCCGGGAAGAGCAGTGGTACACGGTGCTGTGGTGCAGCTGTAAAAGGACGACGTCCGAATGCAGGCTTGCAGGTGATGTGAGGAGCATTTCTGACGTGACGAATATTGCCGATGAATGGAGGGAGGAACTCACTTGAGCATCGTTTATTAAATGATGAGTTCGTGTTCAAGCGCGCCTATTGAGCTCGCAATGAAAAGTAACTACTCGCTTTTCGAATCTAGGTAAGTAGGTGGGTGGGTAGGTCGGCCCTTTAGGTCTCATATTGAAAAATCACACCAAACAAGGGCACATTAGACCCAACAAGTTGGTCAAAGTAGGCCGTGACTTACTAAGACCAACTTGTTGGGACCATTGTGCCCTTGATTGAGATGGTTTTTCACCGTGAGACCTACTTTATTCCCAAAACCACTCGGATTCACATATGAATCTTAGGAGATTTGTCTGTTCGACACCGCTCAAGTCTTCCTGCTCTGCGAAGAAAGGCTTTAGAAATGCCTTCTTTTCTTTGCTGGGGCTGGGCAATCGCAGAGCAAATGTTGGATAGATTCTATTTCTTCAACATCTCTGCAGCTTCTGGAAAACGTCGTTATGCAGTAAATTCCTCGCCCTCGCTGTTGCTCCAATGATCAGGCTATGCCATCTAGCTCTGGCTCTATCTAGGGCTTCACCCTCTAGCTTTTTCCCTCTGGAGCTGAATGGCGTATTCGGATGCGGGATGAACAAAGGGATTCTCCCAACAACGAACCTTTTCTTCTGGAGGTTGTCCGCCATTTCGTGTCTTTAGATTCAATTATGGAACAGCCACAGATGAACTGTCTGCACAGCTTAACCAGATTCGATGTCAAAATGTCTGATGGTACGGCGTTTATTGCCGCTTGGTGAGTAGACAAAATGGTGATCGATTTGTCGGTTACATTGTGATCTTTCAACGTCAGTGTTTCTTCAAGTATTGCAGCCATTTTCGCTTGAATTCTTAGTGCCAGGAATTTTTCGAAGAAGACACAGAAGGCACCCGTGATTGTACCCGCACTCGTCTTTGAGCCGTCAGCGTATAAGCAAATCTCCGCGGTTAGGCTTGGTGGTAGATAGTCTATTTCACCTATATTTTGTGCTACTGTCCACTTCGTTAGTTTGACAGCGTGACCGTATGGTTTCGTCCACCAGAAACACGCATCTCTGAGCCTCAAGGGCGATGAGGCTGCACTGTTGCTAGAGTATATGTCGAGAGGAGGGACGAAGAGAATAGCCTCTAGTGCTGCCGTCGGTGTTTTTCTGAGACAACTTGTTATACCTAGGCAGGCCGATCTATCTATGTACAGGCAGGTCTTGCAGGCACAACACCATATATGAGCGTTATACTTAAGCTTACGATGCATATACGCCTCATTACAGCATTTTGACGACCTCGAATACGTGATCATTACCAAGGATGGGAGTGCCTCGGCTTCGTCGACACAAGCTTCGTTCATGGATAGTGATTATTAAGGGTTCACGACAGGTTCGTGACAGCAGGGCGCATTGGATTCTAATCCATTGTTCTTACCCCAGTTGACTATTAAGGTCAGAATTAACTTAACATAAGGTGCCGTTCCTATTCTACGGCCGAAGGGTAATTTCGTGAATCTGGGAATGAATATGAAAAGCTGAGAGTATCGTCGTCAGCGAAGGAGTGAATTGGATCTGCAGTAGCAAGATGATCGGAGACAGACCGAGTCTTGGGGAAGAACAGCTCTTATTTGGTAGATACTAAGTCTGTAATTATCCGAATTTTAATTGAACGGTTCTCATTCAGAGAAAAGGAGATTTATCGTTACCATGGACACGCATTTTTGACAAAAGAGCTTGATGCAAAATTTTGTCCTAAGGCTTATCACACGTAACGATCTTGCTTCGCGTACATTGCGCTACGACTGGTTCCATTTCTCTATGAAATGTCCCCTGAAGTCACAATTTGTTCAAATCAGTTGATGCGGAGAGCATTCTGCAAAGTGACAAGCATTAAGGAGCTCTCGCGACTGAAGATATCTCACAATTCGACGATTTCCGTGACCTTATACGGACGTTAGTGTTATGGGTCGATACGAGGGGGGTGACGACGATATGCCATTTTCAGAGACGCAAACGTTTTTTTCTAGGAAGGCTACCTGAAGATAGATAAAAAAAGCTTAGGCTTAGTAGGCGGAAAGAATGCCTCTTTAGAAGTATGGGGGATATACTAACGGGCCAGCATATTCGCACATGCACGTCGTCTTTAAGTACTCTTAAAATTTTATGAGTGCAAAAGTATTTGTCTCAGGATGGAATCTTGGATTAGAATCTGGCAGCGTTGAGAAAGCTACAAGTCTAAAGAACTGGTTTGTAAATGAATAAAGCGAATTGAAGACGAGGAATAATTTTTGTTTAATTTTTGACAAATTGCCACAAGTTGTTGCTACTCCGGCGACATGGCTTCATTTTTGGCTTTAGTTGTTTTTCTGGTAAAAGAATTTCACACGTCCAATTATAACATTGCAGTCATTTATAACTTGTATTAAGACGAATTTCTACCACCAGCAAACCAACGATCGTAGTGATATACAATAAGTCATTCGTTGTGGATTATATGTATATAATTAACTACGGGCCTAATATTGCATTTGCCCCTTTACAATAAGTATTTGTGTAGTGATAATTGAGTTAGTAGCTCATTATCAGATAAAGGAACAATTTTTATAGAAACGTATATTTGATTTGTTTATAAGATAATCAATGAAGTTGACGTTGGCTTTTTCGTGAAGTCTTCTTGTGGAATAGTGCCAAGGCAGGTTGAGCATAATTTTTAAGAGCTTGTTTTGGCATCTTTGCAGTTTCAACTTGTGTGTTTTTGCACAATCTCCCCATACGGGAGCTCCGTACAAAAGAATGGCTTGAAATATTGATTTATAGATTAATAACTTATTTTCGACACTAAGCTCTGAGTTTCTGCAAATCAAAAAGTGTAAAGTATTCTTGTTAGTTTATCTACTTTATCGGTTGTGGTTGAAATATGTGCCTGAAAAGTGAGCTTTTGGTCTATAATCAGACCGAGATATTTACCCAGTCTATTTCCATAGAACATAACCGCAGCTTAAGGTTGTTGGGTAGGAAACACTCTTTTCTACGCCTATTGAACCCGATAGCCTGTGACTTTTGGAGGTTTGGCTTAATCTTCCATTTTAAGCAGTATTGTTCAAATTTAAAGAGCACAGCTTGTAGTGTATTGTAAACATCTAGAAATAATGTATCAGAAGCAAAGAAGGCAGTGTCATCCGCAAACATTGCTGTCGAAAGAAGGTAAGTCTGATATATACGTATTAAAGATCCCTGGGGAACTCCATGCTTAATTTGTTTGGTATTTGATTCAAAATTTTTACTACAAAGTTTCTGTCAGTAAGGATCTGCAACGGAAATTTAGTTTATATAACTAGAGCGTCGTGCCATACCGTGTCGAACGCTTTTCCGATGTCTAGTAAGACAAGGCCTGTTGACTCTTTCGTTTTAAATTTGTCACGTACATGATTTTTGATTCTTGCTATTTGGTGGCAGTGTTATGCCCGTTTCTGAACCCAAATTGGAAGTTTGGTATGATGTTTTTGTCCATCACATATGATTTCCGTGGCATGTCCACTCTCTCTTTTGCTCAAGAGGGTAGTTTCTGTTGCTAATTGCTATTTGAGTCGATTGTGGAAAGGAATATTTTGTATTCCTCGGGCAATATCGGTCAACACTTGCTTAAAGTATAATCTATGCACGTTTCAATTGAATTTCCGCAGAAAAAATAAGCGTTGATAATGTGGGTAATGTATTCTTGAATACACATCATTGCAGTGAGTGACTATACAATTCCAAGGATGTCGATATTTGACTGCTCCAGAGTCGGCCTTATTACTTCCAAGAAACGCGTCTTCGCCTCTTTGCAGTCACTTACAGAGAGTAGAACTCTTTAGAAAACGTTCTGCGGCTCGGATTTGGAACAAAGCAGCCTCTCGGAGAAGAATAATTGAGTGGAATGTGGGAAATGCGTGGTTGCTGTAGAAGCTAGGCCAATAATCACCTTGTACGTATAGTATAATAATATGGGTGGCGCTACAGCCCGTAGAGGGCCAGGGCCTAGCTTCTCAGCAACCTTGCACGCATATTATTATTAAAAAACAGGTTATTTATTATCAATCAATGTCCGCTAAAATTGTTCGTCGTTATTTCTACATGGTGATGAGAACTATCGATTAAAAACTATCGAGTTATTCAATGATTGCAATCTAGTCATTTATTCGATAGTCGAAAATCGTTCATTCATCCAATCGAATGAAAAAAAAAGAACATTCTAATGTTTTTACTTGTATGGCTGGTTGGACTATCGAGTCAAATGGTTTCTGCAGCTGCTCTGAGAGACGCATTGCTAAAATATTTGCATGGAAAGTTGGTCAGGTGAATGGTTCGGTTGGACTATCGTCTCGGTTTGAAAAATGTTCGAATGGCTCTTGTAACTTAGACTTGGGCTATCGATCACACGTTTTTAAAGACCAAATACATGAATGAATGAATAAGGCTATTCGATAGTTGAAATCATTCAGTTACTGACTGCAATTCATTCGATAGTTCCCATCGCTATTTCTACACCCCTCATTGGTTTCGATATCAATACGGCGTATTACACGGTAAGTAATGGATAAATAATTGCGTAGCTACAACGAATCGATGCTATCGCTGCAAGCAAAAAACAACCTTGTAGCTAGTCATTATCAGACACAATTATGTGTATAGAATTTCCTTCTTGGCTTCTCACTTATGCCTACTAACTACGAGCGTTATTCCCTCGCTTACAAATGCCTTTAGTCATCGCTCGTTATCAGGAATAAATGAAAACAGTTTTAATCCATAGATTTACGTCTCAACTCAGAAACTTATCGCTTATATATTCCCACTGTTTACTTTGCCATCTCAATGTGTAACCCACACTGCACACAGTCCTTAAATACTTCAAATCGTTGTACAAGAACGACAGAATTTGAGATATAATCAAACAAACGATAAACACAAAAACACTCTGGCTACTTACCATGTAACGATTTCATCCAATTTCATAGTATCATCCAAATTATCTTATTTTTACGACCGCTGCGAAGAAAGCATACAATACAAAATTCAAGTTCAAATTAAAATGCAATCATAAACTTAATATCCGACCGAACAAACAAAAAAACACCGCGATAATCGCAGACAATTTATTTCAATTATTGCTACTGAAACGAAGACAATGGAACACTGTTTTTCTTTCGAATTTAAATCCCCAAGAGAGTGGCTCCTCGAGCACAAACAGCAGACAAGACGACCATGGTCAAAATCAAGGCAATAATCAAAAACGCATACAATTGCGGTTTACTGTGATGTGGCCACAAATGAACACCGCATGTGTGTATGCATCCACTTCACGCCCTGAATTTTGTCCCAGTTTTGGTCTAATTGACTTTCTCTGGTGATAATAAAATCGAGCAACTGTTGCATCAGGTTTCACTTTTGTTCAGGAATTTCCTTCGACCACCGTGGAGTTATTTTTTTTTTTACCACCGAAGCACTGAACAAAAATGTCCAATTCCCGCAACAATTGGAGAAGACTTGGCAACTCTAGATAGACCAGACCTAGGCCAAATTGCTCGAGAAGATTTTTTTATTGTTCGTGTTCAATTGCAAAAGAAATCGTACGATTTGAATTTTAGAGTTTCTGTTTCCACGTGTAAGCATTTCTTGTGAATTTATCGCAATTCTTTCATCCAGCTGTGGCTGGAGGGAAACATTAAGTTTTCACAAAAATACTGCCAGCACACAGGTGTATCTGTTGGTCACCAAAAATAGATATTTCCTTGTTTAATCAATACTTTTTTTTTTCTTTCTTCGCTTGAGACAACGTTAACCGAGTAGTTGGGCTACTTTCACTTCTTCGTGTGGGTCAGTAGGGGGGTGGAGTATTTTCAATTCACAAACCTTTAAGCGAAACACAGAGAAAACTACAAAACAAATTTATCCAGCCGGAAAAAGAAACGCGACCAAACAAATGCAAGCGAGAACAAAAAACAAGGAACACAACTTTCTGATGTACCGTGCGAAGCCGATTCTCCGAGGTCGAACTGAAGAAACGTCAAAAACATCTGGGGATTGTTTTCTTCCAGATTTCTTCGTGCTCGCGCTGTGTTCACTGAGAGAGACTTGTGAGTGGAATGTGTTCTTATCAAATGTGCGATGGCAAGTGAATTCATTCGTAGTGATGTGTGCAAAGCATAGATGGCGCAGCAAGCGTTTGAGAGACCATTAACTGGAGATACGTTTGAAAGTTCTGGTGGAATTTCAAGTTTAATTAAATATTGGGGAAATTGTTAGCAATGGGAAGTGTTATTAAGTTCATCGGTGGAAATAAACACAATGTTGAATCTTTTGTGCGGTTTGCTGTTCCTAATGTGGGTCTTATTGATAATTGGTGGTACGTTGAACATGGACATTCATTTGGTCGTTTCGAAATTATATTTGATTTATATTTAGATTTAGATCAAATGTTTAATTCAAGACATTGCTTGGATCATGCCATTATAAGTGAAGTAATATGTCTTCCACGGGAGGTCTTTCAGAACTCGACACCAACAAGGTCATTTTCGAAGATTTTTCGACACATTTCGGCCAATAATTCGGTCATAACTTGACGAATAGTCATTTTCAAAGCGACAAGAGTTAGCGGACTGACTGCATAACCTCGATCTTTTGCCTAGCTTCACAAACATAAATCAAACGGCGACAAAGCAGACGATGTGTCTACGTTCCCCAGTCAATTCTTAAATGAGCTGCACTTTTTGAGGGTGTTGATGCAAACCCATTGCATTTACCGTGTATAATCGACAGACTTGGATCCGTTTGAACATTTTCACTAACGGCAGTCGGACTTTCTGATGGTGGATACTTCTTAAGACATCTGCAACAAGCCAATCTCTGGATGGAGGTACATTCAGATGGAGGCACATTCAGAAGTCGCTCATACAAGTTCGGCGATTGGTAATTGATTGATTTTTAAAATGTCAAATGTTAAACCTCTCGGATGACAATGCGTGTGGATGTGGAACATGGACTACAATTCACACGAGCACGAATTTGATGTCCCTATACTTCGTCCCATACTCTAAAGTGCATACTCTAAACTGCGATTACACTAAATTGCAGTAGACATTTACCTTTTAACGAATTAATGCCATGTGATCAAAACAGAGGATGCGGAGTCTCAGTTTGAAAGATCGTCATAGACAAGGCTGTCCACTGCAACACTCTTAACCGATGTCAACGACTGGCCTAAATGTGTATTAGGCCTAATTTCAGCCAAAACAACGACTGTACCCTTTCGCGATCCAAAGATGATTGACGTGGCATCTCTGATTCACCGGATCATTGGCAACTCTCTCCTTCGCTCAAGAGTGTACTTTTTGTTGCTGATGAAAAGGATAATTTGTATTCCTCGTGCAATATTGTTCAACAATGGTTAAGGAGCACCTCCATCTGTTACACTTACTTCTTCGTTTCGCTCTGTTGGACATATTCGGAAGACAGTGCTGTTGTGAGACTCAAAACATTTCGATTGTGGACCGAACTTCATACCGGACACACTCAACTATTCTCAACGAATTCAATTTTCTTCCCAACAGCATCCTTTGCCTGTTACCTCAGTCACTCTTCGGGAAATATTTCCCTTACTCGGAAGACAATCAGACGCTGAACGGTCATCATGTGAATTTTTACATACGGAGCAAAAGTGGGTGTGGGTTATATTCCAAAGATCTCAATGTTGCTATATTTTTAGAACTCAACATGAAAAATGTTGAGAAGCAAGAACCATAGCGATCCAGAACGAAGTGATTTTTTTTACAGAGGACATCAATAACAAAAAAAAAGTTTTAGGGCCGATGTTGATTTTGAATAAAACACAAATTATTTAGGAAATTATTGTCATTTATTTTTATTATAATACTATTGGTATGATTCAATTATGTATGGAACAAAACATCGGCCAAATGGCCGCCGCGACCTCGGCGGCACACCGCCATCCGATGGTCCAAATTTTCGATGACGCTGAAGCATACTTGAGGTTCTATGCCGTTAATGTGCCAAATTATCTCATCCTTTAGCTCTTGAATTGTTGCTGGCTTATCGACGTACACCTTTTCTTTCAAATAACCCCAAAGAAAAAAAATCCAACGGTGTCAAATCACATGATGTTGGCGGCCAATTGACATCGCCACCACGTGAGATAACACGGCCATTGAATTTGTCGCGCAAAAGAGCCATTGTTTCGTTAGCTGTGTGGCAAGTGGCACCGTCCTGTTGAAACCACATATCGTCCACAGTCATATCTTCCAATTCGGGCCATAAAAAGTTCGTTATCATTTCACGATAGCCACCATTCACCATTCACAGTAACTGCCTGACCGGCCTCATTTTGGAAAAAATACGGCCCGATGATGCCGCCAGCCCATAAACCCACCAAACAGTCACTCTTTGTGGGTGCATTGGTTTTTCGACAATCACTCTTGGATCATCATTCGCCCAAATGCGGCAATTCTGCTTATTGACGAATCCACTGAGGTGAAAATGTGCCTCATCACTGAAGATGATTTTCTTCGAAAATTGATCATCCACTGTTGCCATTTCTTGCCACCATTCTGACCATTGACGACGCTTGAAATGGTCAAGAGGCTTTAGTTCTTGAGTCAATTGAACCTTGTAAGCGTGTCAATGCAAGTCTTTATGCATAATGTTCATCAAAGACGATCGTGAGAGGTGCAATTGTAGGGCACAACGACGAGTTGAGGTGGACGGCTCTTCAGCCACATTATCGCGAACAGTAGCAATATTTTCTGCAGTACGACCTGTACGAGCGTGCACTGGTGTTTTCACATCTTCTACAGACCCGGTTTGCTCAAATTTTTCCGATTGTACGCACATTTGGACGATTAAACTGACCGAACAAATCACGAATATGCATTTTGATTTGAACGCCCATTTTCATAATAAGCCTGAATAACTTGAACGCTTTGCTCGATTGTGTATCTTTCCATGGTTCAAATTGAGTTAGTCTGAAATTGAGAAATGTCAAATGGAATGCAGAAAAAAACCTGACGTTTAGTGTGGTTCACATTCAACATGGGCCCTTAAAATTTAACCTTTATAATAATATGGGTGGCGCTACAGCCCGTAGAGGGCCAGGGCCTAGCTTTTCAGCAACCACTCGTGTTGTGCGTGCTTCACGAGTGGAAGTGTTAAGCCGACTCCGAACGGCCAAGTTTGAGAAGCTTTTTTTCTAGACAGTTATACTCTTTGCGCATTGTCAGTGACTCGAAAGAGGTGGGGCCGTGAAAAGTATTTCTTGTCGTACCAGGAATCGAACATAGACGGATAGGTCCAAGTGCGTAGGAGTCGACGCACATACCCACAACGCCACGGGCCACCACATCAAAGAGGACATCAATACTTCTTCGTATAACCAGTCTGTGATTAAGTCCCTAGGCAGTGTCATTTTCTATTCAAAGACATTCCTTAATTGTCGCTTGTCTCTTGATGAAATGACTGAGCAATGAGCATTCCAATATATGAACTCACTAGACGTGTTACGACTCCTTATCTGTTTCCAAGAGGAAATCCACCCTCAATGCGTCTCGCTGCAGTTTCAAGAGGGAATCAGACAGTCAAGACAGCCCTGTGCAAAAGAGTAGAAGGCGAAACGTCCCTTAAGACAGATCAGACAATGACCAACACTTAACCTCAAACTTTCACTTTGTCTGCTCAGACTATGCAGGCCAGAACTCTGGACATGGTAAGGCACTGCCCAATTGACATGGCAGAAGCTGGGGGAGGAGACCACACGGCACACAAAACCTCCTTTGCTCCTGCAGTTCCATCCCTAAACTTAATTGCGGGCCCTACTTTTTTACCGAGTTGAAAGAGTTAGTCAGGTAATGGGAGCTAAGTCGTAGCAGGCACCAACTCGATTCGGAATTAAGAGCTATGCTTGGTATCACAACGAGCCTTTATTGGTTTAAGTGTGCCTGTTATCTGCAGTCAGCCACCAATCGAACCGCGGGACAGCGAGAACTATCAAACATAACATAAGGTGTACGCATGTTACATCTCACTTCCTGTGCATCGAATTATCCCAATCACAGCCTTGTGCTAAAGACATTTTGCTTATTTCTGTGTCTATTTGTCATGTCTTGGAATGTGTTGTAAAGTGTGCACCACGTCATATCCTGGTAAAAGCCAGGAGATGCAGATCGACACTCACCGCCAGTTCGTCGATTTCAAGACCGCGTACATATGAGAACATGAGTAGGGACGAGCCGAGACGGAGAACATTCCTTCTACCATGGGAAGACTCTGCTTTGAGTTCCGGAATTCTCTGCTCCTCGTCCAACTGCTACTTGCTATTATTTTTATTTCACGGTTAAATTAGAAAATCTGCCAAGTGTTGTTAAGATTTAATTTTATTTTGAAAAAATGCCTTTTTTGTGTAGTTATTTGTTTGTAACGAGAAGTATTTCGTTTCGTTTCTCCCCGATTTCGGCAAGGGAGAAAATTAGTGTTTTCTTAATTTGTTTTTTTCTACAAAAAAAAAATACTTTACAAAAACCTATTAAGTATCTTATAGTTCGTCGGTGTTGTCAAGCCTTTAGATGCTGCAATTCGTTTCATGCTTCTGTTTCCACTTTTGTTTTTTTTTTTGGTTATTTTTTGGTATTTTACGGTATTTTTTAGTTCGTCTAATTTAGACTATAGCTTAAGTGATTCTTTTTTTTTTTGTTTTTCTTTGATGATTGCTTAAGTTTTTTTCTATTTTTGTTTGCTTTTGGGTTTTCATTTGGTTTAGATTTTTAGTTTGACGCGTCGTAAATTACAAAAAGTAGGTGTCTAAGTGGTCTATCACGTCTGCTTTGGATGCTGGACGGGCGGCGGAGGCGTTGGCTTGAAACACTGCATCAGGAAGGCCGTGTACATTATGAAGCCGACTCCAAGTGCTATCAGAGCGTACATGAATATGTTCAGCTCCGGTTGTCGGAAGCGGTTTTTCCTCAGCCACTCTAAGACTTCATCTTCGCACAGGAGGTCGCCTACAACGAGAGTAAGGTAAAATTGATTAATTTCAAGTCTGCCGGCGTCTTAGGGGTTTGCTTGCTTTACCTCTGTAAATACTTGGGAATCTCCTTCTGAAGTACACCATCGCTGGCAACTTGGTGACACCCCATTTCTTGGCATACCGGGTATCGGCCATCTTCACGAAGGTTATGTCCAAATTGTCCGTCTCGCTGTCGATGTTCTCTAGCTTTTCCAAAGCTGCCGTGCTGTCTTGTTGATTATGCTCATCTAAATGCAGAAAAGGAAATTATCGCTGATTCGGATGGATTCTCAGTGTGACTTACAGAAGAAGACCGTGATGAATTCATTCTCCTCCAAAAGTTTGTCCAACATTTTCCGGTTGACCTCTTCGATCTCGTTCTTAATCTCGAAGACATCTTGCGATGTCAACCAAGTGATGATCTTATCGTGCTGATGCAGGTCTCCATCGTACAGGACGGGAACTTGTTTCCTGAAAGCCAATCTCATCTCACACCGATTGCCTTGGAATTTGAAGTGTAGACATACCTGAAGTAAACCAGAGATGGGATGTTCACAATTTCGTACTTCTTGGCAGCTTCAACACTGGCGATTTTGACGAAGTCGATGCCGAACATGTCGGCTTCACCGTCGATCTCTTCCAGTTCCTCCAAGATTTCCTCGCACTCAGCACAGTCCTCGTCATCTGCAAGTGAGGTGAGCATTAGCATTGGTCTTGGATAGATGGCAGGATACTTACAGAAGAAAACAACCAAAAGGGTGGACTCGGCCATCAATCGATCCAGCATTCTCTCGTTGACTTCCTCGATCTCATCGGCCAGCTCACGGTTGTCGTCGTCTATCAGCCACTCGAGGACAGATTGTTCATTTTGCAGATCGCCCTCGAAGAGGAGAGGATTTCCATTTCTGGAGATTATAGAATATTTTTACTTAATTATTTGTTGCAATGAATCTTCTAGAATGAGAAAGATCAGACAAGTTTTAGAATGTTCTTAAAAATATTGAAGATCGTCGACAAGAAGACCACAGCAACGTTTAATTGACCAGCCGTATGAATCTCCGACGTACAAATTACCTTTTGTCTCCCAGTGGACTCCTAAATACTCGAAGTATCAAGAAGGAAGATGCAATCTTATCCTATGCTGGGTCCACGGGCATAATGGTATTCCGGGCAATGAAAGACCTGATGAACTACCAAGAAAGGGGGCGGATATGCCAATGGCAG
Organism: Eristalis pertinax; assembly: GCA_907269125.1. Classification (NCBI taxonomy): domain Eukaryota; kingdom Metazoa; phylum Arthropoda; class Insecta; order Diptera; family Syrphidae; genus Eristalis; species Eristalis pertinax. The sequence continues at coordinate 45,911,641 of OU026148.1, read as the reverse complement.
CAGATCAGGGGACACCCCACCACTCACTGAAAACAATCAAATCGCGACTGATGCCGATTGCCAAAAACGATACAAACCGCAAATGGTCTGAACTGGGCACTTGCAGGATATCGAAAGCGATCTGGCCTTTGCTAAATCAAGGAAGGACTGATTACCTCCTAACGCCAGACAGGAAGGTTATTAGTGGAGTGATAGGGGTGCTAACTGGCCACTGTCTTATAGGCAGCCATGCCAGAAGACTTGGGGCACCTTATAACGACTTCTGCAGAAGCTGCATGGATGAAGAAGAAGAGGAAACAATATTACACTAACTCGGACTTGCGGAAACAAGAAGAAGACTACCAGGCGAGTACTACTTCAGCAACCTTGAGGATCTAAGTAACATTGATCCAAAGGACTACAATTTCTTAAAGCCTCTAAATGGCTATAAAAGAGGCCAGAAAAAATCACACATGGCCAACAAATCCCCAGAGGAATACAATAATCCCACGAGGGAATAACTACAAGGTCAAAAAGTAAATGGGTTTTGGAAACAAAGCCAAACGTGACAGCACAATGGACCGGATGGTCTAAGTGAGCATGACTTCCATATAAGTCATGCAGTCACCCTACCTACCTACCATCAAGAAGGAACGAAACTGTATAGTGGGCTGTTGCTTAGCATATAGGTTGCATCAGAAGCACCCTCGGTCCAAATTAGTTCGGATAATCGACGCTCTACTGTACTCGGCTTTCGAATTTTAGTACAAGGCCCAAGGAAAAATTATTTATGATTTTCTACTACTCAAAACTTCAAACTTCAGACTACTCAATATTTAAACAAATATTCTAGAGTGGCTTAATCCCTTGAATTGAAGAACTTGGGGTGTGTCATGCAAGAACCCGTAATGCAGTCTAACAGCCTAGACGGCTCTTTAGTGCAGTAAAAATGCCTTCAGATGTAAATGGGGATTACAACCACACATTATATATATATATTGGTGGCGCTACAGCCCGTAGAGGGCCAGGGCCTAGCTTCTCAGCAACCACTAGTGTTGTGCGTGCTATTGTTCTATCACGAGTGGAAGGGACCTACAGTTTTATGCCGACTTCGAACGGCCAATTTTGAGAAGCTTTTTCTAGACAGTTATACTCTTTGAGCATTGTCAGTGACTCGAAAGAGGTGGGGCCGTGAAAAGTATTTCTTGTCGTACCAGGAATCGAACCTAGACAGGTAGGTCCAAGTGCGTAGGAGTCGACGCACATACCCACAACGCCACGGGCCACCACACATTGCATACTCGATATATCGAGTCTTCGATTATACTTCGACTCCATCTGCTGGGCTGAACATGATTCATAAGCAAAAGTTAATCTCCCCTCCTCCGAAGTGTTCTTCAGGCGGAAGGAGCATTTTTATGCCTAGGGGCTTTGTAGATAACTTCACCGCCAAGCCAAGGTTACCGATCTCATTAAATTTGATGTAGGCAACTCATTGATACAGGAAGTTTAAATTTGGACCGTGTTAGTAAAGTTTGCATTAACGTGATTGGCCCCCCTCCACTCGTCAATGGAGCGTTGGCTAAATTTGAAACGAAAGAGTAAAAGTTGGGCTGGCAGCGAATGAGAAAAAAACATCATGAGCAGCTGTAACTTCGAAGTAGTGACAGGCTTCGTCTAACTTGTACACCGATCGCAGTACACATTATCGTAACCACATTAGTCCTGACATCAAACACAGAATATTTCTCGCCAAACGTTGTTTTCTTGGGCTCCGGAGGCAGTTGATTAATAGAGCCCTCTGACGAAGAACCAGGCTGACTTCATACAGGATCTTCCTAATCCTGTTCTACGCTTCTACGGGGCAAAGACAAGTTGCATGAAGAAGTTCTTGGTATTCTCGAGAGAAAAACTTTGCGTGCGATATTTCGTCGTGTTGGCTTTGCATTTGGGGCATCTGAAGGAGACGATTTAAACACGAAATATCAGCAACATGAGTCTAGCCAGGGATCAATGGATCCAATGCCTGAGGTAGCTAAACTATTTTGACCTCCGATCTTGTGCACAATGCAACAGAGACTGCCTGAGGATAAGATGGTGAACAAGTGGAACCAACTTTGTGTGCTCAACTGGTGTCAGCTTGTTGGTTGAGGTCCAGGTCCACACTAGACTATTGGCACGCACAAAGAAGGAAGAAAGTTAACCTCCAGAGATGTCCATGTACCTTTGATATTAGCTATTATCTTTTTGGCGACACTGGTTTAAACAGCTGACGCACGTTTCGTGTTTTTTTTCACTGTCAAACATCTTCAGTTTGGTCTATAATTTAACCATGAATCGCCTTACAAACGAACAACGCTTGCAAATTATTGAATTTTATTATCAAAATGCGTGCTCTGTTAAGAAAGTTTATCGCGCGCTTCTTCCATTTTATGGTCAGTTTAATCGACCCACTGAATGGGTACGTAAATAAGCAGAATTGTCGATTTTGGAGTGAATATCAGCCAGAAGCATTGCAAGAGCTACCAATGCATCCAGAAAAAGTCACAGTTTGGTGCGGTATATGGGCTGGTGGCATCATTGGACCGTAATCCTTCAAAGATGATGCGAATCGTAACGTAACTGTGAATGGTGAGCGCTACCGTGAGATGATATCCAACTTTTTTTTGCCCAAAATGCAAGAGCTTGACTTGCATGACATGTGGTTTCAACAAGACGGTGCCACACAGCAGGCACAACAATGGACTTATTGAGGGGCGAGTTCGGTGAACATTTTATTTCACGTTCGGGACCGGTCAATTTGCCGCCTAGATCGTGCGATTTTACGCGTATAGACTATTTTTTGTGGGGCTATGTTAAAGCTCATGTCTATACAGACAAGCCCGCTTCAATTGACGCATTGGAAGACAACATTGAAGCGTTTATTCGTGAGATACCGGCCGAAATGGTGGAAAGAGTATGCCAAAATTGGACTAAGCGGATGGACCATTTCAGGCGCAGTCAAGGTCAACATTTGCATGAAATAATCTTAAAACATTAAATTATATGGATCGTACTATCGATTCAAATAAAGATTTCATGAATTTTTCTGAATTTTATGTGATTTTTTTTGAAAAACTTTCCTATAGGTTTTAAAAAATCACCCTTTATATGCCAAGAATACTCAGGGACTTGTATTTGTCGTAAGGAAGACAAACGCTATACAAGCTTTATATCACGCTGCCCAAGGATAATAGTGTGAAATTAAACATTTCCGAAGAGCGCTTCAAGAGGTTGGCAGCCAGGAGTTAATCTCTCATTAAATTTTCATAAGTAAACAGCTGGACTACTGGTATTTTACAAGACGAATATAATACTTTTTTTCTCTATAATAAGTCCCAACAAGTCAAATGGTAGGCAACTCCGAAAAGTTCTTTGTACTTACCTAAAATAGACCAGCGCCGGGAAGGTCTTTATGGAATACCGCTTGGCCAATTGGGGATCCTGGATCTTGACCATGTGAATACCGAACACATCACACTCATCGTCAATCATCTCCAATCCCTCCAGAATTTGATCGCAAATGTTGCAGTTGATTTTATCTAGAAGAACACGCCCAAAAATTAGTACATCCGTCTGATTTGCCACAAAAACAAACATCAAATTGTATTCTTTAGATGGAATTGAAGTGAGTGTTTGTTTGGAAATGTTAATGGAAACATTGTGACAGCCAGTTAGAGGAAGCAGTGATATTATGGCAGTAATCTAGTACTTTGTTGTGAGTAGAAGCCCTTTGAAAACCGCCAAAAACACAGGTATTCCATATCAAACCAATGTATAGCGTCATAAGACGCGGTCAAAGACGCATTTCTTCAGCGAGCGGCCAAAAAGAAATGTTGCCCTTAACACTTCGCCTCTGAAATCGCTGCGCATACAGTTTGATGTATTTAGTACGAAATATTTACAGAAGTGTCAGCTGATTGATTGGTTTTTAGTACAGAACACGGATTAGGGGGCTGGATGAGAGTTTGCTGTTCAATATGTAAGCTAAATGTGGGCTCGGTTAAAGAAGGTGAATGCTTTAGATTGGGATGATAGAGAGATAGTACACATGTAGCAGCATCGTTTTGTGTAGAATACCTTGCTTTCGGATACGGTTTTTCTTTTGTGTGATGTAATTCAGAACAAAGGCTTTTTTAACGGGATTTGTGGTGGTGACATTGGTCGAATACATTATGGGGGAACAGAAAGTTCGGCAATAAGCGGGTGGTTTTCCGTTTCGATCTGGGGGCACTTGATGTTTAAGTTTGGGTTTTGTTTTTGGTTTTTTGTTTGTATTTTTGTGTGTAAACGATATTGAATTCGATTTTGATTGTTTTGTTATTTTTACATTTGTCAAAACAGAAAAAAAAAATATGAAAGAAAAGGTCTTTTGGTGTAAGAAAAATGCCAAAGATGATGAATTGATGGAATGTTCAACTTACAGAAGTACACGGCCAGGTATTGGGTCTCCTCGACCATGGTCTCCAGCATCTGTCTGGTGATCAGTTCTATCCGGTCTTCGGTCTTTTGGGTTATCAGCCATTGCAGGACTTCTTCTTCTTCATTTAGTTCACCTGGAAATAGTTGGTAATGATTATACGAGAGAAGGATTCTGTTCTGGAATATGGCTTGAGCTTCGTCTCAACGAAGCAGACCTCAACCTCGGCCAAGATGGAGCACATATGCGGAAAGTGAGTGCAATTACCTTGTAGCGTAGAGACCTAGATTCTTCTAAATTACCGACGAAATGACGAACAATCTTAACATTAATCTTAAGACAGTAACAATCTCCTTTTCTTCTTCCGGCGGCAGAGTGGATGAGAGCGTCTCCATAAAGCACTTCTATTGCTCGTGTAATTGTTCTTTCACTTGTGGGACGTACAGTCGACGCCGAACTTCAACGTTGGAGAAGCATTTCTTTAGAGTTTGTCTATAACCTTGGGACGTGAATACGAGAGTTGTTGTGTCCGGAATCGAACCATAGACTTTACACATTCGAATCTCGAAGCCACAGTGAGATTCAATAAATTCTAAAATTTAGCCTCGTTCTTAATAAATTTAGTAACGACATGTTACGAGACATTGCATCAGTAGCCAACGATTTTGGCTGTAGTTGCAGAGATGGAGATGGGAAGAAAAGCTAGAAAGGTAGTTTCTCCGAACTCAAGGAAAAGATAATTGGAAGAGCAAGAGTTACGTGCCTTGCCACTCAACCATTTTCTGCAACATATAGCACCAACGATGGCTTGTAAGCAACTGCAACTAAAAAGCAACATCAGTTCGCACCTAGACGAGGTCAAGATATCAAGACTGTAGTCCAACAAAGCTGCCGGTGCGGACGGGCCGTCAGCTGAAATCTGTAAGTCAGCTGAAGATGAACTGGTAGGGCGCATTCAGCTCATCTGTAAAATATAGTTCAAGGAAAGTCTACCCGATGAATGGAATCTCAGTATAGTTTGAGTAGACATCCACGAGAAAGGAGACCCCTTTGACCGTGCCAACTACAGAGGGATACATCTCCATAACACCGCGTACAAGATCTTTTCTGCCGTTTTGTGTACTCACCCGGAGCTGTTCATTAAAAGTCTGATAGGTCCATATCAGAGTGGCTTCAGACCAGGGAAGTCCACAATAGACCAGATCTTCACACTACGGCAGATCTTGGAAAATACCCAAGAAGTGCAAATCGACACTCACTAACTAAAGAGACGACACTCACTGCCAGGCTCGTCAGGTTGTGCAGGGGTTGGTAACGAACTCGCCGATACCTTCAATTTCAAAAAAGGATTCAGACAACGACGTGATTGACGGAACTCAGTGAGACGTCAACAAGACGGAAGTGGCTAAAATAGGTCTGGCGGTGAATGATGGCAAAACGAAGTATATGTTGTCCTCAAGAAATGACATACAATATCGACATATTGGACAGAGCTTCTCAAAGGGCAGCTATAACGTTGATGTAGTTAAGAACTCCGTCTACCTCGGCTCCGCAGTAAATAGTACGAAAAACGTCAGTACCGAGATCAAACGCAGAATAACTCTTGCTAACCGTTGTTTCTATGGACTCAAGAGGCAATTGAGTAATAGAGCCATCTCTCGAAGGATGAATGTGATCATCCCAGTCCTGCTATATGGAGCGGAGGCATGGACAATCTCAAAAGCGGATAAAAAAGGCCTTGGTATCTTCGAGCGAAAAGTGCTGTGTGCGAACTTTGGATACTTTGAATATTCAACCTTGGACTGTACGGACTTTACAGGAAATTGAGCCTAGCCAGGCGTCTACGGATCGAACGCTTAGGTGGCTGGGCCATGTAGAGCATATGGACAACTGAGTTCCGACCCGATGAGTCTTCCTAGCCAAACCTATGGTACAACGCAAAAGAGGACGCATGCGACCAAGATTGCTCATCCAAGTGGAAAAGGACCTCAACTAACTGGAGAAAGCTAGGAACAGATCGCGCTATTTGGAGAGGCTTGTTGGTTGAGAGCTAAGTCCACCCCGGACTGTAGCGCCATACAAAGAAGGATAATAAGATGGACAGGAAGCGCTATTAGCAACACTTCTATAATAATTTGGTCAATGCCGCTTCTATTCACAGTTTTAATGCAATAGCGGTTGGACACAGCCTAATTGTTTTTATTTCACATTGTCTCTACCCAACGCGCCTTTTTATCTATTTTCCTAGATGTTTGAGATCATCCACTGTGCATTGGATGCTGAGTAGATGGCTCATAGAATGCAGTTTTTGACTAGCCAACTTGAACCACATTATTATTGCATTCTTGTGTTAATACTTCAATGACAAAACCTGTCTTGATGAATAGGAAACCGAAAACATTCAACATCCAGTCCAGTGTACGCATCTGTCCGGCGTTTATGGCCCTCAGGTGACCGCGACACCATCTTGAAGCCTTCTTCTTGAATGATCACAGCGATTTACATTCGTCGATAGTCTATACAAAGCTCAAATTGTTTCCTGCTTGTATATAGTCCAGACGAACCAAGGCATAATGGACCGAGTATGGATTTAGTGTGCTAAAGGGTGGTTAAATTTTAGGGGCCGATGTTGAGTGTGAACCACACCTAAATGTCAAGTTTTTTTTCTGCATTTCATTTGACATTTCTCAATTTCAGACTAACTCAATTTGAACCATGGAAAGATACACAATCGAGCAACGCGTTAAAGTTATTCAGGCTTATTATGAAAATGGGCGTTCAAATCAAAATGCATATCGTGCACTTTGTGATTTTTTCGGTCAATTTAATCGTCCAAATGTGCGTACAATCGGAATAATCGTGCAAAAATTTGAGCAAACCGGGTCTGTAGAAGATGTGAAAACACCAGTGCATGCTCGTACAGGTCGTACTGCAGAAAATATTGCTGCTGTTCGCGATAGTGTGGCTGAAGAGCCGTCCCCCTCAACTCGTCGTCGTGCCCAACAATTGCACCTCTCACGCTCGTCGTTGATGAACATTATGCAGAAAGACTTGCATTGACACGCCTACAAGGTTCAATTGACTCAAGAACTAAAGCCTCTTGACCATTTCAAGCGACGTCAGTTGTCAGAATTGTGGCAAGAAATGGCAACAGTGGATGATCAATTTTCGACGAAAATCATCTTCATTGATGAGGCACATTTTCACCTCAGTGGATTCGTCAGAATTGCAGAATTGCAGCATTTGGGCGAATGATAATCTAAGAGTGATTGTCGAAAAACCTATGCACCCACAAAGAGTGACTGTTTGGTGGGTTTATGGGCTGGCGGCATCATCGGGCCGTATTTTTTCCAAAACGAGGCCGGTCAGGCAGTTACTAATGGTGAATGGTGGCTATCGTGAAATGATAACTAACTTTTTATGGCCCGAATTGGAAGATATGACTGTGGACGATATGCGGTTTCAACAGGACGGTGCCACTTGCCACACAGCTATCGAAACAATGGCTCTTTTGCGCGACAAATTCAATGGCCGTGTTATCTCACGTGTTGGCGATGTCAATTGGCCGCCAAGATCAAGTGATTTGACACCTTTGGATTTTTTTCTTTGGGGCTATTTGAAAGAAAAGGTGTACGTCGATAAGCCAGCAACAATTCAAGAGCTAAAGGATGAGATAATTTGGCACATTAACGTCATAGAACCTCAATTATGCTTCAGCATCATCGAAAATTTGGACCATCGGATGGCGGTGTGCCGCCGAGGTCGCGGCTGCCATTTGGCCGATATTTTGTTCCATACATAATTGAACCATACCAATATTATTATAATAAGAAGAAACGTTAATAATTTCCTAAATAATTTGTGTTTTATTCAAAATCAACATCGGCCCTTAAAATTTAACCACCCTTTATAACCAACTCCCAATTCTCCAGCTTAATATCTGGGGGAGTGAATATATGGTCTGTTCAAGACTCTACCGCTACAGAGCCTAAGGTTCGAAGCGAAGCATCGTCTGTGTTCTAACGATTTGAGTTAGCACACGTAAATATAAAAGGCCCTCACCCAACTTGGCGTGCGTGTCCCGAGACAGCCACCATGTTGGATGGAAATGCATGTTTGGTTAACGTTTGAGCATCAGGTGCAATAAAAATGAGGAGAATCTCGTCAGAGTCGTCTGTCTTTCTTATCAAGTACCATGTGCCAACAATTAGGCCCGGCATTCGTATGTATATGGAGTCCTAAGTACCTAAGTGATACGTTTATTTGTCCAATTAAAAAAGAGAGGTGGAGTTCGGTTGTGCTGAGTTTATGCGAAACATTAAAGAAAGTGTCTCATGTGAACTGAAAAGTAGTCAATAAGCTGATTGCAACCGCACAATAATTGTATAGACTTCCCACGCGACTCTGTACCAAAAAAAGAATCCAACAATGTACCAACTTCAATAGCTGTCCATTACAAGCAATTATGGCTTTAATCTGTAGCGACTCAGAAATGGAAGTCGAAATCATTCGCCTCAGCGCTTATCAATAAAAACCACCGGCAATGGAATCTATTAGGAAATCGTTCAATCTAGACTCATTTCAGAGCGTCGCCTACGAATAAGTCAGTTCGATCTGCTTGCATTTACTTACCGTGGTTGACCTGTCAAAACCGCTTAAGAGAGTGTCACCCTCATCACTTTCCCATCAACTCACCTTCAAAGACATTCGGTATGCCGCCCTCGAAGTACACCAAAGCTGGATAATCATGCACTCCGTATCCGTCGGCGACAGAGAAGTCCTTCGTCTTCACAAATGTGATGCCATGCTTGTCGCAGTCATCGTCGATGTTCTCCAGTTCCTCCAATACTTTGGTACACTGCTCACATCCATCAGTGTCTAAATGTGGAAATTCAACAGAAAAACAAGACACATGTTAACATCGGCGACCTTTTCAGGGAAAGGGAACATCAGAGGAAATTTTTTGAATTCGGTCGGTGCGTAACAGGTGCACACACACAAAAAATTGAAAAAAAAAAGAAATAAAAAGAAAACAAAGCAGAAGCACAACAGGGGGGTCAATCAAACACTACTGCGCATCTAGAATCTGGGGAAACTAAACGCCATTAACATTTAACTCGTGAAAAGAAACACTGGTAGGGGGCACAACGGGGAACAAGTGGGATCTTTCGCAAATCCAGGCGCAATCGGGGGTGGGGGGCTAATGTTGTTTACACGGCATGTTTGTATAGATTTTTTGTTTCTAGTTTTTTTTTTGTTTTTTTCACAATACCCTCTTCGTGATGAGATGTCTTTTCGGATCCCTCCATTGCGTCGTCCCCGCCGAAAGTGGCCGCAGCACTAGCGACGCCACCCTCCATTTGCTGCTGTTCGCGTTCTTTTTTGATACGCGCCTTTCGCATGGCCTTCGAGCTGCAAATGTCGCATTGTGTTTTGTTCCCTAATTCGCACAGTTTTTTTTTTTTTTTAATTAATTAATTAAGAAATGTATTGTAAATTAATTTTGTTAGTCTTAGAGTAACAATAAAAAATCTCACTCTCTTTCCTCTCGCAGCTACGAGGAGAGAGAAAGAGAGACAAGAACTGAAAGAAAAATTAGTCACAGTTGTCTGTACGGCGGTGGCCTTGGTAGCCATGTTTTACGTTAAACGGAAGTGTGGATACCCATTTCCGTTTTCTTTTCGGTATTATTGACATAGCAGCTGTTGCTGTTGCTCTTGTTGCGTATTGAGACAGGTTTTTGCCTGTCGGTCAGACTTAAGGCAGACAATTGAACTTACAGAAGTAGACTGCTATCGAACCGGACTCTTCGATGAGATGGACCAGACGTTCGCCTTCCAGGTCTTCGATCACGTCGCCGCTGGGATCCTTCTGTGTCATCAACCAGCTAAGGATTTGCTCTTCCTCGTACAGGTCGCCTAAGGGTCGTTCATTGACGTGAGAGACTGGGCATATCCTCCACTAGGACTGTTCTACTTACCGGCGTATATTACGGGTTCCCTAGAAGTGGGCTTAAAGAACACAATGGCTGGCAGTGCAAATACTCCATACTCCTTGGCCATCTGCTTGTCGTCGATCTTCACGAAATCAATACCGGCCTTGTCCGCCTCGTCGTCGATGTGCTCCACTTCGGCGAGCACTCGCGGGCATTGCTTGCACTCTTCACTGTCTGCGGATGGAAATTGGTAAACGAAATGTTACAGAGTGGCAGCAATACGACCGAACGGTAAGGGAGACGGCGTGTACTTGATCGTCCTCCCGTTGACTTGACAGCCAGCGGAATACTTACAAAATATAACCGCCAAATAGTCGGACGCCTTTCGAATCTTCTCAAACATCTTCCTGTTCACTTGTTCAATGTTGTCGGTCATCTCCATGTTCGCCGGGTTGGTGAGCCAGTCCAGCACCTCTTCCTCATCATCGATATCCCCGTCGTAGTTGATGTACTTGCCTGCGAATAGACTTCAGTATTCAAATGTCGTGCCCTCGGGCGCGGTGACTCCCACTCACCCTTTCTAAAGTAAGTGATGCCAGGTGGATTTCTGAATCCATATTTCTTCGCCATCAATCGATCCTTCATCTTAACCACAACGATACCGTACTCGAGTGCTTCATCATCAATCAATTCGATGTGACGAAGAATCCTTGGCGTGTCAGCATCCTCTTCTTTATCTGGAAAACAAAAGAGGCCGATCAACAATCAATCACCGGGTTCATCGCATTGTCCATTGCTTTGGTGGTGGTTTGCTCATAAAGGATAACAATAAAATAATAACTAAGCAGTTGCAGTCTTCGCAAATGCCCCTCGTTGACTCTGTCGCCTGCAGCCGTGCCCCGATTGTCTATACTTACAAAATACAACGGCTAGGAAATCTTTAGTGCCAATATAGTCATAGAGTGTATTCCTTTCGATTTCCTCAATCGTTTCGTCCGATTTCTGTTCCAGGATCCAGTGGAATACTTCTTGATTATCAGTGAGACTTCCTAGTGGGGGGAGAAATTGAAATTAGAAACATGAGTCGTTGTTCTTTGAGCCTCTAGATGGGGGCACATCAAATATATTGGATACCTCTGTTCTGCAGCGATGTGATCAATCGTTGAGGAAATGCATTCAGCTTCGCTTTGGAAATAAAATCAGAATACAAAAAGTACGATTTTCCACCTATTATACAATAATTGACTTGATTCCTAATGTGCTCGTACTTAGCACAACACCTACTTGATGTTGCATGCAATTGCTGTCGTTTCAGAAAAGAAAACGACTTTGAAACTCGTGACCTGTGCCAGAGGAGTCGGAGGAGCCACCTTCGCGGTGCCTTCAAATAAAACGCAATTACTTTTAATCATGCGAAACAATTTCCCTTTTTCTCCCGATAAAGTTTTAACCGTCAACGTACCCCGAGATGTTTCAGTGCGTTAACCTTCTAATACCTGAAACGGCTTCAGTTTCAAGACAAACACGTTCTTATCGACCCCAAAATGTACACTGATCCGATGCACATTTCTCTGGCATCGAAAGATGTACCCAATTTAACGATTGTCTGATTTAATGAGGCGCTGGATTAATTGTCTCAACTAGCCCTACGTCAAAGAGAAACTGTGCTCAGTTTGCACACATTAGCTGCAATAGTGAATGTGGCGCTAATATTGCACCTTCAAAAATTCCAAAATAATTTCTTAGCTTCATCTACATTCAATAGGGTATCCCAAAACGAACGTAAGCTCTGAACTGCCGCCATTTGTGCAGTAAGGCGTGGGCAGCTCTGAAAATCGAAACAATTTGACAGGCGGTAGTTTAAGGCCCAAGGCCATAGGATCCATTGCGTGCGTTGCGTTTACAATCCACAAAAATCGTATACGTATAAATGAAAGCTAGAATAATACATTTTCGTGAGGCTTCTCAGAAGGAAAAAGAAAGAGAACGAGAAGCGCGCGGTCGAAGAGATGGAGAGATGTTACGGCAGGAAGGAGGTCCGAAGGTCTTACCAAAAGGTGAAACAGTTATCCGGAGGGTATAGACCTCGGACAGAAGCCCGCAGGGATGAAAATTTACAATTAATAGTAGAGTCGCAGTCGATGCTGAGAATTTAGAAAAATCCCTTCTGCAGACTGTTAAGCGGAGATGACGACACAAACTCCTCTGTCAGGCAGAATGTTCCACATAATTTAGACGATTATGACCAAGAATTTCGTCCCCCCGACTTAGACGAAGTCAAGATAGCGATATCTAGAATGAAGGCGAATAAAGCTGCTGGAGCCGACGGACTGTCCGTGGAACTGTTTAAAGCAGCTGGAGATGATCTGGTTGGGCGCATGCACCAGCTCATCTGTAAGATATGGTGGAATCTCAGCGTCGTTTGTCCGGTCCACAAGAAAGGACACCCTTTTGACTGCGCCAACTATCGAGGGATCAGTCTCCTTAACGTAGCGTACAAGATCCTCTCTGCCGTCTTGTGTGAACACCTGAAACCATTCGTCAATAATCTGATAGGTCCTTATCAGTGCGGTTTCAGGCCGGGAAAGTCCACCATCGACCAAATTTTCACACTGCGGCAGATCCTGGAAAAAACCCAAAAGATGCAAATCCACACCCACCACCTACTCGTCGATTTCAAGGCCGCATATGACAGCGTGCATAGGGATGAGATATACAACGCCATGTCTAGTTTTGACATTCCTGCAAAACTCGTCAGATTGTGCAGGTTGACGATGGAGAACTCTTGCTGCTTTATCAAGGTCGGTAATGAACTCACCGACACCTTCAATGTCAAAAAAGGTTTTAGACAAGGCGACACGCTGTGATGTGATTTCTTCAAATGTCAACACCAGAGGCACTATCTTCCAAAAGTCCGTTCAACTGCTTGCCTACGCGGACGACATTGACGTGATTGGATGAACTCAGCGAGCTGTTAATGAGGCTTTTGCTGCCATTGAAGCGGAAGCGGTAAAACTGGGTTTGGCAGTGAATCAGGGCAAAACCAAGTACATGCTGTCATCACGGAAGGACGCACAACATCGACGTCTCGGACAGAGCGTCATAATGGGCAGCAGAAACTTTAAGGGCAGTCAAGGTCTTCGTCTACCTCGGCTCTGCAGTAAACATGGACAATAACACCAGTACCGAGATCAAGCGCAATATTACTCTTGCCAATCGCTGTTTCTTTGGGCTCAAGAGGCAGTTGAGTAACAGAGCCATCTCTCGAAGCACCAAGTTGACTTTATATAACACTCTACTCATCCCTGATCCTGTTTGTATTGATGGCCGTCTGGAGAAGGAGATTCAACCACGAACTGTACGGGCTGTTCAGAGCCATGCACCTACGATGGGCGTTCAATATATTCTAGGTATCGGGGTGAAGCTGTGGTTGTATATATAAATTGAGTGCATTCATGTAAAATTTCATATAAATGTGATTATTAATTCGCGTTTTATCTCTAGTTAAACAGAATCATAATGCCAACTGAGACGATGATGGTGAAAATTGAGCATCGCGCTGTAATTAAATTTCTCACTAAGCAGGGAAAAAACTATTCATGAGGAGATGGTGGCTGTTTACCAGGGTTCCACACCTTCATTATCAACTGTGCAAAAGTGGTCAAGTGAGTTCAAGAGAGGCAGAGAGAGCATTGAAGACGACCCCCGCTCCGGCGCCCCGGCTACTGCTTGTACGGGAGAAAGCATCAAAGAAGTCGAAACACTTGTTCTTAAGGATGCCCGAATAAAGGTGAAAATGATGGCAGAGATCACCAAGCTTTCAATTGGTAGCATTCACACCATTTTTCATGACCATCTTAACCTTTCAAAGGTCAGTGCAAGGTGGGTGCAACGAATGCTCACAGCGCCTGAGAAAAAAGTGAGAATCGCATGCTGTAGAGAGCTTTTGGAGATGTGTAGTGAGAACGCGGACGGTGTTATGGATCGAATTGTTACTGGTGACGAAACATGGGTCCCCCACTATGACCCTGAAAGCAAACAAGAGTCCATGCAGTGGCATAAAAAAGGAACAGACCCCCCAAAGAAGTTCAAAGTCACTCCGTCTGCCGGGAAGCTCATTGCCACAGTTTTTTGAGACTCAAAGGGAATCTTGCTCATTGAGTATAAAAAAAGGTGAAACCATCAACGCCACATCCTACGCTTCCACTTTGCATAATTTGCGGGAGGAAATTAAAAAGAAAAGACGCGGTAAACTCGCAGCGGGTGTGTTGCCTCTTTATGACAACGCTCCTGTTCACACGGCGCGAGTTTCCAAGGCTGCTGCGCGAGATTGTGGTTTCGAAGAAATCCAACACCCATCCTATAGTCCAGACCTTGCCCCTAGTGATTATTTCCTGTTTCCGGATTTGAAAAAATGTCTTCGTGGAAAAAGATTTTCGGATGATGAAGAACTCAAGTCGGCAATAAATGGGTATTCTGTTTAACTAGAGATAAAACGCGAATAAATAATCACATTTATATGAATTTTTACATGAATGCACTAAAATAATAGTATTACTTGATAAATAAGTCAGTTTATATATACAACCACAGCTTCACCCTGATACGGAGAATATATTGAACGCCCCTCGTAGCTAAGCGTCTCCGGTTCCAACGCTTAAGATGGCTAGGTCACGTAGAGCGCTGGAAGTATGGACACAAACATGCACTCTTCAGTGGTGGCCCGTGGCGTTGTGTGTATATGCGTCGACTCCTACGCACTAGGACACTTCACGGCCCCACCTCTTTCGAGTCATTGACAAAGAGTATAACTGTCTAGAAAAAGCTTCTCAAAATTGGCCGTTCGGAGTAGGTCCCTTCCACTCGTGATAGAACAATAGCACGCACAACACGAATGGTTACTGAGAAGCTAGACCTTGGCCCTCTACGGGCTGTAGCGCCACCAATATTATTATTATTATAAGGAATTTTCTGAGCAAGCCTGGAGCTTGTAGGAAGATTTGGCCAAAATTCAAAGGTCCCTACATAGTTGCTAAGGTTCTGCCGAACGATAGATATGCATTGAAAGATGTTGAGGGGCTACAGTTGCCTTACACGGGAACTATATCGAGAAACCATTAGTCAATCGGGACGATTGCTTGTCAGGATGGCCGAACTGTAGTAGAATAGTACCAAAAGCAAAGAAAAACGAGAATCGAAGCGAGAATAGCATCGCTATTATCCAAGTGAGAATTGCCAGTGAGGTCAGTGTAACATAAGTTAATTTTAAGCACAGTTTGTAAGGAGTAGCCAAAGCGATCAGTTGCCCTGTACTATCAAGTGAATTTAACGAAAAGATGTGTTTTATTTGTTTGTGCTTAATTTGATGAGTGAACTGCTTACAAACAGCAACTTACACATAATCAATGTGAGTAGGGAGTAGCAATGTTATGCGGTTTCTTTGCATTGGTTTGCTTTGTGTGGATGGAGGTACATGTGCGACACATGTGTGAACTGAAATAATTTAAAACAAAGATTTCAACCTTGCTTCCGTATACTAGGACTAGGACTAGGACTAGGACTAGGACTAGGACTAGGACTAGGACTAGGACTAGGACTAGGACTAGGACTAGGACTAGGACTAGGACTAGGACTGGGACTAGGACTAGGACTAGGACTGGGACTAGGACTAGGACTAGGACTAGGACTAGGACTAGGACTAGGACTAGGACTAGGACTAGGACTAGGACTAGGACTAGGACTAGGACTGGGACTAGGACTAGGACTAGGACTAGGTCTGGGACTAGGACTAGGACTAGGACTAGGACTAGGACTAGGACTAGGACTGGGACTAGGACTAGGACTAGGACTGGGACTAGGACTAGGACTAGGACTAGGACTAGGACTAGGACTAGGACTAGGACTAGGACTAGGACTAGGACTAGGACTAGGACTAGGACTAGGACTAGGACTAGGACTAGGACTAGGACTAGGACTGGGACTAGGACTAGGACTAGGACTAGGTCTGGGACTAGGACTAGGACTAGGACTAGGACTAGGACTAGGACTAGTACTAGGACTAGTACTAGGACTAGGACTAGGACTAGGACTAGGACTAGGACTAGGACTAGGACTAGGACTAGGACTAGGACTAGGACTAGGACTAGGACTAGGACTAGGACTAGGACTAGGACTAGGACTAGGACTAGGACTAGGACTAGGACTAGGACTAGGACTAGGACTAGGACTAGGACTAGGACTAGGACTAGGACTAGGACTAGGACTAGGACTAGGACTAGGACTAGGACTGGGACTGGGACTAGGACTAGGACTAGGACTAGGACTAGGACTAGGACTAGGACTAGGACTAGGACTAGGACTAGGACTAGGACTAGGACTAGGACTAGGACTAGGACTAGGACTAGGACTAGGACTAGGACTAGGACTAGGACTAGGACTAGGACTAGGACTAGGACTAGGACTAGGACTAGGACTAGGACTAGGACTAGGACTAGGACTAGGACTAGGACTAGGACTAGGACTAGGACTAGGACTAGGACTAGGACTAGGACTAGGACTAGGACTAGGACTAGGACTAGGACTAGGACTAGGACTAGGACTAGGACTAGGACTAGGACTAGGACTAGGACTAGGACTAGGACTAGGACTAGGACTAGGACTAGGACTAGGACTAGGACTAGGACTAGGACTAGGACTAGGACTAGGACTAGGACTAGGACTAGGACTAGGACTAGGACTAGGACTAGGACTAGGACTAGGACTAGGACTAGGACTAGGACTGGGACTAGGACTAGGACTGGGACTAGGACTGGGACTAGGACTAGGACTACATTTCAAATCAAATTGAGGCAGCACAGAAGGCTAAACATCTGGAGCGATAAACGATATTAGAATTTAAGACTTATGGCCATTGATTCTGGTTGCAGAAGTTGGAGCCTGCAGCAGGTTGAAAACTATGTGAATATTGTCCAAAAAATGCACCCTGCTGTCTTTGTCTGTTGTTTTTTTTTATAATTTACTCGTACTAACTTTGGGCATATTTCTTATGTGAAGATGAGGATTTACATGTAGCCGTGGGTGGTTGTGTGCCGTGGATTAGTGGATAAGCACATCGACGAATGCGGAGTTAAATGTGACGCCGACAAGTTGCGATTTTGCAAATGCCTGTGCAGCAGCATCGATTTTTCACCCCGATTCGTGTATTAAATTCATGTCTTTGTACTTTTATATGCCAAACAAAATTTGGATAGCAATGTCACACTTATTAATTTCTACCTGTTGTTAGCAAATTGCGGATATTAACTTAAGGTTAGATGAGCAATTACGGTGCGCCCGCCTTGTGGTGAATATTTTACCAAACTCCCATGCAAAAATAATTACTGAAATTCGAAAGGAAGATTTTTCGTATGCCTGAGTAGATATCTTTGGCCGGAATTTAAGAAAGGTGTTTCATCGGTTGCCTCCCTGGCGTAATGGGTATGTGCGTCGACTCAATTGCTAGAGGATCTGAGTTCAATTCCCGCCACGAGAAACTATCATATTTCATCTCTTTCAAGTCAATGACAATGCTTAAAGAGTACCCTTGTTTTGAACAATCGTCACCGTTCGGACTAGGCATAAGACTCGTGCCACTCTTGAAGTACCAATAACAGTCACAACATAAGTGATTGCTGTAAAGTTAGACCTGGTAACTTGATCGTATACAAAACAGTCTTCATACACTACTCCCTCCTAAATGTGTAACTTCTCAATCCTCAGGTTTTCTGTTAGTGATGTATAATGAGTGTATTTTGTATGAACTAACATATTTACATAACAAATGAGAAAAAAAAAACATTGTCCCTACTAGTGCTTAAGCCTAAATTGTTTCTTACTTTCGTTCGCGTCACCAATGCAATTCCATAAATACGTACTGACTAAAAGCAAAGATATCCCAAAATTTGTTTCTTTTCGCATCTTTATTGTGTACTTAAGAGAAAACAATTCAGGCCAACACGCTATCGCGTGCCAGTCCACATAAAATAGGTCGTGGTCATTACATATGAATTTACTTTGCTCTTCTAAAAATTCCCAAACGAAAAGTATTAATTTTTTTATTTATTATATTCTTTTTTTCTGTGTTCTAAAACGAAGTTTTTTTTTGTTTCTTTTAAATTGTTTTTTTTTTTTTTTACAAATTCTAGCTAAGTTACATTCTAAATGTGTTAAGTTTTTTTTTTGTGGTTTCTATGAATCTCTGAACACTTCGTTTTTGGTTGTTTATTTGAATTTTATTTCTATTAGTCTGACAAGTCTTCTTTATAAGATTTCACATTATTTTCCATCATCTTCTCTTCTTCTGTTAAATAACAAATAACAATTTGTTTAACAAATAAATTAAAATTCTTACAGTAGAGTATATAGTATATAAGCTTTAACGAGTAACATTTGTAACAATAACAACAACTTTCTCTTTCATATATAAATTATCTCCTAAATATCATGGCTGTGATATTTAGTTCAAAAGAAAACAACAACAGTACAACAGCTACAAATGAAAAAAAAAAAAAATGTATAACAGTTCTAAGATTTGTTTTCTTTCCTTCTTGTTAAATATTTCTGTACAGTTTTTGTGTTTTTTGTTTTTCTGTATAAAAAAATGAAAAAAGTAAAACAGTTAGCTTTAGCGAGATTTAACGAGATTTCAAAAAAAAAAAAAATAAAAGATATCTATATCTGTTATAAACAAAATTTCAAAGAGCATCAAAAAAACACAAGATCTACAATAGAGTATGTAAACGATAGTATCAAAAGTTATTTGTTGTTTTGTTTTGTTTTTTTCTTTTTCTTTGTTTTACAATAAAAATATTTTCAAAAAAATTTGATATACATATATTTGCTGCGAAGAAGCGTGTGCTAAAAAAACAACTTAAGGTCCGTCCACACGGCGTTGCGTGTGAATGCGGGCCTTAATGACAAAAGAGACTGCACGCTAATTCATCAATAGACAAAAAATAGGATGTAGTTAACGACGAAATGCACTTTGTTAACAGAAATATAGAGACATACATTTATACGACTAAATTGATTTGACAGGTTAATGTGACAGTTCTGTTAAAAGAGTATGAGTTTTGTTGATAATCGCTTATGGATACAATGGCTGCTGGCGTGCGTGGTGTGTGGTGTGGGACCATAAGAGGTGACATTCATGTGGATTGAATTGGTTGATGTAAATAGTTATGTTTGATTTTTTTTGTGGGGGGGGGTCCGTCGATGGTTTGGCTTTTGACACGAAGTGACGATGACATTCTCTGAAGTTCTTTTTTGTGGTTGTGGTTTATTTCGATTGGGGATGACAGGAAGGTGACAGTTGGTTGATTTAGTTTGAGTTCCCGCGTGATTCGTGAATCAATTCAAGTGAGCTCATGCTATAAATATTCCTTTCTCTCTCTCTCTCTTTCATTCTCTCTTTGCGATTGTTAGTGTGTGTGGTGTGTGTTTATTTTTGGGCTGATGAGGTGTTAAAGAAACAACCCCCCAATTGGATAGGCAACTATCGTATGTTCTGGACTTGTGTGTCTGTTTCCAGCTTTTGAAGGGTTTGAATTGAATTGAATTCGGTTGAAGGTTAGGTGTGAGGCATGCTTAAGGCTGCGCTCCATGCAAACTTGTTTTTTTTTTTCAAATTGATTTGTGTTTTATGTTCTTTTTTGTTTTTTAGTTTGAATTGGATAGCAATGTATTTAGAGGAAATGAATTCAATTACTATATTGCTTCCTTATTCCCACAGAGAGATATCCTGAAAAATGAGGTCATATAAATTTTTAATTCGATTATGCAAATAATTAATTCCTGAAAGACAGAAAGAGAGAAAAGAATGTGAGGAAAAAAAAGTGTACAATTATTGATTTCATCGTTTACTGTCTACCAGAAAATGTATTTGCCAATGCCTAACATACCGCTTTTGACGTTCACTTTATCGCCATCTTTGATGTTACTGTCACTGTTAGGGGTGGACTTGGATTTGGAACCTTTGCCAATTGGTTTATCATCATTGCTTGATTTCGAATTGGATTTTGTGTCTTTTTTCAATGCGGGCAATGGGGTGAGGGTGGAGGGTTGTTTTTTCGATGATGCACCCACTTTCGGTGATGCATACGAGACCTTAACCAATGGTGGATCGAATTCGGGCGATTGTACGCTGATCGTGGACTTCTTGGTGGCTGTGCTGCTTGTTGACGTTGATGACTTGCTTGTTGTGGACTTTGTTGGTGTATTGAATTTAAAATTGCCACCCTTCTCGGATTCCTCATGACCGATACGCTGTGCTGTCATTTTAGGAACTTTCGTTGATTTCTCCAGTTTGGTGGGACAGCATTGGAATGGTTTGTAATCATTGGGAACGAAGTTATTGCCCTGCCTTGCTGAACGGCCGCCATGACCCAATCCAACATAGAAACATTCGTCATCTGTATGTATACAAACAAAAACATTTTGTCAGATCGGTATCGGTATATCTTAATTCTCTTAATGGATTATCTTTTATATAAATCTTATTTTGTTCTCTTATTTATTTCTTCAACTAAAACACAGAAAAGAAATCCATTTTTGTTATATATGAAAATATTACATATAATTGTTGTTTTTTTTTTAGATTTTTTTTAGATTTTCTTTAATTTGTTGCAGAGAAAACATAAAGTTATTAAATCATATATACCACAGATGGTTAGTATGTATTCATTTCTTTTTTTACTTATTTGTTTTCATTTATCATTGCAACGGAAAGAATAAAAAAAAAAAAAAAAATGAAGATAGAAACAGAATAACTAAGCGTGCGCTTGTAGTTGCAATCTACGTATCTATTAAAACACATTTATATTCTGTAATCAATTTACATATACAGATCTATATTGTATAACTGACAAAATGTTTTTGATGCTGACATTCTTTTTTTTTGTGTGTGTCCAAAGATTGGCTTACGTTCAAAGAATTTTTCATTTATGAACAAAAAAAAACAATCTAAAAAGTATTTCATTTTGACAATAATTTCAAGTTCATTCATAAGACCTCGAAATACCTACTCTAAGGCGTTGGTAAATATCTTTCGTTCTTTTTTTTGTTCTTTATGGAATTGCATTGGTTGTTCTATATATTTTTTCCCGTGATTTTCTGAATTGTTTTCTTTAAGCTTTATAAATTAAAACAAAATCATATATAGTATAAATTTCATATGAAAAAAAAAACATTGTGTCAGCTATGATATTTTGGTATAATTAAACTCTTGTTAATAAAAGGATAAATCAAATATAAGAAAAATAAAATAAGACACTTCACATCCGGGGATTGTAAAACCACACAGATTTTTGAGTAGAAACAAAAGTAAATGCATGACATTAGTGTCTGGTTGGTGTTGTGCATGATTTGTTGCTCTATAAGTGTGTTGTGTTCATTGAATGTATGATCTTTTGGAACTTTTTTCAGAGTAATTCTTCCTTAGGATGGTCTGCCGAACTTACGCTGTTGCTCTTACTTATTTATATTTCCCCTACTGCTTAGACCACAATACAAGAAACTCTTTTCAGTTTACCTAACTCACTGTTTGTAAATGGAAAGGAAATTCGACATCGGCCTTTGTTGCGATGGTTTTTTTGATTGATTCCTCTCATACACGTACAGATAGTTTTATATGTAGTCAATTCATTTCCAGGAGTATAACCCAATACCAATGCTGAGAAAAAGACGGGCCTAATCTTCAGTTGATTTTGTTTTTGCATTCTCAGATAAGCCTTAAAATAACTCCTTGCCATTAAGAATAAATTGAAGAATTATTGTTTTGCTATTCATAAGACACTGTGACACACTTTGTTGACGCATATTCACACTCTACAACATTCTCTAATTTATGACCGAATCTAAAAAAACAAAACGTGATCTACGAGGCAGGTAGGCAGCCCTTTATCTAAGCTAAGAAATCCGAAATAAATAATGTTCGAAAAGAGAAAACGGTCACCTACTTCAATATGTATGTGCAGTCGTGTCATTACAGCTCATTTGTCTAGCTAGTGTCTAGCCTCTCTAACATTCTATTCACCTGATTGTTTTTATTATACCCACACGATTGGAGATACCTAGCCTGAATATCCAAATTTGGAGAGATATACGCTTAAAGTGTTGACGGTGACTCGCAAGAGATGAGATGGTAAGATATGGTATTCGTACATGGAACCATTGAAAGGAAGTCTTAATTACTTACCTCCTAATCCACGGCAACTGAAACAACTTCTAAGAGCAAAGTTGGGACTATGCTACAATTGTAGTAGAGCTCCTTCTATTTCGCGAAATATGCAAATTTACCAAAAACGTAAGATCTGCAACATTTTACTATTTTTCCTTTGTGTCTTTTTTTTTCATTTATTGCTGCGGCTTGTCTCTTTTGCAGGCTGATATGTTCTTTTGCTATTTCTTATCTACGTCAGCCTTTTTTTTCCTAACAGGTACTTTAACGAAACAGGTACTTTAAACTCCTTCACGCAAGCTAAATTTCAATGGATGATATGTGTCTAAAAAGGCGAACAAATTTTGCAACTGACGACTGTCTTAAAAAATGTGAACACAAATGAGGGGAGCTACTTCATGGCGTTTGTGGTAGAGTTAAGTTAAGGTTTGGTTTTCCGTGGCGTTGTGGGTATGTGCGCCTACTCCTACGCACTTGGACCTACCTGTCTAGGTTCGATTCGTGGTACGACAAGAAATACTTTTCACGGCCCCACCTCTTTCGAGTCCCTGACAATACTCAAAGAGTGTAACTGTCTAGAAAAAGCTTCGCAAACTTGGCCGTTCGTTCGGAGTCCGCTGTGGGTCCCTTCCACTCGTGATTGAACAATAGCACGCACAACACGAGTGGTTGCTGAGAAGCTAGGCCCTGGCAATCTACGGGCTGTAGCGCCACCAATATTATATTATATTATATTAAGTTATGGTTAACAATAGGTTCTACTACACTTTTTTGAAATCGGACACACTTTTTGTACTGTATCTACCACACAGTAAATATTGTCTGTCCAATCACTGACTTGGAACTCAATAATGTTGTTGTTGCTAAAACCAAAGTCTACAAAACTTGGCAGGAGATCATTTCAAGACCGTGTGCCACTGATTGTGCACAATCGTATGTGACTTGTACCCAGATTTTGAAGGTTCCATGCCTTAGTAGAAACTCTGAACATCTAACAATGAATTCAAACTATTTGAACGTATTGTACTCTCTCTCATCCATATCTTCTGCATAAAACAAAGATGCCCCTCATGCCCACTGTGTAGAGATTATTGTACTGAACACACAAATGAAATGCCTGTAACCACTGAGTATTAAGTCAGCCGAACCGTCTTGCTCAAAGTAAATTTATTCGAATGTCTTCTGCAAAGTCGATTATAATTTTTAAAACATTTTAAGTCTCAATGACACATTTATACCTACTCAACACCTCTAAAACGTGGCTCTGTATCGACAAATAAGAAATGAAATCTCTCCATTTTATTTGATTTTGCCTATCGATTGATAAAAACGAAAATGCATCTGACGGCGAGAGCTTCCACTGAAACTGGTTACTTTTGATGCATTTCTACGTCATCAAGATTGTCGAATTTTAAGCTCAGAAAATCCTGAAGTGACTGTCGGAAATGAAATACGTTTGTAAAGTGACCAGTATTTGACCCACAGGTCATGCCTTCTGTCATGGAAGGAAAACTCTTTGTACCAACGGAATAGGATACATGGAAGTGGTTCAAACTTCTCCTTTTTGTGATCGGAAATAGCCGTTTTAATTAAAAAATAAATGGATACGAAACGTTGCTACAAAGGAAAGCTATCACAGTCGTGTATGCATTTCTTCATTCTTTCTTTTTTCAGTTTTTTACTTCAAAACCTGTATTAACTATAAGGGTGACGCCAGATGGCAGTTTGACCTGGACCTAGCTTCAGCAGCCACGACTCGTCTTGTGCATGCTTTTCGGCGAAGTTTGAGAGTTTCTTGGTTTTTTTTATGCAGAGAATACCATTGGAGCATTGACAGTCACTTGTAAGAGGTGGAACCTTGAATTATGACAGTTTCTCATGTCCGAGATTGAATCCATAAGCGCCGGCATAAGAGTCTAAGAATTTAACCACTACACCATGGTGACTACTGTTTGATAGATTGGTATATAAATACGATTTTGCAGACTGATATGTTGTTTTGCTCTGCAATATAAACTTCAGCCATTTTTTTCTAGCAGGTACTTTGATGACATTGGCTTTATTTATGTCGCTTTTTTTTGTTCACGTTTTTAGCTGACATTTTCTGCCTGTATATTATTTGTAGTTTGATTTTATATAGGCAGACAATAACAGTATCAAATGTTAATTCGTCTTGACGCATAAATAAGTCGGTACATTGTTAACCTAGTTTTTACCCTATTTATTAGGTGCTCCCTAATTAATCGCCCTTTTCTTTTCATCTCCCATAAAATCCATAAGATCTCATCAAACTACTCCACTTTACATTCGAGTGATCACTTGCAATTTATTATTAACAACACACACAAATTTAGTTGTACTCATGAAATTGGAAGGTAGTGTATCGTCTGTGTATTGGATTCAAGCAAAACACTGAACTCCAAAAAAATAAACCCAACAAATCATTTTTCCCCATTTCTAACTGAGACTACTTTCTTTTTGTTTACCTTTCGACGGAGAAGATTTCGACTTTGTTTTCTTAAAATCTGTTGAGCAGAATGCAGAAAAGAAAATTGATGAGTGATATGCTTAATTGGCTGAGATTACATTTCAAAGTAAATCTTAGTTTTCCGTAAGTGCAAACAAAGATTCTACAAATTGTGTTACGGCACTAATTGGCAGGAGATGTTGGTCAAGTTGATATCGATTTTCAGTGGAGGACTATGAAACGTGTTTAATGAAGATGATACGTGACAGGTAAATTGATTTCATGGTTTCTTTTCACGGCAGGCCTTTCCAATTTCCTTTTGGGGATGAAATCAAGTTAAGTGCCACTAAAGAAGGAAGGAGATGGAATGGATTGCTTGATTACTGGGACGAACTACTGGGCATTAGTAGTTTAACTCTTAGGAAGGCAGTTTACCTAAAAGCCCTTTAAAAAATTTCGCTGCGTTGAAATTAGCCCATCCATCAACTTTCTTCTTTGCGGATAGCCTCTTAAACGATTTGTGGTTATCATCGTCGTCGTCATCATCATCATCGTCATCGTCATTGTCGTCGTCATCGTCGTCGTCATCGTCGTCGTCATTGTCGTCATCGTCGTCGCCATTATCGTCATCGTCGTCATTGTCGTCGTCGCCATCGTCGTCATCGTCGTCATCGTCGTCATGGTCGTCATCGTCGTCATGGTCGTCATCGTCGTCATCGTCATCATCGTCGTCATCGTCGTCATCGTCGTCGTCATTATCGTCATCGTCGTCATTGTCGTCGTCGCCATCGTCGTCATCGTCGTCGTCATCATCATCATCATCATCGTCGTCATCAGGATCATAGCTCCTCCTTAGCTTACGACGTCGACTGTTGCCGTTATCATCTCCTACGACAGTCGCATAAAATAGTTTTTAAATTGTTTAGTTTACTTCGTTTAGCCGTCTACACTCTCGCCCGAGATCATAGACGCACTTAAAAAAATTGCAAAAATTTAAAACATAAATCGAACTCCTAAGCCCCCGAGGCTAACCCCTCCTATCCAATTTATTCCATGTCTTTTTTCTCTTTGCCAATTGTGTGAATCTGAAAACCCCTCCCTTTGAAATCAATTTGAAATCTTCTAAGGACATGATCTAGATTGTTAATGTGCAACCGTTGGTTCAAAAACAAATGCTTACTCTTTTGATTGATCAACCACTGCAGAACTCGGTTTTCGTTTTTGAGATTACCTGTCGGATGAAATGTTAAAAAAAAAAAAAAAATGGACAAGTGTTAGCTTGGAGCTACGATCGACTGTTTTATGTTACATCTCACCATCATACATGATCGGGACTCCAGTCTCGTAGTACACCAGGGCTGGGAATGCAAAAATTCCGATTTCATGGGCCAACTTGACATCGTTGGACTTCACAAACTGTATGCCATGCTTGTCAGTGTCATCATCGATATTCTCCAACTCCTCGAGTATATCCGCGCATGTACTGCATTTGTCATCATCTGCAACATAAACGATCGATTATCAGTGACCATTGATTGGGTAAAATGCATGTTTGAATGACTTACAGAAAAATACCGCTAAATGTTCAACATCGTTGATCAGAACTTGAAGGGTCTTGCGATCAACCGATTCAATGACATCAGCGTTCGTTTCATAAAGGTCAATGACCCAATCAAGAATAGCTTCTTCCTTCATTAAGTCACCTATTATTTTCAAAAGAAGATTGTTAATCATTCATTTTCAAATGGATCTGCAAAGATAGCACGAACCTGGGTAGAATGTCCTGAATTTGCTCCTGTAGAATGCAAGAGCCGGCAGTACTGGGATATCGTATTCTTTGTCTATGCCATCATCGGAGGTCTTTACAAAGTCAATGTCTTTTTCTTCGCACTCATCGTCGATGTTCTCCAATTCATTCAGGATCTTCTGAGCCTTCTTGTCGCCCTCGCGATCTTTGGAACAAATATAGAATTAATTTAAAAGAGGAAAGGTAAGTTTGAAAAGACTTTGAAACCAAAGCGTAATTAAATTTCTATGAGAAACGAACGACGTTCAAGAACTATATGCTTAACCATAATGAACGTAAGGAAATTTAAGTCAAGTTAACCGAGCGAATACACTGCGACCATAATATCCACTTCGTTAAGTTTCGTTAAGTTTCGTTCACTCATACTGGACGTAAGTTGGACATAAGGAGACTCATGTAAACATAAGCAAATGACCGAATAGACAGAAATGAACACTGTGGCCATAATAACCACTTTGATGAGTTTCGATAAGTTTCATTCACTTTTCTTTTCTTCAGTGGGAACGAAGTTAATCCCTCTCTACGTCCACAAATGACAGTCGGTGTGTGCCTTTTGTGCTGCTTTTCGGCAGCAGTTATGTACACTTTGAAATTTGACGATAGTCGATAACTTAAGTCAATTATGGTTGGGGCTTGAATTCCGATCATTTGCAACAGTAAAAATACAACTTACAGAAAAATACAACAACATGTTCGTTTTCAGCCAGGATTTTGTCCAACATCTTCATGTTGACCTCTTCAATTTTGCCGGGAATCTCCAGAGTCTCCTCATCAGTTATCCATGCGAGAACCTCATCTTCATCGTCCAAGTCTCCAGGGAACACCATCGGATCGCGATTCCTGAAGAACACCATTTGCGGGAAGACCTTAATGTTGTACTTCTTGGCCAAGCCGGTGTCTTCAGTGGTGACGAAAATAATGCCAGCCTCGTCCAATTCATCGTCAATACTCTCAAGTGCGTCCAGAGTCTTGTCACATTTCTCACCCGGTGCACAGGGACCGGTGAAGAATACCACAACATACTCATGATCGTTGATCAAATTAACCAGAATTTCGTCGGTCACTTCCTCGATGGTCGCAGTGCGCTTTTGCACGATCAACCATTCCAAGACCTCCTCCTCGTTCATGAGATCGCCTTCGTAGAGCGCTGGGATTTTGTTCTCGAAGTAGATCAGCGCTGGGAGATGATCCAAACCGTATTCCTTAGCCTCGGCTGCGTTGTCAATGCGAACGATGACGATGCCCTCCTTTTCCAACTCGTCGTCGATGTTCTCAAGCTCGTTCAGGACGCGAATATCTTGTTTGTCTTCCTTGTCATCTGAAAGAAATTCAAAATTAATACGAGATTGTCATCAGATGACTGCTGTTGCTCTGTCTCTGACTTACAGAATATAACTGCCAAATGCTCGGTGCTCTCGACAAGTTTGTCCTTCATCTCGTCGGTAACTTCTGGAATCTCCGAGTATCGCTTCTGATGGATCAGCCAGCCGAGGAGTTCATCTTCCTTCATCAGATCGCCCTCGTAAATGTGAGGAATGCCACGTTCGTAAAGCACAATCGATGGGATATCATCGATGCCCCACTCCTTGGCCTCGTTGTCATCGTCAATCTTCACAAAAGCAATGTCATTCTGATCGCATTCGTCGTCAATGTTTTCCAGTTCGACTAAAACCTTTTGCGATTTCTTTTGATCTTTGTCGTCTGCAAAAGGAAAATGTGTACATAGTTAGGGAAAACTTGTTCAAAAACGAGCTGAAAAACACCGTGGTTGTCTATGTGAAAGCAAGAGCAGATCCTTCGAGCTTAAGGAGCTGAGCGATTTGAAGTTTTGCTTATGTTGCGTAAAAGAATAGAGAATTGGTAAGGAGGCTGTCCTCAAAATCCGGTCCAAAATGTGTCGAAAAGGAAAGGCTTTGATCTTTTATTTTGGTATATTTCTGAACCAAGTGCAAATGGTTGCTTTATAATCCAACATGAGTTGGCTAGGTTAGAGTGGCTAGATGCTTGAAGAGGAGACGCCTAAAATGAACATTAACAAGCCATTTTAGTTGGAAATCCTGCAACAGAGTAGAAATGATCCGAAAACTGATGTGATCAAATCGAAATGTGTATTTTTTAGCCTTTAAAGAAGGCCCAATAAATTTTCAAGACTTTCGACAGTTGTTTGCTGGAACGGAAGCATCCATTCCCATCATCGTATTCTTCGCTTTCCTTGATCAAAAATGATCTAAGTGTGACGGAAAGTCATGTGAAAATAACAAAAAGATTCGTGGTCCGGATTTGACATCTTTGTTTTGTTTCATACAACGGTGTCAGCCGAGACTGTGTATGTTTAGTATAAAGTTTGCCCTTTCACAATATATGTACATAAATCGTTTCGTAACGTGATTCAGTAGCAGGAAGAATGAGCCCATTTCGAGCGGATTATGATCGATACAAGCGTTCATATGAGCGTACTACAGGCTAAGCTGCAAATTAATTTTCGAAGATAATTGGCTCTGTTGAAGACTCCTTAAAGCGTATCCATCGTCTCTTTAGAAAATACTGCTGCTGTTAGAGAAAAAACTACTCTTTTTGGCCTGAAAACCCATGCCTATCGCTACTGCAAAGCATCTACTAAAGATTGAAACGCTCGTAGGTGGTCTACTGTCACTAAGTGCCTGATTACAAAACAGCAATGGCCTACCATCAATCCAAAACGCTCACGCAATCTGATCAGATTAAGTAGACATAACCCCAGAACCCCTCTTAGTAGACATGGCTCCAGATTATATGTCATATTTCTGCTCACTCAAGAATTAAAGCCAGCTGACAATGGAATTAGTAGAGCATACGTCAATTTATGCTTGAACATCAGCGCTTGGATGACCAGTTGTCACTGGTGTTGTCATTTCTTCTTCTTCTCATTTTTTACTTCATGTGTGACCATCACCGTCATTTCTCGTTGGTGTGAAAGATGTGGTTCTGTAATAATCCCCAATGTCCAAGCAAGGGATGAGTGCCAAGGATAAGGTAAACACATTGTCAAGCTGATAGTCAATCAAGTGGCCTCAATTAATAAAATCCTCTCACCGCTGCGAAATATGACATTAAGGACTTGGCTCAAATGCTCAAACACTCGCAGGGAGTTAAGGTTAAGGCTCTTCACCGTTATCGATCGATGTGGTTACAACAAGACGGTACAAGAATTCACACAACATGACCCATTTTGGCTTAATTATGTGAGGCAATGCAAAAGATCGTGCATATTTATGCTCACAAGCTGTTGACGCTTTAAAAATAAATATTCACCAAGTCGTAGAGGCTAGAAACCATGTCACAATCGGGTTCTATAAGATCTTTCGTGTGGAACATTCCGTATCAGTACACGAGTAAGTAGCAGCTCTCTTGGTGAAATATAGGGGACTAGTCTCCATCTTCATCTACATTTTTTTCTCTGAAGAGTCGCGTTTGTCGCGGTGGACAGAAAAGATTTAAAAACTTTGTCCAGTGCTCCGAGTGATTGATCGCCGTGGTTAGCTGCTGGGCTCAATCCCAGATATGAGCAACTTTCATAAATCACTGCTCAAAATCGTTCGGGTCATTGAAAATATTCAAGTAGTAGTCTTTGCCTGAAAAAGCTTCTGAAACTTCGCCGTTCGTTGGCGGCATAACACTAACAATAGCACGCACAACTCAAGCGGTTGCTGTAGAAGCTAGACCAAGGTCCAACTCTGAGTGCAGAGCCATCTTCACTCGATGTTTTTGTCGGCGTTACTTGTGCTTGAGCAATTTATTGAATTGATTTGCAGATAAACCAATTGGTCAAGTAAATGACTTACTGACAAACTAGGAACTGGCACTTCTGCTAACTCCACCAAACAAATATTGTCCAGGTCTCCAGTACAACCACGAATGAAATGTTTAAATGCTCCTGAATGTGAAGCAAGCTCTCCTTCGTCAAATTTTGCAGACTTTTTTCTTGACATGAGGAACTTTTTTAGAATAAGACGGAAATACTTGAAATTCTATTCACTTCCTCTTGAAAAACTTGTCGTTGAATAGCCAATGCTAAGAAGAGGGCTAACGTCACACCGAACCTGATTCAAGGTGGGTGCATTATCATCTTACGAAAATGAGAACATACTCAGTAAAGCAACAGTCAGTAGAGAAAACAAACGAGGCATTTTAGTGCAAGCAGGGCACTGAGTAAAGGTTCTAAGTAGAGCTGTGCTAAACAGTTTCGATAATGGAACTTTTCTTTTCGCAGTCGGAACTAGTTCCCGGAGACATCCGTCCGCGTTTCATTCATATTTCTAAGTTAAAAATGGTCGCGGATCTATGTTGTTCGATTGACATGTTCGTTCGTTTGATGTGCATGTATGGAGTACGCGTAGATAATCAAAATTGGTTGGAGAAAAAACTACGACCATAACTACACATATGAAAACGACACCGATCGTTCATCGATGAACTACATAATGTGCGAAATTCGGTAGCTTAACATGTGAATACACGCGTTTGTTCCTTATATCTCATCCAACATGTCGGACCTATGGAACATGTTTAAGTGAAGTATGCGGACCTAGTTCCGACAATGGACATAGTTCCCGGAACTACACAGGTCCGGAAAGACCCAACTCGAGTCTTAAGGTCACATAAGTGTAGCCTCAAGTATTTGCAAGATTGGACTGCCTCTCGTTAGTCTTTCAAAATCACAATGGACCATTATGTCACACAACGAGCCCCACGAAGGTTTCGAACATCTGTCCACCCCCAAATTTTCCCAATGACAAACAGCTTAAAAAACAATTCATCCCACACATCCACACACAGTTGGTAGGCAGACAGAAAAACCGCAAAAAACTTACAAAACAACACCGCTACATATGGCATTTTCTCAACAATCAGATCCAACATCTCATCGGTGACATCTTCAATATGATCAGAGCTAGTCTGTTCCACCAGCCATTTGAGCAGCTTCTCTTCATCCTCTAAATTGCCTTCGTATATGGTCGGAATGCCTTTTTCAAAGTAGATCAGTTTAGGAACTTTATTGATGCCATATTCAAGAGCCTCTTCGGGATTGTCGATCTTAACAAAGGTCACTCCCATCGTATCGCATTCGTCGTCGATGTTCTCAAGTTCTTCGAGAACCTTTTGTGACTTCTTGTCATTGTTGTCATCTGTCAAGAAAATATATAAGAATCACACGTCAGCTCAAAGCGTCATCGGAATGAATTTTGGGAAGCTCTTACAGAAGAGCACGGCCATCACTTTGCCCTCCTTCACCATTTTGTCGAGCATCTCATCGGTGACATCTTCAATTTCATCGCTCTCCAGCTGGCTCAGCAACCAGTGCAGGATCTCATCCTCATCCATCAGATCACCGTCGTAGACGTTGGGAAGTTCTTTTTCAAAGTACACAATTGCGGGGATCTACAAAATGTTGAGAGTAGAGTGGAATGGCTCAGGGCTGACGTGGGTTATCCTACCGAATCTATACCAAATTCAGCTGCGACCTTGGCGTCGTCAATCTTCACAAACTGAATGCCATGCTTGTCGCAGTCGTCGTCAATTTTTTCTAGCTCTTCCAATACGGTCATGGAGTCGTCGTCGCCGTGATCATCTGGAACATGAACGGGGGCGTGAGCATGGAATTATCTAAAGCCGTTGGCAAATACGTACAGAAAAGTACAACCAGGTTGTCGATGTTACTAATGAGAGTTCCCAGCGTCTTGGCAGTAACATCCTCAATGACATCGTCCTCGTCACCCGTCGACTTGTTCTGTACCAACCATTCGAGTACGTCCTCCTCGCGGGATAATTCACCTGAGTTTTTTTTTTTTTTTTTGGGGGTGGGAGGGAATGAGTTGGATGTGCACAGCATATGGGTTACACAGTTACCTTCGTAGATGATCGGAGTTTGATGGCGGTAATAGACCAGGACGGGCAGGCTGCCCAAATTGTACTCGTCGGACAGAGCCTCATCGTGGATCTTCACGAATCCAATGCCCAACTGATCGGCCTCATCGTCAATGTTCTCCAGTTCCTGTAGGGCCTTCGAGCATTTCCTGCATTCCGGCTTATCTAGTTACATAGAGAATAATTCGTCAGAGTGGTTTGTGGGTTGATTTTGATCGACTGGTGGTGCGGGTGCGGGTGCGGGTGCGGATGGTGGTGGTGTGGTGAAGGGTGGTGGTTTAATTTGATTGAAGGATCATGGTGAAGGAGCTCGGCATTCCAAGGTGGAGGTGTATGTAGCGTTCATTCGTTTGTCGGAATTTTGAAAGTTTCTTTATTTTTTGTTGTTGTTGGTTGTTGGTTGTTGGATTGTTTATTTCGGGTATTCGGGTATGTGCATGCTTTGGACGGGTTGATTAATTGCAAGTTCATCAACTCCAAGGAATGGTTTGTGTGTGTGTGTGAGTTTGGTTTTTTTTTTTTTTTTGATTGGAAATGTTCAGCTGAGGCGACGGAAAAAGGGGGATGAACGATGATGCTACTACTACTACCAACCAAAGAAGGGTAAACCAAACAACAGGGTAATCGGGTGGTTAATCGGAAAATTAGGGTATATACAAGATTGATCAACACTGTTAAGGGTTTAGTGCTCGGAGAGCCATTGCGCGCCGATATGTCTCCACTTGAACGGAGAGCGTTTTGAGGCTTACGATTGTCTCTCTCTACCTTGTGCTCATAATACGCTTTGTGACTGTCTTCCGATTGCTGTCGAAATAAGGGCAGACATGTTTTTAGTGGAAAAGTGGAACGTATTTCTTCTAAATTTGCCTGAGGTTCATACAAGGCTAGTTTCTTCGATTGAGATGCTGTGAGACTTTGTCTTTCTTGGGTTCGGGGTAAAGAAGTCAACCAATGACGCTTGCAGGGAGAAAAATGACTGTCAATCGATGGTAATGACAAGGTCCTCTCTAGAAGGACCAGATTGGATTTGTACATGCCTCAATCACCAAAGTCTTGCTGAAAGGCGCAGATGGGTAGACAATATCGAAAGTGAATTGAGACGCCAATGATATTGATGAAGGTTAGGTTGACTGCGGTGACCATTAAACTGAGGCAATAAGTAGGCTCCTTGTGACACAACAAGAATTGAATAACTGCAACCATTTGGCGATTCAGTTGGCTGGTGCTCAATTCGCCTGGATTTTAGGAGAAGTAAGCGCCCAGATATTGATGTAATCGATACACAAAAGAGCATAAGGTGTATTCGATACTTGCTCATGTGCCTTCGAAAATACATGGAGTCCTAAGCCGTGTGGCCTTTACTCGGTTACTGTGGACATTGGTAGTGATACCCATCTTAACATATTAATCTCTTGTCTGGGGGCATTGGAGAGGAAGTTACTTTCCACACACCTGACGCGTATTCACGAATCCGATCGACACTGGCGGCAGCTTAAGAAGCTGTTGTACATTTATCTCACGCTCCTTGCTTCAGAAGATGCATTGTTGTGAAATGAGAAGCCATATGGACACGCATCTATTGACAGCACGACAAAAGTATAAGCAGAACATTTGCTCCATGCAATAGAGAAACGAGCTCAATGAGCAATTTAACGGTCGTTTTGGACAGGCCGGCGTCAATTGCAGCCTCGGAAGGCATCATTACACGTGTTATTCGCGAAATTCAAGTCAATGTGCTCGAGAACAAACAAACAAATCGTACTCGTCGTATGGAGCACTAAAAGCAAAAGTCGTGGAGTCAACTTTTACATGAAATAGTGAAAAAAAGGCATTGATTTATCGGGTCATTTACAAAATGTATACTCTTTTGCAAAGTTTGTGTATATTTTTTGACAGTTAAAAACCAATCGCTTAAAATATCACTCTTTAGTAGACGGAGGACAAGTCGTTGATGTGGGGACCTATGACTTATTTGAATGGTTCATGGTACTAAGAGACGACTGCAGCGTTTTTCAGGCCGAGGTGGCTGCGATAAATGAAAAGTGGGAAAGCCACAACGTAATTGACTGATCGATTGCTAAAACTTGCCAGGTTACGGAATGTGGACGATATATGTGTCCTTAGTTAGTCACGGGGACAGTTTGACGGGTACTGATGGTATCCAAGCAAATGAGATGTAGTCTATATAGTCTTACGAACGAGGGCTCTGAATTGAACAAAAGCTCTAGAAGGAACAAATTAGAGGACAAAGCCTTGAATAAAGGAAGAAATCGATGACTGGATCTGGGCATAGGATTGTTGGCGACTGCTAGTCCTCGGTGACCAATGGCCATCAATCATCAGCAGCATGTCAGTGGGACACATGCACTGCACCTTGGCGTCATTCACATTCACTTTTGTAGAGTTTGCTGAGGCGACAAAGAAATAGAAATCTGTTCGATATCTGCTTTGCGAGTGCCCGGCTTTAGCTAGAAAGAGGATACAGTTTCTGAGAAAACACCTCTTCGTAGAGCTGAAGTACGAGGGTCGTACTGAAATACCGGTCGAGATTTATCACTGGATCTGGTTGGTCTTAGAAAAGGAAGCTCCCGGTGGAAATATGTCGCCCATCAACGGCATAGTGGAGACAACTCGTACATCGTAAGTATCACTTTAGATCTTGTTGAGAGAAAAGAGCCGCAAGATTCGGCATTAGATTCAATCATTCTATGGGATGGACAATGGCATGAGTCTAGCCAAGCGTCTACGTATCCGAAATATAAGTTGGCTACTCCATGTAGTTCAACTAGTAGCCCTTGTTCATCGCTCTTTTCGGATGGAAATCTTCCATTTATGTACCTAGCTCCTGTAAAACATCCCTTGATGATTGAAACGATTGATCTCAACAATCGTAGGTGGTCCGTGACACAGATAAGACAGGTCATTCCCACTGGGCACTGTTCATTAGAAAACATGCAATACGTGTATATGCAATGACTTCTAGAAAAGCTGCAGAGAAGTTTGCATCTTTTTTGCAATTGAAGCGTCCTCTGCTGCCACAGGAAGGGGGTCTTAATTCTTCGATAACCTGACCGAACTAAGGAACCTTAGTGTCAGGCATTTTTATCACTTTGTTAAGAGCACCAAAGGGCTTACGGAGTAAGATCCTTTAGATCCGTGTGGTAGCACAAATTGTCTACGCTGGTCTAAGTGTGACTGCTGGCCTTGTACCTGCATCGGGTATTTGTGTGTAATTTCTGCAGCAAGGAAAGATTCGACACGATTTGGCTTCGAATTCTATAGTAACTTCTTCAACTGGTTGGATTCGAAAATCGAATTTATGGGACCGCAGTTTGGCGAAAATTTTATCATTTTAGTATGCCTCTCTATGTTGGTTTCGAGCTTAC
Source organism: Eristalis pertinax (assembly GCA_907269125.1). Taxonomy (NCBI): domain Eukaryota; kingdom Metazoa; phylum Arthropoda; class Insecta; order Diptera; family Syrphidae; genus Eristalis; species Eristalis pertinax. The sequence goes on along the minus strand of OU026148.1, from coordinate 45,875,490 downwards.
GAGTGTTCAGGAGGAACAATGAATTCCCGCGTCTAGAGTGACGCTCAAAATTAGAGTAGGACCAGACAACAACTAGCCAGAGATCCCTAGATTATTAATTATAGAGCCTTGTTGATTAAGACACAAGTCCACTCCGGGCTTTTGCTCCACATACAGAAAAAGAAGGACAGTTGTTTCATCTCAATAGAAAGCTGCAGAAGCGTGGGCATGCCAGATCCATGGACCATCAGCTATGCACTTCGTAAGAGGTGTCACATCTATTCACATTTTACCATCGTGCCACTGCATCGCCCTTTTATTGTGCTGTCCCCTCGCTTTAGTCCCCTCTTCCAACAAGACAATATGATATTTAGGAGAACTGGCGTGTCCCAGTCCAAACAACCTCAGTCGATAGGTCAAATTAAAATACAATATTCATGAAAATCTTGGCCAGAGTCTTGACACATTTTTTTTTTGAAATCTTGCTGATCGTTCCAAAGTCTTTTCCAATTGTTTACCAACGCTATTAAAACGAAAAGAATTTTATTCAAGTATCCGAAGGTCATGGACGCTCTGAAATAGAAATTTAATTTATTTTTGGGACCTGCCCAGTGTGCGTGCATAAAAGTTGAACAATTTATGGAACTCCTGCAGTTGTGTGCGTGAGAAATAAATTGCCAGCAAAATGACCTTGTACCTGCAGCGGCAATGTGTATTTTCTGCAGCAAGGAAAGATTCCTAGGAATGTTTATGTTGGAATTAAATATGAACGGGCGAAGGCGACACGATTGGGCTTCGAGTTCTTCAGTAACTTCTTCAACCGGTTGGGTTGGGAAGTCGAATATATGGAAGCACAGTTTGGCGAAAGTTTGATCAGTTTAGTATATCTCTATGTTGGTTTCGAGTTTTCGAGAGTTCAGGACGCTGCGCTGCTGGGGCTCCCCCCTGGAAGCAAAACTCTGGCATTTGTACAGAACAATGGAATAGAAGGCGAAGCTAGACTTAAAAAAAGGAATTGGAAAAAACATTCATTTCCTTTCTCATTTTCGGAACTGCACAGAGTACACCACGATCGGTGCAGAGCCTGTCTGAATTTTTGAACGCAAGTCCGTATGCAGAATTCTTCAATTCGGAATATTTGTCATTTGCGCAACAACTGCTGTTTCTTTACGGCTGACTGAAGTCCTTAAAGCACCCTCAGTCTAAACTTTGGCCGCCTTCGGTGCTTGTATTACTTGTTCCGGATAACTATGTACGTCACTGTAAAGGCGCTAAAAAGTTTGCCAAAAAGTAAATTTTAAAGTGAACATAATTGCTTGTGTTGCCACACGCAAAATTCTCGCGCCAATTGTCATTTATGCATTTAAAGAGTAATCGATTTCGCTCCTACTTTAAACGTATGTAATTGAACGAAACTTAACGAAACTGGGCGCAGAGATTTATGAGTCACCACGGAGTGTATCATTTCTGGGCATTCACACGATTGCTTATGTTCACTTAAGTCTCCCTACATCCATCATATTCAAACCTCAAACTAGAGTTTCTTCTTCTAGACTTAAACGCCATATAGCATTAGTGGGAGTGTCTTGAATGTGGAATCAGGAATCAGGCCACACCCCAAAATCTGGTGACATCATTGGAAAGATGGCCATTCCCAACAGGAAAACAAAAGAAGGCCATCGATTAATTATCACAAGACACAATAGGTTCAATGACAACACCTCACAAAAATCCAGACTGAATCTAAGGAGAATCATAACTTCAGTATTTCTTCTTTGAACGTTGTGAAGATTGAAATATGGCTTATGACTAGACACGAATAAGTACAACGTGTGCGACAGCATTTAAAAAGCAAACCATACACCTTTGATCTTTGATTTAATGCTGTTAATAAAAAATCAATCAGACAAATTATATTTGATCTTACAGTTCCCGCGTTTCTGCCAAACAACTCTGAAGCTGTGTGGCAGTTTGCAAGCCCTGCCTTTCCCGCTTCCATCTCTGCCATGATTTACACATCGCGGATGGCTGAAAGGGTGGCATTGACTGCTGGTAGATGATCCCAAGATCAAAGCGAATGAAATGGAATTCAGAAATTCTCCCTCAAAAGTCATCAAAGCCGTTCACATAAATCGACGAGAGGAATGTCAATGGAATGGGACAAATTGTGGCAGAGCGTGTAGGTTTGAGTGGTTTTCTGCTTTGTTTGGCAATGCCGTTCCTAGGGAGAAGGCATTTGACAGCTGAGAAGGACTCATTTTTACTCAACTTTATGTGAATTCTGCTTAATCTGAAGCAGACACCAAACACCTTGTCTACCGACAAATTTGAGCGACTTTTGGAAAGTAATACAAGAATTTTCTCTGATTGGTGCCTTTGATCCGAAAAAATGATATAAAAAAACGCAGTTGAAAAGTTATAAGGGGCTACTTGGTTTTTGAAGCCTACTTTATTGCGCTGATTGGTGAATCATGGGTTTTGTTAAAATGAGGCCGGCGAGTAAGTGACGCAAGTAACTACTTTAGCGCTGCGCCTCCGTGGAGGGTGGCGACATTAGACTGCAAGCCTCGTTAGGTTAATTTGCGTCGGTTTTTCAAGCGGAAACTTATGCAATCCTAATGGCCACGAACTATATTGTAAAGAACATGTGGAAGAAGCGGCAGCCAAGTTGTGCTTAAGGTTTTGCTGAACCCTTTAACCACTTCCAGGATAATTCAGAAATGCAAGTCTTCTCTGAATTTGATCGACAGTCTAAATTCGATAAGACTTGTCTGAATCCCAAGCCACAACGGGATCGCCGATGAACTTGCTAGACAAGGATTACAGATGGTGCTCCTAGGACGCGAACCTGCGCTGGGGCTACCTGAGTCTTTGGTTAGGACTTCTCAAGAGCGCAACTGGAGGTGGCATGACTCTCCAAGATGTAGACAAACTAAACGCATATCCCCTTACGTCTGTAAGAAATCCGCGGCATTCTTGTTATCTCTTGACAGAAAAGGCAGCAGACGACTCACCGGCCACGGACTCGATTGAGAGCTCCGACTGAAGCGCTGGACGGCCATAGGTTCTCGAATAGATTGAGAACGGGCCACTACACCTTCGCCAAACCCCTAAATGTGTTTGGCCTAAGCAATGGAACCATCTGTGATGCCTGTAGAGAAGACGACGACACTGCAGACCACTTCCACAGCCATTGTCCCGCCTTTTGCTCGGATCAGGTGGCAGCCATTCGGTGGTGATGAGATGAGAGCTGATGATGCAGGCTCCTCATCATAGAAGCGCCTGCTGGTACTCCTCCGGCAGACCATGAAATTTCAGCACATGTAACTTGCTGCAACGGCCCACTACACTTTCGTCAAACACCAAACTGTGTTTGGTCTAAGCGATGAAACCATCTGCGATGCCTGTAGAGAAAATGACGACATGGCAGACCACTTCCACTGCCACTATTCGTTGCTGATGGGGTGAGAGCTGATGATGCGGGCTCTTTGTCATAGAAGCGCCTGCTGCAGACCATGAAATTTCAGCAAATGTAGCTTGCTGCAACGGCCCACTAAACCTTCGTCAAACACCAAAAAGTGTTTGGACTAAGCGATGCAACCTCTGGGACGCCTATGGAGAAGAAGCCGACACTGCAGAGCACTTCCAATGGCACTTTAGATTGTCACTTGTTCACCCGCGAATTTGAGGGTGTTTCTGACAGTTAATCAAGAAATCATGCAAATGGCTTTCTCTGATTGGTCCGTTTCGTCCGAAAAAGTGTTAGAAAAACTCTGTCAAAACACTTAAAGGGACAAAAGAGGTAGAAGTCGTCAGTTGGTAGTTGCATTTGTGGCTATAGAAATATACAGCCAGCTAGCCTACTGAGTGGCGAGTGGAAATAAACTACAATGAAACCGTTAAAGTCCGGTTCGCAACCCAATTTCCCAAGTTTATCCCTCAATTTGACAGATGCTGACGAGTTTCTTGACATATAACCTTGACTTTCTCTTTATCCTTTCGTCGGGACTATGGTATAACCTGATTCCTCAAGAACTGTCAAGTCAAAATGGTCTGTCAAAAACTGTCAACTGGCAAGAAAGTACGAATTCGATATCTGCTTATGAATGATTTCTGCTATTGACTCTGGTGAGCGATAAGATAACTCGAATGAATTCAATTTGAAAGCACTGTCATTGCAGACTTATCAATAATGATGCCAGCCAGGCGTTGACAGTGTATAACGGACGCTACAAAGAGCCGCGGACTACTAGTTACAGACTACTGACTCTGTCATTGCCCGTTTGATTTGGAAGCATTGTCGGCGTACAAAAATTATGGCAGCCAGTTGGTGGCAGTCATCGGGGGGCGCTGTAGAAATCAACAGACTGCTAACATGAAACATTGATTTGGCAGCATTGTCGTATCAAAATTTAAACCCAAAGGAGCGTCGCATTCAGACCGACATTGAATCCGACATTTATCGAATGGAACATTGTCTGAAACCAATTGACCACACGCCTCTAGTATCATGAAATATAGCACTCTTCGAAATAGTTTCTGAGGCGAAGTAGAACAAAAAAATTTCAATTTATCGCCGTGAGTCTGAACATCCAACTCATCCCCAGGGATGCACAGTCGTATTTTCGATCTCCCTCGCAGATCATCCAAGGCCACGTCATTAAAACTACTCGTCGCGGGTCCACCCACGTCCTACGACCTCCAACGCTGACCCAACCGCCTGCCAGCTGCTACCGAAAACAATCACAATCACCGACATGTGCAAATATCCCAAGTTTATCCCTCAAATTCATGCGCGCAAGACCTTCTCTCGCGCGGCTGAATGCGTGAACGTTTGAGCAGAAAGATAAAAACGAAAACTTTCAGTTTTCGAGGGTAACACCAGGACCAGTACCAGTACCAGTACGAGTCAAAATGTTGCCACATGTCGGCGATAATGTGTCAACTTTTCCCGAACACTACATATTCAGCTTCGATACACTTGGCGGCGCGCCAACTTTCGTTTTAATTCTATCGTCCGCACAGACGGTCGCATCTATTTATGCGGCGAACTGATGTACAATCGGACTGTGTGACTGTGTGGCGGCGTGCCTGTCTGTAGAATGCAAGATAAAAATGATTTTCAATTGCCTATGTTCAATGCTGCAATTAATTTTTCTGGGTTTATTCACTTTCTCTGGCGAGCAATCACACGGCACGGCATGGCATGGCATAGCTGGCAGGACGGCTGCTTGCGGGGGCGTCACCTACCGCAGGCAATCGCGCCTTTCATCTAAAGCACGCCCGGAGTTTTTTTTTTTTTGTTAAAGCACTCGAAAGGTTTTGAAGACGCGATGGCCTTCAAGCCGTGTCCACATAAATCAGGAATATGCTAGCATAGCACTGTTCAAATGTAAACAAGGTAATTATTAAATTTTTTTCCTTTCTTTTCAAATGTGTGTGCGTTCGTGGGGACCGCCGACAGTAGGTGGTGGCAGAGCAAGGTTCCCCGTGTTTTGTGTGCGCTTCTGTTTCTGTTTTGTTCTGTTCTGTTCTGTTTTTCTCATAAACTCTCGTCGCCTGTTGTTTTCGAAAAATGAAAAAGCGAAAAACGCTCGCCTGAAACACAATATAACAAATTCGTGTATCTCATTTGGGGGGAGGCTATTTTTAATCGGCAATTGTAGGTGGAAGGTATTATTTAAATGAACAGACTGAATCGCTTTGAAATATCTTTTAGTTTCGAAAAAAGAAACGAATGCGAGGGTATGTCGGGCCGCACATACAATAAAATAAATTAGTTCAAATACTGGGACAAATCTGGATCTAGGCCCAGACATTTTAGTTATTTTATATTTTTTTCTTTTCATTTTCTTTTGCTCGTCTCTTCCCCTCCTTCATCTTTCCACTCTCGAGAGCAACGAGGGGTGGTGCTTGGCTGTATTGCAAATATTTGCCTGACAACATCCACGTACTATACTGACAGAGATGTGTGTAGAATGGAAAATTCATGGCAATGAATGAAAACGGCTTGTTAGAGAGTATATATGTATTTTTTTTTTCTTTCACATTGAACACAAATTGAATGCTTTAAACTGCTGCAGGTGCACAGTAAGTGTCTGGGAAGAGCCCAAGGGTGGATTGTGAATATCTCGTGAAGAAAAATGTGCGTTGGACGTTTCAAGAGAAATTAATTGATGGCCTGGGCAAATGCTGACACACTGGAAATAGATTCTATCGCTTTTCTTAAAGTGGGTGGATGGGGGCCAACAGGAATCTAAGCATCGTCAAGGTTCCTGTCATGAAACAGGACTTATTTTGCAAAGTTTTTGGAATGAGCGGAGGCCCCAGAGGGTCTGTTAGGAAGACGATTCAGATTTCCGGAGCATGTGGCGTTTGAGGAAAAGATTTTGTTTGGAACGAATACATTTTGACTTACCTTCGCGGAGTAGAAAATTATGAATTTCGAACAAGTTCTGTATCAATAAAGTGTGTCGATTTAGAGTAATTTATTGGGAACCAAAATAATTCAGCTTCCTGTAAGAAACATTGCCTGAGTTGATCTTACGATGTTTGTGACTAGTTGTGTGGCCAGGATCACAGTTAGTCACAGTCAACGGCTCGTTTAAATCAAAGAGTTGGTGCGACTGTACTCTGTTTAGTACAAAGGGACGCAACGCATGTCGCAGGCGCGTCCTTTGTCTGGATCAAAGAGACGCAACGCATGTTCAAAGCACGTCTTCCGTCTGTCCGAGGCAAAGGAACGCACGCATGTCGAAGGGGGCGTTCTTTGTCTGGATCAAAGGGATGCAACGCATTTCCAAAGCACGTCCTTCGTCTTGAACAAAGGAACGCACGCATGTCGAAGTCACGTCCTCTGTCCGAGACAAAGCGAGGCACGCATGTCGAAGGCACGTTCTTTGTCTGGATCAAAGAGACGCAACGCAAGTTCAAAGCACGTCTTCCGTCTGTCTGAGGCAAAGGAACGCACGCATGTCGAAGGCACGTCCTCTGAACGTCCACTGAGTTATACCCACAACCCGAAAAAGACCTTAATCAACTTGGCCAGCCACACTGAACACACACAGCAGGCGATTGAGCCACTTTCAGCAGCTTGTTCATGAAGTCCATAAATTACAGGAAACAAATGATTGACCATTTTTCCTCGTTTCTTTCGGATAATCAAACATCCCAACACGTCCATTGTTTAACCCACAAAATGTACAAACGATCCTCTGTCCTGCCAAATCAATCACGGAAAAGTTATTGATTACCCGCGAATCGTCAAACATACGTTTTCTTCTCAAAAATATTCATGTTTATCAGGTATTCAATCACATCATATACTGGATGACGGATGCCGCAATTTGCAGCTCCAGTAAACCCCACTTGAACCGGGGCCAAATCTATTTGCGGCCCTCCCAGTGAGGGTGCTCGCTCAATAATGACGTCCGTTGCTTGACTATTTAATGTTCGCCTCTCGACGTAGCTGTCAGAGTTTTTGTTACGTAGCGCAAGTGACTCAAATGTGATTGGATTTTTTGATGAACAAAAAATAAATGAAGAACTATTTTTAGGCGCGTGAGTTGAGCATTTGTGTCAGCCATAAGGGTTGGATATGTCTTGACAGTTGGGATGATCATCGAGGTCTGCGACATCCGGAAATACGTTTCTGCGTCAACGGTGCATTTTTCTAGGGCGAGCATGATCTTTGAAAGGACAAATATAGGCGAACGATCGACAATGATCAGGATGCATTTATGCCATGCTGGAGTTCGAGCAAGCGAGTCGACAAACTGCGGCTCGGTAAAATGGAATTTATTCTATGGCTTGCGCTTCATTTCGAGATAATGGGAACTTCTTCCAAAGTGGCATGCCATATATTGTGGGGACTCAACCGCGAAGGCGTCCAACAGACTTGTAGGTTTGATATATGTGGAACTTCGTAGGTTTGTATTTTAATTATCGAGATATGCAAACTGGGGCTTGGGTAGTGCTGAGTGCTTCCTAAATGGATCCAGACAGCATCTAAGTGGGTCACAACTGATTCAGCTGTGCCAGTCACTCCAACCTTCTTTGACTACAATAAGCATTCGGGATGTAGTCGTTATGGTTACTGAATGAACAATGAATGGAACTGCGTCTCTCGTTGTCCACGAAAACATTGACTCGTCGCCACGATATGGAAGAATCGTATTATCAACGTCTTTCAATGTTTGTTTTTAGCACATTGCGTTGAAGAGTCTTGTAATATATAGCAGTACGCCACCGTGCACCAAGAATAATTAATCTCTTACCGTCCGGAGACTCTCTAGCTGAACTTAGAGAAGGTGACTGGAAATTGACTCATAGTGAAAAGTGACTGGAAGGAGTAAGGGAATCTTCCAGAGCCATACAATTGGAGTATACATTTCGGCGCTGAAGCTAAAGACGGACACTGGATGATAGTGACACAATCTCGAAGACGTGAAATAGCCTTCCTGATGTGGTAACGAAGGCACTAGTCCCGATTTGAAGTTGATATGATTCGTCGAAGTCAACACAGCCAGATATAGTGTGGTACAGTCATTGCAGTTGTACGATTCTCAAGACGTAGGTACGTTCTGTGGTGATTGCGTCGAGTCAGTTTTATGCTGAAGTTTAGAGCATAAGTGTTGAAATAATAAAATTGTGTCGGATTATGTACTGGGATAAATAAGGAGTGGAATGGAAATGGTAAAATGTTGTTCGGGGCACGATCTCATAATCTTAGAACGTAGTCCAGATGTAGTGGAGATAGCCTTGATAGGAACAACTTTGGTCACGTATCGTGAAATACTTATTTGTTGCTTGTTTTGGTACAATACCAGAGCACATACATCCTCTTTTGTCAGAGTTTCGCATGACCATGCTGCGTAAATGTGGTTGAAATCGTTGATGTCATACAGCATGGGGCACCGTCTCTAAGTCCAGATATGTTTTAGCACTTCCTTTTAAGTAAACAGCATGGAATTCTTTCCGATTTGACAGTAGATGCAGAACTCTCTATCTAGCATCTACTTTCAAAATTTTCAAGCTTTTTTACAACTTGCCCATTGCCCTTCAGACTGCCAGAAGATTTCAATTTATAAAAACGACTGGCAAACAAAGCCTGCATTTTTGTTCATTCCTGCACCCGATCTAATGCACGGTCTAATTTCTTTATTGACACTTCCACCGTTTTAGTTGTCACAAAAATGGTCGCATCGCAAATGTGTCTGGTATGACTAGAGCGTTTCATTTTCCACGCTCAGCACAAATGATCCTAAACGGAATTTTATAGTAAAGGCTGTCTTAAAATTAACGCAAGATTTGAATTTGCCATCATTTGCGTGGTAAATGGTTGGCGACACGAAAAGATAACTATTTGACCAGCGATTGTTTAGGACTAGTAAGAATCAAGACAAAATGCACCCAAAACGAGTCACTGTTTGGTGCGAATTTTTCGCTGGAGGCATCAGTGGACCATACTTTTTTGAAAATGAGCCTGCTGAAGCAGTGACAGTTACTGGTGCTCGAGATTTTTTTTTTTTTAAATGTTATGTTCGACTACAGCTAAGTGAAGCACTTGTCCATTAGTTTGTATTTCTTGATTTAGACACGTTTGACAGGTAACTCTCCAATGAATGTTCCTGCTAACGCCGCAACCATGGGCGGGTGTGGGCTATCGCACGAGATCAAGGGGTTTAGTCCTTTGAAGTCGGCGCAAGAAACGTTAGTTTCCTCAAGGATCGAATAAACTGCAGAGTTGTGTTCTTCCAGGCGGCGCTTATGTTTTTGATTTCATCTTGGACTGGTAAGATTTTTAGATCTCTGTGGATATCGTCGTTTCTGATCTACCATGGTGCATTAACAATAGTTTTAAGCACCTTGTTTTGAAAACTCTGTATAATATTCATATTGCTTGCATTGGTACAACCCCAAAGTTGTGTGCCATACGTCCAAACAGGTTTTAGGATTTGCTTGTATACGAGCAATTTGTTGTCAATACTTAGCTTGGAGTGCTTACCAATAAGCCACTACATATCTTTGTATTTTTTTGTCAAGTTGTGCACGTTTCTTTTTAACATGTTCTTTCCACTTGAGTTTTACATCAAGAGTCATCCCTAGGTATTTAGCTTCATTACCGAAAGTTATTTGGACACGATTTAGAAAGACTGGCAAGTTATCAACGTGCCTATAAGTAAAATTGATATGAATAGATTTGCCTTCGTTAGGGACGTTTCGCTAGAAGCTCATCCATTCGGGTATCTGATCCAGTGCACGTTGTAATTTTGATGTAGACTCTTCTACCGTTTTGGCTGTTACCAAAATGGCGGTGTCGTCGGCAAATGTGCCTAGAACAGTTTGTTTTTCTTGTCGTAAAACACTCGTATACATATACACTCGCAGGTATAGCAGAAGGCCAAGAACACTCCCTTGCGGTACACCAGCAATTTACATTTTTAAAGGCAGAATAGTCATATCCGTGTCTTACTCGGTAGAGTCTATCAGAGAGATAGTTAGCTAGAATACTAAAAAGTTTCCCCGGTAGGGTTCGGTTTAGTTTATATTCCAGGCCTTCGTGCCAAACTTTGTCAAAGGCTTGGGAAACATCAAGAAATGCGGCTGAACTAACGAGCTTTTGTTCAAATGCCTTTTCTACTACATCAGTTATACGATGTACTTGGTTGTTGAGTGTTTATTTCTAAAACCAAATTGGTGATTTGGAATAAGCTGTTTTAGTACCACTATAACTTCTGCCACTTTCCATTGACTAGGGACATGTTCTAGTCTAAGGGTGGCATTAATTATGTAGAGAAACTTAAGAAGGGTTTTCTTGGGTAACTCTTTAAGAATTTCTCCTGAAATTAAATCATAACCAGGAGCTTTTTCCGGTTTGAGTTTTTTTAGTACTTCCTTAAGCTCTGAGAAGGGAGCACATCTCATTATGTAAATGTCGTCATGTACGTCAGGTCCATTGTATCTGGCAGGGAGCGTTTGACCGTCGAATGGTTTAAACGTTTCCTCCAGGTAATCTGCGAACAGATTAGCTTTCTCTTTACCTTCTTTCGCCCACTCGTCTCTATTCTTCCGGATTGGCGGGTTATGTGCCTCAGGGTTTTTAAATCCCTTCACCGCTTTCCAGAGTGAGCAGTTGGTTGCTTTTTTTCCAGATAAGTTTACTAGATACGCATTCAAGTTATTATTTTTGAACGCTTTGATTTTCGCCTGCAACAGATTACACAATTGGTTAAGACGAGTTTGTTGGCATGTGCTGGTGCTTGAGATGACACAGTTATTTTTGCCGAAAATAGTTCATATTGATGTGGCCAATATGTGGTCTCAACAAGGCAGTGCCACATGCCATACAACTTCAACGAAATTCGGCCACGTTTATGCAGCATTTTGACAAAACAGTGCCTATGTTTAAGCAAAACTGTGGGGGTCATTTGCCCGATGTATTATTCCATAAATAATTCTATCCTATGTAGTTCATGAGTCAATACAAAAATAACAACCTGAAGACTAGAACCAGTGTTTCCTATTTAATTCAAATCTCGCTTTAATTTTGAGACACCCTTTGTATTTATAAATTGCCGTAAAGTTTTCCTGCAAGAGACTGGCACAGTTTGTGTTTCAATCTTGTGTGCTCAAAAACTTGAGAATCAACAAGAACTACTTATGCGAAGAAATGAAGCCGTGAAACAGGGATCAGAGAAATTGGAAAAGGAGATCGTGCCATCTGATTGAATTCGATCGTGCGAGACTAATGTCTGGAAACAACCACAACCAAGGATAGAAATGAGCTCTAGCACAGGCTCAGGCCATCCATGTGTCAGTGGGCTGAGAAATAGGTAAGTAGTAAGAAAAGTCGTATAATGCTAGGTTGTTAGACGTGTTGATGAGCGCTACTTAGGAAGAAAAGACTTCAAATGTTGAAGCAACAAATCATTCCCTCTTGAAGAGGACATACGATCGTAGGATTTACGTTCAAACTTTGTTCCTATCAGGAGCTTTGAAGGCGTTCTTGTTATGCCTTCAAATTAACTCTTTTAAATACTAGAAGACCAGGTTCATCAAAGCGTGCTCCTGACCAACAATCTTCCACATCGAATAGCCGGTTGACAAGCCGTCCGCCGTCAGCGCAATCTCTTGCCATCTGACCATACTGAATTCCCCATCTAATCGAAAATACTTCTCGCCGCTTGAGAATCATTAATACGTTCCAAAAGACAGCCGCCCCATTTAAAGAGAGAAATACCATTTCATTAGTGTCAAACCAATCGGAGCACCCCTGTGGGATATGCAATTAGCCAACCCCCACTATATACAACCGCTCTAATGTGCAAATCCCAGTGCCTTCAAAACGCGTGTGTGAACTGTCAAAAGTGTTAGGTGAGTGTTTCAGTTTCTGTACAAGAGTGAGTTCGTTATCGTTAATGTTCAGTGGTGGGTTGAGGATTTAACGGTTTTGGATGGACAGACGAAGAGGATACGGGATAGAGGACTTAGACGTAGACAACATGTGAGACAAGTACACGGTTAATGACAAACAAAAGAAGAACACACTCAAAAATCAAATGAAAAACAAAAACAAAACAAAAAAAATGATGTGGAGGTAGGAAACGGAGAATACTGATTGACTAAGCGCATCGAACATCGAAAGCCAAACTTACCCATCACTCGTGGAGGACATGTCGCGTGATCAGGACCTGCAGTCAATTCAACAAATTAAAATATTGTAGAAGCCTCCATTACACACAATTTGCGTTTCCTCCACAATTGGTTAGTCACAAATTTCAATTTCAATTCGTAATTGTATTCTAAACTAAAATCGAAAAGATATACAAGTATACACAGTGCCCCAGGCACCGCTCGAGCTGCGGCAATGAGTCATAATTTACTGTCGCGTTGGCACTTTCTTTCCATGTACGTTTCAAATGGCGCGGTCGCGGCGCCGGGCGGTGGATGGACACATATAATACTCTTAGTTTCAAAAACAAAACAAAAATATGGTACCAAGATCGAAAAAAGGACATACTTATAAGCTAGAGCATTAGTTTTACCGTCAACGCTACCTACAACATCGAGACTGAACGGAAAACGAAACCCCACACCGTTATTTGTGCTGTTACACAAGACACGAGTATCGAATTCGACGCATTTTCTGTTCTGTTCTTTCTCGTCTCGAGTGCTTGTAGGTTAAGCTATAAAAAAAAACCACATAGATTCTCCTGCTCTTCAACTGCAACTGCATTAATTATTACTAAATTGTTTGCGATAAGTATGCATCTGCATACCTATGCACATTCACAGATAAAAACCGTTAAGCAGAACACTCGAACATAACAACACGGCGTACTTACAGAATAGGACGGCTACGAAATCGGTGTCTTCAATGATTTTATGGAGGATTTTCGCATTGACTTCCTCAATGCGATCGGGCAGGTCCATGGCTTCAAGGGATGTAAGGAAATCGAGGACACCCTCCTCGTCCATGAGATCGCCATCATAGATGATCGGTTCCTTTTCACTGAACGGACGGTTTGAAGATGATTTCGATAACATTTGATGTGCACTCACTCAACGAATGAGTGATAATGGCGAAGGGGTTCACTTACCGGAAGTAGGTTAGTGCTGGGAAAGTCTTGATTCCATATTGCTTGGCTAGTCGTTTATCGTTAATCTTCACGAAGTCCACACCGAAGGAGTCGGTGTCATCGTCGATTTTTTCGAGTTCAGACAATACTTTATCACAGGTCACACAACTTCTGGCATCTGAAATGAACGATGGTAGAATGGTTTTTTACATTTTTACATTTTACAAGAGCAACTTTTTTTGATATTATTTTCAAGGAAAAGCCGCCTTCACACAGTAGTCGAGACTCGCACATGGAAAGGAATTTAATTGCAATCTTTTTTGGAGGAACTTTCGACTGGAGGTTAATTTATTCTTAAGATGGTATCGATTGGCGATGAGAATCATGTTAAGCTTGAGTAGAAATCAGACACTTTCTCGCTGTAGAATTCGGTTTTTAAAGGTTCCATCATGAGCCCGTGCGAATAGAAGCATTGGGATAGAACCTCTGCCCTGTTCTCAATTCAAAACGGATAAAGCAGAAGCGATCGTCTTCAAGCTTATCTGTCATTACTGGCGGCAGTGAATAGAGAGGAAGAGCAGTGATAACGAGCAATAATTCAACTCTTCCTGAACCGGTGGGCTATATGTTGGCCATATTTGGCGACTGGGTCAGGTCACGGCGAGCATCCATCAATTGGCCGTAGCGGTCATGCTATTTGACACCGCTCGGTTATCCTTTGGAGCTCAGTCTACGCTCCCTCATGACCTCGAGCTGAGACTCCATTGGCAGAATAACGCCGCACATATTCCGCTGAGTCGTCAAAAATTGGACAGACTGCTTGAACGGCTGCCAGCGACGCTGTGGCGGCGATTTAAATGATGTGCCGTTTCCTCCAATTATACAAATTAAGTTACTTTTCTGAAAAGAGTGCCAAAAGGCAATCCGTCGTTCTTGGCTGAGATGTATGGTTATTCCGAGTCATGTCTGATTTTTGTGGCCGCTGGGGCATGGTAACCTTCGTTGTTCACAACTCCACCCCTTTCGAGTTACGATCATTGCTGACAGTCAAGGAAAAGATTCTCAAACCTCTCCATTCGGGTCTCGTACACTCGTGAGGGTTCAATAGCACAACTCGGGTGCAACCGTGGAGAAGCTAAGCCAAGGTGTACTTCGAGCTGTAGCGCCATTATGTCTGGCTTTCTTTCTTTCTACATACTCGGAGATGTTAAATAAAACTGATTTAAGATCATTTTACAAGGTACTACACTTTTAATTACTAAGAAAGTTGTGAGTATAATGAATCGCCTTTTATTAGCGGTTTTCTTCAAGCATCACCTCGAGTTGCTTTTGTTTGAAAATCACCTTCAAATGCCTACTAAAACGCAATTCGTTGTCTGATGAACTACTTAAGAGTTTCTTCTTAAAACTCCGTCTGGAGAGGAACTTTGAAGGGATTACTTTCGTTTGATGTGGCAAAAGGAGCATAGCATGAATAATTGCCAAACCAAACTAACCTCAAAACAAACGTATAATATCGCAAAACCAATTTATGAGAATGTGACTGTGAATAATAAGAGAACAACTCTCACCGCTCTGCCTACCGCAACCGACTCCTGTGAGGAGTAGAAGACTGGGCACCTCTTCCATTAACAATGAAATGTGAAATAAGCCTCTTGCCTATGTTTAAATGCTTAAAAGGAGTGCGGAATGGCTGGGCAACACAAAGATATTGGACAAGGAAAGGAGGAGCAACAATCCCCTTTAGGGTAACATAAGTTGTCGAATGGAATGTGTGTAACTTAGACATTATAGCTAACCCTACACATGTGTCCTTTAAGAAACATTTCGTCTACATTTAATTCAGCTTTCACAATAAATCTTTCACTTTCAATGGTGTGGTGTCAATCGATATTTTCGGCTTTAGTTCGCAGTACTGGCTTACTGTGTGAATTATGAGCGTCCCTTCCCAAGATAGTCGATGACTCGAAAATGATGATGCATGGAACGTGAAACATTCATGAGCCACAAGCGCGAGCATTTACTGAAGCAATTGAGTCATTTAGCCTATGAGCGTCTCACTCCTGACCTGATGATTCAAAGTAAGTATAAATAAACACTTTCAACAAAAAGCATTGCTTTGCCCTAAGTTCTCTAATTTCAAGTGATTGAGTACAATTCAGCAAGAAAGTGGGAGAACGAGTACACATTAAACACAACAAGTAGCTGCATACATTTGAGTTTTTGACGAAAAGTCTACGAGCATGATGTAAGGAAGACAAGGTATGATACACAGACAGACTTGTCGGCGCAATACGTGAACTGATTGAGGGAATGTTGATGTCAACAATTGATGTCTTCTTCTTGGGGCGATATAGTCCGAGGTGGATCTGGGCCTCACCCAGCTAGCACGATCTCTCGCCAGCTGTCTCCAGTTTCGCATACCAAGCTGGTTGAGATCCCCCTCGACCACCTCTGTTGCGTTGTCCCAAAGGCTCAGAGGCGAAGATTCTGTTAACAAATGCTCACCACCTTGAATAAAACTTCACGATGGACAGCGACAGCTTCGAGATAGTTAAGGAGTTTCTCTACCTCGGTGGAAACGAAGCCAACCTAGTTGAGCTCTAACCTAAGGGTACCCCTGGCAGCCGGTGTTACTTCGATTTGGCGAAATAGCTGGGTTCAAGACTCCTCACTCGAAGGACCGAAGTTGTCTCCAGTTCTCTTATATGGAGCCGAAAGCAGGACGAGCTTTCGAAAGAAAAACTCTGCTTCCGATATATGGTTCTGTTCGTTGTGTTGCGGAAGTTTATTGGAGAAGAGGACATAACTAAGCTTGTGCATTTTAGTTCAGTCCAGAGAGAGCTCTTTCTTCTAGTACATTTAGTTCAATGTAGTTCCCTGCTCAGAAAAACGAGTCTTGTTCTTTTCGCCGGTTGGTCGTTATATTATCACAAACATCTTTAAAATTCCCTTCACATACACCACCGGTAACGCAAGGCTACTCGATGTGCTTGTGCTGCGCTAGTTAAAGAAAAATAACCCTGATGTGCACAATGCCTATACACACACAAAGCAAAGCATTCAATTAAATTCAGTTTAGTTCAACAAGTGTTGGCCCGTGGCGTTGTGGGTATGTGCGTCGACTCCTACGCACTTGGACCTACCAGCCTAGGTTCGATTCCTGGTACGACAAGAAATACTTTTCACGACCCCACCTCTTTCGAGTCACTGACAATGCTCAAAGGGTATAACTGTCTAGAAAAAGCTTCTTGGCCGTTCGGAGTCGGCATAAAACTGTAGGTCCCTTCCACTCGTGATAGAACAATAGCACGCACAACACAAGTGGTTGCTGAGAAGCTAGGCCCTGTGGCCCTCTACGGGCTGTAGCGCCACCCATATTATTATATTATTATTAGTTCAATTTAGTTCAATTATTCTTACTGAATACATGTATGCCTGAGTTTGTTGAACTACTGAACTAAATGAACAAAAATAAAATTACATTGTGAACTTAGTTCACTTAGTTTACCTGTTACGGCTCTTTCTTGAACTAGTTCGTTGGTGCACTACACAAGGCTAGACGAAGTCTCGACGTACGACGTAACGACGAAGTCTCTGAGCTATACCAAGATGTGGATGGCAAAAGTCCGTCGAATTCACTAGCTTCACTAGGTCACATCAAGCGCATGGACGCCAATGCTTCAGCCACGGTCTTCGAATCCGAGACTCCTGGTTCGAGAAGGAGATGGAGACAGAATCTTCTGTACGATCAAGTTTATGTGGATGTAAAGCTGGGCATGGGCCACGATGACTAATGAATATCACTCCCGGCGTGATGGCTTTTTTTTTTTTTTTTGGTTCACCATCCACTATCACTCATTCGTGCGTTCACGGCGGGAATGACATTTATGAGTGATCGTGGATGCCCATCTTGAGACAGCTTGATCTCAATAACTAAACTCTCAGACCATCCATGGGTCGTCGGCCTTTGTACACACATTTTCAAAATTTCTTTTCTCGCAATAGCTCATGGTATGGAGGCGAAGTTCAATTCAGTTCTCTTCCATGTCGTGTTCAGATGATCACAATCTAATAGTGCCCATGAGGCCACGTTGGTGTTCATTTTGAAATTCTGGGGCACCACCAGAAATGATCAATAGGAAAAGAATTAGAACGGTGTGAGATGTAAAATTGATTCTAGCTTCATTTTGAAGTTACATTCATGCGCTTCTGTTTGGTGTAGCACATTATACAAACGGCCGCCTTGGCTTCGCTGGCAGTGCTTCAAGCGATTGATCTAATCTTTGATGTATCGGTCCAGTACAGGCGGCGCTATTCTGACAATAGTATCTCGACTTTTGGAGCTCTAAAGTGGGTTGGCTCGTTAGCGTAGACTAAGGACTTCACGGTGAGCCAGAAAAAATACTCGAAGGGCCATGATGAACTTAATTTAAGGACTATCTAATTTAATAACGCTCCTAGGAGTCAAAGCATCATAATACTCACAATGCTGCGACTGCCACTAGCTTAATTTAAGGACTGCCAATTTGTGTGAATCCAAGCATTCTTTGATCAAATTTGATAATTAATTAAAACTTAATGACATACGAGGCAAAATAGGCTATTCTGTTGGTCGACTCAAAGGCAACTGTGTGTCGCATGTCCATTGGAATGCCTTATGGTAATTGAAAATACAATTCTCACGGGATTTTTACAAATCATTAAAAAAAACAGTTTCTTAATGTGGGAATGAATATGAGGAATTTATTTATGAGAGGTTACTGACTTGGTAAGACGGCCTTGATTGTGTCTGATTAGCTGAATATGTGCTATGTCGTGTGTTCGAATGGTGTCCGAGTCGTATTCACTGTTAGCAGAAGACAGTTTAAGACCCGGGCCATACCAGTCAGTTTTGAAATGGCATCTAGACTTGCTTGGAAAACCACTACGTATGGTTTGTGTTAAATTGAACACTTGTGATAGTTTGAATGGCGAAATAATATCACATTACCTTGAAAAATATATGTAAAATATATATGCATGCTACCTAAAGTGGTCGCCATGATATAGTGAGAAAGCTCATTTATTACACAAAATCTTCTGCACGGGGCACGGGCCAATAGGAGACCATTCTGTCAAACTAGGCGTCCAATGCAACACAACATTGTCGCAACTGCAAAGACATAGATGAAACATAGATCTTAATTCATTTCATTTATTCCAGCCAGGCTCTTGCTAAAACCAGGCAGAGTGCGCTTCCTTCTTCAGCTCACATGATGCGATTTTTGCGAAGAATATTAAGGATCTAATCTCCTTCTTCAATACATCATGCTGGATTTAGAGATGTCTCAAGAATACTCCTTATAAACAAGATACCAGAGCTCTGGCATTAGGACGGCAAATACTGATAATTAGACCACCACTATTATTTACCTACGTTAAGTACTTTGTCCTCCTCCATGTATGGCATGAATTCAGTAAATAAGAAAAAAATACAAAAAAGAGGTGTGTCTTGGTTCAAATTTTGTACATAGTTCACCTCTCTAGAGTCACTAACAATGCTTGGACCTGTCTGGACAAAGCGTCTCAAACACTAGTCTTCATTAAACTGTAGGTCCCTCCACAAAATTATGCACAACACGACTGGTTACTACGAATTCTAGCTAGAGGTTCAAGTCCACTTCGGACTATAACAGCAGCTGTTGCCGATATCCTGAACAAAATCTCAATTCAGATCGATGTCCAAAAATCGAGTATCATCAGTCACACTTAGCGATACAATTCCTTGGGTCATCACTCACGATGTGACAAGATCTCACCATAGTTAGATAGTTCTAATTCAAATCCTGTCGTAGCTGTGTTTGCTTGTCGGCTAGTATTGAATATCGTATCAGTTACTAGTTGTCATACAGAAAGTAAATAAAAGGTGCTATGGAATGACAAGTTCTTGAATGGAAATCATGTGTTCACTCGAGAGTTTTCTATTTCATAGACTGTCATGTAAAAAGAATGAGTAATCGATTTTGAGCTAGAAAAACGTATTATTATCACCCTTGACCAACGGTTGCAGCAGTTGCTTTTATTGAGAATCCACCTGGCTCCTATGAGCACTCTTAGAAGATTAAACCACTGGATAGGGAAACTTATTGTGGTTGTAGGTCAGTTCGATAAGTCAGTGACTTTGATGTAAGATGGCGCTCGGATTGAATAGAGTTTTATTTTCGGACGTCTTTGTTTCTTTCTGGGAATAGGCAACATTTGAGCATTTTACGGCGTTTTGTTAGAGTCGAATGAATCCTGGGAAATAACAAACAAAACAGGGGACTTCTCCAGGCGAACGTTGCACAAGCTTCTGAAGTACATACGGCAACTGTGGCGTATGTGGAATATTTATGGACTCCGACGAGAGAAATGAATGCGTTTGAAAGTGCGAAACTTTAAAAACAGTGGCATTTTAAGCATATTTAAAAGTTGTTGATATTTGTTGTTTAGAATGTTTTATATTCGCAGACTGAAAGCCACGACGTGGGAGATCAAAATTCTAACTTTGATAAGAGCTGTAAAGAAGGTTTCGTATTCACTCATGATTGCAATAATTAAGAATGCTTCGTTGGACAGGACCAAGAATTTCGCTCAGATAGAAATTGAAAATCTATAAATTACTGATCTGCGCAACAAAGTAATGGATCTTAACAATCTGGGTGGTTCGAAAGTCCGTAAAAACTGGTAAGTGTTGATCGCTACAATTGTTGCCAGAAAGGGACGCCTCACGCCAGCCTTAATGGCTGTTTACTGTTTAAAGATTGGACTTTCGTTTCTAAGAATGTACAAATTGAGTACCAATTTTCTAAGATTTGCTGATGCTTGGGAAGAAGAATCTTATCGTCGACGCATGACGTAAAACTAATATGAAGGCGTTCGGTACTCCAATGATGTGCTATTGATTCTACATTAATTCCACATGAACAAACGGAAGACCAGACTCCAACTTGCTGATCGAGGTTATACTACATACTTTTTAGAGTGTTTCTAGAGAGAATATCCATAGCCTGAATTTTACAAACAACATTTAGTAGGATGGACAAGGAGATCTGATTCAGAATTGCACTTGACAATCTTTGTAACGTTGGTTTATCTAAACAAAATTCCCAAAAAAAAACTATTATTTTGGCATTCCTAAGCCGAAAGCTGGACGATGAGCTTAAAGGACACACTTGATCATTGGTGTTTAGAGAAGAAGAATTCTGTGCAGGATATGTGATGCTCTCTGTGAGAATGTGAACCATTGCTGTCGCGGGACTCGATATACACGAGCCAGTCGACTCACTGGGTTTTTGACTACGGGACTAACCACTTGGACTACTAGCTTGGCTACATTGAGGCACCAATAATTCTGTTACGAGAGTCTTCGAATATGAAACTGAAGAAGGAATTTGCGGCCGAACCTTCGGTAAGAAAATCTAAGTGATCGATAAGGTGAATCATCATGATAGAAGGATTATGTCCGTCAAGGAGAGAAGAAATCTTTACCTCATGCTCAGACCCTCACTGAGGCCCAAATACCACATTATCCACGCTCTCTTTGAATGGTATGATCTTAGAAATGTGGTTTCACCAGCAATCATTCGTGTGTCCATGAGAGTACTTCTTTAAAGCGAACAGCATTGACTCTTAGAATATCAACTTCGCAAAGGAAAGTAGGTGAGCGATAGAAGGTGAGTGATGGCAGTAGAGTTGTCCTCATTTAAAGGTACTGAGTGAGTATTGTAATAAAAATAATAATATGAGTGACGCTGCAGTCAGACGTTGGGCCTAGCTTCCACAAGAACCACTCGCGTTGCATACGTGCTGTTGTTCTTAAAGCCAACGATTCAGTTTGAGAAGTTTTCTTCTGCAACTGAATGTCCCTTCCAAACTCTAGTAAGTTTGTTGCTTATGGCCACGTGGATGTCCTCCTGCTTCTGGATCTGATTTAAGACTTAAAATAAAACATTAAGTGCCTTTAGAATGACAACTTTCTCCTAAGCTCACATGTAAAAAAATTCAAAGAACGCCATTGTAAGCATTCTGCAACATCAAACAAAATTACAAATATCTCCGGAGTTCAAACAATTTAAATCGAATACTAAAACAGCTCAATACAGCATTTTTCTAATATTTAACGACGACGGTGATCTCTGAGATCGTCATTTCCGGAAAATTCATCGTAATCTGATGCTTTTATTGCCACAAATGCAGACATCACGCCACACAGGCAGACATCAAGGTCAATATTCAATTTTAGATGAAAGTGGGTCACATCTTCATTTCTTCTTGTGCGACGCTGAGTTTATGTAAAAAGCATCTACTTAATAAAACGTTAAATTCGCTGAAAGACAACCCCGCTGGGACTAGACGAATGCGATTTCGAACCGGAGTTTCTTTCACATCGAATGAGAGCACCAGGAAGGAAATTCGACGTCTATGTGGGTTAAGCAGTATTTGACTTCGATGTTTTTTTAAATTGAAAGTCCACAGTCTAATAAGCTCCCAATTTTACTGACAGGATAAGAAGATCAGCCCAGAAATTGTCAATAATTATAGAGCGCAGGAAATGTACATAGGAGTCTCGAAAAGCATCAATTGATGGCGCTACAGTCCCGGATGGCTTTGAATCTTAGTCAGCAAGCCTCTCCATTAAGCTTCACTCACGCCAAATTGGCTGCTGTGCTTCTCCACTCGGTTTCATGGATGTATTCCGATCTATTCCGTTGAGCCACTGACGTGAAGTCGAAGATTCTTCGGGTTGAAACAGTGTTGTCCAGATACCTGGCCAGTTCATGGTGGAATCTTCTTCTCCAACTGCCATCAACGCTACGGACAGCAAAGTGAAGTAGGATTGAAAAAAATGATACGCTATTGCAGATCAATAATTATCTGATACAAGAACCTAAATCGTTGCTTGGCAGCAGAGTTCTGCACAGATTTGAGGTGTTCTATGATTTTCTCAAACCTCGCTTGTCATTTGAACGTGAAACTTTGTGATGTTTGCATAAAATTCCTTCAAATATGTGTTCGAACTGGAATTTGATTTTTTTGGTAACGAATATTTGGCAGTAGGTTGTTGTATGTACTCTAAACAGATAGCAGTCGTCAATGTTACGAAGAACAGCCAGCTGTCAAAACTTCTGTAAGGTCTGCCATTATATCAAGCATCATTTAAAACTTGCCGAATGTGCGAGAAATTCCGGTTTCCGGTTCCGGTTCAGTTTTAAGTACGCAACGATAATTTCTCCTCATAAGGTCTGTCGTCATCTTGGCTTCAGTGTTTTGGGCGTTAGTTCACTCCTTTGGACATTAAGCCATTAACCACACAGAGACTGGTGCGAAATAAAATAGGCATAGCCACTGTAGCGACCATTATCAAAGAAACAGCAGAAATGTCGATTCAGCTGAATTGGGTATCGCGAGAGGGTCAACCTGGCAACGGATTAGAGCCTATGTCCATAAAAGATTCTTCTGGCACAATAATGGGAGCCAGACGACAATAGACAACACCGTGAGATCGACGATTGAGAGCTAGAAATGTTGGGCGGAGATCCAAATCTTCTCGTACTATTCTTATTTTTGTCACAGTGGCTATGTCAAAAATCAGAATTGCCATTATTAGGGGGAACACACTCCACACATATTAGGCCCTGCATCCACAAATGTTGACTGTTTGGTGCGACTTATGTCATGGCGCCATCATCGGACTTCATTTCGTTCGTTCGAAGAAGACTACGTTAACGTTAACGGTCCCAGGTATAGAGCGATGTCAACCGACTTCCTGTGGCCAGAGCTTGATAACATCCATATAATATCCGAGCTGTGGTTCCAATAAGACGGCGATACGTGGCATACAAGCGACGCAACCCTCACAGTTGTTAAGGAGAAATTTGGAAACTAGGTCATCTCACGGCGAGCGTTAATCAACTGGCCGCCGAGATCATACGACTTGACTCTAGTCGATTTGTCTCAGAGCTGCGTCAAGTCCTTAGTGCACTCTAACAAGCCAACCACTTTGGACGAGCTTGAGGCCAACATTCGAGACGCTATTGCCAGAAAAACGTCGCACATATTGGACCGAGACGACTTGAAGCACTGCCAGCCACGCCGAGTCGCGCCTTTGAATGATGTGCTACTCCATACATATGGACATGAATCTAGCTTCAAAGAAAGGCTAGAATCAGAATTTTAAACCTCACACCGTTGCTGTTTATTTAAATGTCACTTCCTATCGTTCTTATCTGGTCACAATGTTTATGTAAAATTATGAAAGTCTATAAACTCCTGAAAAATATCCCATAATGGAGACTGAATCTAGACTGTGGACAGCTTACCAGCAGAATAAGGAAACTTGTCCGCATCATCGCACACGACATCCACCAGGCATATCAAAACCAAGGCAAGTCAACGTCATTGGGTTTCTCGCCTTGGATTTCCGAGAAAAGCACACCTCTTCCTACCGAGACACAAAATTCCACGGGATGTCAATAAAATTAAGCAAAAAATCGAAAGAGTCCCATGGCTGCGTGCCAACAGAATTCCAATGATCGTTGGTCTGACAAAACAGAGATTGCTTCAAATTGAAAGCAAACCATCATCAGATCTCCAGCCAATTCCATTATCATCTGCTCCTATCCACACATCAATCTCCCCTTCAAATACCAATTTGCCATTTGAAAAGGCGCAGAGAGATTAAAAAAAAAGAACAAAAAAAAGAGAAACCAATCTCAACTCGAAAACAAAAAATATCAAGCGAAATCAAATCTATTTTTGTCTCGAGAATATTTATGACAAGATAAGAGGAAATTAGCCTACAAATTCAAAATCATAAAGCAGCAGCCAAATGTTCTCGATAAATTTGTCCAACTCGACATCAGAGGTTGTTGTTTGAACGAGCAAATAATCAGAAGCGGATTTTCCTCTCGCACAGGGGTTGTAGCGTGTAGCGACGACGACTACATCCGATGCGAGGGCACTCGCGTGTGATTTATGAAATTCACGAAGAAGCTGATATTCCATCCGAGAAATCAAAAGCCCATCGCCGGCTAATATGCAAAATGAATTATAGTTTTGAGCGCACCGCGCGTCGGCCAAGTTCAACACCGGCCAGTCCACTCAGTCGAGGCCCGAAGTAAATTGAAGAGGCCTTGCAGCAAGGCGACACTACCCGGCTGGCAGAAGAACGGGTAGAAGAAGAAAAAGAAGCAGGAGGCGAACCGCTCTCGTTTATAGATTCATCGCAAACATAATTCGTGTGTGTTTTATGGGTGTGATGCACTAATTTAGA
Source organism: Eristalis pertinax (assembly GCA_907269125.1). Lineage (NCBI taxonomy): Eukaryota > Metazoa > Arthropoda > Insecta > Diptera > Syrphidae > Eristalis > Eristalis pertinax. Next base: position 45,850,635 of record OU026148.1, on the reverse strand, counting down.
TTTCAACCTTCCCACTACATCCTGCCGTCAGCCAAATCAAATCAAACGCTGCCAGGTATAGCTCTCTGTACATTCGAATGCCCCCGTGAATGTTGTGTTGAAAATAAATAAATAAATACAAGCTGCACAGCTGTATCCCCAAACTGCTTGATTGGACTCTCGACCTGCCAATGCACGACCAGAAGCAAAAACCAACCATAGACCATGAAAGTATGTATCCGAAGAGGGGGGGAGAGAGAAAAACGAGTCAGTACTCAGTAGACGAGAACAATTTTCGTTGCCAGCTACTGGCAAGCGTTATGCATGGCCCTCGCGTTTCTTTTTCCACTTATCGAAAATAGAAAATACGCTCGTTGCTGCTGGCTGTGCTTTATGAATTTTTTGTCTAAACAGAAGTTGGGTTCAACCGCGGACACAACACTCGGTACAGCGGCAACAATGTATCGCAGTATGCCAGGAGCAGATAGGCGGATAGGCCTACTCTCCACCGGTTGTTAACATCACTTCGCACAAGCGACCACCGCGCCGCCCCGACGATGAGTATGTAGCCATCGTCATCCGAATTTCATGTAGGAGCCATCTAAAAATATCTAGCGATAGCAAAATATCATTTTTTTTTTGTTGCTTCTCGTTAATTTATTGTTGCTTTTGGTTTGGGGCCGAATTTATATATTCCATGATCCTTGATTTCCAAAATGATTTATGATAATTAATGAACTCGCATATGAGAGAGAGAAACGGGGCTGCCGAAATGAGTCAAGGTGGCCAAAGTAGATTCGTCGGAGCCTCAATGATACGACACATCTAGCATTCGATTGAAGGGGAATTGGAATGTGGAACAATGGGCTCAAGTATATTGAAGGTGTCCTAACTTCAACAATCGGTGGGCTTTCTAGAAATGTCTTTTATGTGATTTTCTATGTTTCTAGTCTATTTTGAATCAAGGCCAGTAATTAGACAGAAGATATGCGATTTGGAAGGCGGGGGTGGTTCTATCAATTAGTTGCCGACTTAAATTGGCTTTGCGAAGACGCAGAGTCGACGTACGTTCTAGACGATCCATTGGCATTGATTATAGCTGGATGCCACTAGTGCCACTAGTGAGAAGTAGGAAAGTCGAAAGAAACAATTTCCACTGTTGGACAAGATTTTTCTTAAAATTCCATTAAAAATAGTGCAACGCTGAGCGGTAATGAAGCCTCTATGGCTTGTTTATGCGAGAAGCACAATAGAGGGCTCAAGCTTCGGGCAAGCTTCGAAATGACAACCCAATTTTTCAGCTGATTTATTTGAGTCAGCTGTATTCATTTTCCAAAAGTCAGTTCGGTTAGGGTAGGTAGAGTGGGCTGCTAGCGAAATCGTCAGCACACTTAGACTATGTTGGTTCATTGTGATATCCATAGTCAGACTCCTGCCACTGACCGACAACTGCAGTGATAGTGTCGTTAATTTGATCCCAATGGATATGAAAATCGGAGAAAAGCGTATTTACTTTGCTTTCATCGAGCCTGAAACCGGAACCGCTCTAACCAGGGACAGGTACTAAACCAACGGCGCCATTCAGCTGTTGCTAGCTGACACAAAAAAAAACACGTTCAATTTGGAAGAAATTCTGTCAATTTGTAAGGGAAGTGTCAGCTGAAAGAGGCTCTGTCAATTTCTAGTAACGAGCGTTCACATTGACGATTTGGCCCATCGAGCACGGTTGTCAAGCAAATCCTATCGAAAAATTGTTGAGTGTGGACGTCGCTATTCAAACATGTTGGCAAATCCTCACGAGAAACAGCTACAGAGCAAGTTCTTGCCTTTTATTTACATTCCTCTGATGTCTCTCAGTTTTTACAAACGTAGCACGTTGCTTTTGTTAAAAGACGACGCCAGAAACAGCGCTCTATGTTTTTTTCAGGGCATTTTTCTAAGGATTCTTTCAATTTGTGGTCTGAATTGGGCATCCCACAAACATCAAGACGAACTGTCATCTAAGAATGCCTATGTTCAGCTAAAGGTTCCCATTTTACAATAAGCATCGGTTAGTAATCAGTGAACGTGTGTGAAGCTTTGAAAACTTTCTAGAAAACGAGCACCTTATGGTCGATATAACCGCCCGTCTCACCAAATGGCTATGAAAAGGTCGAAATGGATACCTAAAAGGAAAGGAAGGAAACGCAGTAAGATCAACGGGAGAACCTAAGTTGCAAAGCCGCATAGTGACGGCACTGTGGACCACATTGGTCTAAGTGGAGCTTGGCTTATACACAATAAGTAAGCAGTCCCCCTTCCTAAGTGTCCATCTGAGACCACGGTAGGCACATCTGTTATCAAGTTCTAAGATATTGACTTACAAGAAGAGACGTACAGATGTCTCAGGCTCATCCATCATCGAAATGCACGTTGTATAGAAAATATTGCTGCCGATAGTGAAAGTGTTGACGAAGATGGGCTTATCGGCGAAGACACAATTTGGACTTGTCTTACGGCAGATATTTCATTTGAGTTCGCATGCACACCCCATGAAGTCCAAATGTAAGCCAACTGCCATGGAATGCATGGAATACACGGTAATTGGGTGTTTGAACACCAGCACCATGGATTAACCACTTCCATACGATTTTTCCGTCAGCGGCGAGGCCCATTTTTCACTCGCTGGGTACGTTAACGAACAAATGTTGTCGCATAATAATATGGGTGGCGCTACAGCGCGTAGAGTGCCAAGGCCTAGCTTCAACAGGAACCACTCGTGTTGTCTCTCAAGAGTGAAAGGGACTTACAGTTTTATGGCAGCTCCGAGCGACTAAGTTTTTGTGAAGCTTTGTCTAGACATGCTGCGCGTCAGTGACTCGAAAAGGTGGTACTGAGAATCGAACATAAGCACCGTAGGTTCACTTGCGTCGGAGTGGATGCACAGACTCACAATGCCGCGGCCACCACAAATGTTGAAAGTGAAAATTCCCATGTAACCATCGAAAGACCATTCCATACACAAAAAGTCACTTTATGGTGCTCTCGCGTTGGCCTGTTGGTGCCATTGCTCCATCCTACGTTTCGCTCTACGTGATCTTGCCTGGACTGACAGAACCAACTTACCTCCTTACTCTGATCGCCTTAAACTAATTCGCCTCGAGTCCCTCGAAAACCGTCGTAAAACTGCCGATCTGCTCTTCCTACACCAACTGATTACTGGTAATACAGACTGCTCCGCACTTCTTGAATTTGTGTCTCTTAGCGTCAACCCCTACAATTTAAGGTCTGCAGCCCTCTTCCGCATTAGACCACATCGGACTAATTACGGCTTGAACTCACCGGTATCAAGAATGTTAAGCCTGGCTAACACTATGGAATACTCTTTCGATTTCCACATTAGCAAAACCTCACTTCGAAACCACCTCCAATCCCATTCTTTCCTTCGTTAGTCCTTTTTTTCTCTACCATCTAGGTTAAGCTTTAGTTTTTAAGTTTAGATTGTATAAGTTATCTGCTTGTATTAAGCTTAAATAAATTGGGGGCTAGGCTCTGGCCCTCTAAGGGCTGTAGCGCCACCAATATTATTATATTAAATTAGGGGTGTTGCCCCACTACTAAATGAATCCTTCTTGGAAAATAAAGAAGTTCTAACCGCCATCGTCAATTCTCATCGCCAAGCACGCCCTCGTCGACTGGCATGTAGGACAATCTATGGAGAAAAGTGAATTCCCAGAGGCCTTGGAGAAGGATTACGAGGAAGCCGGCATGTACTTTGACGATGGGAAGGGCGCTGAAGAGCACAATTCACTAAAAGAAGGTAAAGAAGCGCACGAAACGTCTTTCGAATCAGACATGAGATGAAAGCAAAACAGCATTCAAATACCAGGCACATGTTGTCCTGAGAAGATCTTGATATTTAAGACATGTGGGTTCCACAAAACGGTGCCACCTCTCACACAACTCGAGCCATTTTTGGCTTTATTGCAAGTACGACTTCCTGTACGAGTTACTTTTCGTTCTGGTGACGTGCACTGGTCACCGATGCTTGTGAGGAGCTCCGAAAAAGTGCGTGGCTAGGTACTCAATCTTGATCGGCACATTATGGCCTGGTCGTCGAAAATAAAGTTCTTATAGTAGATTAATTTTCAAACAGCCAGGCGGCACTTAAGGCATTGTCATCCAACCTAATAGACTCCAATCCCTTGCCAGACAAAACAAACTGACGCTCAGCTGGGTCCCTGGACACAATGGGATTGCAGGAACAGAATCTGCAGATGAGCTGGGAAACTGCGTTCATTGGACCTGAACTGTATTGTATGTCAACTGGACAACAGCATCAACGTTGATAGCAAATGGGAACGCAATCTTCGCCTAGGCCAGTGGACAAATGGGGGTGGTCTTAAGCAATTCAACCGAATAATTACTTTATTATATACTTATTCATATAAGGGAACAGTCTTGACAACGTAAAGTGGCCAACAAGCTGGATGAGACATCTGAACACATCTTATGTGAATGTCCGGCACTACTCTGGTATTTTCTCTGTGGAGATACTCACTTCAGTGGAACTAAAGATATCCAATACAAACGACTGTCTTTCACAAGGAAAGCAGTACGTCTTCTGGATTAACTCCAACCCTACGATACAGTAGACCTCTTCAGGTCGCGGTGGCGTTTGCGATGGTTGTACAAGAGGAACAAAAATAGTCGAGTACTGCAAGAACTCCCCTAGGAGCATTTGGATGATGTTGTATTCCACCCGTAATGGCAAATTATAAACAATGTGTGGAAATAACTATTTGATCAAAATCCAAACCAGAAATGTTTGTTTATTTAAATCTATTGTACTTTCGGTACCAGAAACTGCACAAATTATCCCACATGCAAGCTTGTTAAAGTCTTCAATTGACTCGGGGGATTAATACCAAGAGTCAAACTTAACAGCAGAAATAGCAGGGCAAAGAGATACCCAACTTGGGCCAGAATTACTCCTTGTTACCATTCAGCTGTTGACAGCAGCTCAACCGTATTCACAGACACATCGTCTAAAAAAACACTGCCAGAAGTAAACAAGGGAGGTAGAGGGTAGTTGGGTATCCCCTTGCTCTCTAATTTCTGCTTAACAGATTCAAATTGCGATATCTCACAGTTTATTTACAAATAATTGCAATAACGTTGTTTATTCTGCATTGTCACATGAATAAAATTCACTTTAATATCCTTTTTTTATTTCCCATTACGATTCGCACGCAATATAGAACGTTAGCATCATAATCTTAACGACCCCCTGGATGTGTTTATTCCGAACTGCGTGAACGAAACAATGTATTATTTCCATAAACATAAGATAAGCCAAGACCGTTTTGCTTTATTTGTTTGCAATCAGCGATTATTTTGAAATACTTTGTGATTGTCGCTGATTACAGTTTTCACTTAATTTCTGAGCGATATGAATGGGATTCATTGTAAATTCGATTCCAAGTGCACTTGTATGAACAAATAATGCTTTTGCTGTCGCACTGTTGGACGGCAAGTCGTTTTACATGAATCTTCCGGTTTATACTTCTCAAGTGCATTTGGTGGATTTGTGGAAGTGGAAAAGTAAATAGGAGTCAATTTTCAAAATGAAATGCTGCAGGGGCATAGCTCTTTTAAGTCGCCCCGTGAAAGTCTACGCTAAGGGGATGGAGGCGCGCTCTAGAGCTATGCTCGAGTCCAGGTCGGGGGATGAACGGTGCAACTTTCGTCCCGCCAGAAGCACAACGGACCAACTTTTCACACTCCGAATGGCACTCGAGAAGGCTTGGGAGTATGCCAAACCGATCTAGAGCTGTTTTGTAGATTTGGAGGAGGCCTATGACCGAGTACCTCAAAGTAATCTCTGGAGTGTTCTGCAGGAGTATGAGATTGAAGTCCTCTTTTGAGGTACAACAACTGGTCTGGTTGGTCATGGTCATAACTCCTGATGTGTTAGAGTCCATGGAGGATCGAGTGGCCAAGACATCTCTTGTGCGTGCATTACCGCCGCGACCTCGATAGAGGCCAATTAGGGTCAGAAGGTAGTAACGTCTGAGGAAGTTTTTGACAATTGCACTCAGTATTGGCAAGTATTTTGGAGTAAGGTCTTGGGGGGTACATATATGAACCTTGCATACAAATATACACAATTCTTCTTTTTCTTCTTAGGACGCTACAGTCTGAGGTGGTCCTGGGCCTCACCCAACTTGCCCGCACGATCTTTCGCCAGCTGTCTCCAATTTCGCACCGGCTGAGGTTCCCTTCGACTTGTCGGCGCCACCTTGCGCGTGAACGTCCTCTGTTGCGTTGTCCCACAGGCTCAGAGTCGAACATTTTTCGGGCCGGAGCCAGATTGTCCATACGCTTCACATGGCCTAGCCATCTTAGGCGTTGGATTAGTAGACGCCTGGCTAGACTCATGTCACTGTATAGTCCATACAACTCGTGGTTGTACATTGGGTGTCCCAAAATTAACGCAAGATTTGAATTAAATAGAGAACTCAAAGCACAACAAATATGTCCAATATTTAACATAAAAATTACATTTTAAATATGAAAGTTGTCACATATCGTTATACCGTGTGACGCCCCATTCTTTTCCAACTCTAAACTATTAGCTGTTAAACTGTGTTTTTGTTTCTGTGTTGCCAACAATTTATTGCGCAAATGGTGGACTATTCAAATCTTGCGGGACACCCTATACATATTTTATAGCTACTAGGTCTCGAGGGCTGTAACTGAAGTTCTTTTTCGTTATGTGGCAAAGTCGGTCTGTGAATTAGAGAAGTAACAAAGTGTTTTTCCATGTTGTGAACAAGAAAGGAAATGTCTAGAAGGATGATCGCCGGAATGGAGTGGGCCAAATCCAATTTGTCACTATTGGCAATATTCTTCTTTGTTATGCTATGTGAATCTTATAAGCAAAAGAAAGCTTGATCGGTGGTGCTTTTGCAAATGTGTCTGAAAGCTTCCAAGAGCTAAGAAAAATTATTCGCTAACAGAAGCTGAAGATGTGCATCAATGGTGCGATGATGAGTGCGAAAATAGGTAAAAGAAAAAACATGTGATAATACTACAAAGTTCATTGAACTCGATATTCAATTCTGTCGTTATGTCAAATCATGTGTATTCTTCTCTTTAGAAAACGTTTAGTGCATTTTATCTATCATTGCTGAGAAGCTAGGCCCTGACCCTCTACGGGCTGTAGCGCCACCAATATTATATTATATTATATTAAACACCATAAGCAATTGAGACAAATGAGCTCCAGTATCACCTCTCCTTGATCGCCTTAAGTCAGAGATGTGCGAGGCTACGTCTAGGTCATTGTGTCCTTTACAAGGTCACAAGAAATAGTTTCGAGTTGCTGATATCAATTTCCATTGTAAGTTCACGGAAGGAAACATGTGATGACTATTTATCTCAAAGAAAGGAGATCCTCTAAACGGTGCCAATTACAGAGGTACAAGTCTCCTGAGTAAAGCTTATAATATCTTTTCTCCCGTCTTGTGTAAGCGCCTGAAACTGTACGTCAACACAAGACCATGCTAAATGGAGAGGCATGTTGGCTGAGGCCCAGGTACAACCCGGACTCTAGCGTCAGCCGGAGAATAACAAGATTTTTCGTCTTTAATTTAATGCGTGTTCCTTATTAAATTGATGCTTATCTATCGTCTTTTTCTCCACAAACTAATGAGGAGATCACAACACGAACCTATTGTGTGTGCCTTCTTGAAAATATTCCTTCTGCCATCAAACTGCTTCGAGTCAACATGTTGCAGCCGCAGTGATTTAACTAGATAGATAGCTTAACATTTGTTTTCTTCTCGAAATAAGCTCAAAAATAGAGTCTAGTTAGCGCAGTTGAAAGTCTTTGTCTTCCAAACAGTATCTATTTCTGTGTACGCCTCGTAGAAACTATAATTTCCTCTCCGTCGTCTTTTCCCGTCTTTATCTGACATGATATTATTCGTTTGAACTTAGCTTTTCTTGGGGCTGAGCTGAGTATTCCAGGATTGAGAAGAAAAGTGACCTGTGATCATCTTGAAACATTGACGTAGTTAAGTAGACAATCAGAAAGCAATCTTCTAAAAATGTGAACCATATCGGGCATCCTAACAAAACAAGTCTGCCGGTTTAACAAGCCTTAAAGATGTCAAAGATGTGCGAGCCAGTACTCAATCTGCTGCCTTAACATTCAATTGGTTAATTTTAGTTTAAAATTTGTGTAGTATTTAAATAACCCCTAGTTAAATTTATATAATTTTTAGATCAGGAGCTTGTACGTGGGCTGTGTCCGATAAGTCACTGACCTTTATGAAGATTCCACTTCGATGACTTTTTTCTAAGATCTTCGATTCTTTCTGGGCGTGGACAATGAAAATCAAAAATATTTGTCAAAGACCTAGCTTTTTAGCCCAAATCGTTCAAATGTCTTCACAACAGAAGAAAGACCCAACAAAATCCCCCATATTTTATTTGACTATCGTTGGGTAAAGGTGCAGAGTAAAAATGTCGGGCAAATACAAAAAAAATCGACAAAGGCTTAAATTTTAGCATGGCTCATTTTTACGCTGCAATGCAAGTGTCGTGTTTTCTGATTAAAACCGGGTGAACATTTCAAATCAGAATGAGGAACTCTTTAAGTGCAATTCAAGAGACTTTTTGTGGCATTTTATAACCGTTTATAAATCCTGGATACACCACTTCACACCAGAAAACAATCAAAACAGTGGGATCAAGCAGGCGAAAGTGTTCCAAAAAATGCCGAAAACGGCACAACGAATCTCTATTTTTCAGAGTTTAACAAATTATATACATATGTTGAAACTTAAATCGGTGGAGGGACCTTAAGACGTAGGAGAATACGTTAAGTAAAATAAATTCAATTTTGAGACCAAAAGCAAGTATTCCATTTCAAAGTCTCTGACTTCTCGAACTTACTTATAAGGCCCATACACGACACAAACCCGTCGCTGCAGCCCAATATATTTTGTTTTTTTGCATATGTCAGCGCAGACCATCTGTGTCGTGTACGGGGCCCCATTAAGTGGCGGTACAGTTTGGAGTGAACCTGGTCCTGGACTTCTCTAACAGTCCTCGTTAATCCAATAACATGCTAACGCTGGCGCAGATTGACTTGGGCTTGGCATCTTCCCCAACCACAAACTGAAGCGTGCTCTTGTTCTCCCACGAGGAGGCACCACTTGCACACAGTTCTATCCCGGCTCTCTATCCGGTTCTCTGCTTAAGCATTGTAGAACAAGGTCGACAATGCGTGGAATATGAAAGTCGTTTAAGCGGTAATCGTACCTCGAAAGTCTAGGAGATGACGAACAACGCCCCTTCAGACAGAACATAACATTCCTTTAAGATGACTTAGTTCGGTAGCTTATGATGTTTCTCAAATCCTCACAAGAGGATTCCAAACCGACAGGTATGCAATAAACAAAATTGTTCGGTTTAAGTCCATGCATTCCTTTCTAAAAATGAAAGGAGATCCACGATCCATGATCCATGACACAGACGAATGCGAAAATGTTTAGGAATCTCATCAGATTCCATCACAGCGCTCAATTGCTCGATAGATTCTCGCACCACCGAGTAAGCATATCGCTCAAATGCAAAACCTATTATCTACCTCGATTCTCAACGATTTATTAAACGAATAAATCAAATCTGACTGTCAGTCCGTCAATCATGTTGAATCACGTTGAATTGCTTAAAAAACCGATAATACACCGCCACCTCGTGAAAAAGGAATTTTTCACGTCGAAAAAAAAATGAAACAACCTCTAGCAGCAAATGAAATATCTCATGAAAACTTCATCGCCCAGCATATGGTTGCCATCGGAACACCTTTAAGCCATAACCACCTACTCTCTCAATCATTTGAAAAATAATCAAAGGAAGGCGCATACGCGTGTAAACAGTGCTGGGAAACTTGAGGCGCTTCCCACATTCTCGCATGAATATTGAATAAATATCGCAATCTAATTGCGATGATCAAACAGTGTTGACAACCGAAATCTGCATGTACATGGACATCCGCAGTGTTTTGCACTGGAACCAGTCTGAAGGCGCTGCCAATACAAAGCTGACAATTTGTTTATCCGCCAGGCGAAGGCGGTTGGTTATTAGCATGCCGCTCAATCAAGAGCTCCCTCCCGTTCGCGAGGTTAATTACAAATCGTGTGCTATTTGCCAATCATATCTGGTTCGAGGCTTTTATTGTATTCATCTTCCCAAAATAAGTTCTTTTTCCGTTTTTTTTTTCTTTCAATTTTCTATGTCACCATTAAAAATGTATTTTTGGAATCCCGCCGACATATATTATCGCGAAAAATACAAACCGAATGAGAGTATCTAATATCTTTGCGATGAAAATCAAGAAAATTATCATCGAAGAGTTCCTCAATACACATATTGGACGCCATGGAGAAACGCTACGAATCCAACGAGTGGACGAACGAAATTTTTTGGACGCAAATATAAATGTCTGGTTGAAGCGATGTTTGTTGTTGTTTTCTGCCGTGGTTGGCGGGGAGGGGCGGAACGGGATTGGAGATGTCTTTGTGGGCAGCATTCATTGTGGCGATGGACAATGCGGATGACGACGACGACGACGACCGGGCTGTGGCGCATGGGGGGCATTGGATTAAGGTGGCTAGAATCAACATAATTCTGTTTCTGCCTAGAGCAAGGAGATTCTATTTCGAGAATAAAGTTGTACAAGAGGTTTGTAAGCACTACGACCGACCAGCCACGGCAGAGCGAACGCACGCGAATGAAAGAGCGAGACGGTACGTGGTGTACATCTGCCACAAGGCAATCGAATTGAACGTTCAGAAAGAAAAAAAAACCGAAGAAGACGAAAAATTGAGAAAAGATAAAATGAAAAATAATGAAAAACTGAAGGAAACTTTGTAAAATCGGATCGGATACGCCTGATGTTCGGTCAACTGAGACGATTTTGTGAGAAATGTTCGTATTTGCCAAAAGTTGACACTGCAGTAAGTTCTAGCGCGTTATATAACCGCTCCGTCGTCGCCTCGCAGATTACGTACGCCTTGTAGAAAACGGAAATCAAGCACCAATCCGAACTGTGGTTACATTGTCGACAGAAAAATTTGGCAACTCTTCGTCCTGTGCTGGGTCACTAACACTGGCTAATAAATCATAATTCAAAGCACCCAAAAAAAAAAAAGAAAAACACATTCACGGGAATAATCACATTTTTTTTTTGTTCTTCATTCATTCACAGTCTCACTAGTTTTATGCAATTCATTAATATGAAATACTCAGCAAGGATTGGCAGCACTTACACCAGAATACAGCTACGTAATCCCTTTCGGCTAGGAGCTTATCCAATTGCTTTGCATTGACCTCCTCGATTATAGCTTCTGGCTCAAGAGGAAGCGGTGGCGGTGGTGGAGCAGCGCCACCACCCTGTGATCCTTTTTTGTTTGCACAGTTTACATATCCGGGAAAACTAAGTGCCAAAAACGAGCACACTAATATAGTTATCACTTTTATTCGCGTAAATGTCATATCGTTTTGCAAAAAAATAAAATTTGTATATTTCTTAAAACCAAAAAAAAAATATGAATTGATTGCAAGCCTTTTTGATCGGAACGAGACGAGACCGATACGGTGCTGAAGTGGTGTTGCAGTAAAGAAGTAGTAGAAGAAGAAGATTTATTTTGTTGTTGTTGTTTTTTTTTTTTATTTTATTTTATTTTTTCTCTTATTTTTTTGTTTTTATTTTTTTTGTTTCGAAAAGTACAAAACGAAAGAAACGATATGAATGGAAGAAGAAAAAATTATAAATAATAAAAGAAAAGTTTTAATGTAAAAATGAACGTTTTCCGCGGACTTGCTGACAAAAGTTCCGCTTTTTTCAGAGGTCCGCTCGCAACTGACCGTTTTTCGAATTTTTTCGTGGGCAATTGGAAGTTTTCTGTTCGTTCGTTTTTCCACGGGTTTTTTTTTTGTCTCGGTTTTCGTTTCGAAAAATTTTAAAATAAACTCATTTTCGTTCGTTGCACGATCGCTGGTGTATAATGATGCGGATGAGGATCGCAAAGTTCTTCTCTACACGCAGCAGATAGCCTCTCTCAGTGAATTGTTGTCAGCCATCTCTGTCCGACTGGTGGGGCGATGCGCAATGAATTTCGTCGATTTATAGCTTTCTGTCTCATCTTACACAAGCGGATGCGATCAAAGTGTGGTGGGATAGGACACAGCATCCACCACCAACTTGTTGATGCTAGATTTCGATACAAAAAGAAGAACGAAACAGAATTCGTTAGTTCGTTCGTTCAATTAAAAATAGCCCAAGAGTGTGTGTAAGCGTAACGGAGCACAGTGTGCCAGCGAAACAGACGTGCACGGTGCGTCGATGACGGTCCATGGAATCTTCTGTTCGAATGTCCATCCACATGTGAGGCTGAACAAACAAAGGATAAGGTCTTCTGGGGATGAATCTTGAATTTGTTTACCGCGGTCAGGCTGTCTCCACACAATGCGACTAGGGAAATTTGATGGAGAGGGCTGCGAGAGCTTCAAAATGTCACCGCGACATTCTTGAAAGGTGTAAGGAGGTGTCCATGTCTTCTTCGAATTTTTCTGCCATTGAATCAATTACATTCTTTCAAGCTTCAAACTCAAGCTGGTTTGGTGATGTTCCTGTCTCCTCTGTATAAGACCATTCACACTCCTGGTTTGAAGGTCAAACTTTATGCCATCTAAGTCTCTGTTGCAATAATTTCAAGGTAGGTTGCCAACGCAATTGCTAGACTGTCCTATGACTGATGACGGCGGATAAGGAAGAGTGTGTGTTAATTGGAGGCTCATGATAAGCCCCGATGTTTCTTATTCACACCGCAGTTCTGCTAAGGTTTTGGTTGTAAGGGCTTATTGTCGAGACTAATGTAACCGGCGCACTGCCTATAGAAAGGTCATTAGTTCCGGGATGGCTCTGTCAGAGCTGTTGTCAAGAAAATTGAGGCTAGACTTGCCCAAGCGCATGCTCCCTAGCATAGTATATAATTGTTGCACAAATGAAGTGTAGGTTTTGGGTGTTCAGAATATATTCTTGCTTGATCTTCTATTGGCTCGCACACCGTACTGCTCGCTGTTATTCTTGCCATAATTGAACGGGTTTTCTGTAAAAGACCATTTGATCTGCTATAATCTGGTCATGTCTTTAGTGAGTAAGCACGCAGCCAGCACCCAGCACGACTGGAACGCTGGGGTCGTTCCAAGTCACTGGCTCAAGAAAAAGTCTTCTCGGACATCCGTGTTTGGAGTTAGAATAAGTTGCACGTCACCCTCACTCTTGAGAGAACGATAGTTGTGGAAGCTATTGGAATACGTTGATATATTGCCTCGATTGTCCCACTCCCACACAGACTGTGCAGTTCTGTCACAGCAGAGCAATATAGGACAGATAATTGCCTGGCAATTTCGTCAGCTTCTCAATTATCGGTATGGATATGTTCTGGTGGCCCGTGGCGTTGTGGGTATGTGCGTCGACTACTACGCGCTCGGACCTACCCGTCTGGGTTCGATTCCTGGTACGACAAGAAATACTTTTCACGGCACCACCTCTTTCGAGTCACTGACAATACTCAAAGAGTATAACTGTCTAGAAAAAGCTTCTCAAACTTGGCCGTTCGGAGTCGGCATAAAACTGCACTCGTGATAGAACAATAGACCGCACAACACGAGTGGTTGCTGAGAAGCTAGGCCCTGGTCCTCTACGGGCTGTAGCGACACCCATATTATTATTATATGTTCTGCGACACTGAAACTTTGAATAGGTTGACGTGCCAAAGTGGCCTATAAAACCTCTCCGTATAAAGGCCATTATGTAGCTGTGAAAAATGTTTTTAGCGCGTTCGGATCATGTAATTGTTGAAGCTCAATTCAGGATAAATTAGCACGTTAATAAGCAACACTGCTTTTTATGGAGATACGCCAAATCTTCTTCTTCTTCTGACGCTACAGTCCGGGCTGGTCCTGGGCCTCGGCCACCTAGCATCTCCAGCTCCAATTGTGTGCGCCATCGGATTCGTGATCGTCCTCTACTGCGCCATGCCACTGGTTCGGAGACCTTCGTACTGGAGCAGTGTTGTTCATGCGCTCTACAAGGCCCATCTTCGGCGTAAAGTTTGAATGTCCTTCTTCAATTGCCATCAACCCAAACCGGACCGCAGATTGAAAGCAGAACTTTTCTCTCAAAAAAAAACAAGTGCTTCTTCATCTCCTCTTGATATTGTGCATCATTTCACACCATAGAGCAGGACTGGAATGATTAATTTTAGTGTGGTCCTTCGAAGGAGGGCTCTACTGCTCAATTGACTCTTGAGCCCAAAGAAGCAGCGATTGGCAAGAGTTATAAATGTATGCGTTTAATCTCGGTACTGGTGGCATTTGTACTGTCGACTTGGGAGCCGAGGTAGACGAAGTCGTTAACTACCTCGAAATATATGCCTATGTTGACGCTGTGGCCAAGTCGTCGACGGTGCGGGTTCTTCCTTGAAGACTGCATATACTTCGTTTTGCTTTCATTCACCTATAAAAACCAATTTTGGCCGCCTCAGGTTCAGTACCAGCAAACGCTTCATTGACGGCTTCCTGTGCCAATGTCATCCGCGTATGCCAGACTTCTGGAAGATCCTTCTGGAAGGTACCTCCTGTGTTAGTTGCACGATAGTTCTCAAGAATTATGTAAAATGCCGTAACACATCTCCATTTCCTCGATCGCGCACTAATTGTGCTCTTTCATTTTCTTTCTGAGAAGCAGGTGATCTTCCCTTTTTTTAAGGTTTTAAGTTCATAGAGCTCACGAACTGGTCTCGTCCTTCTGTTCAGCGTCGCCTGATATGGTACTTGCTTCGCTGAATGTGCGTCTTTTAGAAATTAGCACATCAGACGCAGCTCCTTCGTTTTGCCAAGATTTCCATTTTTCGACGATTTTGGGACAATCGGTCGGCAAAGTTTCCAGCGGTAAAATACGTCAGCACCCAATACCCTCGATAAAATGATTCAGAATGGGACAATTTGAAACGTAGTTGTGGTCAACATTTACATTAAATAATCCTAATAAAAATGTAATTGCCTTTTGCAATTTTGCTGTGCTTTGTTCGACCATCAAAAATCACCATTTTTGTGAATGGCAGCCTGTGGGTGTTGCTGCCGTTCAACCAGTTTCGAGCTCTGTTGATTTACATAAAGATTCTTTTCTTACACAAGTGCGCCTCTAGCTGTTGAGGGTGCAATCGAGATGAAAGGGTTATTGGTCGTTATTGCTTTTCATGTTTTGGTGTGAAAACCACTCGAGGAACAAGACTTGCAAGCACAGATTTCATTGGATTTACTATTGTCATGTACATAAAACAAACCTCTGTAAATTAGCATTAGCCCAAGCGACTGTTTCTTCATTCCGTCACCGAGCCTGCCCTGGCAACCGCAGAGACCTACGTCCTTACCGAGTCTAGTGTGATGTCACCAAACTGCAAATTCAATTTACTTCTCTTTAAACATATCTTATCCCACGATCTTAAGATCAAAAGGCGCTGGATAACACAAATTAAGGGAATTTTCGCATCAACCTCAATCGCATTAAAATTAGATCAATTAAACCACGGGTACATACCGAACACTACTTGACACTTGTTTACTCTCAATTTTCAAGAGACCAAAAGAGCCGCTCCATTGAACAACGAAATACGTCATAAAGGGGAAGCAAATTATGTGATCTATCAACTGCTTCCGAGTGGGGCAGTAACAGTAGTAATAATGAGGGTGTTCGCTTGTTGGCGGTTCAATAAGAAATCCAATTAACAATATGTGCCATTTATCGCGACTTGTTTGTTTGTTCTCTAAGACCAATCCATCGCGTGGAGTTTAAAAAAATTACAGGCCCTTGGTGGTCCTCTTTGAGAACTCATTCGGAGATTAGAGAGAATATTTGCCAGAGTCACGTTGCCTTGTTCTACTAAAACATACAAGAAATGCGTCGAAGTTTTATGACACACCTTACGAAATTAACCTACATATGAAAATACAGCCAATCACAAAAGTAAGTACAATGCAACAAGTTGTCTGTGTTCTCACTCTAAAGAATGTAGTTTTCTGTAGTTGTTACTAATATAGTTCAAACAATAAAAGAAATGAGAGTATCCGAAAAACTATAGCATAGCGGGTCATAAATCAAAAATCTAACCAAATTTACATTACCAACAAATGGTCATCTTAAACTTTGTTTGGAATTAAATGAAATATATAAATAAAAAAATAAAAAAAACATTTTGACGCAGGTTATTCTTGAGACAGTTCAAGTCACCAAACCCTTCCATTTAATGAATGATGATGAATGATGTGAATTTTGCTTGATTTTTGGTTTATGTTCCCCTGTAACTATAGTTGTTGCGCTATCCTTATATATTTTCTTGTTTTAAATACACTACCAATTAATATAAAAAACTACACTCAAAATTTTTTCTTGCAGTCGTGCTTGCATTTAATTTTTGTTGAAAACCAGACAACTTGTTGCTGTGTACTTACTTTCGTGATTGACTGTAAATACATACATACACAAGTGCATCGTTTACAATAATTTTTTTCAGAAATGATCTTTCACCATTTTGACATAATAGACTTCATCATCTTGTCTCGCCAAAGCACCCTGTTTTTAACACTTACTTACTTACTTACTTATCAGGACGGCGACCCATGGAGTGTCCGAGCCTGAGCAATTGCTGCCTTCCTTCGTTGACAGTCCTGGGCACACTGCTTCCAGTCATCAAGACCAAGCTGTCTTGCATCCGCGATTACTTGGTCTTTATACCGGAGATGCGGTCTTCCTCTCCTTCTCGAACCAGTAGGCTCGGATTCAAAGACCCTCTTTGCAGAAGCATTGTTGTCCATGCGCTCGATGTGGCCGAGCAAGTGCAGTCGACGGATTTTTGCCTTCCGGACTACATCCACATCCTGGTACAGCTCGTAGAGTTCGCGGTTATGTCTTCTCCTCCAATCGCCTCTAATCCTTGCCTCCAATCCTCGCAGACGGGACCATATATCCGTCGTAGAACTTTTCTTTCGAAGGTACCAAGAATCAGCTCTGTAGTTTTGCTTAGCGTCCAGATTTCGGCTCCATAGAGCAGGACTGGCAAAATAAGAGTTTTGTAGAGCATGATTTTGGTCCTTCGAATCAGGAGTTTTGAGCCCATGAGTTTTGCGCCCAGTTGTTTTGACAAACCGAAGTAGCACCGGTTGTCAAGGACGGTTCTAAGATGGATCTCCACTGTGATGTTTGTGGAGTTCACGTTTGCCCCGAGGTAGACAAACTCCTTTACTGCCTGTTCTTAACACTGCCTCCTCGAAAGTTGCGGCCCATCCTCTGCACGCGTGCGTTTAGATCCCAAATGAATGTGTTTGCGTTTACAATCCAAATTCATATAAAATTGAGAAAACCATTTCTTGAATTATTACAAATTACATTATTATTACCAAAAATAGTTATTAAAACAAACAAAAAGTATAAATTTATTCAAATGACTCCAAAATAACAAACCATCGGCATGAATTTCGAGGAAACATCCGTCAAACGCAACATTAGTTAAAAGTTCACCAATTTTATCCGTCGTGATGCATTCCACTTGTGGGACGCATTTTCTGTATCCCTCCCACTCATTAGGGCTTATGAGTCGTCAAGCAAAAATATGGCTGCTTTGACAAGCTGTCCAGCACACCTTATATTCCTTCCACAATGGAATGTATTTAGTTTCCATCAGAAATAAGAGAGCAAGGAGATATCCAACTTCTACCTTCCTTGCCCCTTGATTTCATCTGATAGCGTTTTTTATACGCTTTTTATCCCGTGTCTTTGAATACGTGTGAGCTCTTGCGAGCAGCTGACGAACAGCTGATACCGTTCCCCAATCGTAGTAGTGGGGTGAATTAGAGTTCTTATTTGAAAATTCGCTCGTTACTTAAACTTTTTTCGAATTTTGGTGTTAAATTTTCAACACAGAAAGGAGGGGTAAACAAGCGAAAATCATGAAGCAGATTTATTAAACTCCCATTTAATGTCTGAAGCACTAGAGTGAAATTAATGAATATATACCTAATTGCCTATAAAATGCATTGTGAAACTTGTGTACAAGTACTAATAATAATAATATTGAAAAAATAGCATAATTTTACTTTTTAAAGAAATATGATGGAAGTTAACTCCAAATTTTGACAACCATTTTCATGAGTTAGTTTTAGTTGCATTATTTAGACATTTTCCTGAACAATTACAACAATTACAACAACTTTGAAGAATTAAATTGATTCAAAATATTCCTGTAAATAGATCGTAGAATTACATTTTTATTCACCCAAGCATTATATGTGCTCTTAAAAATATGAGTCAACTTTTGAACACTCTCCGAACAATAGTACATGGTTGTTTGGCAAATCCACTAGTCTGTCGACATTTTCCCACAAAATCCACGATTCGGCAGCCATATTGTGGTGGATCCATGGTTTTTGTTAGAGTATGTGTTCTCTCTGGTGTGGACTAGGGATAATTCTCGCCGAAGTTTGGTTTCCATTGCGTTCTTTTACAAGAGAAAATAAATTTAGTCTAGTAGTTTTTCAGATTCCTAAAATCAATATAGACGTAAGGTAACGGCGTTAATCATTCCCATTCGTTCACACACCTGACAGTTTGACAGTTTGGTTGAGACTTACACTCGTATCATTGTTACAGTGTACTGGAGGCAGTAACACATCACACACAACATTGTCTTCAGCTGACAACGACCGCAAGAGAGTGCGGTTTGCAATTAATCTAGAGACGCAGATCGACAAATCAAATTTGAATCAGTTTTGAGTTGAATCAGCGGTGAGTTGAGGGTAACCAGATGCATTCGGATCATGATTCTTTAAATCGACGACACGAGGTATTACGACATTGGTTAAAACCAGAAATCAAGTACTGAGAGAAGGTTGGCATTCACCTTTCCGTCGCATTAACATGGACATAGTTTTTTGTAATATGTTCGGGGACCAGTTAGAGAATACTATTGACATACGGTACTGATGCAAGTCTGCGTAGATGTGAAACAATTTTCGATGGTTGGTGATTAATTGCAATTGAAGAACAGGCGAAAGGAGCTGATTTTAAGGTTAATGAGGAAAAGACGAAGTACATGCTGTCGAACAACTATCGAACTAAACATAGCAATCGACAGCTAATTTTGCGGTAGTGACGGAGTTTGCCTACCTCGGGGCAAACATGAACACCACAAACCACATCCTCGTGGAGATCCGACGTAGAATCGTCCTGGGCAACCGCTGCTACTTCGGTTACTCAAAACAACTGGGCCTAAAGCTCCTGACTTGAAGGTGTAAAATCATGCTCCACTGACATATTGCCAGTTCTGCTGTATGGAGCCGAAAGCTGAACGATAAGCAAAACAGCAGAGCTTATTTTTGGTGCCTTCGAAAGAAAAAAATCTACGTCGGGTATATTATGGTCCTGTCCGCGAGGAAGGTGAATGGAGTCCGGAAAGCAGACTACACTAGCTCAGCCATATCGAGGGCATGAGTACCAATGATTCAGCAAAGAGAGTCTCCGAAGACCGAGTCTCCGGTATAAAGACCAACTCATCGCGGACGTAAGTCAGCTTGGTCTTGATGACTGGAAGCAGCGTGCCCAGAACCGTCATAAATGAAATGCAGCGATACCTCGGGCACGGACCCTCCACGCGTCGTCGGCCTGGCAAGTAAGTAGGTGATAAAGCAATGCACGGGTGCCTGTCTGATTGACTTGGAGAAAGCGTTCGACACCGTTTGGTTAGAGGGCCTCTTCCTCAAGCTGGTCAGGCTCGGCATAAGTAAACCATTGCTATACACGATCTATGACATGATAATAGGCAGAAAGTTCGTCGTGAAAAGTGGCGACGTAACTTC
The DNA here is from genome assembly GCA_907269125.1 of Eristalis pertinax. NCBI lineage: Eukaryota > Metazoa > Arthropoda > Insecta > Diptera > Syrphidae > Eristalis > Eristalis pertinax. Next base: position 45,830,685 of record OU026148.1, on the reverse strand, counting down.
CACCACGGTCTTTGACATCAAAAATGGTCTGCAACAGGGAGCGGTTGGTTCGCCGATCTTGTTCTCAATATTCACTGCAGATCTTAATTGCGTACGCCGGCGATCTAGTAGCGTACAGTTCAGGTCCGAAGGTCGAAATAATAAGTAACTTGCTGCAACTTGACTTCGAACAAATTCAGCGATTTTGCGACGACTGAAAGTTGATTATCATCTTCCTGAAGTGCGAAACTATCCTTTTCAGGACCCCGCTGTACATGGCAGCATGGGATACACGCACAAACTGGCGTAAGTTCGGCATAGTTGACCCGCAGGGACGGCCGTTAGATGTGAAAAGTGTAGTAAGGTATCAAGGCATTTGGTTGGACCAATATCTGTATTTTGACAAACATATAGATATTGCTCTGGCGAAAGCTAAAAAGGCCTTTGCTGTGGCAAGGGGGTTGTTTTATGGCAGCCAACTTGACACCAGAGTAAAGGTAATCTGCTACATGGACCTCATCCGGCCAGTTATGGCCTACGGTTGTCCACTGTGGTTCAATGTGAGTCCTTCCCAGATGGAAAAGATGAGGTTGTTCGAGTTGTATCGTACACCCGAGTCTGAATACAAGAAGTTCTATCCCAACGAGGTCCTGTACAACGAGGCAAATTTGAATAGGATTTTATTATTAAACTGATCAGAAGGCATATTGCACGAGTTATGACTTCATCCAACATTCTCATCTTTGGGGCTCACTAACCCAATGTTATGTACCATGAGAGAGTGCGCCTCACCTGCTTTATTCCTCCTGAAGCGTTCCTCTATGTCGACAAAAGTGGCTTAATACAGGATCCACAAGGATGTCCTGTCATCTTCCATGTCGTACGCCGAACAGTGGATAGGCGACTCCAATACGAACGGGATGTCGCTCGCAGCACGAGGATCTTCTCCGGTTCAGTAGAGCGATCTCTGCTCGAGACAGGAGAGAGTCTGCCAAAGAACGGCAATTTTACTGGTGGTTACAACAAAACCAGTCTCTGCCGCCGCTGGCTTTTCAACTACTGGATGTACTGGATGTCTAGTTAAAAGTATTCACTGATGCACCGTGGTGATGATCACTGACAATCTTGCGACGGTCATTGCCTGCTGCGATGTTTAATTTAAATAATGTGAGTGGCTCTAGTGATTTTGAGACGTTGAGAGGGCCTTTGCATATAGTCTCTACTAACAAACTCATACTCTCACATCTTCGCTTTCGACCTACGATGGGGTACCCAACTTCCGTGGGACGTCTAGAGGAAGAGTAAGTCTGTACCGGGGCTCATCTCTTTTTATGGAGTTGGAGTTGTTTGGCCAACGGCGGCATTTAAAACTACATTCAGCAGCAGGCTTCCTGGTGCGCTTTCCGTTTAGAGCTCTAATCAGACATGTTCGGAGCTCAGGTCTATGAGATTTTATTAAAACCAGGTCGGGGCGCGAGTTTAACTTCTTCACCACGTCAAACATACTGGTTGAGAGACAACCAACGAATTTCCTACTTACCACCCCAGTACTCAGGTTTATGCGTGCTCTTAAGAGTGGAAGGGATCTACAGTTTTTATGAAGCCTTTTGAGAAGCTTTTTCCCGTGTACGCTCTAAATATTGTCAGTCTTTCCAGAATCAAGAGTTGAACCAACGCACCCAGCTTAAGAGTGAACGCACAAACCCATTACACCACGGGCGGCGCGGCTATCACACGCAGTTCAACTTGAGGTTGTAATATTTTCGAGCTGTAGCTGGCTTGTCCGCAAACAACGGACTTGTGGACTTATAGCATACCGCTGCCCTTCCCACTCTTATCGAATCCATTTGCCCTCTCAGTCCAGATCCAACAATGCCACCGGAGGGTCGATGTAACGAATTCGCCAGGAAAGCAGGGTGCTAGGTCGTTTAAGATTTAACAAACATGTGGTGCCCACTCCCTGTCTGCTGATGCTGACCAATTTCATGAAACGCTCCCCAACGAAGGACAGTGCCTGTTGAGGGGGAAGCCTATCTACCTTACTGTTGATCTCAGCGAAACACAACCGCCTCCATTCATGCGCTTCTCCTTCATATCACGTAACAGTCGCCGGCACCCCGACTTACTGATTGCATCTCCGCGAATCACAAATCTCCTCGTTGCACGTTGTTTACACTCGGGCGGCTACTTTATCCGCATGAATGAGTCTTGGCTGCGCCTTAGATCAAGTTCAGCATCATGTCATGCCTTATCTGAGCAGCACGCTTCACTTTAAATGTCATCCGCACACCAGCACACCAATGCAGTCACACAAGATGCGTCTGTCTCACTTGGGAAGTTATCAAACGCGCATCCCAGCCCGACACGGTCACAGGTCTTATCTCAAGATCGCCTTACGCGCTCCGTGAGCCGACATCATCCTCTTCTTCCGCCAGACCAGTATCTTCACTCAGTCGAAAGTGCTTCGGTCGCTATCTTAAGAAAACAGTCGGTTCGGGGGTGGTATGCGTTTCCAGAACATCATATGTATCTGGGCCAGTCTATGGCTGAGAGGTATCCGATTTCACATCAAGTACATAGATTCGCTATTCACCACGCTGACTGAGTGACACATTTTAAGGCTTCGCTAGCGAGCGCCTTGTGGGTTTCTTTTCATTCGTGTTTCATCTATGATTCAGAATAGTGGTTGGATCTGTGACTCGTAACTGCTTTTAATTAATCTGTGTTTTTCTCTTCTGTGAAATATGTTTAAAACTGCCAAACAAACTGCTCCAGAAGCTACGGCAAACGGAGCGAGTGCCCAGCCACTGAAGGTCGCTGTCATTGGAGCCGGATTGGTGAGTGTATCGATCCCTTTTGAGGGGGTCAATCGGTGGATTAGTCGCTTTTGCCATTTGTTCTGCTTTGATGTGCGAGTTTCGATGTAACGTGACAGTGACAGTTCTCAGTGAAACTCATAGGCGGTGTCAAAGTGTCATTCGGCGACCTACAGCTTGGAGTCCAATGTTCAATGTTATTTTGACAGCCGCAGTGAATACATTTTCTTCAATTTCTCTCGCATCGAAGTGGTGTTTGTGTGTTTCTTTTCAAACGAAATTATACAATCTCTAAACAAACAGAACAGATTTATCTTGGAGAATATTTAGATTGTTGAGAGAAATGAACAAACATTCGGGGGAATTTTTAGACGGAGCTATTAAATGATCTGCACTATCTGCATGAGCAAGCACGAAGCACTATATTATAGCAGCACTGACAGCACGGCCAGGGGAGCATCTGAAATGAAAAGCAGTTCTTATTACCTGAAGAGGTAATGGACTGCCATTCGGGGAATACACATATTTTGTCGGAGTTTTGTGTGCCACACTTGTCTATGTAATTGGCGTCATAATCATCCTCAATTGTGCGTAAATAATTATTACGATTGTTGACTGTCAGAATTGGTTTTTTTTCATTGACGCTGATTCGTAATGTTAGAATTGGATATGATGCCTCTCACATCACCTTTCCAGGGCAAGTTACTTCCATTTCGAATGAAGAATTCCACTGCTGTCTGCGGTCACACAAGCGTCGTGTTTAGATCCGATCAGGGACTTGTAGCTAAGTGGCCACGACAACGAAAAACACATGCAACACAACCAGATTCACATTTTACTCTCATTTATTACTCGTCCTGTCGGACCAACATCTCTCAAGCAACTGACTGCCTTCAGGATGGGGTCCTCATCAAGGCGATGTACACGCACACACGATCGACGAGAAGGGACATTTTTACACATGCTTCAACAGCGAATAGAGGTTGCTTCAAATATAAGTTAAATGTTACTCAGGATGCTTACCCTGAAGTACTGGATGTCCGATTCTGGCTTTTATTTTACCTTTCCGCTGTTTTCCACAACACTCCCCAAGAACTCTTGTCCCTAGTCTTAACATTGATAAATTGACTTCGTTTAGTTTCAGTTTAACAGTCGGCAGAAGTGATTCTTCCAAATTTTCAACTGTCATGCCATTTCTGTCTCAGAGCAAGTCCAGACTGTATACAATTGATTTAACTGCCATACTTACTTTACTTAGATCCTGTATCCCCTTGCCTAGGACCTCTACTATGCCTTCGCAACATCGTGTACGGTTTCTCGCAACGAGATTCAGCTTTCCTCAACTCTTCCCCAGCTGTCAGGACTCCCCTTTTATTCTGTGCCATCCCGGTTGACCCGCTGTTCTACCGCTTTTGGGTAGTGGGTTCCACTGCATCGCGTGTTTTGCTATGGAACTGTCGTCTTTTCGAATGGTATGACCAATCCACTGCCGCTTGCGTTCCTGGCCCGTTCTCCGATGAAGCTGTTCGTTTGAGATACGGTTCGGCCAGAAAGTCCTTGGCACCAGTTCGCAAACGTCTGTAGCCTTCTTGTGATAATGGCGGCTGCATTCCAAGTCCTGCACCCATATAACAGCACGGACTGAACATTGGAGTGAAACAGTCTTAGCTTGGTGTTCAACTTCCATATCTCCCCGATCGTCCAGTTCCCAAGCTCTTGTGCATTTTTCTCGTCAAAAGACGGGTCTCCTTCTTTCTTTTATCCTTCTCGTAGTTTGATGCAGACTTCCAGCTTTGCTGCATGTGCCTGCTTCTATCTGTCATCGGTGGTGTTGTAAGCCACGCACATCATTGACAGTTTTCCTGATGGCTTCTGGGAAAAAGCCATAAATTTTCTTCGACTGGTTGTGTAGGTGGCGTTGAACTTGCTGAAAGTTTGTGGGAGACTCGATCGGCAGACACTCCAGCAGCCCATTGCGATTGTAGCTTTCTATGGTCAAACCTCGTCTCCGTTGTTTTCTCGAAATACTTGTTCTTACCGTGACAAGAAGAAGGAAGTGATCCGAGTCTGAGTTGGCTCTTTAGAAGGTTCGAACCCAAGGAGTACCCGTAGTCTACAATGTGTTTGACGGTTGATTGACCATGAGCACTCGGCAAGTCTGGACGTTGTGGTAGCGTTTAACATGACACTTTTATTAAGGCGAATTTCAATCACGAGCGAACTAACGACCGTGTCCTTTCACGATGCAAAGACGATTGTCGTCGCATGTCCTCTCTGAATCGCACAGTCGTTGGCCACTATCTCTTTTGCTCAAGAGGGTAGCAGAGATGAAGTATTAAAGAGATAGCCAACTTCCTCGTCTCTTCCCCCAAGATTTCATTTGACAGCGTTTTTTATAACATTTCACAGACGGGGGCTTGTGAATACGTGTGACCTAAGCAAACAGCTGATTCCCTGACCAAAATGCATCATTATCACCGTAATGATTATTATTATTAAAATGATTTGCATATTTAGCGATGTCTTATAAAAACACCAACAATAATAATTCTTTTAAGAACTTGTAAGCCTTACGATCATTCTTCTTGGAATACTTCCAATCATGAGCATTTTTTACAACATTTTTGGTATTTATTCCGACAGACTAAAGCGCCATATGTAGAAAAAGAATGTGATTGTGAAACTCAAACTCGTCGTCCTCGTTTAGTGTATCTGGCGTTCCTTGAAATTCCGAATTGTTTCTAAATTCTTAGAGATCTGCATTCTCCTAATCAGTTCCTAAACATATTTTCCTGCTCAAACGTCATTGAGTACATCTTTCACGAATTATTAACAACGGGTGTAAATCTGGTCCCATGAGTCCTTCAGCATTTCGCACTTCCTGCGGGGCAGTCGTTGTGCAGATAGCCAACGGCTATTTTTTTCCTTTCGACGCTTCCTTCGGATTGTCCATTGGGGAGGATAGCATATGGCAGCTCTTTGGATGTCTCCTCTGGGAAATCAATTGCATTTTGAAGCCTTGAGTTTTCATCATCCCTTAGTTTCTTTTTTCCGCTGAGCCTACGAATTGTCTGTGTGTAGTTGCGGATCTTATGACGGAGGAGGAGTCTTCACTCATGATCCATAATGATTAGGTCAGCGAGATTGACCTCTACTGCTTTGTTACCAGCTGCACCCGAAAACTGCCCGTCTGGTGATTGTAGGAGGTTGTTGGATGTTTAAGTTTTTGAGAATTAGGAGGTCGAAGTCGCACTGTACTTATCCCCTGTATACACTGAATGGGACTGGTCTTAAAACCGGATGGCCCCAGATATCCGGAGTTCACTGTTCGAAGACAAAGTAACGCAGTGCTATTTTGGGGTTGGCATCTGCTACGAGAAGGCCTACAAATGCGAACACCGGTGCATTCCTCGTTTTCTTAGAAAAGACACCATGGTTTACCACTGCGGCTTTCAATAACATTGAATCGTAAACACTTCGAATACATCGAAGGAGCAGATGGACTTACAAAAGGAAGTACTGACTTTCCTTGTGTCGAACCAGTGCTCTTTTTTCGTAATGGTCAAGAGCTGGAGAACGCAGAGGATAGATATCGAGCCTAGATTGTGTCAAATCCCTAAATAAACCTCGTTCGATTCGAAAGAAAGACTTTGAAATTCATTTCTAGGCGCAGAATTTCGGGTTTAATTCAATATTCCCCTCTAGATCCGTTATATTCAGTTAAGAAGCAGGGACCTGCAGGATGTGACAGAGTCACGTATAGCGGTCTTGGAGAATAACCTCCCTGATCCACTCTGAATATCGCCCCCTGGAGTATAATGAGTCCTCACAAATGTCTTATAGCTCATCATACGGGTATGTCATCACAGATCTAGAAATCGCAATTGTAGCATTCATCACTACAGAGGCTTGGTGTAAGCATTTCGCATTTGATAAACTTGTCTCCATGCGTTTTTTTTTTCAACGGTTTTTTACACACCACCTACATAAAAGAGATGTGTTCGTACGTGTGTTGCTGCGTGTTGAATAGATTTAATGAGTTAATAGGGTACTTGTGATGATAATTCCATCTTAAGCGTATCTCTGGGCATATCGGTGAGTAAATATTTGAACACTCCTAGTTGCGTTGTTGTCACAGTGGCAAGCATTTCTCTAAAACCTGACTGATAAGCGGAACAAGTTTTCACCAGAATTTTATCAAACACAATTGTGCGTATGTGTTTTGTTTACTTTTGGTGCCGTAATAGCATTTCTGTAAAGTTCATCACTTGTCTGATTGTGTGAATACATTTCCATCGAGCTTTTGAATGGCACAAGTGGGTCACGATAATCGCTGTGGGAGTCACGATTACCCATCCTCCCTGATATGAGCGTTAAGTTCACTTTTGATGGATTAAAGGACGCAAGGAAACCTAAGTCAACTTAAGTTATCAAGGTAATACAGAGAAATGATGCGCCGTGACCTAAATAACGACTTCATTCAGTTTCGTTAAGTTTCGTTCAATTATTAAATAATGAGGTGGAAGCGAAATGAATCGCTCTTTACGTACGCAAGTCTCAGTTGGTGTTGGAATTTGCGTAAATTTCCAGAAGCACTTGTTGGAGATTGCAATTCAACGATGCCTTCGTTAGGTTAAGCTTATGTCAGCTTAAGTGAATTATGGTTGAGAGTTAAGAAATCCTTCTTCGGTTATGGCAAACAAAAATTATAACCGCACGGATTTCTCCGCGCTCAACGGGTACAAATAAGAAGACTCTGATCAACGGTTTAAAATGTTTATTGTAGTAGCGCTTCTGTCAGACTGACTTTACGTACATTCTCTTACTTAAACTCAAGCTAGCAAGCACCTCTTAATTTCTTTCTCAAACCCATTCATTTCAGGTGGGTTCCTTGGCCGCACTGCATTTGGCGAAAAAAGGCCATGAAGTGCACTTGTATGAATACCGCGAAGGTAATCATCCGCACAGGATTTTCACAAAATTAGTCAACCTTTAAAACGTACACGTTCTTTCAGATATTCGCAAGGCGGAGCTAGTCCAGGGAAGAAGCATAAATCTGGCCCTCTCGCAAAGGGGTCGTAAGGCACTCGCCGAGGTCGGCTTGGAGGACGAAGTCCTTTCGACCGCAATTCCCATGAAAGGACGGATGCTTCACGATCTGGAGGGAAACACATCGGTTGTCATCTATGATGTCTGCAATCAACAGGTTAGTCTATCCGTAGGAATAAAATTGATTTGAAAGTGGATTGTGTCTTTCGTTAAGTGCCTCTACTCCATCGGTCGGAAATACTTGAATGAGCTCCTCTTGAATGCTGGCGAAAAATTCAAAAACATCCACACGCACTTTGAACACAAATTGGTCTCGGCAAACTTGACAGAGGGCTCCATGAAGTTTAAGACGTAAGTGCATTTGACTTGATCCTCGTCACTCAAATCATCCTACCTCCTTCTCCACAGAGAGCGTCAGGGCACCGAGGAGATTGAGAGTAAAGCTGACTTGGTTATAGGCTGCGATGGTGCCTTCAGCGCGGTACGGAATCAAATGATCAAGGTTCCCGGCTTCAACTACAGCCAGGAGTACATAGAGCATGGTTACCTGGAGCTGTGCATTCCCGCCAAGGACGACAAGGTAGAGTCCTCCCATCACATGTGATTCCTTTGACAGCTGCAATATGTGCCCACTTTCAGTTTCAAATGCCTGAGAACTACCTTCACATCTGGCCGCGGGACTCGTTCATGATGATTGCGCTGCCGAATCAGGACAAGTCCTTCACCGTCACACTCGCCATGCCCTTTAAGGTCTTCGAGGCGATCACCAATGCGGACGAGTTGATGGAATTCTTCGAGACAAACTACAGCGACGCTATCCCGTTGATAGGAAAGGAGAAACTGATCCAAGACTTCTTCAGTTCGAAGCCCCAGCATCTGGTTTCGGTTAAGGTAAGCGGGTTGGACGGTCTTGCGATGAACAGACTTAATCATTGATCTGTCCCCAGTGTGAACCCTTCCATCTTGGCTCGAAGGCCCTTCTCATGGGCGACGCAGCCCATGCAATGGTGCCTTTCTACGGACAAGGCATGAATGCCGGCTTCGAGGACTGCAGCTTGCTGAGCTTTATCTTGGAGTTGCGCGGCATCGGCTTGGAGCAAGCCTTACAGGAATTCACCGAAATGAGATGCAAGGACGCACACGCGATATGCGATCTGGCGATGCACAACTACGTTGTGGTAAGGCAGTGCGATGGACGCAAAATGTGGCTTTCAACAACTTTTATTACAGATGCGCGATCTAACGAAACGCGTTTCGTTCCGCTGCCGGAAGTGGCTGGATGACACTCTGTATGGCCTGTTCCCGAGCGACTGGGTGCCGCTCTACAACAGTGTCTCATTCACGACCATGCCGTATCAGATGTGCATCGAGAATCGCAAGTGGCAAGACGAGGTAAGCGATCAGTTCGTGAAATGGAAATACTTACTAGCCCCCCTCTGTCTCTCTCTATTTGTAGACAATAATGAAGACCTATAAAGTGGCAGTCCTGGTTGTGGTTCTGTTTGGATTCTGGTACAGCGCTCATGTATTGCTGAACTATTATGTCATGACCCAATAAAGTTTTGTATGCGCAAACAAGGTGTTTCAGTTAACTAGGGTATGTGGCCAGCTTTGGTGGATTGTCCATTGTTTGGAAACATGATCCGGTTCCAGTCATGTTCCTTAGAGGGAAGACATTGTTCGCTGGGCTCCGAGACTGAGCAGTTTTCTTCCTTAATTTAGGTGCGACTCATCTTTTTGTGTGGCGTGGATATCTGGTGGCCAATTCTAGCCAAGGATGTCCTTCATAACGTAAAATTGTCCGTCGTGTCGGCAATTGAAGCTAGACACCCTGCGTAGGAGTCGACTACCACTACGCCAGGACTGATCAAAGTTCAACGACAGGCCTGAATCTGTATAAGCGTCAGTATGTGAAGCAGTGTGACCAGTGAACAGAGGTAACACTGTCATTTCGCTTAATTCCTCCTCTAAATGGTCCACAGCAAATGGATATTCCACAATTTGCTAAAAACATGATTTCCAATGCAGACTGGACACCTAAGGGTACTTTGTTGCCTTGAAACCCTGATTCTGAACAGGGCTCTAGGCGGAACTCTGGACAGGAACTGCGTACTTGACCTGGTTGGTGATTCCAAAAAGGATGAGAAAAGGATGAGAGGATGTATAGCTACAGGTCTGAACCTTAGTTTTTTCGTTCGTTCCATTGCCGTGCGTTTCAGGCGGATATTATTGCGAGTATGGCTCAGCATATTTCCGCTTTTTACAAACAATCTGCGGGCTTGGGTCTCGAGGCAGCCAACAAAACTGTGTAGAGTTTGTGGCTTATTCACATTGACCTCCAACTTCAGAAAACCCCACAAGTTTAACGTGATCAAATCCCACGATCTCGTTGGCCAGTTCACATCACCGCCACGTGAGATAGCCAAGCCCTAGAGTAGCTCGTGTAGAATTTCCAATGTGACGTGGAATGTGTGGCTCGTAGATTCTGTTGAAACAACATGTCATTGGTGCCCATATCATCCAATTCAGACCAAAAGAAGTTGGTAATCATCGACGTATAGCGGTCGCCGTTGACAGTGATGGCATTGCCAACGTCGTTCACATAGAAGTATGGACGTCGCCAGCCCAAAATCGACACCAAACAGTGACTTTTTCTTGATGCATTGGACGTTCTTGGATCTCATTTTTTGTTAGTTGACGTACCTATTCATCCAGAAAAGGGGCTCATTTGATGGCGACCGTTATATAGGAGAAGCGCGCGGAACGTTGGTCGAGGAGAACACCCAATTTGATTTGATCATTTGCACGGGTTGTTGAATGCTAAAATCACCATCCATGGTGACTGAATAAATGGCTGGCAATTTGAGAGTCGTAGCTTTAATAAGATGGCTGGGTGCTGTGGGAATCGGGTAGGCGCTGACTAGCGTCAACCTGGCGATGCCCAGTGTTGTAACTTTTTCTACACACCAATTGTGCTTATTTTACCTCCAAGTGGTAGCCATCGGGTACTGGTTGTAGTTCACCCGAGCTCAACTTGCCAAACTTATAAGTGCGACCTCTTGTCCTAGGGGTTACAAAAAAGGAACTGGCCCTCCAGGTTGGGGGTTGTGCCGTCGGGGTAACTGCCCGGCCACACAAAAAATTGCTAGTTACGAGGCAACAACAAGCCTCGGAAACGGATGATTTTCCTGATGACGACCCCTGCAAACGGTATACGGACAGCGATCTTCGGATTTGTACGTGCAATGTAAGGTCTCTTTATAGGCCACGTGCAGCCGAACAACTAGCGGAAGCCCTAGACTGCTGCAAAGCAGATATAACCGCCATCCAAGAAGTGCGATGGGATGGACCGGGCAAAAGAAGGATGAAAAACTGTGATATATATTACGGTGATTGCTACAAACAACAAAAACAGCGCCTATTTGGATGTGGATTTGTCGTTAGAGGCAGACTTAGGCAAGAAGTCCTATCGTTCAGGTCCGGGAACGAGCGCCTCACGACAATTCGCATCCAGGCTAAATTTGCCAACATAAGCCTTATTTGCGCACATGCCCCCACAGAGGAGAAAGATGATGACACCAAAGACAGGTTCTATGAGCTCCTGAACAAAACGTATGAGCAATGCCCTAGCTACGACTTTAAAATTGTCCTTGGCGATTTTAACGCAAAGCTAGGAAGAGAGAACATCTTTGGTAGTACGGTCGGAAAGCACAGCCTTCACGACACCACATCCGATAACGGATTTAGGCTGATCGATTTTGCTGCGGGGCGAAATGTTGTAGTAGCCAGTACAAGATTCCCACATCTCGATATTCACAAAGGAACATGGCGATCTCCTGATCAATCAACCGTCAATCAGATTGACCATATTGCGATAGACGCAAGGCACTCCTCCAGTATCATAGATGTCCGAACGTTCCGAGGCGCCAACATTGATTCGGACCACCACCTTGTTGTAGCCAAGGTAAGGCTGCGGATATGCCGAACACCGCCAAGACAAAGAAAATAATGTGAGGAAGTTCAACGTCAGCCGGCTACAATCGCAAGAGATTGCCAAATCCTTTTCCGATCGTGTCTCCCTTAACCTCTCTTAAACATCAAGTATTGAAGACCAGTGGCAGCATTGCCAAAAAGCCATCAGAGATGCCGCCTCTGATGTGCTGGGTTTCAATCCGCCACCACAACGAAACCCCTGGTTTGACAACGAGTGTCGGCAGGCGAATGCAGCCAAGCAAGAAGCATACAAAGCGGCACTGCAAAGAAGGACAAGAGCTGCTCGGGAGCTCTACGAGCAGAAGAGGAGAGACGAACACCTGCTTCTCAGGAGAAAAAAGAAAGATCATGAAAAGCGCGCGATCGGCAGAATAGAGGGATATTACTGCAGGAATGAGGTAAGGAAGTTTTACCAAAGGGTAAAGTTAACCAGTCAAGGTTATAAAGTCAGAACCGAAGCCTGTAATAGTGATCAAGGGAACATCGTAGTAGAGTCACAGTCGATGCTGAGGATATGGAGAAACCATTTCTGCAGACTGTATAACGGCGACGAAGAACCAAATCCCGCTGTCAGGCAGAACGAACCATTCAACCCCAATGAAAGGGACGACGAAGATCAACAATTCCGTCCACCCGACCCGGATGAAGTGAGGATTGCCATATCTAAACTGAAATCCAACAAGGCTGCGGGAGCTGACGGGCTGTGCGCCGACCGATGATTTGGTAAGGAGCATGCACCAACTCATCTGTAAAATATGGTCGGAGGAAAACATGCCCGATGAATGGAACCTCAGCATTGTTTGCCCGATCCATAAAAAAGGAGACACTTTGAACTGCGCCAACTACAGAGGCATCAGTCTCCTAAGTATCGCATATAAAATCTTATCCGTCATACTGTGTGAACGCCTAAAGCCATTCGTCAACAACCTGGTCGGTCCATACCAGTGTGGCTTTAGGACAGGAAAATCCACCATCGACCAAATATTCACACTACGGCAGATTTTGGAGAAAACCCAGGAGCAACAAATCGATACCCACCACCTTTTCATCGATTTTAAGGCCGCGTATGATAGCATCTATAGAGACGAGCTATACAGAGCAATGTCTTGTTTTGGCATCCCTACCAAACTCGTCCGTTTGTGTAGGATGACGATGGAGAATGCACGCTGCTCCATCAAGGTCGGTAAAGATCTAATCGAGACCTTTGATGTCAAAAAAGGATTCAGACAAGGCGACGCGCTGTCATGCGACTATTTCAACATCGTTCTTGAACGAATTGTTCAAAACTCGAACGCCAACACCAGAGGAACAATCTTTCAGAAGTCCGTCCAACTACTCGCATATGCCGACGATATTAACATTATCGGAAGAACGCAGCGTGATGTCAATCGCACTTTTGTGGGTATTGCAACGGAGGCCGCGAAGATGGGTTTAACGGTAAACGAGGGTAAGACCAAGTATATGCTGTCAACGAGAAAGGGCACCCAACACCGACGTCTCGGTCAGAACGTCGAAGCAGACAGATATAACTTTGAGGTAGTCAAAAACTTTGTCTACCTAGGCACCGCTATCAATTCAGACAATGACACCAGCGCTGAAATCAAACGAAGACTAATCCTTGCCAATCGCTGCTTCTTTGGGCTAAGAAAGCAACTGGCAAACAAAGCCCTCTCTCGAACAACCAAGTTAACGCTTTACAAGACCTTAATCGTCCCAGTCCTGCTATATGGCGCGGAGGCATGGACTTTGTCAAAAACGGATGAAGCTGCCCTTGGTTGCTTCGAGAGGAAAATTCTTCGTGTGATTTTCGGTCCCGTCTGCATAAATGGAGGAGATATAAGGACGAACTATACGGGCTGTTCAGCGACATCGACTTAGCCAGAAGAGTGAAGATCCAAAGACTGAGATGGCTAGGTCATGTAGAGCGGATGGAAACCAATACTCCGGCCCGAAAAGTCTTCGAATTCACCCCCCAGGGACGGCGCAGTAGAGGAAGACCGCGACTCAGGTGGCGCACGTAATTGGAAAGGGACCTCAACCAACTATGCGTGCGAAACTGGAGACAGCTAGCTAAAGATCGAGCTGGCTGGAGACGCTTGTTGGTTGAGGCCCAGGTCCACCCCGGACTGTAGCGCCACCTTAAGTAAGTAAGTAAGTAAGTAAGTAACTTTAATAATACGGCCGCTATCAACTGTCGACGTTGGGAAGTCCCTATTGGTGACGGGCATGGGCCTCAGCTAGCAAACTGTTCCATCCATTGCGACATGTTGTCCCCACCAATGTGGTTTGAGGTTCAGCTACACTTGTGTGGGCCAACTTGAACGCGAATGTCCTTTGTAGCCGGAGCTTATATGTATAGTAGTCCATGCATTGTCTACATGGCGTACTCACCCTTGGCTTGGAACCGCAGATTGTGGTTGAATCTTCTCCTCCAGATGCCCTCGCGGTAAGCACGACCAAACTTCGCACGCAGAACTCTTCTCCCGGAGAGACCATGAGCTTCTGTTTCTTCGTTTTATCTTTAACGCTGGTGTCCTCTGTTGCGAGATAGTCGACGTTGAACACTTTCAGTCCTTTTGCCACGATTCTTTGTACAAAGTACTCAAGTGTGCATGACTAAACAACCTTCCTCCTTCTCAATGTTTACTTTGAAAAGGAGACCACATTTTCCTCTTCAAACATTTATTCGTCCTGAGAAAACTGTGTTCGGCTGCGTTTAAAAAGACAAGACCGAGAACAGAGAAAGAAAACGATGAAATTAAATCACCCCTTAACTGCAGACAAAAGCCACATGGAGGAAGCAACTCACATAAATACGTTTTACATTGTGGAACGGAAGCTTCAAGTTCAAACACATAATTGAATAAAACGACGACGGCGCTGCGGCAGCAGTTGTCATTAACGACAAACAAAATTGATGACATTTTTGCAACACATTTCGGCTTTAAATACATTTCATGATGAGCCAAAGAACGCGGTTTGTGCATATTCTTCCGTAATCGTTGCGCAACATCTTCATGGCATCACGAATGCAAAATGTGGTGATTTGTCAACATTTTTGCATATCATGGTAGGGAGCCCAGAAAATGGAGAAAGTCCGTCACACCAACCTTGGAAGCTCTTGTACTCGACTGCGAAAGACACGCTCCGACTGTGTCCAGAATCCTTTTTAAAGTTCTGTACCACCCTCCACCATATCTGTTTTAGCTAAAGAGTAGTGAACCTGCTTTCGGTACAAAGGCAGCCCTTACATTTATCAACACACACACGTAGATACACTTCTATCAAATGTAACGCAAATAAAATATATATTTCTTTTTAAATAAAATAGTTCATTAATCCACATCAATTTCCCCTGCTGGCAACACTTTCACCACGCGCTGTCAAAAGTTCTTTGCAATTCGTCCACATCATTGCCAGACATGCTGAAAAAATGAGTGAACATTGAATTTTTATGTTTTTGCGCCAACAGATTCGTGACGTCATTAAAATAGAAAAAGGACTTTATCTGAAAAAAGCACAAACAAATGAAAAATATCGAATGGCAAGTACTTGCACTTACTCCGCCACATTCCGCCAAACCGCTTTGTACACATTTGACAGAGGAATCGACAAGAAAATCAACTTTTAAGAAATTGGCAATGCTCACGCGGAAAAATGCAGTAAAATGGTAAATGAATTGAATGGACTTTTGTTGCTTTGAGTGAGACAATTATGATTTCATGGATTTTAAGGACATTTGAAGGATTTCAGTGAATGAAAATGAGTAGATAGCGTATAAACTGCATCGGAATATAGAAAAAAAGGGATCTAGAAAATTCGGGGTACCCCTTACACAATGGAAGTAATTTAAAAATGCCCACACATAAGGAGCTGGAAGTTTCATTTCCTTTGCTCCAACTAGGTGCTATAAATAAGTCCTTACTCAGACTTACGCGAGTCCTTATAATAGCCTTCATGAATTTATACTGAGGTTATGTCGAAGTTGGAGACCACCAGCAGAGGAAACGACATACACTCATTCGTCCAAGGAGACGAGTCAGCAGTAATAAACACCAAACGTTCATCCGACCAACGAAACGACTCAGCAGTAATAGATACCCCACACTCATTCCGTAATAGAGAGAAGTCAGCAGCTATGATCAATACCAGGAAGAAGACAGCCCAGACGATCATGCTACTGTCCCCGAAACAATAACAATTCAGTTAGGAACACAATGAGTATCGAGGCGAGAAAAGTAGAATTAGGAATTTAGTCTTAAGACACGATTCATTCAATAAAGTTCGTTCGTTTTTAAAAACTCAATCCGCTTCAATCCTCATTTAACTCTGGCGAGGGCAGGACTTGCGCGTACCTCATTGAATTGAAGAAAATGGACGGCGAATAGAACAACCACATGCACTGCGAGAAGAGCTTCAATCAGCGCTTTCCGAACCGGATACAATGGCAGAAACCAATGGTAAAAGCAGACAAAAGACAAGCGCGGTACAGGCTTCTCTGAGCTCTTTCAAATTTAAGGCACTAATGGCGACAGCAGAGTCTTTCAAGCCGAATTGACTGCGATACATGAGGCATCGCTTGCGTTGAAAGACCACAACGTAACCGACAAATCGATCATCATTTTTCTGATAGTCAAGCCGCAATAAAGGCCATAGCATCTGATATTCTAACATCGAAGCTTGTTAGGCTGTGCAGATAGAGTTAAATGTGCATAGTGAGATGTGCTTGGTGAACTCGGTAACCCACTGCTGGGCAGACTTGAATCCCAGGAAATGAAAAGGCATGAAAGGCCGCTCAGCTCCATAAGGAAAAAACCTAGACGGCGAAGCTCTAGACAAAGCCATAGCTCAATAGCTTGGTCTGAGTGTCGAAGCAGTGGTGTGGGCCCTTTGGCCGAAGCTGAGTAAAAAGAAGTCAACATCATTGATCGGATTTAGTCGCAAGGACGTGAGAAGGCTAGTAGGAGTCCTCAGCCGATACTTTGTCACAGGTACACATACAATGCGTCTGAAAGTACCACATAACGGCTTTTGAAGAAGCTGCAGAGACGAGGAAGAAACATCATCTGCTCTGTGGTTGCCCAGGCCTATCAAAGAAAAGGAAACAGTTCCTAGGAATCACATCTTTTTAGAGCTGGCGGACTTAATGGGTGTTGATCTGGTTTTGGTAAGTGGATCCGGGTTGTTTTGGTTAGTCTCACGGTGGTAAACCATCACAAACAAGGGCACAATGGACCCATCATATCTCTCATCATATCTATAAATGAGGCCACGGCCTTAAAGCCGACATGGTCCCCAAATACCTACCTACCGACGTAGCATTTGTAGTTTATTTAATGTGATGATGGTCTGCCTTTGATCGGATTTTTTCCGCCAAACTACAGCTCCGTAGAATTTGGTTGGTTTAACCATTCGATTGTCTAAGTTCATTTTATGGTTCCCAGTCCTATAAGCTGTTTTACAAGCCATTTTGTTGCCATATATCGTGCTGTACTGTGCGTTTCAGAAGTGTTTATGACCCAATGTAAGATGAATCTTTAACCTTTATTAGCACAATCGGTATTTCTCTGATTTTGAGTCTGAAGCAGATAAATGTTGTTAGGGTTTATAGAAGTTTGCCGACGACAAAGCTGTTGTAACCGTGGGCAAACACACCCACGAGGTTGCCACAAATAAAGCGATCACCAGAATCAAAGACTGGCTGGCATCTACCAACCTGGAACTAGCTGACCACAAAGCTGTGTTAATAACCAGCCGAAAGACTGTGGAATAGGTGAACTTTCGTGTTGGTTCCCAAATAATTATATCAAAAAACGTCTAAGTTTCAAGACTCACATTGAGTACTGAAGCAAAAAAGCATCAACGATGCAGACAGCACTCTCCGGAATGCTACCGAACATAGGAGGGCTGGGGAACGCGAGAAGGATCCTGCTTTCCAGAGTGGTAAGCTCGATCCAGAAGCAGATGGGCACATGCTCTCACCACCAAGGAGCCAACAAAGAAGCTTTCGTTAGCATACAGACTCTGCATAATAAGAACAATCAGCGGATTCCGAACAATCCCGGACGAAGCAGCCTGTGTAATTGCCTGTATGATCCCTATCGACATTCTCGCCAACAAGATGCAAAGAGTCTACCTAAGGCGAATGGCAAATCACTCGGAGGCTAACACAAGGCGCCTGAAGACAGAGGAAAAGGCAACATCTGTGGCACTGGGACAAGCCAGATGGGACACCACAACCAAAGACTGGTACCCATAAACTGATACCCGCCGTAGGAGCCTGGACATCAAGAGCTCACGGGAACTGCAACTGCCATCTCACGCAGTTCTTGTCGGGCCACGGAGGTTATCGAAAATACCTCCATAGCTTTGGTCACCCTTCTGTCCAGAATGCGAGGTAAAAGAGGAAGATGCGAGAACACGCATAAGCCAGACATAAGACAGAGTCAGTAGACAAATGGGTGGAGATCTGCTCCTTTATAACTAAGAAGGCTCGAAAGAGTAAGGAATACCGAATCGGCAAACATAGAGAATACAGCGTGATACGCTAACCAGACCAGCGAAGTAATGCCTAACTGCAGTTCTGTGGGGAGAGTGGTAAAAGGGTGCAGGGTGTGGGTTAGTACGTAGCCGTATTCCCAGAATTGATTATTTGGGTTTGCGAATCGTGCATGCCCGGACTATTAGTATCTTCCGATGATTGCCACATCCTTGGAACCAACCAAAAAAAAGGGCTTATAGATGTGAACAGTGAAAATCGTCAGTGTTCTTGCACTCTCCATATTGTAAAATATCAACACATATTCTAAATACATATAATCTCGGATGACAGTGCCGTCGACGAGTGCATTTGGGACAGAGACCTCAAATTCGGTCACACATGGAACTTGTGACTTTTCGTGGTGATTTGTAAAGTGCTTGGTTTTTAGATGTCAAAGAAAAATACAACAAAATTGAAAAAGTGTACACAATTTCGACTTCCGTTGATAAATCAATGCTTGCCATTTAATTTCTAAAGACCTTCTCATGTAAAGGTTGACAACGACTATGCTTTAAGTGTTCCATAAGAAAAGTCCAATTTCGAGTCACTTTTCCGACAAATTGGCTGATATCTTCGTTGCATTTCTAAATAATTACGCCAACTACACGCCCCTCCTCAAATTGAACGTTTCCACTCATCAAACCTCATCATCATTCGCTTCACAGCCCTCTTAAGTAGTTCCTTCCTCATCAGCCATGTGCCGCCAACAAGAGTCGAGATCAATTAAAATCCTCGGCCAACCTCCTCACCTTCAATTATTCCAAACACACTGTCAATCACTTGGCAAAGACGAGAGCTTTTTTGGCATTTCGTATAGCCTTTATTAGCCCACATCGAATTGTTGGCATTCCTGGGATGAGAAACAATTTTAAGCTCTCACGAGCATTGGGAGCATACTCGTTGAAATATTCTCCGTATATTTAGATCCAATGCAGATTTACCCAAAATGACATTTAAGTCACAGATGAGCGACAGACAGCGTCATTTATAAATAGAAGCCAAGCGGATCGACAAGCCTTACGCAGCACGTCAAACTATGGGAGAAAAAGAAGAACCACATTGAAGTGCACACATTTGAAAAGTTCAGTTTTTGAATGTATTTGGACAGTGATTCAGTCAGAGGTGATTTTTTCGGCTAATTGTCCATATGCGGGATGGGGTGATTTATTTGGTGAAACTGAATGTTCCTCTCGGTGGCTGGCGAGTGGATGAGTGTGCCGGAAGCGCAGCGGTGTTTGTGAAATTCTTAATTTTCCACCAGGCGATTTGCGATGGATTGTCAGTCGGTGGGTGTCTGGTTTTTCAAATGAACAGACAGAGCACTCGTAGCTTCTGCACAGGAAAGGAAACGAATCCAACAATAAGCTTCTTTGTGGCTAACAGGGACCAAATTGCATGAAAATAAGCTCAGCGTCCTTCTTATTCGACTGCTAAAGGGTGGTTAAATTTTAAGGGCCGATGTTGATTTTGAATAAAACACAAATTATTTAGGAAATTATTGACATTATTTTTTATCATGATAATATTGGTATGGTTCAATTATGTATGGAACAAAATATCAGCCAAATGGCCGCCGCGACCTCGGCTGCACACCTCCATCCCATGGTCCAAATTTTCGATGACGCTGAAGCATAATGTCTGTGCCGTTAATGTGCCGAATTAACTCATCCTTTAGCTCTTGAATTGTTGCTGGCTTATCGACGTACACTTTTTCTTTCAAATAACCCCAAAGAAAAAAATCCAACGGTGTCAAATCACATGATCTTGGCGGCCAATTGACATCGCCACCACGTGAGATAACACGGCCATTGAATTTGTCGCGCAAAAGAGCCATTGTTTCGCTAGCTGTGTGGCAAGTGGCACCGTCCTGTTGAATCCACACATCGTCCACATTCATATCTTCCAATTCGGGCCATAAAAAGTTCATTTCACGATAGCGAACAACATTCACAGTAACTGCCTGACCGGCCTCATTTTGGAGAAAATACGGCCCGATGATGCCGCCAGCCCATAAACCCACCAAACAGTCACTCTTTGTGGGTGCATTGGTTTTTCGACAATCACTCTTGGATCATCATTCGCCCAAATGCGGCAATTCTGCTTATTGACGAATCTACTGAGGTGAAAATGTGCCTCATCACTGAAGATGATTTTCTTCGAAAATTTATCATCCACTGTTGCCATTTCTTGCCACCATTCTGACCATTGACTACGCTTGAAATGGCCAAGAGGCTTTAGTTCTAGAGTCAATTGCACCTTGTAAGCGTGTAAATACAAGTCTTTATGCACAATGTTCATCCACGACGACCATGAGAGATGCAATTGTTGGGCACGACGACGAGTTAAGGTGGACGGCTCTTCAGCCACACTATCGCGAACAGCAACAATATTTTCTGCAGTACGAGCTGTACGAGCATGCACTGGTGTTTTCACATCGCCTACAGACCCGGTTTGCTCAAATTTTTGCACGATTTTGCCGATTGTACGCACATTTGGACGATTAAACTGAAACTGAACTGGAAATCACGAAGTGCACGATATGCATTTTGATTTAAACGCCCATTTTCATAATAAGCTTGAATAACTTTAACGCGTTGCTCGATTGTGTATCTTTCCATGGTTCAAATTGAGTTAGTCTGAAATTGAGAAATGTCAAATGAAATGCAGAAAAAAACTTGAAGTTTAGGTGTGGTTCACATTCAACATCGGTCCTTAAAATTTATTTGTTAGAGGTCACATGAAAATGGGTGAAATTAGTGAAAATAGGTCGCAATCTTGTGGAACACAGGAACGGCAAAACAAGTCCCAAGCTTATGAGCTTAAAAAGAATACAATACGCTTTGCGTAAGACATCAACGAAGTTTTGGGTTTAGTTGAAAGGCATATCAACGACATTATGTGTAGAATATGACATTGCACAAATGGCTGCTGCACCGTGCTAGGTGACATGTAACCAAGCACGACGTCCTTGGCGCACTGATCGAATTAAATTGAACTGATTATGTTGACTTTGAGGGCATTGGCGTCATCATCTTCTGATGCGCATGATCCGCTAAATTGGTCGCGGAGGCAAGGCACACATAAAGGGTCTTCAGGCCAATCGATCATCCGCCATCCGCCATAGCAAAACCAGGCGATTTTTTGGACTTGATCCAATCACCTCGTCTTGGTTCTGCCAAACTTTGAATCCGTATCCTAGACTAATGTGGCCAGACAGTTGGTGGTTGAATTCTCTAATAGCCATCAACGCAAACAGGAGCACAGATTGAAAGCAGAACTTTTCTATCGAAAAAAAACCATGGGCTTCTGCAACTGCTCTTGAGATTGTCCATCCTTCCGCGCCATAGATCAAGGAGAGAGGACTCTACTACAAAATTGCCGCTTGAGCCAAAGCCACAGCAATTGACAAGAGTTAGTCTGCGTTTATTCTCGCTACTAGGTAGTGTTTACTTGTGAGTCGAGGTTGACAAAATATCTACCAATGGTGACGTTGTGGCCAAGTCGTCGCTGGCGAGTGGCCTTCCTTGATGACAGCATATGCTTAGTTTTGCCCTCATTCACCGCCTGACCTATTTTGGTGGCCACCGATTCTATACCAGTAAACTCTTCACTGACGGCTGGCTGTGTTCGACCAGTGTCGTCCGCGTATGCTAACAGCTGGAATGACTTCTGGAAGATCGTACCTCTTGTATTTACGAGTGAGTTCTGCACTACCATCTCAAGAACGATGTTGAAAAAATTACACGACAGCGCGTCGCCTTGTCTAAATACTTTTTTTGACGTTAAATGGCTTGGTGAGTTCTTTGCCAACGTTGATGAAGCAGCGACAATTCTGGATGATCATCCTGTACAATCTGACGACAGGGATTTCAAAATTAGACAAAGCAGTGTTCAGCTGTCATACGCAGCCTTGAAATCAGCGAATAGATGATGGGTATCGAAATTTGGTCGATGGTGCACTTCTCCGGCCTGAAACCACACTGATAGGCTTATCAGATTATGTACGAATGGTTTCAGGTGCTTAGGTGCTCAGAAGACTTATTTCTATGTAATTGTCGCAGTTGAAGGGGTATCCTTTGGATCCACATGTCGTGCAGTTTGAGACAGATGAACTCACTAATCATCGATCAGCAGCGCTCTCCGTTGATTATGATGACAATTGACATCGCCATTGTCGTATTCAAAGAAGTACTCATCGAGTACGCCGCTGAAACACAGTGCACTGCAAGATCACACCACCTGGTGGCGCTCGTAAGGATAACCATCCTCCCAGCCCTAGACCTATTCACTCAATCACTTTTAACTACTGCTTCATGCAAAATTCCCCAAGTTCATGTACATAGCGCGTTCTTCGGCGAAGCTCTGTACCCATGACTCACGAACGACGTCTGTCAAATTCGGCTCAATTGCTTAGGATGCTCCTGCACACTCTCACCGACAGCGACGATGTTTTCACAGGACATTGAGTTTCGTTGTAACAGAAATTAAGGCGACGACGGCTACTTTTTGCTTTTCTCGCTTTGCTCTACCCAACATCCCTAAATTACCTGCTGTCTCTTAACTAGATGGTTGAGCATTTTAATATACTTACACCAAAATTAAAAAAATAAATAAAATTACAAATTGCATTTTGCATCAAAAATTACCTCGACCTGGCCAGGACACTGTGACACTGTACTTCTAGCCGCCTAGAAAAAAGTGCGCAAACAGAATTCCCACTAGCTCGGAACAAATGTGTACCGTGTGTATACAAATTATTGATTACACAACAGTGTAGCACCATTGGGTTTTAATGAAGTCTCCATGTGTTTGGTTCGCACGAGCGTTGCATAGAGTAAGTGCCTACTACAGAGAAAAAAATGGTGGATGACAAATACTACACTTATGAAGGGTTGGCTGTAGGAGTTAATGTTGCGTGAGTTGAACTTACTGTTTTTTTTTTTAGCAGGGCGTACAATGCACACTTTGCACACCCTGACGAGACGCCACTCGTATTCTGTGTAACGATTTCTGCACAATCTGCGTGGATGAAGAGGAGGTAGAGACCACACATCACAAGCTCTATTCGTGCAACGCTCTGGCTAGTCGTAGGTACTCATGATAAGGAGCCTCTATTTAAACAACCTCAGCGAACTGAATGGCGTCAATGTAAGCCAGATAAGCAGCTTTGTCACACGCACCAAATTGTTCCAGTTTTAGGAGTAAATTAATCCCACACGATCTGCAGTGAAATACTCTTAGCTAAACTAATCTTTCTCTACTATACCAAGCGCGGAGATTGCCGTACCACTGGACACCTCTCGATGTGCTGAACAATATTAAGAACGTTTCAGCGTAAAGCTCCATCCTGCGCCTTCGTTAATGAGGACTCTGATATTAACCAATTACAGGTATTTTCCAAGAGCTTCATCTCAATTAGCCTATACCCAATTTCAAGCTATGTCCTAAACTACCAAATGTACAAAATTCACCAGAGAATACTTTATAAATGCATCTACCCCAAGTTCTAACTTCCTATGGAACTATAAGGGCCTCCATATCTGCACTAAACCCGGCAAATAGAGCTCATAAGGATTTACCCAGAACTGACTTGCCTTAAATTATAAGTCTCTGCGCTCACACTTGAAAAGCAGTCACAGAATTACTTGGTATAATTGCCGTTCCAGTGACTGAAAGCTCTAATACTCACTCTTCTTGCATGACGCTCTGCAGTTGAATTTTGTGAAGATATCCCAGACGTAACAAACCGATCAGACGATGTGAATTGTGATCCACTTACTTGGGTAACGATGAAGTACCCTGAGCCATGCCATGTGATTGTGTGAGCTATTCGCAAGTGATAACAAACTAGAACTAAAAGTACTTAGCTGAGTGGCATTCAGTTTCGCGACGTCAAGGTTATAACTTTCAAGTAGTAAAGGTAGCATAAAGATTAATCTGCCCGACTTGATTGTACAAAACGACCTTGTGATTTGACAATGACAATTACCACAGAGAGAGAGAGAGAGATGCTTTTGCGACGATCAAGGTCGTGAAAGAAGGATTGCTTCGATGATTGCATTTGATAGGTCTGTCTGGGAATGTTCAAAATTGGCAAATGGTTAAGAGAATAGATAGTATAGGACTAAACAAAACTGTGCTTATATCGAAGGAGGTCCCTGTGCGGTCCTAGGTCCCTTCTATCAACATCAGTCTCAACAAAAAGCGTAATACCAGCCACGACGCTTTCTATAAAATCATGTACTGCACAAAGTCAAAGCAATTGCAAGGGAACAACCATGGAGACCTAAGCACATGTCAAAGTCGAACGATAACTAAGCAGAATAATTGTCAAATTTCAAAGTGCCCATAGTTGCTTCTGGGTACTTATGCAAAATCCCCTCACCATCTGTCATTTAGGTACGTGGGAACCATTTATTTAATTCCCACTTGAGCAAACCAAAGTAAACAAAGCTTAACGAAACTTATCGAAACTCAACGAAACTTAACGAAACTGAATGAAGTGTATTTTTCATGACCAGTGTATGTATTATGTGCACCCGTTCGATTGCTTATGTTGCCTTAAGTCTACTTAGGGCCATTATGGTTGGACCGTTATAGCGAAGGAAGTAGACTTGTACTATTCAGCGCATTCTGTGGCAGTCCAAGGTATCAGCATCAAATTTGAAAACAGACGTGTTAAGACAGAGGCAACGTATTGTGCCTGGTCTGAGGTCCTTACTAAAACAAGTCGAATCAAGCGTACTTCAACTGCTTTGTTATTCAGAATATACTGTACCTCACAAAATTGAGCGTACACCCTTTGTATGTCCGCTCACACGAGTGTTGGCGCAGAGGAATATTGGAGCCAGAGCGTATGATTGCTGATAGAAAGGGGGAGATGGGTGGTATACGCAAAACGTTAAGGTCGAGAGGGATTGTCGGTTAAAGCATGCCGTGTCCGTCACACATCGTCCGTTAATGGCGTCAATTCTTTCCCTGCTCATGACCGCGAGGTGGAATCAGCAACAACTCACACATGCTCCGTCGTGTGTAAGGAAAATCAATCATGTAGGCAATTTAAATACAATTATTAATGCATCACCCAAGAAAACGGTTGCGTCGATTATTCCTGAATAATCCGAATAGAGATCAAAACAGTCTTCGGTTCCAACTGCTGAGTAGAAACCAGTTGCAATTAATGCAATTGCAAAGCTTGTTGCGACAGTAGCTGCCTTCCACTGCAGCTGTCTCCACTCAGCCTTTTGAGTGGAGTCCCTTCGTAAATTTCTCTTAATTTTCACATCTCTCATTGTCGATCTCGCTGTCACCGATAAGTCTCACATCACCGTCCTACGCACCGACACACACACTCGCCCATGGCAAGCATGTGCATGTACATGCACGCCGTACACAGAGAAACTCTTAACAGCTAATTAATTTGAGACAATCTACTTAAAAGGCAATCAACGTCGCACACATGCCCGAAAGACCGCTCTCCGCAGCTGCTTTCAACGAAAGTGCTTCACAAATAAATAAGATTCTTGCTCAAATCTCAATTAAACTGCCAATACGCCTGGAAAATGCACACAATCAGAGAGTCTGCCGAGATAGAAAACTCCAGAGAATTCGGTGGAAAACCTCGCGTGGATACCCCCGGAATCTCGATCGTCTTTATCACATTTTTGTTTTCGACTGTTTTATCTCCGTTTCTTGTGATCGTTGCCATTAGCCGGCCGGTCGAGGAACGATCTCTTTCTCTTAATCAGCGATCGCGGAGCTTTCACGGAAAAGCTTTACGCCTCTAAAAATATGAATAATCAAAAGCTGAACAGTTGCCATCTGAGAAAACAGTGGCAAAGCTCTAGCTACGAATGGGACGCAAAAGAGTCGCCGATTGGAGGTGTTTCTTTTTTTTTTTGTTTGTCTAAGTTTTCTTTCGATTTTCCCCTCGTCTTCTCGCTGTTCGCCTGCCCACGTCGGTTAGCAGTGCTTCCCTCGGCTAAGCTCTCAACCGTCGCGCCGCACCGTGCTCATTCGACAGTGTTCAGTGTTCTGTTTTGTTTTTCGCGTTATTCTTTGGCGGCTTACCGCAGCTTTTCGCAGCCATCGTCAGTTGGTCGTCACATGTTCGACTCTCTAGACATCAGGTAAACGAAATACTCGATACCAGGTGAATTAGCTACCTCTCATCGTCAGTTAGTCGGTCAATTTTTCAAGCCACATTCACCGAGTCGTGAAATCAAGCTGCCATCACCGAAAGACATCCCCCGAGAAGGTCTGTCGCACACTCAGCTTACTCTCGAACTGCTACTGTGCTCTTAAAGGAGATTCGTCCGTTTCGTATTGAGTTCAGCGTGCTCTTACATACTATCTTTCGTCTCTTTTTGGTTGCTTTTCCGCTACTTAACCGTATTGTGCGCTACTGTGTTGGTTCGCGGTGCTGATGGTGGTCGTCTTCCGCGTGATTAATAACAGTCCCGTCTTGATCTCGTTGTCGTGTGAAAGTGTATTACAGTAGCTCTTAACCATTGTGCTCTACCAATCAATTTCACGGATCTTATCGAGTTTTTTTTTTTAATTTTTTTCATTCCTTTGCTTTGCTCTACTTCCAAAACACCCCGTGATTTGGTCGGAAACAGTGTGTCAAAGTTTACAGCCGTGACATTCAACAAACGCGCCTGCACCACGCGTTCTTATTGCGTGCCAAACCAATTCAATAGACCGCCCCGTCCCG
The DNA here is from genome assembly GCA_907269125.1 of Eristalis pertinax. Classification (NCBI taxonomy): domain Eukaryota; kingdom Metazoa; phylum Arthropoda; class Insecta; order Diptera; family Syrphidae; genus Eristalis; species Eristalis pertinax. The sequence continues at coordinate 45,803,591 of OU026148.1, read as the reverse complement.
TCCAACAAGAGTGTTAACTTGACTTCCTGGCCATTGCGCATTTGAGAAGAAAAAGGAGACAACAAAAACAGAAAGTGTGCAAAAAGAACAACACAAATCACCTATTTTTGTCGTGTCGCTAGTGCGATTTGTACACTCTCCCTCCTCTGTGTCGTCTTTCTTCGTAGTCGTCGTCGTCGCCGTTGTCGTTGTAGTCGCCGCATTGTCATCCCCTAAACACTGTTACCGCTGTGCCTCTGTTTTAAATCCGCATGCAAAAAGTGTTCGGTTTTTATTTGATTTGCGCAAGTGATATGGACATTTGAACCTTTTCTATAATTATCTTTCCACCAACGCTACGTTTATTTATTTTTTTTTTTTTTTAATTTCTTCCCATTTTGTTTTCGTTCTTATTTGTTTGTCTGTTTATATCTTCTTCTTTTTTTTTAAGAAGTATTTCCGCATTAAATAGCGCCTGGTATTACATCATTGTCGTATACTGTAATCTGCGGCAATTAGCGTCGCGGTATTATTTCACCAGCGACAACCGAAAAACAACGAAAAAAAAAACAGAAAGACTTTACGATCCACGAAAGCTCGCCGATCGCATTCATAGTTGCTAGACTCTATGCTTTTGGCATCAATTTAAGGAATTTCTTGTGTGTGTGTTTTTTTTTTTCTTCATTCGACAAACGAACTGTATCTGGCAATAATGGTGAATAATAAATCAAAGGCCAAGCAGCAACAACAGCAACAATCACAATCGAAAAAATCGGTCAAGGCACATCAGCAACAAGATGTCCCTGCCAACTCGACCACAACAAAATCGAAAGATAAGACACCAGCGAATGCCACAAAAGCCGTGAACGCGTCCAATGACAACCAGAACAAGAATCCGAAAATCGACCGCAGTGCCGTAACGGTACAGGCAGCAGGAACCAAGCCAGCCGTCACACCTCTGAAGGCGCCCTCAAATCCATCGAACAAGAAGGCTTCAAAGGGACCGGCCACAGTTGCGGGCAACAAACCCTCGACCACGCCGCGTGTGACTGCGTCCCGTGACGAGGATCACAAGGACGATCCAATGGGCCACAAGAAGAATCAGTTCGGCAAGATGAGTCCTGACGCCGCCATCAGCAGCGGAGGGATTGTCGCAAATCACTTGGGTCCCTGTGCAAAGTGTTCGAACTCTCCCAACAAGTACACCATCATCGGGTCGCTGGTCTTCACCGGGAAGCAGTACCGGAAGCACGGCCCCAAGTACGGCAACTCGAAGGGATCCTCGAACGGCGGTGGCTATTATCGCAACGAACCGAGGAACGTGATGATGAACAGCAATTTCGTGCCGATTGTGCAGCCAAAGGTGCCCGTCTCGTCGTCGTCCAACATTGACGCTGTGATCGCTGACACCAGCGGATTGATCCTTTTCTGGAAGCTGGATAAAGGACGCATCACGTATCCCATTATGCAGGTGAGTCCTAAGCAAATGAACAACCGAACGGCTTCAAGTGCCATCGAGCGTGCGATCTGCGTTTCGTTCTGACGATCGGTGCTCGAGCGAAGAGTGATAATTTGTTTCTTTTTTTTTTTGTCGTATTTTGAATTAAATTTGCAAGTCAGCACATTCGTGTGACGCAAGAGAAACTTCTCGCACTGGGGCAGCGAGGTAGCGCTTTAATTAAATTTCGAATTCATTTTCATAATTCTTACCGATAAACCTCGGGCCGGTTTTATTCTGATGGCTTGTCTCTTTTGACCTTTTGTCACATCTTAGCGTATTCCGTTTTGTCTTTTGAAAGTGGTCAAGTGACGACGGCAGACGGGGCTCAATGAAGTGGTCGCCTTTGAAAAGGATGTTGCAACAGATTTAAAGTCACTGTCGCTTGACGCAGCATTCAGTTTCAATGCGGTTTGTAGGTCAGGAAGTGAATTACGTGAAATTTGCTGATAAAAAAGCTGCCCGGTCACACCAGAAGCTCCATTTAATCTAATCGTTGAATAGATGTACAAATTGACATACAACTGCTAATTGCTTATTTTCCCCATAAATCATGAGTGATGCACGCTTGACGGGAGATTTACTCAAGGAAGGTGTGTTCACGTGTCCATGTGTTAAGGCTGGTTGTGCACATGGGTTTGGGGTGACTACAGTTGAGTGGAGATAGATGGCAAAAAGTTGTTTTATGAGAGGGAACTTTGTTGGTTCAGACTTAGGTCCAGATTGTATTGGCATTTGGAGGTTGGAGCTTAAGTTTGGGGCCTCATGTGTTAGAGTTTATTATGTGTGCAAATAAAAATAGTAGCGTCCCAGTGGCGGAATTGCCGTTGTGGGTCTATGCGTCGACTCCTACGCACTTGAACCTCGGCGTCTAGGTTCGAATCCCAGTAATCTCTTTCGAGTCACGGACGATGTACAAAGAATAATAACTGTCTGTATAGAAAAAGGGCTTCACGAAAACTTAGCTATTTGGAGTCAGCATAACAACAGTAGGTCCCTTTCACTCGTGAGAAAACAGTAGTACAGTAGTACACAACACGAGTGTTTGCTGTAGCTAGGCCCTGGTCCTCTACTGTCTGTAGTGCCACCCATATTATTATATTATATTCCCACTGCGTTGCTCCCAGCTCCCAATCGCAAAGTGCTTCCCACTGTCCACCTATCTAACCAAAAACTAGGAGGCTACCTGCGGAGGCCGCCGATGATCTCAACCACTATTGACTAGAGTTGTGCTAAACAGTTCCAATGATGAAACGTTTCCGTTTTTTGATCGGAACTAGTTCTTAGGATTTTTTTAACTCTACGCTGGAGCACTCAAGCTCGAAGACCTACATTTGCTGACATTTCATGGTCTTCCCGATGAATGCCAGCAGGCGGTTCTCTGATGAGGAGTCTACATCATCAGGTCTCACCTCATCAGCAGCGAATAACTGCCACCTGATCCGAGCAAAGGCGAGATAGTTGGAAGTGCTCTGTAGTGTCGTCGTCTTCCCCACAGGCGGCGCAGAGGGTTTCATCGCTTAGGCCAAGCGCACTTAGGTGTTTAGTGAAGGTCTAGTGGCGTTAGTATGCCGGTAACTCGCATGCAGTTTTTTCTGTCAAGAGATAACAAGAGTGATGCGGATTTCTTACAGATGTTGGAGACCGTGTGCTTGGTTTGTCTGGAGCGTCCTGGTTGTTCCCTGGAGAGGTCCCACTATCGATGGAAGCCCTAACCTAGGATAGAGGTAGTCCAAGCTCATTTTCAGGTCCTGAGAGTACCTCCCCTGTTCCTTGTCTGGCTAAGTTCATCAGAGGTCTCACTGAACCAGAAAAGTCTCAGCAAATTTAGACTGCTGATCAAATTCAGATAAGGTTAAAGGGTGGAACACATCCTGGCTGTCGCTGCTACCTTCCATCAGTTATTCACAATATAGTTCGTGGACTGCATTCGTTTCATCTTGCAAATTACGCAACGACGTGTGCAGTCTAATGTTGCCGCCCTCCACGAAGTTCAAAACTATATAGTTCCACAGACACTTTTGGCTTAAAGGAATGACTTGGCTTTGTAGATACCCTCAACGCTTTTGAAGCTTTTTAATACCGAGAGAAGAAGGAGCTGGATATCTCCATATGATAAGTTGCTGGTATTAAGTAGGAACTACGTATATGTGCAGTGTAGAGTCGCAAGAGTGAGTATGCAGCCAAAAGGTGTCTGTGTTCTCAAGAAAAACTAAATACAAATGGGACTCCGAATACAAAACTCTTAAATACAGTTTTCTAAAGAAGTTAGTAATGTATGTACTTTAAAAAAAGCTACCGGCACAGCGGGTTGTAAAAAGAAAAAATGTAACGAAATATACATCACCAAAAAAACTACCCTTCTTAGCTTGGCTTGGATGAAATTCCCACATTATCCAGATTCTAAATGGCGACATTGTTTTCTGTGACATCTGCTCTTTGAACTTTGAGAAGAATCATGCAGGGAGTCTAACACCAGTCACTGGACGGTGCTCTGCGAATCTTCACAGATGGATCGAAGATGGGTGAAGGCGTGGACGGGGTTGTATATTTTAATCATATAAATATGCAACTATCATTTCGTTTACCCAATTACTGTAGGGACTTTCAGGCAGAAGCTAAACCGATTAAGGAAGCTCTATCAGTGACAATGTAATATCAAGTGATTGAGGCAGGTTCCGTAGAGCCAGTAGAAGAGGAAGAACAATATCAACTGCAGATATCGTCATCTGTTCTGATAGCCAGGCAGTGATCAAATTCCAGAATTCGGTCACAATTAACACAAAGACTGCCCTGAATTGCCACCTCTCTCTCATGGAGATAGCCAAGTATTTTAGCATTCAAGTACAGTGTCCCGGCACAGTGACATTCCAGAGAACTGCGAGGCGGACGAACTCGCAGAAAAGAGCACAGTCTCTGTACTCCTTCCAGATGGAGATTTACCAACATTGCAAAACACGAAGCTTGAAACGCTTGCACATGCAAACTGCAGATGGTCCTTTGACACATGATGCCTCATCACTAAACAAATTATGGCCTACTCTCGATTCTAATCGCTTACTCAGCTTGCTCAGAATGAGTAGGCCGAATCACGGAACTCGCAATGGCGTTTTAACCAGCCACTGCCCCATTGGATAACACGCTTCTAGATTAAGTCTTTCCTATAATGACTTTTGCAGACGCTGCAGAGACGAGGAAGAGGAAGTAACTATTGTAAATCTTCTCTGGAATTGCAGCTCTCTCTTATCCTGACAAAGGATACACCTAGAATCATACTACTTCAACTACCTGGGTAAACTAAGTAGCATCAGTTTCAGTCATCACGAGTGCTTTATCAAGAGCGTGGTAATACAACGGGCCTACTCTGGCCTAAGTGTGACTGCTGTTTACTAGCACTATCCATGAATTTGTCGGCACTCTTGTGGTGGAATCCATGGACTTAGTAAAAATATGTGGGAAATACAAGGGAATCGCACTACTTAGCCGTTTGTGCTTTAGACAATTAGTGTCTAAGCCGCAAACGTCTAAAATGTCGCCATGACTTGCTTACTTACTCATCACGTCTACGACCCGTGAAGGGTCTGAGCCTGAGCAACTGCTGCCTTCCATCGGTGGTGGTCCTGGGCGCGCTGCTTCCAGTCACCAAGACCAATATGTCTTGTGTCCGCGATGACTCGGTCTTTATACCGGGGACATGGTCTTCCTCTCATTCTCGAACCAGGAGGCTCGGATTGGAAGACCTTATTTGCTGGAGCTTTGGTGTTCTAGCGCTCGATATGGCCGAGCCAGGGTAGTACAGGTACAGCTCGTAGAATTCTCGGTTATGTCTTCTCCTCCACTCCCCTTCCTCGCAGACGGGACCATATATCCGACGTAGAATTTTCCTTTCTTGGACTGACTTGTAGAAGATACTGCCTCTCCTGTTTACAGCTGCCCGCCGTACTATCTTCTCCAGTACCAAATTGAAGAAATCACACGACAGTGCATCTCTTTGCCGAAATCCGGTGCAGGTTTCGAACGGCTAAGATGTCCTTGAAACGAACTGCACGGTTCATCGTGTCTGTGGTAGCGTGGTGCTAGACAACCGGATCAGCTTTCCCGGTATCCCGTATTTGGCCATCGCTCCTTGCAGTGAATGCTGTCGCATGGGGCCTTAAAACCGATGAAAAATGTGGTGCGTCTGAAACTCGCTGGTCTTCTCCAGGATTTGCCTCAAAATTTGGTCTGTGGTCGATTTCCCGGGCCGGAAGTTGCACTGGTTCGTGCCGATTAATGCGGTTGAAAACGACTTTAGACAACAATACGGATATACCAATTTCGCCATGAACTGGGGGAAATTCCGGCCAAAGTTGGACATTTCCTTTCTCATTGACTTCTGGTCTTGTGTCTTTTTTTTGTCGTTCGTCTTCCCCACAAGAGCCTGGCCTCTCGGTAGCAAACAGACTTTAGCAGACTGTGTGGCTGGTTAGTTGCTAAAAATGCAAGTACTTCCTTGTCGTTTATTAATTCTTTCGTACCCGTTCACCCGATAAATTCAGAAACCTCCTGTCGTCTAAATCCGGCTACACTCGCATCTTGTCCAAATCTGAGTATCTCCATAAATCACACGAACTTACGTAAGAACGTCCACACCACACAAATGACGTTAGTTTTTACGATCTTCAATTGTAACAATGGAATGTTTCGTGTTCACGACAGCAGGCACAGCAGTCTACGTGCCTGACGACGCATCACATCTCGTGTAAACCACAATACCCGGTAAATCCCAAAGTGCTTCCCAGAAGATTGACTCCGTCTCTCGCCTGTGGACCCTCTTGAGGTCAATAAAACGCTCCACGCAATTGAAAGTGGGGGAATTTCGAAAAAAGTACCTCCTTTCGATCGGCCGCAGATGAGTCTGCCCACAGCTAGTGTCTTTAATTAATATTGATAGCAATTTCTTTATCTCGGCGATAGGGGTTTTACGCTCGGCTGATTGCAGCGGACGTCATCTGCCAGTCAACCTAGCGACATTTCGATGACCGTTTAGATCGATTGCTCAGACAGCGAACACAGAAATTGTCGTATCTCAGTTCGCTGAAGTGCGTTCTAATTTGGGACGTCTCAGGTGCACGGTCAACTTTGTTTCCTTATCGAAAAGTTTTCCTTTCAAACTTCGTGGAAAATGAGTGAGAACAGTGTTCTGTAGAGTGGTCGTGCAAATGGCTGAAAACGTGCATCTCACTGCCACGAATGTCGGGCCGTATACAGCGAGCCGTTGGCAAACAATGTGAATGAGTTTATTTTGTTTGCACGGGCTAGTGTCGCTCTTGTTTGTTTGTCACTAATTTTCAGTTAATTGAATCACTTTCTACAATGTCAGTGTCGCTGATATGACTGAAGGGGTGGCGCAGCGTGTGGGGGTGCAGTTTGCACTCGGAGTCACGTAGACAAGGCCTTAAGGGCAACCCTTGAGCTCACTTGACCAAAATGCATACTTCTGTGAAGGGGAACTCTTTGAAATGCTAATTTATTGACAAATCGGAGACGTCGCGATGTCTGTGTTGCTTTAATCAATGACAACGACACCCCGTGCGAGGTTGTTGGATCAATCAGTCCTCACGACCATTGTCCGAATGCAATGGCTTGAGGTGAAGGGTTTTGTTGAGACGCTCAGTGTCATTCCACATTTACACCCGGAAATACATCGAAATCACCAGTTAGCAACACATGTTGTCAGTCGCTAGATGCAACGAAGTCGATCAGAAACTCATTTACGTCGTTCCGCAAACAGTGCTTGTTGAAAGCGTCTTGTTAACTTGCTAGTTTCCCCAAAACAGACTGTTGTCATAGCTTGGTCGTGAAATGTTAAGGCTTCCGTTCTATTTGTTATATTCACAGATCTACGTCTAAGCATTTGACTGACACTTGATTTCGTTATACGAGATAACAACTTCTGCGCAAATTCGTGTGTTTTGCAAAGAAAAACAAAAAAAGAAACACGTTTTACCTTGGACTAGATATTTTTGATTTACTGTCCTTGCCGAAATTCGTGAATGTTTTGTTTGCGTTTTTTCTTACTTCTCGTGCCGCCTGTGCTCGTTCTAGATTATTTCAAGAACAATTTGTTTTTAGATTTAGATCCACACAACTGTGATACCACCTGGAGGAGGAGACGATGCGTGTGTATCCAAGGCTGGATAAGGCGATGCTTCGCGTTCGCTTGGATGGAGGTGTTTAAGGAAATCGTTTTGGCGGTGATCATGTCCGGGTTACTTGGGTGCTCGTGTGGGAGATGGTCTTTTGGCTCCTTTTGGTGGCACGAAACGAGATGATCGTACAGAAACTTTTAGGCGAAGATCAGAATATGTTTAAGTTCGGTAGTGAAACGGAAGATCGACTAATGCCGATCTATGACGCTGCATTTTTTTTTTACTCAGCGTGGGCCCTCGCCGTTGCTCCAATACTCAGACCAAGCCATCGAGCTCCGGATCTGTCCCGGACTGCGTCAACTTGCGTCTAGTCTATCTGCGTCTAGTTCCAGTTCGGTATTGAAAGGGAACGCCTTCTACAATCGATCAAGTGCATCGCATAGCTGCTGAAGTGAAAAAAAGTTCAAGTCTTTGACAAAGTTTGACGCGAAGTCTTGAAAACACAAAGAATGCGAACATTTTGCGAGAGAGAACTTTACAACATTTTAGAACACTGTCCTTCACGGGCGCATAAGATCATAGATCTACAGATAAAATCGCTGAACTCAGCCTATCTAGGGCGTTAATTTAAGACTGGTTTTGAAGTGCCTGACGGGCGCATAGATTTAATTTCAAAAAATTCAACAAATAATTCGCCTGCAGCTGGCGGATCCAACCTTTCATCTTCCAGCCAAGGTAGATCCATTTCTTGGAAGTGATGTCTCCTCGGACATAAAACATAATAGGGTGATCTGATGCACAGACGCTTGCGGAAACACAGCACAGATAACGCAGCTAGGTTGCAGAGGTCTTATCATCAATTCGTAGCTTTGTCAGCAATCTCAACCTGGACTCTGTTCTTACGAAGATTCTGGGAGATCGAAGAAGAGCCTTATGAGAAAACCCAATCGGAAGAATGCTGGAGTACCACAAGGAAGTGCTGTTGGCCCTGTGCTGTTTACATGTTTTATAATTAAAGGAACTGCAACTGCTTCAACGATCCTGGATTCGAAATGAAATTCTCAACGTGCTCTACATAGATCAGGTGCATGAACGAACAGCAATTTTGGCGGCGTAAGTGCCTGAAACACATGCAGTGCTAAATGCTTTCGAAAATGAAGCGAACTACTTCGACACGACTCTTGATATAAAACTCAAGTGAAGGGAGCAGATTAATAGGAAACGCGAAGGGCTTACGAATCATAATAGGCGAACTTTAAATTGCGACTTTTATTCGTAAGGACAAACGCAGTACATTCAAGCTTCCACTTCGTCACGAAATTACTGTTTTATACTGCATCCACAGGCTCCTTGAGTCAGACACCAAACCAAGTGCAGTTTAGCAGGGAGTTCCAGTTGAGAGTTTGACATACGTTTCCAAATCGGGCAAAAGCAACTGAGACTGAACACTTTTCAATTAAGCAGTATACGCATGTTGACTATGTCAATCAGGTAACAATGTTTGGAAACAGACAGCTTCCTAGAAAGTGTCCAAGCTCCAATCGAGCCTAAGTCAAGACTTATATTCTGTCACTATGCAGAGAGGAGTGTGAGTAACATATTAACGATGCCTGGGCGTCACAGGAGCTATTAACACGACTCCAACGGCGGACTTAGAGGTTTTACTAGACCTTCTCCCACTTGACCTCCGCATGCAAACGACTGCTGCCAAGAGCGCGATAAGGATCATTCAATACAGTGGCTGGCTCCCAAGCTCTATTCTCATCCGTTCCTTGACTTCGAAATACGCTTCCGGTGCTATTTGCCCAACTAGGGACGAGTGGACTACAAATGAACCAACGACAAGTCCACCATCCACATTTGCCTCCAGATGGATCGACGATGTACAAGAGGTACAGTAGAGGGCAATTTCGCCGAACTTTTACACATGCACTGCTCTAGCGGAATCCCTAAATATGACACTGTTTTTCACGCTGAGTTCTTAGCAGTCAAGGAAGCAACCAGCTGATACCACCGGCTGTCTAATTTACAGCCAAGCGGCCATTAAAGCAATTAAGGCAAAAGAACTGAAGTCCAAGCTGGTTGCTGGCGGCCGCGAAGAGCTCAAGGCTTACAGCATGCAGCTCTCGACTACTCTATGCTGGGAGATAACCAGCAACGAGGTAGCGGATGAACTTGCCAGAAAAGAAAAACCGACTCTTGCCTCTTGCGGACGTCAAGAGAAAGAGGATGGATGACACGACCATAGAGGAAGCTAATATAAAATGGAACTCTCTGGCCACCTATGAGACCACTCAACAACAACATAAAGTTGCTAGCGATGTTAGTTGGAGCTGTCTGGACTCTGTTACTTCTTCTGTCACTGCCCCAGTCTCTGCTGAAACCGCAGAGTCTCAGAGGAAATCGAGCATTTTTCCAACACTGGGCTCCAACAAGATGGAAGACACTTGGTGGATGGTAGGTGATAGGGTGCCCTGTCGGCCCTTTAGGCCGTGACTCACGTGGACTCACTGCAGAGTCTCAGAGGAAATCGAGGATTTTTCCAACACTGGCCTCCAACAAGATGGAAGACACTTGGTGGATGGTAGGTGATAGGGTGCCCGGTCGGCCCTTTAGGCCGTGACTCACGTGGACTCACTGCAGAGTCTCAGAGGAAATCGAGGATTTTTCCAACACTGGCCTCCAACAAGATGGAAGACACTTGGTGGATGGTAGGTGATAGGGTGCCCGGTCGGCCCTTTAGGCCGTGACTCACGTGGACCAACTTGTTGGGTCCAATTGTTGGATGCCTCGTATCGTATTTAAGCTGTTTTTTGATAAAGTTTCCTTTTTCAAGACCCTTGTTTTTAACATTTCTGACATTAAATGCCATCAATTGGTGCAATAGTCCGAAGAGTCGCGAAGAAGTATTCATTCCCTCCTTCATTTTTGGAAATTAGTTCACATCTTTGATTTTTAAGGTCTTGACGACTGGAAGTAGAGTGCCTTCGACCGGCAACATTGGAAGGCAGCTATTGCTCAGACTTGGACTCTCCATGCATCACAAGCCTGAGAAGTACTAAACAACGAAGTTCACATCGTTGGAACTAACCACATGTCTAATTTGATGCCTTAAATCCATTTCTCTCCACGATCACAAAAATCAATTCTATTAGCCATAGTGTGGCAAGTCTCGAAAGTTCACAAAAAGCCACTTGACATTCTCAAACAAGACAAAACCTGAGACATGCTCGGAAGAAGAGGCTTCTTAAAACTAGCACTATACCAGTTCCTCCCCCGAAGACAGACATTTATTCGACTTCGAATTAGCAGCCACCATGCGTCGGGAAGTCGCCAATGGAAATTTCCTCAATGCGATGCCAGTTCTGTGAGACAAGTCCAAAACGGGAATCTGTCAATTCCACGACATCCAAGATCCTCACTAGAACGGGTTTCGCACAGAACAAGGCCCGCATTGTTATTCAAAGTCGAAAAAGTGAAACCAGTCTAACTGTGATTAGCGCTATTAGCGACTTGATTAGCTGATTATGTCTTCGAAGAAAAAAAAAAAAACAAGGCAAACCCCATCCGACTGACAGCCCGCTTAATGCCAAGTAGTCCCACATCGCCCGGCTGACGACGTAATCAAAATCACGGCGCGACGCGATCATATGAGGAGAAAAGCAGCGAGATTCGTTATGCAAAACAGAAGCAGATGTTTACATTTAATTCATCTGATGCCCAGGCAGGCCCCTTCTCAACCCGGCACTGTCAGTTTGACATTAAATTCTCGACGAAACTTCTCTACTGACCTCCAAACGTGTAGCGCGATCGCACGCGGTTGCTTGTGTGTGCGTGAAATATTTTCCTACTCATTCACCGATTCTCTTTTGTTGTTTGTTTCGCTACAAAGCTGACAAAAAGCTCCCGAGCGAGCTTTGCCATACGACGAGAGTGCGTGCTGACGATCAATCACAACTGGAGGAGGAGGAGGAGGAGGGGGAGGGCGAGCATTCCGACCGCCCAATGTGCTGCCAGTGAGTCAGCCCCACTCGAAGCGTCTCGAGGATTCAACGAAAGCCAGAGGAAAAACAAAATTTCCAAATTCGGTTTCGTTTTCCATGAGGCATGTCTTCGCGAATGATCTAACACACACACACACGTCAGTTGGCCAATGATCGCGGGAATGGAGTGAAATCTAATTGTTTGGGTGACGGCATTCAAGGCGAACGATGGCCATTGAGTGTGTCGTCGGCTGGCACACAATGATTCTTGTGCCATTGTGGGGTGGTGGTGAGGAATGAGAGAAATGAATTTCACTTGCATTTCACTTTGTCTATTGATTCACTTGCAATTTTGCAGTGAGCGCTACTCAGCGTGCCTCTGGAAATCTCCTTCGTGCAATTTAAAGTGACACTAATCACGGTGATGGTTGGGATGGTGGATCGATCGTGTTTGGTGTCGATTGGTGCAAGTTTGGACAGTAGGATGTATTCATATGTTCGCGTACTAAAAATTAGTACTAAAATTAAGTGGTTACACCGTGTATCTTGAGGTACTTCTGGAGTTTTTTTTCTGTTACCGTACGAATGAGGGGATGATTTAAAGTGGATCTGTTCCAAAGAACGACTTTGTGAACATCTCTTCATAAGAGGCGTACTTTCCGGCGAATAATTTTGGCATCTCGAGTGTACTATAACCGCTTTAAGTCTTCTATCAAGGCACGGAGCTGAACTTCAGGTGATGTAATGTGATTTATTTGAATCAGGCTAATGTTTCCTAGCCCAATCTCTCCCTGAGAGTGAAGCCAAATACAGAAAGAAGTCCATTCGGGTGTTCGAATTTGAATGGCAAATATCAGAGTCTAGTTTAGCATGAACTGGTTATGTTTCTGCTCAATTAAAGTTCAAACATCTTAGAATCAAGCAAAACTACAAATTGTCAAGTAGTTTACGTCATAGTCAACCTTGCAGACATCCGCTTGTCTTGTGAAATTCTCGGAATTGTTTCTAGTTTTGGATGAAATCCTGCTTAGGCTCATTAGCGTGGCTGACTTGCTCTACAAACAAAAATTGATTTCGGTCGGATTAACATCTCTGTGACCTTGATTCAATGCACTTTGCCTCGACTTGCTTCAATTGGCGTAACAGGAACATGGTCTGCAACAAATTGCTCACATTTTGTGAATCTTGTCATTTCCACTGCTTATTGAGGCCATTTGAAGAACAGTTGCTCAATTAGGCCACCTCGCGCTCCGCTTGTTTGACAGTGCACACATTTGCTTTCATTGAAATTCAGTGGTTTTCCGCATCAATAATTAAAGTGGAACCGTTTTGAAAGAAAGTCCGATTGCTAACCATGGCCGTGTAGCAAACCGGAAGAAGTGTGTCACGCTGCTGTGAGCTTACCGGCACTTCTTAGCCAATATTAGAGCTCACTATGTGTAGCTCCTACGAGACCTTCACGTCTGATGATCTAGCGACGGCGATGGTTAGAGATTTGTTTGAGGTTAGTTTGAGTGTTTCGGATTTGAGGATTAGGTGGATGGGATACGGTGCATTGCGGGTTGTGCCCCTGATGTATGACTGATCTTGGGGAATTGTCTTTCTTTTCGATCGAAGTGGATAGTGGTCAAGCAGGTGTTGAACATCCTCTATTTCTTCTTCATCGAACGCACTGACCTTTCGGTGATCTAGCATAATTTAAGGATGAGAATGCAAACCAGCCTATTTGGGGGATCGGGCATTTCGAAAGGGACGGGAGTTTGGATGGAGGCATCTTTCCATTGAACTGATTGTCGTTTTCTTTTTTTTTCGTATTTCTTCACGGCTCTGTGAGGTTTCTGATGTCACAATGACCTCATAGAAGCGTTGTGGTGAATATGACTAAAAGTTCACAAGTTGCGAACCTCACAACTGCCAAGGTGGTGATGTTTGCAGAAATGGAGAAAATACGAGGTCGATGAGTGTAATCAAATTAAACAAAATGGACGGAAAGTAAAAAAGTTCAGTCGAGTATCACAAGCCCAACTGCTGCGAAAGGCGGCGAATGGACAAATCACGGTTGCTATTACTACTGGCGGGTATTTCTCTCGCTTGGCAGTCGGTGATTTGATGTCGAATAGCGTTAAATTGGTGCCAAATTTAGTGACTATGGCTAGAATTGTTGCCTCATTAGGTCGACTACATCGATCGTCAAATGGTCGAGGTTCGAGGAAAGCATTTTCAACAGAGCATGCATTTTGACAAAAGAATTCCATAATTTGAAAGCATTGTTCGCGTATAACTCTTATCGTGGTGAAATGGCAACGCTGGGTAGGTAGGTAGGGTGACTTCATTCCTATTGTACAAAGCCATGCTGCACTTAGACTTCTATGGTCCATTGTGGTGTCACTTTCCGGCTGTGCAACTTTGCGCCCCCGTTGGCCTTACCGCATTTGACTTTTATGGAACGCTTGGCCATTCTAAGAAGTCTGTTTCGACCATTTAATAACCATTTGGTGGCTTTGATTATATTTTCGATTGTCATATCTTCGAGGCAACTAAGTAGTCTTCTTCTAGTTGCTGGAAGAGCAGGGCACGTTCCGAGGTGATGCAGTACCGCTCCCTCTTCCTTGTCTTATTATTAGCTTGCAGTAGTCAGATTACAACTCTCCTGATATAAGATTGGACATTCACACAAGACAACGAAGATAAGAGCTCAGAGGCATGTCATGAATATTATGACATGTCGAAGAGCACGTCCCACGCTCTGCCTTAGTGTTGCAAATACCCTACTATCCTCGTCCCTGCAGCTTCTACAGAACTCAATGTAGGGCGTTCCGAGTCTTCCGGCTTGGTTACCTAAGAAGCAGTGTCCAGTTATTACACATACTAGTTTACTAATTTTGCTTCCTGTCTAACTCTAGGAGAGATTTAGTTCTTTTTTGCCTTAAGTGGGGGATGTCTCTGCCTGATCTCTCTCTGTGCCAATGGTAGACTCGCCTGCCTGCTTTGCTAAGGCGGCTTTTAATATGGGTGGCGGTACAGCCCGTAGAGGGTCAGGGCCTAGCTTCTCAGCAACCACTCGTGTTGTGTGTGCTAATGTTCTATCACGAGTGGAAGGGACCTACAGTTTTATGCCGACTCCGAACGGCCAAGTTTGAGAAACTTTTTCTAGACAGCTATACTCTTTGAGCATTGTCAGTGACTCGAAAGAGGTGGGCAAGTGAAAAAGTATGTCTTGTCGTACCAGGAATCGAACCTAAACAGGTAGGTGTGCGTAGGAGTCGACGCACATACCCACAAGGCCACCTGCCACCACCGGGCTTTTATACACGCTAAATTCTTCTCGAAATTTCAATCGGATCATTTGTTTCCCGGAATACACATGTGCCCAGAGACCCAGCATAGCGTAATGTTGCATCTGTCTGCTATTGCCATTTTCGAACTGATTTGTGCTGTTGCCAGAGCCTTTATGGCCGTCTGACTATCTATGTATAAAGCAGTAGATCTACCGTCTATCGGACTCATTGACAACAGGAGGGCTGTCTTTCGCCTGGAATACACTGCAGTGGTTCGGTAGACGAAGGGCCATAGAAATCTCTGCAGATCTAGTTTATACCCCAGAAACTGTGTCTTCATCCCATTTGGATCCTGGATTTCAACTCCAGCCGAGTTACGGGCTTGATCTTCGTCGCAATCCTCTCTCGTGGCTCTAATTTGTATTGTAATTTATTTCCAGGAAAGGCGTCAGCTAGTCCGCCTACTTTGGAGCCTTTTCTGCGAGTTTTACCCCAGCGATTGCACTCTCTTAGTCTTATCGGTGCATCCGTAGCAGTAATCTTCTCGTAGATATGTAATATAGAACCATGCTGATCTCTGTATTCAGCTTTTCTTCGTAAGATTTTGGTGGACTTGTAGTGTCGCCCACTAGAGTAGGACGCCATACGTCAGTATTCCTGATGGGTGCCTGTATGTTTTGCTGCCGAGTATAACACCTCTGTAGGTATTAAGCGTGATCAGTGAAAGTCACGCTAACTGAGCATGCTTTAATTTGTTGACACATGTCACGAATAACACGTGAACTGTTACACGTAAAGCACTGATGACCGAAATAGCAAAACAATCGACCTTTGCTTCAATAACCATTTTGTTCCTGTAATAAAGTGATTGACTAATGCTTAAAGGTTTCGAACACGTTGTCGTTCTTCTCAGTCCCGGGAACTTCTCGCCTCCCTTGCCTATATTTCCCTGTTTGGCTTACAGATACTTTCCATACAAAACGGCTGTTACTTTTATCATTCTTGGTGCTGCTTTTTTGAATAGAGTCAGTACATCAGGAGCATAGACGACTCCTCTGCAGAAGTTGTAAGGACGACTCATTCTGAGGGCATGCCCTTCATCATCAGCTTTGTTCAGTTTAAGCGTAAAAGTTGGCCAAATTTATAGCGAGGCAGGTGGTGTTTTTAGACCATTCACCATTCACTTGTGATCCGTGGAGGGTGTGAGGCTGAGCAATCCAGCACATCATTTGTTTGATAATCGTCGTGCCAAGCCTTAGATGTTGTTTTTTTGTCTCATGATGCGCGGAGTGGAGAAACAGATGTGCTAGCAACATGGTCCTTCGAGCCGGATTAACACCCACTTTAATAGGAAACCTCGAATACCATCAGCTGCCTCGACAATCGAAAATACTTTCGGAGATAATCACACTAATTTTGGGGCACAGTGAAACGCGGCACCTTTACAACCTCAAAAGTGTCCTTATGTGGCTTTAAGGTCATCGTAACATTCAGGTGGGAGACATTCAGTTAGTAAATGAAGACGAGCTGCCTTCAGCCATCTGGTATCCATGACGACAATCCGGACTAAAATGCTATATCTCTAAATGATCCTTGCTACTGTTCGTTAAACCTCTTGTTTGTGGAGGAGCTGAAGATGGCTGAACAAAAAGTTGATTCAATACCGAGATCTAAGATCGGTTCATCGAGCGTTGTCGTGGCTAAAGAGGACTTGCGCCTTCATCTGCTCGCATAACAGCCATGGAGCCTCCTGGAACTACATACTCTGCGAACCTGGAATCCAAGTAACTGGGTCAACTTTAAGAGCCAGCAGCGATGTGTTCTGTTCCCCATGGTTATTCATGCATGTTTTTTCGCTCATTTAGAAAATCGTTCCTCATTCGAATAAGCGACATTGTAGGGGAGGTTGTTTTCATTTCAAATTTCACATCATTTAGCCGTCACAATGATTGATGATCTAATGATGAAATTGAATGCGTTTGCATGACGGAAACACGTTAGCTTTACAAATCCCATAATAAATCTGCCATATCTGCAATTCATTTCTGTTAATTGGGCGTAGTGAATATTTATATCTCTCGCCGACATAACGACTAAACTGAATCGTAAGCCTAATCGTCGAACAAAACTGAACTTAGTCATCCGTTGATTGGGGATGATTCTACGTGTCACGTCATTTGTCTTCAGTTTTATGCGTAAAACGCCTTCAGAGGCCAGAAAACCATAAAACTTCTTCGACTTGCGTCCAGCCGTTAGTGGCGCAAACAGCGATAGCGACCATAAATTCAAGCTAACGTGCCAAGGCCTGTTTGCTGCCGCCTAGTCCTCATCTCTCCATCTTGTCAGATGATTTATATTCAACGTCTGTGATGCGTCATCTGCGCAGTAGCAACCACAACTGCGTCGCAAACACACTCAGACGCAGACAAACCGCTTGAGCTCCCCGAAGACCTCAGGGAAACGAAAGTTTGTGCAGTTTGTCCGCACCCCATTTCAACAGAGCCAATTTAAACGCTCCGCGACGCTTAAGTAGCTAAGCGAACCGTACAAACCCACCAGGCATTACTGAAATATGTTTACGACGACAACGACAACGACTGTGTCATCGCTTACTGAAGGTCAGCCTACCAAAAGCAAATAGCTTCCAACTGTGTAGTTTTCAAATGTGTTACTTGCTGTCTGCGCGAGTCGAAAACAGTGTATCACGCACGTGAGTGTGGGCCGGAGTTGTGTCGACGTGTAAACAAGGTCAACCCTCAGTTGTTGTTTGCTGTTAGTTGGTGCCGTTGGAGGCGTAAGTAGATTAGTACGTGTGGCATCTTTGAGATGGAGACACACTACTTGTCCTGCATGCCGAGCAACGTGGGTTTGTTTGAAGCTCACGGACGGTGTGTGGGAGTCTGATTTGTGTCCGGACTGTCAGGCGGTAAGTGATGAAGATGGAAGAATGGTGATCTTGTGATGAATGGATCTAGTAGACTCCGTGTGGCCTACCCTCTGATTTCTAGGCTTCGACTGAAGATGAGGAAGTTCGTTGTTCAGCTTGTCGCACGGATGAATGGTTCAACTTGAGGCCACAAGTGGAAGGACCCACTGTTTCTGCGAAGATTAAGCCAAGGATTTCGATGTTCAAAAGTGCATGATGTACCTGATCCCTAGGCCACTCCGCAATTCATGGTCACATTTCTAGCACCATCCGCCAACTGATCGAACCTTCGAAGTGGATGGTGTAAGTTCGCAGCCCATTGCATCACACCTCGAGCACATGTTCTCTGTCCCCGAGAGGGATGAAGGAACATTTAGCATGTAAATGATCGCCATCCAGTTGCGAGTCCCCACTCAATCAGATCGAGACAATTAATGTCATAAACGCTTGCGGTTGGATCGGGTTTCTTCCCGATGACGGATACACGAGCTAATCACTCTCATCGCCGCCACCGACTCACATGCCACATGCTGCTTGTGAGTAAACATTGCCGCCTCGTGTGTTTGCGAAAATAGATCACAATCCCCGGCGAGGCAATTATTTGCGAGGGAAGCAGCAGCAGACAGTTTCGAACAAAGCTCGCCTCGAGCCGTCTAGAAGCAGTTAGGCACTATGGGAGATTCACCAGTGGGGGTGGCGGGTTATCTAATCGAAAACTATAATCGGATGCAGTTGTGCATACGTTGAAACACAATAGATTTACCTGGTTGCCAGATTTGGTAACGTAATCCCGTGTGGAACAGATCGGACGGCATCGAGTGGAGAGCAGTTAGCCAAAGCTCGGGCAGCACTTGTTACAGTTGCGCTGTGCACAAGTGCTGGCGTGGCTCATTTGCATGGGAAATCATTGCGATTGCATGTCCAATCAAAAGGCAGGTTGTGAATGGATTTGCATTTGATTAGAGGTGATTTAATTCGACACGCTAGCCGTTTCTAGATTTCATTTATTGGTCATTGGTCCAGGTCATGGTTGGCTGTGGAACTGACTTAGAATATTCATATGTGGGCGTGCAAGGACGAATCGAGACAATTCCAATCTTCTTGTTGAGCTTAGAAGACATACCAAGAGCGACCTGCGTTCGAAATGAATCAATTAGCAAAGCATTTGTAAGGAAGAGCAGTGAAGTCATGCGATGCATTTCGTTGTCGTGTCGTGATTCATTTAAGCTTCAAATGTGACGAACAGAGTGCGACGGTAATGATTACGTTGTTTCATTAGAATGCACACACCGAATGGGAAACAATGTCTGAATGACAAATGGGGCAACTGATGTCAAAGCGATGAACCATCAACAATTTCTGTCTCGGGGAGGGAATGTCACATTGTCACGCTAAACGCGGTAAGTGGACAATTGTATGTCTTTCCACCGCGAGTCTCAATGTGAATGTGTCAAGTGAAGGAGAAGGAGAAGGAGAGGATGTCAGCGACTTTGATACAAGATTACGCTCGGATTGCATAAAGTTGTGCTTTCTGAAATTGTGGTGCTTTCTGGGCATAGACAAAACAATATCAAA
The DNA here is from genome assembly GCA_907269125.1 of Eristalis pertinax. Lineage (NCBI taxonomy): Eukaryota > Metazoa > Arthropoda > Insecta > Diptera > Syrphidae > Eristalis > Eristalis pertinax. The sequence continues at coordinate 45,784,221 of OU026148.1, read as the reverse complement.
TAGATTTGTTAAAAAAGCTAAATTTGTTGACCAAAACGGGAAAAAAAATTGTAATAAAGCACTACTTACTGCGCTGTACAGACTAGACGTAGGCTAAGTTGCGATTTTCTCACAGGCACAACTGTGATTGCGACTTCCTAATCGCAGTGATTTTAAATTGCGATTTCAAGTTGCGAATTCCACCGCTAGCGATAGCATACTCAGATTTTGTACACAAGCACACCATTTTAATCGCATTTGCCTCACTTCATGACGTTAAACATGAAATGGTTTGTGCGAATCAGTATGCGAATGGTGTTGTGAAAAAGAACAACTAAGATGTATGTGATTTCAAATGACGCCTGTGATTGTGAAAATTGGCAACTCAATAGCAGTTTAAATCACATTCGATCTCAGACGGCGATTGTGATTGTTCCAATCACTGTGAACAAATCGCAGCTAGCCATTTTTTGCTCATCTCTAGTACAGGCGCTAAATACCGTAAAGTTAGACTTAAGAAATGTTATTTAGACTCTGTTCCCTCGCATAAAATGGTTCACTCCAATTCGTTGCAGACGTTTGAGCACAAAACGTGCTGAGCGGCTATGAAGTCCAAATGAGCTGACAGCGGAGGAAATGGACAACAAAATCAACGACATCGTTTTGGACGATCGCTGGGTCAAGGCTTGTGAGATGGCCAAGATTGTAGCAAGGAGTGAAAGCTCTCATTACGGACAGCTCTCTTAGGCGGACAGTCAACTTGGGCGGACAAAAGTGCTGCGACCGTCTCTGTCCGCATATGGGAGCGCTCACTGTACTGGCATTCGAACCATTTAGGCAAAAACGGGTGCTCCAAAAAAGGCATAAACTGTGAAACAAATGGCTGATTTGCAGAGTTTGACAAATCATATTTGATGGTGAACATAGATCGGTGTAATGCCAGAATTCGTGATCCGGAGATAATTGGCCTGTTTGGCGATGAACTGCCTTATGAACTTCGGAAATGTTTGAGACCTGCATCCGACGTTGACATCTCTAAGATGAGAATGTAGTCCGAAGGCAAAGATCCATCGATTACACTCGCTCGGCCATAGAGCTCTGATGAACGTCAGTACCTTGATCTTCGTATCTGATGATCGTGTTTCAAGAAGTAGAGGGGAGATCAAACCGTGGACGCGGCCTTATAAAAAAAAATCGCATATTCGGGATTGTCATGAATGAAAGTCAGCATTAGCTTAGGTTAAGGCAACAAATCACCTTCTCCGCTCCTGTACCGCTCTGGCAAAGCCATAGGAACTCACATCTAGGAGCCTAATATTTCAATAATCTCAGCGAACTAAATAGCGACAGCTAAACTGCTTTATCACAAGTACCAACTGGTTCCAAGTTTAGGGGTAGCTGTTTGCGCGAGGTATCACAATGGATCTACTCTGGCCTAAGTGTGACTGCCATTTAGCAGTCAACCATCCCAACATAGGCGCTTTACTGGCCACTGGAAGTAAATTTGCAACGAAGCAAGATCGGCCATCTGTTATCTGCAGGGTCTGTACCAGAAATAAAGGACGACTGCCTTAAAAATTAGGTTGACGTCAATTTCTCAAACCCTGCTGTCCAATCAGAGAAACTCTTGAATAACTATCAAAAATTCTCTAAAATTCGTCGATGGACAAGGGGTCATTCAGCCGTGAAGTCGGCTATCTCTGTAGTACCTGATTTCTAGTCCATACTATGACTGCCTTGTATCACAGGCAGATGAGCATGAGCTTAGTCATTCTAGTGGTACTAAATTAATTTAGCAAAATGTGGGCATTTCTTTCACAATGGATTGAAGTTAAACGCTTGGTCTTTATCAGACCCACAAGCTTGAAGCATAAAAAAGGACGCAAGTCTCTAGGACAAGGCTCGAACCGAAACTCTAACAACTAAGAAGTTACACGCGATCATGGGGTCTGATGGGACATCTGGTGCAGAGAATGGCAAGAAAGGCATAACATGGCACTTGATGTCGACACGGAGTATGAAATCATGAGAATCAAAAAGAAAGCTATATCATTTGAAAACGCAATTTTCGAAAATCTGGTAATCAGGTTGTTTTCAAAGAATATTCAGCAGGAATTGCAGTTCCCCTGGCATGACCGACAAACGTGTGAACGCGCAAGGTTGATGTTTTGATCCCATACACCCGTACTTACATTTTCATGGCGTCGCCTCTACCGACTAACGCATATCAGAGGACGCAATTCTAATGAAAAGCCGAGTCAGTCTTCACCGTCTTGAGTCGGAATAAAAATGTAACTCGATAGAGAACAACATCACGAATACCATGAGCGGTTACATTGGAGAATAGCACAAAAAGAAGAAGTCGATTTGACAGTGATTGGTCCCGAAATACCTGTGATTTATGTGATTGCAACAGGAAGTGATAAACTTCTCGTTCTCATTCAAATATCGAAAATCTAGTTGACACGAGCAACGAACACGCAACTGTGCCACATCTGCCATTACGGGTTAATCACGAAATTACCCACCACCACGGCACACCCCTATCATGCGAATTGAATTGCTCGTGCTCTAAAAAATGAATGCTACATAGTGTGAAAGAGTCTAGCACCTCTGATAAGACATCCTGATCCACCCTCTACTACCCCTACCGCCCCCCCCCGCCTGCCGCCCATCGGCTGATACACAACGTCTCATCGTTAGTTCAAGTTCATATCTATCTTCGACTATCTGCGTTCTTGTTTTGTTTTTCTTTTGTTTTAGGCAAAGTGCCACCTGTAATCACTTTGGTCTCGACTTCAACGTATTGCGAAAACCCCTTACACAGCGATCCCCTGAAGTGCGAAACTCGCCTATCAAACTATAGATACGTTATCTGTAACAGACGCTGGCGGAGAAAGGGAGAGTAATTGAATCTCGTGTCTAAAACAATCCAACTGCAAAGTGTTTACTGCGCAGATAGGTGGTTCTCTACAATGTTGCGCGTTATTTTGTTCGTTCTTTTGCTGCTGCTGTCGTATTTCAGGTGTGAGATAGAAATGCCTCGGTGATTATCATTTCCTGTCAACAATCTAAAATACCTGCGTCCCTCCCATGCTCCGCTGTATCTGTGGCGCGCTCAAGGACGCCGAATGCCGAGTGCGAAGGAGGAAATGAAGACAATTTTAATTCGTCGCCAGACACACACTCTCAAGGTGTTCCTCTGCTCTCATACCTCATGCCTCGCATTGAATATTCAAGAAGTCATGTATTCATGAAATTTATAACGCATCACGAAATCAAGCCAGCTGCTGCTTGTGTTGGTCGCTAACCCAGCGATGGCGAGTGTTGAATTGATTTTCTTTCGCCTCGCGATGGGTCCGATCGCAGAGATACGCTTATCAACCGCAGGCGCATAAATCAAAAGCAATCGTTTCGTTTCGTTTATTTGCGCGAGAATAAGTGTAAAACTTTGGCGGTAGCAACGGCAAGACATTTCAGATTCGTTAGTGATCTTCATTTTTGAACTTTAATCGAATTCGTTAGCGTGGGTCGGCGTGCCGTTTCGGTGTCACCAGACTTGTCTGTTGACCTTGATTTGTCACATGATGTGACAAATGATAACGCTGCTTGCCGCCTGTTCGGATGGTTGGCCGAACTTTGGATCGAGACTCATTTGAAACTGGTCTGGGTCTGGTGCGCAGCTTCCGATGTGTGACGTCGACCGATTACGACGCGATGGCAGTTCATTAACTGGCTGATGTAAATTGGAAGCGCTTTGAAGGTGTAACCAATTTGTCGCGTGTTTTTCTCGTGAACCACGTGTGCTTTACTAAAACATGACATGTCGACTCCCAGAAAGTGGAGACGTGAAGTTCTGTGACTGGGGAATGCTCTTAATTTTCTATTGTTGCAATAGGTATCGACGTTTTGGCTCGTTTTAACTACCTGTGCCTCTTCTACTTGGGCTACACCTTCTAGTTCACCTGTCGTTGGCCACTCTTCAAGTCCCACCAAAAAAGATGGCGCAATTGAGAGAAGAGCAACGGAGTTTTAAAGGCCCCGTACCGGAATTTTTCTTTGGAGTGTAATTCTGAATATTAGGCGACACCTTCAAACAGTTTCCCACTTTTAAGCTTCGAAATGGACTCTGAAACAAAAAGTTGGAATGACTTGCTGCATTTGGAAGTGTCTGTAGACTGATATACGTATGATTCGATGGTGTGCATCGAAATTGCAATTTTGACACCAATTTCACGTAGGTGTGTTGAAGCCATGCGGTAAGGCATGTGTCAGTAAATTGATGTGTATCTAGCCCCCAAAGCCTCTTGTTCACATGACGAACAGACAGACCGAAATTATAAAGGTCCCCTTTAGAAGACGGAACTTTAAAAACAGGGTTCAAAGACGTGCCTTTCTCGGATCAGTCAACTTAAATGCTCGATGTTTCCCTGCTGAATCGATTGTGACCATAAAGCTGTCGCTTAGGAAATCATTGACCATCTAAAATGCATAATAGCTCTCCATTGAGTGCTTTAATTGAATCATTAGTGCTTGGCGTGAGTTTTAAACGACTCAATATAATTTGTCTGGGCGCCATTTGCCGCCCATTTGATTCGCATCTGATCGCAAAATGTGTCAAATGACATGATGTGTCATCCATGCCTCATTTTAAGGGTCATTGGAAGCCTGTAAAGTGGTCTTTATCTTCTAAATTATCTGTTTTAGCGCAGTGTTGATAAAACGAACTGTCGATCTCTGATTAAGGAAATCCGAACTTTCATCACCTTAATCGTGAGCACGTTTCAAACGTTGAATTGGTAGCAGCATCTCGATCAGCATCTTTGACTTAATGTGTTAGAGCTTCATTTTAAGTGGACCACTGTCAAAAGAAGGGGCACACTAAGAAGCATGGCTTTAGTTCTTTGTCAGTGCTTCGGCAATTTAGTACGACCATGTTTCAGAAAATTGGTTATTCATTGAAAGAGAGACAACTGGCTCTGTGATGGTAAGGAATCGGTAAGTAGTGGAGTTCCAATGCGTTCCATCGATGGTAGGTACATAGGTAGGTGTATGGGTGCTTTGCGGTCGTGGCTCACTTAGACCAACCTGTTGAGTCTATTGTGTCCTCCATTGATGATTGTCTTCCTTCTTCGAGAGAAAGTGGTCTTAATGGGTTGGGGTTTGCGAGAGTTGAAACTTTGCCCTTGCTCGGGTGCAAGGCCGCGCTCCAATATGCAGTCGCAGTCGCACCAAATTATAGCAAATGCGTCGAAAAACTACACGAGTGGTTGAAAATACACACCCTAGAAGGAATGTGCTGACAAGCGTGGAATTGGACTATCAGAAGTGCGACGGTTAGTTGTCACTTTTGCCGGTTCCACTCCTGCACAAAATGCCAGCAGGATACTCCGACTTTAGTGTGGTGACTCAGTTAGCAGCGAATTTTTTCGAGAGGCCTTGATGCCGAGTCTGTTACGCAGCAGAAATTCCCGATTCTGTGGAGCACACAGGCAGAGAACGACCTCACGACCAACTTAGTGCTCAACTGGGAGCAACTAGCCAGAAATCGGGTTTGCTAGAGAGCTCCAGGCTTACAAGCGCCATCCAAAAGAGAAGATTTGGAACATATGGAACATTTGCAATGCCTTCTAGTGTTTCTCTCGATCAGTTCTAACATTTTTCTATCAAAAGTAGATGTCATCCAGCATCCGTTCATATTCAGGACAATTCCACGAGATATTGAGGCAACATATTGGAAACGTTACTTACTTACTTATCAGGCCGGCGACCCATGGAAGGTCCGAGCCTGAGCAATTGCTGCCTTCCATCGTTGACGGTCCTGGGTACGGTTCCAGTCATCAAGACTGGCATCCGCGATTACTTGGTATTTATACCGGAGATTCGGTCTTCCTCTCCTACTCGAACCAGTAGGCTCGTATTCAAGGACCCTCTTTGCTGGAGCGTTGTTGTCCATGCGCTCGATGTGGCCGAGCCAGTGCAGTCGACGCGTTTTTTCCTTCCGGACTACATCCACATCCTGGTACAGCTCGTAGAGTTCGCGGTTATGTCTTCGCCTCCATTCGCCTTCCTCGCAGACGAGAGCATATATCCGAGGTAGAACTTTGCTTTCAAAAGTACCAAGAATCAGCTCTGCAGTTTTGCTTAGCGTCCAGCTTTCGGCTTCATAGATATTGGAAACGTGTCCCTTTCTGTTGTCGCCGCAAAAACAAAGGAAATGCTGTGGCTAACTAATGCGGCTGCCGCTGCAGTCAAGAGTGAACTTGGCTTGTTCGGGTTCTACAAGAACCACTAGTGTTGTGCGTGCTATTGTTCTCTCACGAGTGAAGGTGTACTCTTTACAGCATTGGCCAAATATATTGGGCACCCTTTAAAACTCGTTACATCTTCAAAAAACAAAAGGTTTTATGAACGGAAGTATGAACAGTAGAAAGCAACTTGGTCATGCGTTGATTTCGCACACTGATCCACCAGAAAAAAGTGCACAAAACACGCTATTGGATTATAAAAGTGCATTGGTGACCTTTAATAAAAAAAATAAAAGTAGTTTACAACCTCTTATAATGACGCCGTAAAATATAAAATTCAAACTAATTACTTCCGAGAGTGGTTTGGCAGCAAAGCGGAAAGGAAAGGCTGCCTTATGCATTTGGCCAAGGCTGTGGGTCCTGACACCGAATTTCGAGAAGCTTTTCCTAGACTTTATGGGCTTGTCATCGAGTCTAAAGAGTTGGTGTCAGGGGCCGAAACCAGAACTTCGCAGAGTATGAGTCGACGGACATACCTGCTACGCCACGGCTGGCATTTGGATTAGATTTTCAAACAATTTCACTTGATTAAAACATTCCGAGGTTGACCTGAGCTACAGCAGTTGCTCGTGGCATACTATGCACTTCCTCTGCCACTGTCAGTGGTCCCAAAGTACATCTGTCATGGATCCTCATTCAGAGTGATTCAGAGTAAGCTGAAGATTGTAAGTCGTCTCATTCGTGTAGGAGCAACCTGAATGTGGGATCTTTCGTGCGTGTACTAGAACTGTTGTATTCGACAAGTGAACACATAACCGCAGGTGTACAGAAGTCGTAGCTAGACCTAGTTGGGCCGTGATGAACTAGGAAAGAATGCTTTAAGAAACGCGTCCAAAAATAATTTCCCCTTTTTAGTTAATAAACAAAATTTATAGACGCCATGTCCAAAGATTGATAAGTTGTATAAGTAAAGTGGAACCCCTTCGCAAGCCAGCAAATCATCGAGCTTTCGTCGTCATTGCCTTTGCATCCACTCCATACAAAACAGAGACTCCACTGCAAAATCCATCCCCATAAACAATGGAAAGCCACTCACTACCCATCAGCAACCAGCAGTTTCAGTCCAATTAATTTCGGTATAAGAGTACCGTCGATAACGTATCAGTTGTACGATTCTTGAAATTAATCAATTTTGAATTTGATTTCTATCGGGACGCTATAAATTTGAAGGCATCAGAGCATGTGTGCGTTTGTGGGCGTAAATGATTAAAGTACTAGACCTCTCGGTGTGCAACTGTGACCCGAGACCAAACAAAATTTTTATGTAATTTCTCACGAAAAACATTTTTTTCTTCTCTTTTCTTTCAGGTAATGACTGAAGATGTGCGAAATGGCATGTTTATCTGTGAGTAGACACGAAAAATAATTATCATCATATGGAGCGAATTACGGTACGACATCAATTAAATTTGCAATTTCGTCTCAAAAACAATTATCTTATTAAGGCCAGATACGGTTTCACGGTCATATTCGCAAGAAATCGCGTGATTGTAAATCTTATCAAATTTAACGCGTTACCTTGGTTTCAAGACCACAACATGTTTGTGGGTTAGACGATACGATGAAGTTGTAAATTATGGCAACTGCTATCGAGGGGACATTGTTGACATTAAATTCAATGTTAAAGGGCTGTCGGCGTTCTGTGGAAATAGGTCATGTAGTTTCATTATTCATTTTTTACATTTATTTTATTTAAATTTAATGAAAAATAGCATTTTTACAAATTTTAAATTTTGACACGTTGGCACCACGACTATATTCAAGATTTCTGTGATCTGAGCACAACTATGTCAGATTCAAAGTACAAAGTAGGCGCCATAAAGTTTTATCACCGTTCTTCCATTGATTGTGGTTGGAGTAGGATATAGCTATTATGTGAGCTATAGAACTATGTCACTCTATTCAGAATGTTAGAACAGACACAGCCTTTAATCTAAGCACCTTTGAATCACGATAAGGATGACTGTCTTGGTACACTGGTATTGCAGGACCAGCTAATCTTCAACAGTGCGAGGAAAGTTATCAAAGCCAATTAGACTTAAAAAAATGGTCAAATTTGGTGCAGCCAGAAATCTCGGTTTTTCCAGTTCGATGTCGCATCGATTAGCTTTTTTCTTGTCTGAGGTGTTTTTAACGCTAAACTGGAGCACTCAGACTCAAAACTGAGTCCATTGTACTACCAGCAGCAACGTCGGTAGGTAGGTAAGGCTGTCCTAGCGAAATCTCCAACACACCTGTGATATCTGTAGTCAGACTACTACCGCTGATCGACAACTCCAATGATAGTGCCGTTAATTTGATCCCAACGGCAAATGGTGACTGGACCAGATTTGAAAACCGGATAAAAGCGTTGTTCTCTCTGGTATTCGAACCGAGAACCCCTCTAACCAAGGGCAGGCACTCAATCAACTGCGCCATCCAGCACATATCGAATAGCTTAGGAATTTGATACTTCTGGAGTCTGGCTTTGGTCTGGACTCACTTATCTTGGTCCACTATTCTGGCATGCGGATTACTAGGGCATGTTGAGTTGTATGTTGACATTTTTACTTAATCATCAATTTCCATTGCGAAACATAAGATCTTTAAAACCTTCTGAGGATTTGAACACAAAATGTCGTAAGCTATACTCCCGTGGCATGGTTGGTTTAAGTGGCATGGCGGACAGTCACATAGAAAGTGAGGCAGACTTTCCTCAGAGTGAGTGTCGAGGCAACTGCGACAGTGTGGGTTGAACGGTATTCCGAGTCTAAGCATCCACTGTGCTTACAGCCACCCGTTAAATTTGAATTTGAGATTTCGGAGCGATGTCTTTTGAGGAGGTCATCAGTCCTCCTTTTAGTGTAGTAGGGTCAGATTTTTCTATAGACTATGTACTTGGATGGCCTATTCCACCTTCTACTAGCTAAGGACAGGAAGTTTTGATAGATGGTGTGTTTGAGGTGGTTGCTCCTTGCTTGTTTGGCCAGTTCGTCGGCAATCTCATTTCCCTCTATGTTGCTGTGGCCTGGAACCCACAGGAAAGTAATATTATACCTGCTACTGGCCTCTTTGAGTTTCTCCTTACTCTGTTGCACCATTTTGGTGGAAGTGTATACTGAGGAGATGGCCTTTGACTGCTTGGCTGTCGATGCAGATCGCTGCAGCTCTACCATAAGTGCAGCTACTACTGAGGAGATTACACTCTTCTCTGATCGCTAGTACTTCAGCCTGGAAAATCTTATAATTTTAATTTTCGAGTATGTTCACCTGAGAGTATTTTGTGAGGCAGTAGCTTTATGTGTGTTTTACATCGGTTCTGGGCTATTTCATTCTTCGTTCTTTCAGATCATTCTTGTGGATTGCCACCTTAAATCTTGTGTATGCCTACGAATGTGTTCTCATGAAGTTGATATAAGGACAGCTCCCTAAAACGAATGAAATAAATGTTGGGTCTTTGCACGACTTGATTGTTTTTTCCCAAATATTAGCTCTCGTATAGATGTTGCTGCCAGCGCAATTGGGGTAAATCCAATCCTTGGTTTAGTTTATACAGGTACTCTGGCAAGTCTTCCACGATCGACCAACTTACAGCTTCCTGAAATGCCTCTACGGCTCGGCACACAATACAAGCGAATGTTAAATTATTCTGCCGGCTTATACAAGGAACACCTACAGGTTGCTGGCCTTTGTTATTAATTTGAGACTCTTCTCAAATTTGTCATGCCAAGCTATCGAATCTTCGCGTGCTTTCTTCTTTCTTTTCGAGTCATTGGCAAATGTTGCCACACCAGTGGTTATCTGACTTATCTTCTCGATAATAATCAAAAACCTTTAGTTGTCGCATAACACTTCAAGTGCTACTTCTTCTTCCTTTTTTGCGCTACAGTCCGGGCCTCAACCAAGTAGACGAAGTCCTTAACTACGTCGAAGTTACAGCTGTCCATTGCTACGTTCTGTCCAAGACGTCGATGTTGTATGAGGACATCATGTACATCCCTTTTGTCCTCATTCACTGCCAGACTCATTTTAGTGGTTTCCGTCTCAATGGCAGCTAACGTCAATGTCATACGCAGACTTCTGGAATCTTATCCAAGATGATGTTAAACAAGTCACATCACAGCGTGTCCAACCTTGATGGATCAGCGAGAAGTCTCCATCCTCATCGTGCACAAACTGGCGAGTTTGTATACACGCTGTAATATGCGGCCTTGAAATCGGCAAATAGTTGCTGGGTGTCGACTTGCACTTCTTGAGTCTCCTATGCTTCTTCACGTGCACGACTGTCATCCGAGGATGCTCTAAATTCCTTCTTCTACAAATGTAGATGTTGTTTTTCTGAGTCGACCACATTTTTGAAACGAGGCAGAGTTTATTGTGAAGAAAACGTGTCCCAGTCTGCCTCTATTTTTTAAATTTAGTTCCCTTCTTCTATTTGAAGAAACCTTATAATTCGAAATTTAGACTGTTAACAAGGTCCACTCCCGGTATTCACAATAGTGAGTAGATTTCTAACATACCACGCCCTTAATTGCGACTCAATTGCGACTAAACTATCTTGTGATAGACAAGCCACGATACCACCCACAGACACGCAATAAAACTCACAAAAAACCAGCAAACAACAGCGTGTATTTCCCATCACAAGTCCCTAATCGCAGCCTGTGACGTGACCAGGCGATAAGCTTCAATTAACAGCCACTTAGTCGTTGATTTTCGAACTCAAACTCTGTAACAAGGTGAAATTGACAGCCAAAAGCTTTCGTTCGTGCGCCGCATAAAAGTATGCAATCATTTTCCACCTGCCACCCAAAGCTCTCCGAATCGCATGACACAGAGCAGACTCTCACGCGAGTCATCAGCCCGTCAGCAGTCAGCAATTGGCATTTATTGCAGTACATGCGAGCCCATCAGCACACAGTTCGTGTAGCCGTGCACTTCTCCATCGCCCGCGCCACGGTGCCTAGTGTAAACACGAAATACGAGAGCGGGCCTGGTTTGCTGTCGTTTTAGGTGTTTCGGTTTTGTTTTTCGTTTTCCGTTGGCACAGGCCAACGAAACCGAATGTCGGTTGCCAATTGAAAATGATTGACAGCACGAGATAATCATGTGCAGCTGGGTGCTGGGGTGCTGGTGCGGGCTTGAAAGCTCCCCATTCGACTCGAAGTCTGTGCACAGCCGCGACTGCGGCTAGGCTGGGGCATAGAACGTTCCGAGGGGAATCACCTCAGAAGTCAGTGCGGGGCGCTGCTGTTATTTGAGTAGAAGTGTCATTTAGACTTTCATTGGTACGAATGACATTTCGATTTATTGAGCGGTTTACTTTATCTGGGTGCTGTGGCGGGCGATAAGTGCTTGCGGAGTTGGCACTCACGTTTCCCCCTGTTCGGCCACGTTGAATGGAAATTTCTGTCAAATTAAGCGAAATTTATTGTGATTTTTAATCGCGCGATTATCACTCGACTGTCTCAGCGGTTATTTGTGCGGAGCTGGTTTGCAGATGCTCTTGTTACCAAGAGGTTTTCCGCACTGATGACTGGATGTTTTTCTGTGATTGAGTGAGTGCTCCGATTTTATTGGCGTACCTCATGTCAAATGGAATTGATGTTTGGTGGTTTATGTTTTTCAGCACTCCTCGTCGCAACGGAACATGATTTGAGGCGAACACAGTTCGATGACAGATAATTGTGAGGATCAGTGGCAGGGGCCAGTGCATTAGCCCGTGTCAATTCACTCACTGGTCGCCGGCTATCTGGCTGAGTCTTGTAAACATGCACGCCTGTCAGTTACGACAAGACAGAGTGCGACAGTGAGCGACAGCTAACGAATGCCGCAGATAACAAATCATACGAAACAACTGAAGGAACACATCGGAGATTGCTCTTGAGCACTCTAAGTGTGTCGTGCCAGAGGGAGATAAATGCCATTCGTACCAATGAACGTCCAAATGTGTCGTGCTAGTGATTTTACTCTGATACGGAAATGTAGGAGGGGAGCCTAAAAGTTCCTTGGCCTCAGGTTAGTTGGTAGAGCGTTCTCTGTTTACACTTACAATTGCTTCCAACTTCTCGACCTAGACGCTTGCGTCCTCTTTTGTGCAGTCTCACAGGCTCGGTCTAGGAGGCTGAAGATGTCCAAATATAAGGTAGGAGGCATCGAGGCTCGTCTAGGTGCTTTACTTACATATTCCTCAGGTTAATGACCGACAGAGTGTCTGAGCATGGGCTATAGCTGGCTTTCATTCGTGAGGGCTTATGGACAGTACATGCTGTTGTCAGTGGTATAGTTGGTTTATTGTTACCTATGTAAGCTCTCGTATATCGCGTTCTTGGACGATCTAAGGTTCGACTACGATTGTGAGCCTAGGTTCTACAGCAACCACTTGTGTTGTACATGCCTTTGTTCTCTCACGAGTGGAGGGCACTTACCGTTTTATATCGACTCCGAACGTCGACTTCTCAGACATAGTGAGTGAGTTTCTAAACAGATGACCTCTGAGACTATCTGCGCATCGGTGAAGGGGGTGCAGCCGTGCATTATGAAAGTCTTTGGTGCCGTGAACTGAAGTTGGATACACAGCTGGACACACCTAGTCAAAACTCCACGATCTTGCATCGTTCCAAGAGGGCCTTAACTACGGGAATTCCTGGTCCAAAGTCGTTTAAATCGTGTCCTATTTATCAAACAAGACACTCGTTCGAAATGGCGGGGAGAATTTGTCCTGAATCAGCGAAGGGGCGGGCTATATTTGCGCATCGTCGGCTATGTTTGCGCACATGACCTTTTGGTTAAGTTTGGTACTCTTTTAAAACCGAATTTCCAGATTGTCAGATGAATGTAGTTTTATTTAGCTTCTCTGAAATCTGAAATGATCTTAATACCTTAATTTCAGTGCATCCCTGAGGTTTCATGCGATTTGTTGAAAGCTCCAACAAACATTCTGGGTCTCACGATTGATAATAAGCTAAACTGGAAACTCAACATCCAGGATAGGGTCAAGAAATCCTCTTTTGCCCTTTTTAGCTGCCAAAAAGCCATTGAATGCAAATGGGGACTACAACCACGCATCGCTCACTGGATTTTCATCTCGATTGTCAGACCGACATTTCTGTATCGAGTCTCAGTTTGGTGGACAGCACTACACAAAGCTCTCAACTGCAAGGCACTCAATCGAGTACAGAGACAGGCCTGCATGTGCATCAGCGGAGTACTGAGAAGCCGATGCTCTGAATATTCTCCTCCACCTTCCACCATTCGAAATATTCGGCAAACAATTAGCAGCCAGCACAGCCTCGAAACACTCCGACTGCGGTCCGAACTCAACATCGGCCACTCAACCATTCTTAAAGAATTCAGCTTTCCTCCTAATGACACTGACCGCCTTCTACCCCAGGCCATTTTCGAGAAGAAATTCTCTATCAGCATTCCCTCCAGATCGGATTGGATGTCTCATAGGCACACGTTGGATGATCCTCTGTGCATTTTCACAGACGGAGGGCTGGATGGGGGTGTCTATTCCGAAAATCTCAATATTGGTATCTCCTTGAAGCTCCCTGATCACTGTAGTGTTTGCAGGCAGAGGCGTTGTCATGGCTCAAAAACAACGTGATATCAAAAATTGATATCACCATCGGTTCGGACAGTCAGGTCGCAATCAAATCCCTGGAAAATGTCATGCTCAACCCAAAAACATCCCTTAATTGCAGACTGTTTCTTAACGAGATGGCTGAGCATTTCAACATACACCTCATCCGGGACATTGTGCCAAAACAGGCATCTGCAAAGCCGATGAACTCGCCAGGTGTGGAACGACCTCCTCCCTATCAATAGCAGGGGTACCACCTTCCCAGCCGATCGCTAAAGCCTATAGTCTTTTGAAGATACATACAATTAAGACCACCAATAACAAATGGCTAGAAGGCACCACTTGCTTTAAAACAAAAGAAATTTGACCATCACTTAACCTAAAACGGTCAGTCAGTCTGCTTAGGCTCAGCAAACCCTCATTAAGGACTCTCAAAGCAGTCATAACCGGGCACTGTGCAATTGGCACTCATGCTCGTAGGATTGGTTGTCCCTTGTATTGATTTCTGCAGAAGCTGCATGGATGAAGAGGAGGTAGAAAACTGCTGCTCGTGCATCGAGCTCGAAATGTCCTCACTCAACAACTCGGATCAATGCTCCAGTGTTGTGGCGCAAATATGGAACACAGGAGATGTGCACTCCTCTTATAGGGAACGAAAAATGTGGAAAATACGAAATGTCAAGTGATCGGCTCCCTGGAAGAGTCTTCATCGGAGATTAATGAAGACGTGACTGTGCCCTGAAATTGAAAAGTTGTCTTCACTGATGACAGCAGTATCTCTGGTAGCAATGTCGAGTTGAACTAGATAAATTTATGATTCGTCTGTAAAGTAAAGGGTGTTTTTTTAGACGTATACAACTTTGAAATGGAATAAGGCGAAGATGGTTTTCTTAAATTGACATGAAATTTACTTTTTATTCGAGAGATAATCTTCTGCCATTATAATTTAAATATGATTTCTGGCATATGACCGGCACGACTGGCTCGGATATAGTCTAATCTGCGATGACTTTTTCCAGCATTTGTGGTAGTATATCGACAATAACGAGGCGAATGTTGTCCTCCAAGTGGTCAGTCGTTTCGTGCTTATCGGCGTAGACTAGCAACTTCACAGAAAATCGTCGAGTGGCGTTAAATCGCACGATATTGCAGGCCAATTTACGGGTCCGTAACGTGAAACTATGCGGTTACCAAACGTTTCCTTCAATAAATCAATTGTGGCACGAGCTGTGTGACATGTTGCACCGTCTTGTTGAAACCACAACTCCTGCTCTTTGTGGTTGTTCAAATGATGAACGAAAAAGTCAGTAATTATGGCTTTTTATGCGGACGATTACTAATTTTTGAATCATGATGTTGAGTGCTAAGTAGAAGCACAGCTTTATTCTTTTTAGGTATGTACGAAACGAGGGTAATTTCCTTGGTAAAAGCGAAGATTGATGAGTAAAGTGGTCTTCCTTTTGGGTTTACTAACTCCGCTGGTAGTTCTGGCTTGTTTTTGCGTATTGTTGCTACTAACGTTATGTGTTTCTCCAATAATATTTGATGAGACGTGAAAAAATTGTCGGTTGTGAGGTTATGTCCTTTTAGCCCTACAATCAAGTCAAGAACAACACGCATGCCTTGATTTTTTTCAGGAGTTCTTCCAATTTCCTTGCCAATATAAGGTTGGATGTTCCAAGCATAGCTCGTTGCTGAATCACAAAGTACCCAAAGTTTGATTCCATACCTTGCAGGCTTTGATGGCATGTACTGCCGGAATGGACACCTCCCTCTAAAAGCTACAAATTGTACATTAATGGTCACGTTTTGGGAAAGGATTGTAGAGCTTTGGTAATATTTCAACCCATTGATTCCACAAATCACGTACAGGAGCAAATTTATCCAGCGATCTTCGTTGACTTCGAGTTTCCCTGTTGTCGAACCTTATAACTCTCGATATTTTTCTGAAAGTCTTCAGAGGCATAGTTGCAGCGAATATTGGTCTTCCTGTTTCAGAATTCCAGAGACTCTCAGCGCTTTCGTTATTAGATCGAAAAACGTCGGCTAATATTAGCAATCCAATAAATGCAAGGAGTTCGACGTTATCAATGTCCAGCCATTCTTCACCATATATTCGCTTTCCCTCAATGTTGGTGTAGGTCAATATCGTACGTATCAAAGGAGGTGGGAAAAATAGTTCAAAGCTGGAAATTTCTTCTCCTGTAATTCTTGAGCAAGAGTAACGCGTCAATCCAGGTACCAAACTGATAATATTTTCTTTCGAAGCTCTTCCGGCACTCATTAGAAGAGTGGTTTTTGAATAGTTTACTTGACCATTTTTGGACGACATCATTTCAGATGGCGCAAGAGCATTTTCATTTTCACTTATATCACTGTCGGAAGAATCAGCAACCTCAACCTATTAATGTTGAAATGCCAAGCCAAACTAAAAATAAATCACTTGACAGCTGACAAAATGGCTACCAGTTTAAAAAGTGTCGCCAACTTAAAGTTCTATACCTCTAAGAAAAACACCCTTTACAAGTTTAGTTCATTGCCTCTCTCCATGTGGTGGTTAGTCATAATCTACGGTGGACACAAAGTCGTTTTGGATGGACGAAGACTAGACAGCTGAAGGTACATTGCCTTCGATCGTCCAGTCTGGAATGAGGCCCGAGCTCAGGCTTATATTCCACCACCCCACCAAAGGGCAAAGTAAGTTCACAATTCCACAGCGAAGGTATATTTTTTTCTATAAAGTGCAGTTCCTTGGCCGTTCACCTTCAAGGAGCCTCTGTTGAAGGAAACCCTCTTCCTTCCAACTCGATTTGTTTTCCACTCAGACCAAGCCTATAATTTAAAGTCTTCCTGGCTCAAAGTGCGATTGAAAATGTTCCTTCCCGCACCAGATACATGCAATCCAGTTAACGAGAGCGAATACCCATAATTGTAGGTCATCCCACAACGGCATCCAGAACGGCTTAGTCACTCCTACTTCATTTGAAATTTATTGCCTGATATTTTATCTAGCGGGACTTGCGATAGGTCAACACCATCGACACCAGCGCATAACCACCATCACCAGCAACAGCTTAAATATTCCCCACATTCGATTAAAACGGTTTTGCATTTTGCATTAAGTGAACAACTTCGCCGGTTGCAGGCGTCGAGTTCGTTCTTCGTTCGCAGCCGCCCGCGCGCTTCCACCCCCCCCCCCCCCCCCCCCCCCCCTGCCCAACACCCACCGAGCAACGGACGGGTTCAGGTTTACCTTTCTCTTTCGGCGCATTGTCTCCCGTGCCACGGGTCGGTACATTCAATCATAGCTCAATCCCCCACGCCAGAGAGCGATAATAATAAACCTCAAATGTTTATTAAAAGGTGAAACTCTTAAGTTTGCACTTTTAATTCGTCGCTGGATGGTGTTTAGCATTTCGTTAATGACCGCTCCGGGGCGTGGAGGCAGAACTGCAGAGCTGGAGGTGCGAAGACTTGTTTACACGTCCAACAGTCCCTGTTCTTGGGGGCTAAAGAACCGCACGCCGGTGTCATTCGTACGCGGCTTGAGCTCAGCTTACGGCATTGGATTGGCGCGTGAAATACAAGACGACCGGTGCTCTGATGCGACGGAGACGTGCTGCGACATAGCGCTGGAATTTTGGCAGCGGAGGTGGCGTGCAAAACACAAGGTTGTATGATGAGACATATTTTCGTCGACCGCGCATAGGCATGTTTGTCTCTGCTGATGTGGAAGTTGAAGTGTAATCTGTATGGCCTTCTTCGAATGCAATTTGCAATTCACTTCAAGACGGCGCGGCGGCTGAGTTGAAGAGCAGTCGAGAGACGCATGCATTCCGACACTTGTCACGGTAGGGTGCAGTGACAAAGAGATTGATTCATTGGATCAGTTGGTCATTGGTGTGGCTAGACGCTTCAAGAATAACTAAACGCCACTTTGTGACCAGCTCGTATTGGGACGAGTACTTGGTGTACCATAACGACGTGGCTCTGGCTATTCGGCTGGGTTCTAGCTTCTTTTGCGATGGGACGACGACATTTTAGATTGAATACACGTGTATTTTACATCGCATCCTTGATCAGTGAGCAGCAACAGGAGTCGCGGGAGACCAGCCGGACACACTTTTCTTACTCCCGTAGAGGGTAAGCTGCGGCGACGCTAGGTGTGGTTACTCCTGGTGTGTCGTGGGTCTTTACGCGGCAACTTTGTGCGTCCGATTGTATGGAGGTGTGCATGTCATTCTGTCGCATCAAACATGGGAATCCGACAACTTACGTCAAATGTTTAATCCTCATTCGAGCTCCTGTTCCGAGGGGCCGCTGCATAAACCACTTTGAAATGTGCCGCCTTTCATCGTGCAGTTGACTAGGGTTATGTTAGGGAAGGTCTATAATTTGACCTTGTCTTGTGGCAAATATCCTAACGCCGTGCACTTGGTCAAGTTAATCATTTTTTTCTGGCTTAACGGCGGCATCCGAGGCGTATTCATCAGTTGTTCGTGTTTTTGGACGTTGCAAAAGCTCGTAAGTTGCACAACATTCCACTGCATGAAATGATTGTGTAAAGACTTCGCGGACTCCGTCCATCTCATCTTTGATTTACTTAGTTCTCAGGCCGACGATCCATGGAGGGTCTGAGCCTGAAGAGCAGCTGCCCTCCATCGATTACGGGCCTGGGCACGCTGCTTCCAGACATCAAGACCAAGTTGTCTTACGTCCACGATGACTGGGTTCGGTCTTGCTCTCCTTCCCGAACCAGGAGGCTCGGCTTAGAAGACCCTCTTAGCTGGAGCTTTGGTGTTCATATGCTCGATGTGGCCGAGCCAGTGCAGTCGTCGGATTGTTGCCTTCTGGACTACATCCACATTCTGGTACAGCTCGTAGAGTTAGCTGTTGCGTCTACCCCTACATTCACCTTCCTCGCAGATAGGGCTATATATCCGACGTAAGGCACCAAGAACTAGCTCTGCTGTTTTGCTTAACGTCCAGCTTTCGGCTCCAAAGTAAGAGTTTTGTAGAGCGTGATCTTGGTCCTTCGCATCAGGAGCTTTGACCCCCGTTGTTTTGACAAACTGAAGTAGAACCGGTTGCCGAGGGCGATTCTACGTCGGGTCTGCAGAAAGATGTCGTTGGTGGAGTTCACGTTTGTCCCGAATTTGGCCATCGTGGCAAATAGCTCCTTGCGATGAATGCTGCTTTAAAATCGGTGAAAAGATGGTGCGTATCGATTTGAGACTCCCTGGTCTTCTCCAGGATTTGCCTCAGAAAGAAAATTTGGTCTATAGTCGATTTGCCGGGCCGGAAGCCGCACTGGACTTACAAGTCCACACAGTACGTTGGACTGGATCTTCTATGCGACGTTGAGCAGGGATATTTATAGACAAAAGGTCTCTGTAGGTAGGATCGCATTTTTTGTGGATGTTGCATATGTAGCTCATATTCCAGTCATCGGGCATGCTTTCGTCTTCCCAAACTCTGCTGGTAAACCATCTGAACAGCAGGGCCTTTTTTGTTTTTCAGCTTTTTAAGGGCTGTGCCGACTTCTGCCACGCTAGATGGGAGGACTGCTTTATCGACTGCAGTTTGGGTTTTTCTGATTTCCTATAATTTTTTCCTAGGTCTGGCCCATTAAGCAGCTGTTGGAAGTACTGTTTAAATAAATCCACTATTCCCTGCGGGTCAGTAACAAGATTACATCTTTGAGTTGCGTAACCTTATTGTGTCTACGTTTAAGTCACAAACTTGGTCACGTAAACATGACCAAAGATGTTTTCTCTCGAACAGACCAAGGGCTTCTTCATCCGCTATTGCTATTGTCCATAACTCTGCATATAGCAGGACTGGGATAATCAGTGTCTTATATTCCTCTTTATAAGACACTGATTATCCCAGTCCTGCTATAAGCGCAGTGCTTCCGTGCTTCGAGAGCCGTCTCGATTGCTCAATTGCCCCTTGAGTCCATAAAAACAGTGCCTGGCAAGAGCTAATTTGCGTTTGATCTGAGAATTGGTTTCGCTTGTGCTGTTTACAGCGAAGTCGAGCCAGACGAAATCCTTAACTACCTCGAAGTTATAGCTGCCCATTGTAACGCTCTATCCAAGACGTTAATGTTGGGTGTCATCTCTTGAGGACAGCATTTAGCCACTTCCGTCTCAATGCCAGCAAACGCCTCACTGACGGCTCACTATGTTCTGCCAATCACGTCAAATGTCATCCGCCTATGCTAACAGCTGGACGGACTTCTGGATGATCGGCGTGTGAGCGGCACGACCTTATCCAGGATGATGTTGAAGAAGTCACATGCATGCCCGTCCAGCATAACCTACTGAGGTTGGCAGGTATGTCAAAACAAGACATGGCGTTGTATAGCTCGTCTCTATGCTCGCTGACATATAAGGTCTTGAAATAGACGAATAGGTGATGGGTGTCAATTTGAAATATCTCAACATTTGTTCCTTATCAAACAAGTGTGCGTAAAAATACGCATATTGGATATATTCACCAACAACTGTCAAAAAATCGTCCTTATCTGTCAAATGCGGTGGTGAGCGAGCGGTATAATCAGCCGAAAAAAAATGGATTTGTTTGTTCAAGTCCCAAATGGGCAATAGGGATGCTAAAGTCAAGTTAAGCAGTAGGTCTAGTACACAGAAATGAAGTACTTCGTTCAGTTTCGTCAAGTTTCATTCACTTTTTCTTCCTTCAGTGTCTAGTGCAATCGAAAAAGGGCACCTCTTGACTCATCCCCAACTTGTCTGTCTAAGAAAACAAGGAAGTACACAAAACCAATGCTTCCAATCGTTTGCAACAACCTTCAAGTGATCTCTAACCCACGATTGTGTTGCCCGAAACTCCCAAGAGAACCTGCAGCTCTCGCAGCTGCGGATAACCCTTCCGAGCGACGCTTCAGTGTCTGTTGTTTTCATTGCAGTTCGTGCACTTGAGAACAGAAGCACATTGATTGTCAGTCTCAGCCCACAATTTATCATCGGATTTCTCTAGTACGTGCAGCTACTTAGCTTCAGCCACTTCAGAACTTTCAATTGAGCCTTTCGCAGTGTGCACATATCCGCCTGGCATTCGATTACACACTCAAACGCCGGGCTGAGGTCAAGAACTATCTGTAATTTATTTGAAATCAAACGATTCATTATCAATACACGACTTTAGTTAAGTGGTTAAGCAAGCAGAGCTAAACCCCTGCCTGCCTTATCGCTCATTAACCCGAAAGGCAATGACAACGCCAACGCCAACGCCACCGACTACCGACGAGCGACGTCTCGCAGCGTGTCGCTACAGTAGAAAACACATAAAACCAGACACGACACCCCGAGAGGCACCCAAGAGAGTACATGCACCTCTGCCGGTCATGAATTACATACGCTATGAGGTTGTAGATACGAGTATCTAGGCGAATACATTACAAAAACCGTCAGCGTCCGGCGTTAGGGTAAAAGAGAAAAATTTTCTTTTCATTGACGACAACAGTGGCAACATAAAGGCGACTACGTCTGCAAAATTTTAACACCTCCAGCACCCATGCACAAGGTGAGGGCCTAAGTAAAAGTTCCCCGACACAAAACTGAGACCCTTATCGAAATTTCACGTGTTCATCGTCGTTGTCGCTTGTGCCGTGTCGTCGCTTGGCGTTTGTTGCTGGCTGTTATTGTTGTTGTCGTCGTCTAAGTCGTTGGCGTTGTCATCGCGTCGGTATGACTCCGAATTAGTGCGTACCGCATCGCGATTCGCATTGCATACATACAATTAATATTCAATCGAACACACATTGTAGCGCGGTATATGGTCAGCATGTGGCGGATGCGAGCGACTTTCTAAAAAGCGCCACACACTAAATAATAGCACGTTCCGGAGTGATAAGAGTTTATGAATGAGTTCGAACTCGAATCCGAGGACTGTTACTTAACCGACAGACACACTGGCCGCCGCGCGCCGGATGGTTTGGTTTTTTTCTTTTTCACTTTTCCCTCGCGCATGGCGCATGGCCCGCTGAGGAATTTTTAGAACGAATGGAAAATTTAAAGTGTTTCTTATCGCGTGAGACCACAAACTGGTGGTGGTTCTTGCCTAACGGGTGAGACTGTAGGCGACTCTCCTATCTGGGGGTCAGACAGGAGGACCTGCAAATTGGTAAACATTTGCAGTTGCACCGTTAGTTCAGCAGTTGGCTCTGTGTACGGCAATCTATTTGACTTTGTTGCATTCGAATGTTTGCCGAGGGATTTGTGTCTCTTCAGCGTCTTGTTTATGTCTTGTCTGCAAGTGGCAATCGGTGATAAATGATGTGGCTTCATTTTAGACTCGTTTGTTTGTTGTTGAGGCGCTGCTTGCTATTGTGCAAATATAAACAATTTCGAAAATGTCAAGCATCATTTCACGATCATTTTCCACTCTACGACATAATTGACTTGAGTAAATTTAATATTATGTTACAAGCGATCAAAAAGAAGAATCGTCGAATTTCAAAGTGCCCGTAATAGCTTCTGGGAACCTGCCAACCAATACCAGCACCATCTACCATTTAGGAGCGTTGGGAGCCATTGATTTCGCTGGAAAAAGAAAATTGAACGAAACTTAACGATACTTAACGAAACTGAACGAAGTGGTAATTTTGGTCACAGGGTTCATACAGGTGTGTCTTAAGTCCTTCACCTCAGGTTGGGACTTTTTTTACTCAAGACCTTATACTTTGAGCCCGTTAAATATTTTATTGGCATGTTTGTCCAATTGGACACTATAACTATCTCGTTTGCCCAAGTGAACTGCGGCTGGAGTTTACACGGGCACCCGCACACCTAACAAGCTAGTCGCCATAGACTAGGGACTGGCTTCTATAGCAACCGGTGAGGATCTACGTAGGCCCAGTTGCGCCGCTGTGGCGGGTGGAATATGATACTTTCGAAACTCTGTCTTAGACTTGGGAGAAATGCCGGGCAAGTGAAAATGAAAGTTGTGGGATCGATCTAGTGCCTTACAGCGCAGAAGTTGAATCATTTTGCCACAGCAACCGATTATCACAGACCGCTTTGAGGAGACGGGTATCATAAGCCAAGCCACTCCCTTTTTGACCACAAGACCAGTTCACCATCAGCTCTTCTAGAACTCTTAAAAACTGGATCCAAATTAAGCCATTTTTACTCACTTAACTGTTCCAGTCTGCTTGACGTCAGTCACGTGTCGGCGATGTCATCATCATCAGTGGGTTATGCAAATACGGGAACCGTAATTCAAACCTAATTTCTAGACGAAGACGCATAAAATGCGATCCAATCACCAGACAACCGACAATAAAAGCATAATTCGGAGCGGTTTTACTGCCATCACATCAAAGTCGAGCAGGTACTAACTGCCTGGGGTCGCCTAACTGGATCGTAGAACTCTCAAGAGGGTACTAAACATCTCATGCGATCCATGGAATGCAATTAATTTTCAGTCAAGCTTGGGTATCAGCTTTCAATCACTCTGTCAACCTCACTCGAATCGAATTCGATGAACTCTCCACCGCAGCGGAGGTAGAAAGTGTATCCGCCGACCAGCAAGATAAACACCGCAAGAGCATGCATCTCCGCCACACGAACGCGCGAATCGAAAAAAGATGCCCCATGGCCTTGACCTTTTAAATCACTCAATGCACGTAAGCACGCTAACCGGTTTTTTTGTTTGTGGCCCAATTTGCTGGGAATAAAAACGGCAGCAGCAACAACAACAGACACGTCGTTCCATATTTGCATCTGCTGTTCATTGATCCTGCTCACTCGGCGGGCGGACGATGACGACGGAAACCCACGCGAGTCGGTGGAAATTTCCACGTACGCACTCTCCACGGCCAGCGCGGTAGGCGTGTGATGACTCTGACGGCTGTGATGACTGTCCTCGTCAAAGCCTTATCACGGCGGCGGCCAGCTTTGCTGGCCCGCTCGTCGGACAATATTTGCCGCACAGTGAGTAATAGCTGCAGTCGTGATTTGCGCACTAATACACAAATACGGGGATTGATACCAATTCCTCGGCGGAGGTATGTCACCGCAGGAGTATTAATAAACACAATTTATGAGATACTTGTGGCGAGACAATTATAGATTGTGACTGTTATCAGAGGATGCGCGACCGGAGAACACAAGTTGCGAAGTGCTATGCTCGCACACAGCACACAACGGTGGCTGTTGCAGGCTAGGTGTAGCATCGGGCCTCTGATAGTTGAGGCCTTGGGTCAGCACTTACCGATGATAACAGAAGACACCATTCGCTTCGACGAATGACATTGAAATGTTTCTTTGGGGTGGCGGCAGGTGACGACGTTTTTGAGTGGTGTCCGTACGGAATTTGGGATCACAAGGGAGCACTGGTGCTGGGGAGGAAGTGGCTTCGGATGTGTTGGTCTCGGGTGTGTTTAACTTTGATTCCACTAAAAGTTGCAATCTGCACTAGAGACTAATTCAAATCAGAATCAATGAAGTCGATCCTCTTTTCAGTCTTATGATAAGAAAATGATGATTGGATAGACTGACAAGCTGTGCAACATCAAGGCAAATATGGCCCGAGTGCAACCGATCCAAAACAAAAGATCTCCTTCGGCGAACTCGTCATGATATCGCGAGATTGTCGGCACCCTATAAGGGACACTAGCCGCTGGAGAGCATGTCGCAGTTGCAAAAACACAGCTGGAAGCACATTCGGTCTAAGTACCATCTTGTTTCAATTTCTAGCAGTTTCTCATAGCTTTAGTCGCGATTGACGACTTCACTCTCTTCGGTCGATTTTTTTAAATAAAAAAGTGAATTGAACTGAATATCACTCCATTGTCTTGAAGCTAGCCTGTTCTCACTGAAGCCGTTCCGCGGAGATTGTAATCGATCATAAGGTTGTCCTCTATCCGAGCTGTCTAGCCCAATGGACCAAGTCCTCTCATTCAAATGTCGTCCCAGTAAGTTTCTCGAAATTCGAGAAATTGAACTACGGAGACGTGTACTTAATACTACTGATTTGCTCCGAAGTCTTCCTCTTCTTGGCTTCGCAAGTGCTTGTCAAGCAGAAGCTTCCGATCGTAATGAGCAACCAATTTGTTTAACATCGATTAACTGAGTCATTTCGGTTGTTTAAGCCTGTCTTTGACACCATTTTACAGGCTGGAGTGATCTCACCTCTTCTGGCGCATTCCGGGTTCAAAGAAGTGCAAGTTGCGAAAGCTGAACCAAGGCATCAACCAACAAGCCACACCAGCTAGCTGTCTCGATCTATCTCTTCGCCAATTACGTGCATCCCCTCAATCCCGAGCGTCCTCTGTTGCATTATTCCACTGTCACGGAGCGGATGGCTCTCGATGAATCCCAGTACGTGTTCTGGAATTTCATTAGATTCTCCACAGAATCTGGTTTCATTAAGTGCTCCCTGAGTCTGCCGTGCCCTGTTTAGAAGCCAGTTGGGGTACGGAGTTTGTCCTTGCTCATTTTGACACATGCCCTTAAACCTCTTTCGGTTATACTGGCCCAAGAGTTTCTTGGCCTGCTTCATGCCATGAGCTTTGTTCCAGGTTTGGGTCCTTTTTTCTAGTTCCCTGAATTCTTCTCAGAGGACATGATGGGGACCATGAAGGATTCCGATGCTCCTTTCCTAGCTAGATAGTCGGTCATTTCATTGCCCTCTATCCCCGTGTGGCCAGGTATCCCACAGAGCCTTACTCTGTTTCGCCTGGTCAATTCCTTGAGCTTCTGTAGGCATTCCCACATAAGCTTGGATTTGATGTTGCATGAGTCTAGTGCCATGATAGCTCCTCCACTGTGCGGAAATCAGAACGCATCTGTCTATGGCATCGATTTCTGCTTGAAAGTAGATGTTATTTCTGGCGGTTAGTGACTCCATGCAGCGTGCCCCCCTCTAAGCTCAGCAGCACCGCCGATTGTCCCTTGCTTAGGCCAAACACATTTAGGTGTTTGTCGAACCTTAGTACGCCGGTAAGTCGCCTGCAGTATTTTTCCAGTCAATTTTCTCCTCCTCGTGAAGAGGACAACCTCTGGTTTAAGAGGATTAACTGAAAGCCTATCTCTAGGACGCCAGTTGTCGATCATGTCTAGAGCCGCTTGCGCTTTGGAACACACAGCCGCTGGCACGACAGTAAAGCTACATCATCCGCATAGGCCTGGGCGTAGACATTAGAGCTATTAAGGGCGTAAACCAGCAGATAGGACGCCACCCTGAGGGCAGCCTCTATTTACCCCCGACATTACATACTGGCTACTGTCCTCATCCGCAATTATAGTTCTATTCATTAGCATTGCTTTGATCCATAACACTAATGATTTCTCTGCACCATGTTCTCTGGCCGAGTTGCACATGTCATCAAAAGTCGCATTGTCAAAAGCACCCTCTATATTGATGAAGAAGCTCCAGTGCGTTTTCTTCCCCATCGAGTGCACATTCAATTGATTAATTAACCTGATGGTCAACATTCTCAGTGACTCGGCAGAGGTGGTGTGTATCGAACCCGCAACCACCAGTGAAGGAACTGACTTACCTACTCACTGCGTAGCGACGTCCACTTGACTAGGGCATCAACAGAATCAAACTAAAAGTGTAGCTATCCAGGCCGAGCGGGTTGGTATCATCATGGGACATTGCCTCGGGACATTCTCTTGCAAATTAAACTAAATTAGAACAAATCCTTATTATTTACTTATCAACTGACTTAGAACTAATCTTAAACCGAATATGAAACCTCGTTTGTGCGAAAAGGAGGTCGACCATAGACCACACGATAGCAGGTGTTCATTCCAACATCGATGTCGCGCCCGATGTTAATCATTGTTTGTCGATCGCCGCGTTCCCGCATGTGTGGGTTTCACTTGTATTTATCTGACTTGCGACTTATGGAAGGTGTTAGTCTGAGCGATATCTGTCTTCCCCCGTTAACGATCATGGTCCACCCGGCTTGCTGCTTTCAGCCGATTAGACCAAGCTGTCCTTCGTCCGCAATCACTCGCTCTTTAAAGAAGGAATGAGATTCGATCCACCAAGAGCCTCCTACTTGATGACTCTGTTTATACGCTCGATGTGGCCAAGCCAGTGTAGTTGACTGATGTTTGCCCTCCAGTTCGGTAGGACTCCACACCTTTGCATGGCTCATAGAGTTCGTCGTCTCTTCCAGTCACACAGCCTTGAGGACTACCTGGTCTTGAGCTAGTTCCCACTGACACAAGTCGAAATTGCAATTCCTTTGCTTTTAATCGGGTCGCTCCATAATAAGTCACTAAGCGCTTGCCGTTTTTTCGGATAAGTAAACGATGTGGCTTTCACGAAACCACAGATTGCCGTAAAACTCCTAATTGCCTCATGATAATTCTGCCTCGGATATGGAAAAAGGCATTGATGGCAACACTTAGTCCGTGACGTGGCATCACTGAGGACCATGACGGTCTATGTGAGGCTCAGTCGCCATTCCTAACCTAGCCCTCCTCAGCGTTGGTAGTCTCCATCTCAATGCCCTTCTTTGATAAGTCGTCTGCTTTGCAGTTACCTGAACCAAGGACTGTCTGCACAAAGTTACCTCTTCAACCCAGACCCAGCACTTAAAGGCAGTGTGAAGCTTTTCAGTCGCATTTTAGATGCAAACATTGAGCGGGCTTGCCGTCCTAAATGATCCAACTGGTTGGTTGAACTCATCCGGAGCTCTATGCCTTCTCCCCCCTCTCCATACCATTACTTCAACAACCCCAACCGAAACAAGTCCGATATCACTCGGTGAACGAAAAAATCCAATTAACCATGAAAGAAAGAAAAATAACACGAAGCACATGGGTGTGCTGCTCTAGGTCTTCGGGAGTACCGCAGAAGTCCTTTCTCTTTTCGATCCATCGAACAGAAACACCATTCGCAAGTGAGAACCAAACACCACCGCGCCGTGCCGCCACTGGCTAGAGCTAGAACCTGCAGCACCACAAAACGCGCCACAAACGCATGGCCACCAACACGTCGACTGTTTCAAGGTTTCAATATCATTTGATCCAAAGTAGAATGCTGCAGCTGGCTGCCATGTTCCATGTTGTTACACTTTGCAACGACCTTCATACGCCCATTATTACAAGTTTTATAGTCATTTAAATTTTTCTTTCATTTTTTTCCAAACACAGTTGCCGAAGACTTAATGCGGCGCGGCATTACAGCGTTTGTGACTGCTGAATGCACAAGAGGCAATTAATTTCATACGGATACCGAGTCCTGGACTGGGAGTTCCCCTCTCTGCAAGGCACTCACATACGCACTGCGCACCCTCTCGTGGGGGGGGGGGGGGGAACTTACGTTTTCGTTTATTCACTTGTTGCCGCCCGCTGCTGGTGTGGCACTTTGCGACGCAAACATGTGGGAGTGACGGTAGTCGTCAATCTGATGAATGCGCGCACACACACACACACACTCACACAAACGCGCGCTTGCGGAGGGCCTGATGATGTCAATATACGGCTGAAGCACCCGTAATGTGTCACTTATTATCATCGTTGGAGCAAACATACGCCTGACTTGATGGCGCACGAGAACACAAGTGTTCTGTTGTTGTTCTGTGTTCTCAAGGCTCTGCGCGCCCCGAACAGACGTCGCATCGAGTGAAAGAAGCGAAAGAAGAAAAACAAAAATTAATAAATAAACTGTACGGGCCTTAATTAAAATCGATTCGCTATGCAATCAGACTGGAAGATAAGACGTAATCACAGTTATTTAATACTTGGCTTGACTGTGTGTTTGCCGACAGCCGAGGATGTTTGCACAGTTGAAGCAGCAGACGCTTGACAATCGGCAGATGAATTGTTGCTCTGTCGGAAGATTGCCTTCTCGGAGTTTTTTTTTTTTGGAATTTGGTCAGGGTTTTAGGGCTGTTGTGCTGAATTTTCAGTTTATGCGACTGTAGTCGAGGCCTTTACTTTCGTGGAGGATATTCTTATTCGTCAATTGAACCCAGAAGCTTCAAGCTTAGGTTAGGTTAGAGTGGCTGACAACTGGTAGACAAGAGTCACACTTAGGCCAGCGGAGACCAGTTGTGGTAACCCGTGGCTCTTGTCGAACCTACTTAGCAAACCAGTCGATTCTATTGACTAAGCTATACTGCTTAGTTCGACCGGGTTATTGAAGCAGACAGACAAGGAAGATGCAAAATGGTTTCCTCCTCCTCCTCATCGTCTCTGTAGATTCTGCAGAAGTCGTTGTACAGTAGACTCAGTATGAAGGCGTGAGTTCCAATTGTGTTTCTTTCAATCACTTTTCTAGCGAATTCGTCAGCTTCACGGTTCTCTGAAATGTCACAGAGTCCCGGTAATTCAGGGCGGTTTTTGAATTGAATGTGACTGCATCCAGCGATTAGATTGCTGCCAACGATTTGTGTAGTTGATACAGCTCTTCTTCCTTTCCTGGCTTCTACTTCTTCTACTGACCTACCTTAACCGTCTGATATTACATTGGTTTTTAGCGAGGACAAGGCTTCCTTAATCGCTATTCCTTCTGCCTGAAAGACGCTACAATGATATCGTAGTCGGAATGAGTTTAGTTGTTGAATGTTTAGTTCTTTCGAAATAGACACAATCACCCACGCATTCACCCATCTTCGATCCATCTGAGAAGATTCGCAGAGCATCGTCCAGCGCCTGTTGCTCAGACACCCATTATTCCCCTTCTCTAGGAGGAGTTTAGGTCTCATGACATCGGTGCCTTCGGGTATGGATCCATATCTACCTAGGATAGGGGAGTGTCCAGAGCGAAGATCTTTTCAGATATTCAGAGATTTCAGTCTGATCGCCGTGTTGGCCGCTGTCTGCCTGCCGTTTAAGTCTGTGGGCGGAAGATTGAGGAGTATGTTAAATAACCAGAGTGTTACTCTGTTAAGCGCCAGTTATAGACTGGTTGGTGGTTCTTCAGTTCTTCTGTCCCCAGTAAAGCAGAGCAGTAAGTAAAACAAACTGTTACGTCTGAGTTTTAGAATCCTCATAACAACTGAATCGAAACCAGTGAGGAGTATTAGAATAGTATTTGCTGTCTGATAGCCAGTCTTCCTTGTACAGAGAGTTCGCTCAACTGTCAAGCGCTACACCGGGCGAAATGTGAAAAAAAATGGATTCAAATTTGGTGGACTTGTATTCAAGGAAAGTAAATTCAAAATTGATAAGTCCTTTGTCAGGGAAGAAAGTCCAGAATTTCACATTCTGTTAGGTCTTAGAAATGCTACAAGGACTGCATTCGGTACTCACCACCTAGCCATCGATTTCAATCATACATTAATGCCAGCTCTTAGCATTCCTGGCGAATTCATCCGGTTCTGCTGGGTGATGACGGAGAGCTCTGACATCCTCATCAAGCACAGTCACGAATTCACCGAGACTTTCAAAGGTTTTAGGTAAGGGCACGTGCTAATAATTGAGCGACTTCTTCAACATAATTCCTGAGAGGATCGCCCAAAATTCGCTGACCAACACTAGAGGCGCGATATTAGGGTCCGTACACCTCTCAGTACCCGGGGATGACACACTGATGCGATTGGTCGAATGCAGTGCATCGTCAATGAGGCGTATACTGTGATTGAGAAGGAATCGGCTACATTGGGTCTGGAGGTTAACAAGAGCAAACAGTGCATGGTTTTTTTTCGGCCATAATGTCACAATGGACAGCTGAGGTTTATGTGCTTCAGAACTTCGTCTCTTCCACCTATTCGGCGACCACAAATAACGACATCAGCACAAGATCTGTAGTGTGAAGCGAAAATGTCAGAGTTCTCCGTCATCATCCAGCAGAATCTAACAATTTGAACCAATCGCTGTTTTTCGTTTCGTTGGGCTCCAAAAGCAATTAATTAATACAGGCTCCTCCTGCTAGGCTAACTTCGATCGTTCGAACCTTACACTACTTCTCAGAGTGATGATCAGCTGATCCTAAGCTGATCGGAAAGCCCTTGTAGTGTTTTTGAGAAAAAAAAACTTCTGCATGTGATCCTTTCATGTTTGCATCCTGGTCATGTTTGTTCAAAAAGTATAAAAACAATTCGAGTACGCTTCCCTTTAAAACATACATAAGTTAGCTTTTGTGGCGGTTGGAGGATGAGATGCCATCATGAACTCTGCGGACTGTACACCGATGTGGGTCTTGCCATGTGTCTATCGATCCAACGCATAAGTTGTGAATCTAAGGAGCAACTCAGACTCTTAGCGCGTCGAACAACACAAGAGTGGTCGTCCACGATTTAGGAGGTGCAATCTGTTGCATCGGTTCATACTTAATGACTTAATGAAAGGCGAGGTGTCCCCAATTCGCTTTAAGGCATAAACACATCCATCTCCCTCAACTGTCTAAACATGGATTAAGGGGCACCAAATGCCTTTGCAAGCTTGTGCTTTTATGTGTCTTTCCCCTCATCCTCTGTGCTATTTTTTAACACTCGATAGGCAAGTGTTTATCTTAGGCTTTAACCGCAAGGCTGTATTTTTAGATGGAATTATAAGAAGTCAGCAATTGATGGAGAATACGAAATTAGATTTTTTTTATGATGTGTGCGCTTACTTAGTGATCAACATGAGGTAGTAACCTTGTTGACAACGCTTAAGTTATGTTAATATTATTTTAAATTTAATTAAAGAAAAAATAAATAATTTATTTCGCAATGATATTACTTCTACATAGGGTAATGTCACACCGTGTAGGGAAAGGTTGCAAAGTCTATAATGAGCAGACAAATTTTAGAATAAGAGTAAAAAAAGGCATTTTTTTTTTGTCGGAGGTTTTTGAACTCTACACTAAAGCGCTCAGACTCAAAAAACTGTTCTATTGTACTAGCAAGCAGCAACCTACATTTAATGAAATTTCATGGTATTCCGGAGGAATAACAGCAGACGATACTGTGGTGCGGAGCCTACATCATGAGCTCTCACCTGATCAGCACCAAATAACTGCCACTTGATCCGAGCAAAGGCGGGACTGTAGCAAGGGAAGTGCTCTGCAGTGTCGTCGTCTTCTCTACAAGCGTCCCAGAGGGTTTCGTTGCTTAGGCCAAGCTCATTTAGGTGTTTGGCGAAGGTGTAGTGGCCCGTTAGTACTTTTCTGTTAGGAGATAGCAAGAATGCCGCGGATTTCTTACAGACATTAGGGAGCATGCACTTGGTTTGTCTACATCCTGGAGAGTCATGCCACCTCCGGTTGTGCTCTCGAGAAGCCCAGTCATCGATGGAAGCCCTAACCGAGCACGCGGGTAGTCCCAACGGAGGTTCGGGTCCTAAGAGTATCTTCTCTGATCCCTGTCTAGCAAGTTTATCGGCGATCTCATTACCCGTGATCCCGTGGTGGCCCGGGACCCAGACAAGTCTTAGCGTATTGAACCTGCCGATCCAATTTAGAGAATACTTGCATTCTTGGACTATCTTGGAAGTGGTTAAAGGATTGAGTAGGGCCTTAAGCACAGCTTGACTGTCGCTACAGACACAAATACTTCTCCCCTTCCACCTGTTCTTCACAATATAGTTCGTGACCATTAGGATCGCATAGGTTTTCGCTTGGAAGACCGACGCAAATTTACCTAATGAGGTGAACAGAACTATCTCTATCCAATCCATCCTTTGCTCCTTCTTTTGATGTGAAAGTTCCCAGTTGTCAAGCGCTGCCTATTTTGCACTGATATCAAAAAAAAAAAAAAAACGGAATATTTTTCATTTTCGGACATACTGCCTCTGACCTCTTCGCGAATACTTCACAAATGTCATGACAGGCAATTAATTTCACGTCGAATATCTGCATCTCTCGCATTTGTCACGGACATTCATATGCACCGTCGAATTCACGCGTTGACGTCACTCTTTTATTTCACAAGTAATCTGGCGAACGGCAAAACAAATTCAAAGAAGCGACCTTTGCACACATCACCTATCTGTTGTTCGAAGTTAAAAATGTATTGCATGCATATTTGTTTTTTATTTAATGATTTTTTGGTAAGAAAAAAAAAAAGAAACAAAAAAGAAAACGAAGCATGAACATGAAGTGACAACAGATTTATGATCCATTCTATTTTCTGACTTCCCCCCTGGTGACCCCGTGAGAGAGTGTTTACAGAATGACTGTGTATGTTTATTTGATTCACTAATACCAGGGAGAGAGTGAGCGAGAGGAGTGGAAGAGACTAAGCGGAAGCTGGGGACAAAGGCGTTAAATCTTTGGGTTTGATGTGCAGCAAAACACAAATAATCACGTAGAGACGAGTATGCGACGAGAGAGGCAATGTATGCTAGCGTCTTGGTGATGGCATGAGGGGCAATCTTTGTCTTTGTGTCCAACGATGTGCTGCAGTAGCAAAATTAGTTCTTATTGTTTGACCATCGAGTGCAGCGTGGGGCAGTAATGGACTGAATTGAACTACTTCTGAGAAGTGCAGAACGAAATTCAATTTATCCCATGTCGAAATTGGAAGATTTGATTTCGGTTTGCTGCTAATTCCAAGAACGCCTACGAATTCCGAGTGCTCATGGCCCTAATTGGTGGATGGTCCTTCCCAATTTCCGATTCTGCCAGAATGAGGAGGGAGTGTAGGAATCGTCTCGTGTAGTTAACAATTTAGGCCGGCCATGTAGAGCGCGTGGAGGATACAGTCCGAAGAGTCCTCGACTCCCCGCGGCAGTTGGACAACAACCACGTGAAGGACCTCAGTCAACTTACTTACTTCACAGGCCGACGACCCATGGAGGGAGTGAGCCTAAGCAATAGCAATCAGCTGCCTTCCATCGATGACAGCCCCAACTTGGCGTTCGTAATTGAGAACAGCTAACTTCATTTGAGGCCTACGTCCATTCCGGACTGAAGCGCGATCAGAAGGCTTTCATTGGATTGTATTCATTGACGACATGGGTGACCTTGCAGGCTTGTGGACACATCATTTTCATTGAGAGCTGCCTTAGCACCTATTTCTGTCCTGTAATGGTGACGTACATCCTCCCAGCCACCATAAAAGTTCAGAGCTGTTTTGCACATCTTATCTCTCAAAAAGTCAACAGCTGTCACTCAGCTGACGCTATCCGACCGGAAGGGAGTCTATGATCGCATGACAAACACAGTGGCGTAACCGAGCTTTTAAGTACGCTCTGTTGACACAACCAAATATAATGCTCCCTCGACTGAACCTCCATCTGACTGTGCTTTGTCTGATTTACTTCTCTCTTATCACGGTGATAGCTGATCGAGGCAATGCACATTATTCCCGATCGTTGATCTTGCAGCAAACTGCATTGTAATCACTAAACCCACACCGGAAGAACACACACGTGTGCTCGGAGATAGACATCGCAGTCAGTTCCCCTAAGTCAGCGAGGGCAGTGCACTCCTGCAGTTTTGTGCGTCATAATGAGAACTGACAAAGGCTGTCATCTAAACACCCTCCGAACAGGATAATTGCTCGCACTGACCCTTTTGTCTCATCATGCGACTAAAGCTGACTAGTTCGTGTTTTTTGGAACAACAAAAGAAAGTTGTAAACACTCTTGTTTGACTTGTTTTATTTCTGTAAGCTATCATATCCATCAACAACAGATCTATTTCGATCGCAGTGCATTAACAATCGTTTACTTTGTATCTTTTCAGGTATGTTTCCGGTATAATAAATCATTTCGTCGATAAATTTTGCAGCAAGCAGTAAGTAATTATGTTCGCTTTTACGTCAACTTCACTTCGAATCACATTCTTTTCGCGTTTTACGAGCGCTCGTACGATACG
Source organism: Eristalis pertinax (assembly GCA_907269125.1). NCBI lineage: Eukaryota > Metazoa > Arthropoda > Insecta > Diptera > Syrphidae > Eristalis > Eristalis pertinax. The sequence continues at coordinate 45,749,634 of OU026148.1, read as the reverse complement.
TATCGCGACCAGTCAGATGGGAGTGCTGAAAATGAATAGACTTTAACAGCGCTCGAAATACTCGATCTTAATGTGCGATCTGAACGCTATCGGCTGTGAAAATAATTGCTGCTCAAAACTGATCGTAAAAGGGACATTATTTCCCACCATTTTTAGAATGGTCGATAGAAATGCGTTCTGACCTGCAAGTGGGTCGTAGTGTGTTTGCAAGGAGAAGAGAAGGGACAAGCCATGCTGGTATTTCAATGCTTTCAAATCCTTGGCGTTTTTATGGGAGCGCCATTTGCTTTGTTATCTCCGCCACGTCGGGGGCTATGCAATGCTGTGCACAAAAGTCGGTCAAGATGTCAATCGCACAGATCTTTCCAGGAAGGTAGGTTAGGGTTGCTGTTGGAGTGCACTTAATTCATTGTACGGGCACTTGGATTGTTTTGGTGTGATCCGAATGGACTTCTGCTGCGCAAGCAACTCGGAGCTGACGATGTAGCGGTGGTGGTCTGTGATGAGTGCGCTGCGTAGATCGCTTGAGTCGTTGAAGAAGTGAGCACCCACGAGCTTATATTTGCGAGACATCAGAACTTGACCAGAGCAAAGGAGATGTTGCGCACTTTCGGTCCATGCATCGTCCATGCAAGCTTCTCCAGAAGTCGTAAAAGGTATCTCCCAGGAGACAATGTCCTGTAATGACACATGACCACATTGCCTTTGTATGATCTGTTGATAGAGAGCAGTTGTATAGGGCGATTAAGATCCACCTTGTCGTCCACCCAGTTCGTCTTGGAGGCTTGGCATGTGCCACTCGTCAGCTGTCTTGCGTTGATCGATTCGGTTACATGCCTTCCAGACAGTAACCAGAGATTGTAGGTCTCAAGGGGTATCCCCTATCTGTCATGGGCAACAGAGTCGCTGTTTGCCTGATACCTTGTCTGCTTCCAATTTTTCTGGGATATCTCTATGCCATGACACCCTTCAGCTTTCTCATTTATATGTAGGCAACAGTTTGATACAGAGCTGATTAGCTGATGCCACCATTCAGTGTGGTCCTGGAGCATGTTTGTGAAAGCATGAGCCTTGCACTAGCAACACTAACAATTGTTCGTACACACAACAAACTCCCGCTCTCGTAGTCACATCCGTGAGCTTCACCCTCAACTGACCCCAATGCCTTCAATGTTAAATGCCCGGCTCGCCTCTGGACTCATGTCAAACTCCTAGTCCATTCTTTGACTGTCGCTTTGAATAGATTTCGATGATTGATCAAGTTGCTGCGACTCTTCTTGCGGACCACGCATTCGACGCTATGCATGTTTGTGTTTCTTTTGGTCGTTGTGACTGTAGATCGGGTCAGTTTTGTGTTTCAGAATCTATGTCTTTTACCATAAGTCTTGAGGGATCTAGGAGTGTCCTATAGCTCGTCTGTTTAGCCCATGAGCGCAGGTACTTGTGCTAGAGCCCGTAATGGACCTAGGCACAGTTTCTACATCAACCACTTGTGTTGGGCATGCTGTTTCTTCATCAGCTGAGGAAACCTAAAGTTTTATGCTAAATTCGAACCAAGAATTTGGCGAAGGTGCTTGAAAGCAGCTGTATTCCCCGAGCGTTGTCAGTGAATCGAGGGGCGGGGACGTCAAGAAGTGAACATTTGTTATACATGAAGCACCTACCTTGGGTACAGTAGGTGCTCCATGCACAACATACCCACGCTTTGACGGTGCTCACAAACCACTTGGCAGCGCACTTTGTTTACAAAAAGTTAATCAAAGTAAAGAAGAACTATGTTATCTTCGAAATTAATGCAATAAGGTCGTTAACATTTACTCGGGTGTACCCTGCTGGGCAACAGATTAAATGTTAAATGCCTTCGCACTGACATTTGATAAGCCCCTCTGTTGCCTATCAACGCCCCAGCATGTGGTCATGAGAACTGCAACGGCTTTTCGGTAAGTCAACATGAAGTTACGTGAACAGTGTTCCATTAGGCCTTTCTATGCATATCTTTGCATATTAGTCCAATCATGTCTTTCGATAGTGCGATGTTCTTGAACTGAAACCAGAACCATCTAGAGAGAATGTATATCCAACTAGTCGTACATCCAATTGGGTTTGAATGTTTGTGAGGCTCTAGCTCCTAAATGGCTGCAGACATTTTGGTCGAGCGTGGCAAATATACTGCCAATGTCCTCAATTTGGAAATACTTCGCTTTTCCCCTATGGAACTTGGATTTAGCCACTACATGGTGCATGGTATCTGAATACCCTTTTAGGGTGAACTCATATCAACACTGCTGCTGTGCATGCTGTGTAATGTTAGTTGTGCAGGCACAAGCATGATGTTGAAATGAATTCGAAGAAATTCGGATACCAAATATACACATTTTGAGTCCGGGCTTAGAGGGGAATTTGAACTTAAGTCTATCGTAGTTTTCATATAATTTGTAGCCGATTTTAATTCATTTTTACAACCATTACATTGATTTAGTACACTGTTTAATTTTTCATAAATAAAAGATTTGGTTTATGGATACCTCCTTGGGTTATCATGTCCTTCCATATAAGGCCTTCACCTTGGATGTGATCTTGAGTAGTAACTAAATGGGAGAGAAGATCTGAAGAAATGAATCTATTTTCGTTACTTACCACATCTTCGGCTTGAACACCAGCTCCCATATCGGCTTCTTGTTCAACAAGGCGTACCCCGTTTGCACATCTGAAGTAAATCTTGCATTCCTACAGACTAATTGGAACTTAAATGATACTTCAACTCTCTGTAAGATCGGATGATCATAGAGACCTCAGTATCCTGATTTAGTCCGTAGGTAAGGACATACTCTGCTTCAAACTTCTCTTTCAGGCATTCGAAAACCAAAAATTATGGCGTAATGCTAAACAAAATACTTCTCTGAAGAGGAAGTTAGTTGCATCGTTGACCAAACCGCATTTTCCGCACAATGCATTGAATATTGTCCAGTATCTTCTTCTGCACATCGATCTCCAGTTCAATAGCTGCTTTGTTACTAAAAGAGTGACATCACAGACTCAACCAATAAAAAAGTGGGGCGGGAACATATAACATACCTATTATTATGTTTATCATGATGAAGAACCATGCGATAGGTGTTACCACCATCGACAGCAAAAGCATGCGCCACAAATGTGACAATGTACGTTTAAGCCCCAAGCTTCACCCCACAATCTACCTCGGACATATTCCAGCCATCTCCTCCTACCGTCATAGGCTCCCGCTTTGTAGTCCCACATCTCTGCAATCGGGCACGAATGTGAAAATGTGTCAAAAGGAGACATACACGAAATGATGAGAATCAACAAGAAGTCTATTGAGTAGACCCTGAATATTGATCGACAGTCAGGCAGCACTCAAAGCACTTCAATTAAACGCAATTAAGTTGAAAATGGTGCACAATTGAGTTATGTCCACTCGCTACAGGACCTTTGTCTAAACAAAACCGTCACCCTAGACTGGGTCCCAGGGTACGAGGTAGTTCAAAGCGAAGTCTCACAATTCCGACTGTGTCCCCATCGAATCCCCCATAAGGTTGTTCTTCACTCAATTTCGTATTGAACTGCTAAAAACGACCAGCAATGCATGGAATAGCTGCGGACGCGGCATTGTTTATAGGTGCGTCAACTTTGTTGTTCTGTGGTTCGAGCAAAGTGGGGCTACGTGCACACAAGCTGCCCAACAATTTCTTCTGTAATCAGTCTTCAAATGCGCTTGAACAAATTCGTAGGACTAAGTAGAATTCGTGGCCCCCATGTGCGTCGACTTTTCACAAGAAACTTTCACAAATCACGGATCTACCTCTCTGCCACCTATACCCGTCCACGAAGATCTTTTCAAAGTTCAGCGTTCGCAGTTGGCATAAATGTGTAGGTCCCCTTCCAAAGAGCGCTCACCACGAGTGGTTGCTGTTAGAAGTTAAGCCCACGTCCACCTCGGACTGTGACATGAGTGAATTGATGGCCTTCTGGACTGGTCGTCACCCGAACCACGGTACAGCATTCTGGTGGGAATCATCACGGGCCCCACTCTCTTGGAGGAAAAAGTCAAAGTCTGGTGCAACTCCTCTGCCTTGACCGAATCCAGACACTGGACACCAATTCACTACGTCAGTCTTTAAATTTGCACATGCTTCTGGAACGTTTGCCTTCGATAAGAGCGCGGAGATCAACAACTAGGTTTACTCTTTGGCTTGGTCTACGCCAGCAACCCCTAACCCACCATCGAAGTAAGCAAATTTAAAATCAAACACAGAACCCAGACAACTATTCTGCCACACCAACGACACATCACCGCGCCAAGGCCACTCTGCACCGCTGCACCGCTATTTGCATTATCTATGTTAAGTCAATATTATAGGCCAATTTATGTAATTGTATTGCAAAGCAATTACATTATTTATTGGCTGTTTAACAGGCTCCAGGTGCCCGTGCAGGCGCATGACATTTCTGAAAGCATCTCGCACGAACTTATGACTTTGCTGGTAACCTTTAAGATCGCAATCCGAACCGACCATTAGCTGTGAAAGAAGTGACAAGGCGAATGCGCCTCACCGTGTGCCCACATGAAATTTATCATTCGTAATTCAATTAAGTATGCATGGCAAGATTGTAATCACCCCCCGGTGTGTCGGCGTCAAACGGATGAATTTACGATCTAAATCGGAAGCGGGATGCGATGTGATGTGATCGCACTGAAGGTGGTGTTGCAGAGGGGGAGCTCTGACGATCTGTAGAAAGAAAGACATCTGTGGACACTGTTGGGAATGAGAGGCGATCGAGAGGTAGTTGGGTTGAAACTGATTATTGACTTATGTCATTTGGGGTCTAGACGATTCTGAAGATGTTGCATGGTAGAAATGTGAGTTGCATCACATGCCAGAGCAAAATTCTTCTTGGCACGATCTGTCTTCTGTCTCATTTCGAAGATTTGGGCTTAGTAAGCAGTCACTTTAATGCGGCGCCTCGCATTCTGCTGTGTTTTCCTTGACGAACTCGAACATTTGGGCCAAAGCCTATATCCTGTGATCGGTTGATGGATTAAGCCAAGCAAGTTTTAAGCAAAATGCCGTCTCTTTTCAGTTCAAACGATAGAGGGCTTCCTTCTACCCTTTGTTTCGTCTTCATTTCACTTCATCTCGGCTGTCCCTATGCCAAGTTGGAGCTATTGGCTTTGAATTGTTAATACAGACGTGCGGTGGATGTGGTTCATTAGCACACATGTTCAACGCTCGTCAATGGGGTTCAATGTTGCCGATATTGAAGCGGTAAGCTAGGGCAAACGCTGTCTTCTAGAAGGGACACACAACACCGACGACGTGACCAGCACATCATAATGGGCAGCTACACCCTTTAGCTGACAACAGGTCTTACAAGATGGACCCATCCACTGAGCTGCCCTGAGAGTCTATGTGAACAGTTGTTATTGCTTTGTTTTTGATTTCTGCCCACGTGGAGCTTTTTGCAGACTTGTGGAAGATTGTGACATAGAAGTTGGTGACTGTGTCGAATGCGTGACATTTTTTTCTCATAAATTTTCAACTTTGAGCGAGTTCATTCAGATGAACCCAAAGTACATGCTTTGAGTACGCAAACAACTTGACATGCGAATGGTTGCAACCAGTAGAAGGGACAGTTATCTGGTTCCCTTAGTTAAAACCAACTTTTTCTCCGACAGTCCGGTACAAGGCAGCCTAAAATCAAGCAACGAGTCATTCCGATTCAGGCGACAAGCCAATTTCTGTTAACATCATCTTGCAACTTGAATGGGAAACAAACTATAATACGCCTTAGCGTGGATCCGACTAGAAAAGCACTGGACAATCCTTGGGACTTCGGTTTGCTGAGACATCTCCTCACATTCAAGCCCAAAAGGCTTTTATTCTGCTAATCCTGCCATATTGAGCCGAAAGCTGGACGATAACCAAAACAGCAGAGCTGATTCTTGGTGCCTTCGAAGGAAAACTTCTGCGTCGGATATATGGTTCTGTCCTGCGAGGAAGGTGAATAGAAAAGAATGCACAACCGCGATCACTTTGAGCTGATCCAAGATGTGGATGTACCCCGAAGGCCAAAATCCATCCGGACTCGGTCATGTCGAGCACAGGGATACCAATGGTCCACCTAAGAGAGTCGGCGGATCCCTAACTTTTGGTGCGGTTGGAGAGGATAATCGAATCCGGTGTAAAAACCAAGTGATCGTGGCTCTAAGACAGCTTGGTCTTGATGACTAGATGCAGCGTGCCCAGGACTGTGAATATTGGAAGTCACCCATTACTGAGGCTATCGCAGACGACTAACCGTGTCGCAGGCCTGATGAGTAAGTACGTTCCAACAATGACAAGTAGGTAGGTAGGTAGGTGATAGGGTGCCCTGTCGGCCTTAGGTCGTGGCGCACTTAGACCAACGTGTTGGGTCCATTGTGCCCTTGTTTGGGATGGTTTACCACCGTGAGACCTACTTTAATGCCAAAACCAACCAACCAATCAACACCGCTTAAGTCATCCAGCTCTACGAAGAAAGGCTTTCCCAGGAACTACCTTCTTTTAGTAGCTAGGGCTTGGCAATCGCAGAGCAGATGTTGATTAGATTCTGTTTTTTTTCTCATCTCCGCAGTTTCTGCACCGCATTGCATGTGGACCTATGACACAGTAGCCGATAAGGACTCGTATTAGCATCTGTACATCCTTGCGATTAATACCGATCAGTGATCTCTTATTGCTCATCGTCGGCCGTAGAGCGCTCGCCGGTGCTCCAATACTCAGGCTAGGCTATCGAGCTCTGGCTGTATCTAGGGCTTGGCAAAGATGTGAGCTGATCTCTTCTTCGACGATCCCATCTGATCTGATTCCTAATCGCCTTTAGATGATTCAAAAATGTCAACAATCATTGCCATCATGGCCATATCCGAAGCCGGATCTTTCACCTATCATCGTTCAAGCCAAGTGAAAGATTCTGCCGACTCTGACCTTCACCGCCCGTCTACCGTCTACATTCTGGCCAAATAATTATTTTCAGAAATATCTCTTGGCGTCGCCTGCACTCGTTATCGCGAACTATGTTCACTTCCTCGTCAAGAATCTACCATCGCTGCTGAAAGCGAAATCACACGAGTCACTTTAGAACGAGGTCAACTCACGAGACTGCATTAATTTGATGGAATGGAATCAACGCCACGCAATCTAGATAAATGGTTGTGCGCTCAAAGCGATCACGGAAACACTGTCTGTGGGTGAATAGGACTGCGCTCAGATTGGAGCTGCTATCAGCAATCTGTGACTAGGACGTTCACTAAGGCGATGTTCAATGAGCTAACTTGCAATATTTCTTCAAGTTTGAAGGGCACTCGAATGGATGATTTTAGTTCTGAGTCCCCTGAGCCAAAGAAAGTGCAAAGGTTCACTTGTTCTCCAGCAAAATGGCTCCACTTCGATGCCCAGACTAGAACCGAAAAACTCTAGTTGCTTGACATGAACACCTTGAGGCCCGCCTTGCGAGACAAAATCTCATTTCAGTGCCAGAGTAAGCCACTTCCCCAGCCGTTCAACATTCATGATCAGCATGACCAAGAGTTCTAATTACCGTGGTGAACAAAAAAAAAAACAACACTTAACAGCTGGGACGTCGTTAAGGCAACAAAAACAGCCGCTAAATTGCCTGCCTGATCAGGTGTGACTAGTTACTCCTGCAGCTAAGGGGTCAAGACAATAAACTGCCAGCGGATTGTGCCCGAGTCCGTCACCTTGTTGTCGATAAGCGAGACAATAAAATTCTTTAGTTGAATATGCAATTAAACACTTTTTTAGCCTTCGTTACGGGTTTGACAATACCGTCTTGGCTGGTTCCTGAATTGCGTTGGCAACTCGATCGTTCAAAACCTGGCGATGGGGCGTTGCTGGGGGGGTGTGGGACGACGACGATTGCGTTTGGGGTTAGGGAAGTACTGTTATTACAAACTGGGAACGAGTTGTCATGTCATGCTCAGAATGATGATGTCATATGGAGTGCGATGAATTCTGTGTTTAATTGAGTTGTTTTAAATTGCCCCACTAACGTTGTCGGTTAATGAGAAGACATGTGTTTTCGAGTCATCGTCGAGAGGGATAATTTCAATACAGTCATTCGACTTAATTATATTCCAAGCAGGATTAGATGTTGTGATTTCTAGGGACCTGACCATATTGGATGCAACGATAGTTATGTTTACTAAGCAGAAATGCTCCGATGATAATAACCACATAGCTTAGTTTCGTTAAGTTTCGTTGAATTATTTTAAGTTTCATTAAGTTTCGTTGGACTGAAGACCTAACTAAGCAGAAATGCTCCGATGATAATAACCACATGGCTCAGTTTCGTTAGGTTTCGTGGAATTATTTTAAGTTTCATTAATTTCGTTGAACTGAAGACCTAACTAAGCAGAAATGCTCCGATGATAATAACCACATGGCTCAGTTTCGTTAGGTTTCGTTGAATTATTTTAAGTTTCTTTAGACTGAAGACCTAACCATATTGAATGCAACGATACTTAAATTAACTGAGCAGAAATGCTCCCATGATAATAACCATATCGTTCAAGTTTCGTTGAATTATTTTAAGTTTCGTTAAGTTTCATTAATTTTTGCATACTGAAGTGGGAATCGACTATTGGTGCTGTAATATAATATATAAATTCATAGACGCAACCATCGCTTGGAACTTTTAGATTTAACGATGATTCCGGCTACTTTTTGTTCAATTCGAGTTCGAATAAGGGAGAGTTCTCTCGACCCGACTCTTGGGAGGCCCTTGTGGTCTTCATGAAATCTTCGTACCTGAATTGATGGCGACTGGAGCAGAAGTGTTAACAGCCAACAGGCAGTACAGCCACAAGAACCTGACCAGACGCCTACTTGACCATCGTCTAAGGTGGCTACACATAATGATGTGAGCTAGAACTTTACTCTGCCGAGAAGAATGAAAGAGGACGATCGCGCATACAAGTGGAGAAAGGACTCAACCAAATCAGTGGCAGCCCTGCGGTGCACTCTAGTGGAGCTATTGTTGTCATCTATGTCCTCACTGAACTGTAGCTCCATTCGAAAGAGATGCACAAATTTGATGAGTGCCTGCATTCGCCACCTTATTTAGTGGCACCACATGTGTTCCCCTCCTAGTCAAACCCTCTCGCTTAGTATGGAGTGCCGCCTCAAAATTGCCCAGTTGGCATAGCGAAACTCGCTTTCTCTTTTAAGTCAACTCACAAGAACGACTTCAGTCAACCTCGGACCTTCTCTCTTGACAACGCTTCCAAATAGGTCCATTAACCGCGAAATACACCCAAAAAAAGCGAGTAGCAACCTGCTTAATTGGTTGTACCCCGCTCCAATGATTCATTCGCTCATTCAACTGACTCATCCAAAGCTGCAGTGTGTGACCAGATGTGACCCTGTAACATTCGAGACCCTTCTCCATCATTCAATGTCGGTCGCCGAGTCCTCTTTCTTTGTTGCACATCTCACCTGTATCTTGCAGAACGTTGGCCAATTACGCTCAGATTTTGGTTGTCATAGCATTTCTCAGAACCACACATCGGTACGCACCCCTAACCACGTCTGTTTCCATGCCGCCGCCGAGCAATTAACCTCGACTGGTTCAATTCTCCGACGACAAGAATCCACTGTTTCCAGGCGATTCGATCGACAAGTACGACTACCAGTGATTGAGGCTTTCGGCCAACAGCTGCAGCAAACAAGTGGCCGCACACACTCACAAACCATCCAACACCCAGCGACGCAGGCACGGAGGCGCATTCTCCACAGCATGAACTGGGGCTCAAAGACTGCCTTCAGCAAGGTCGTTCGGCCCGTATTACACTTTCAATAATCTTTAAGAGCAAACATCCCTTTCGGAACCACCGATGCAGTCACTGGCTGCTGTCGATGGCGATGGCTATGACGGTCGTTTGGTCGGACTGGTCTGGTAATAAGCAAGCTAAAAGGTGTGGCAACCGTGCGGTGCACTCTAAGCACGTACCATATTATATAAAGCTTATTTCCATACAGATAGATAGATGGGCGAGTATCTACGGTGTGCCTGCGCACGCGAGTGTAGTGTAGTTGGCCTGCGGTATGCACTGTTGCGGATGTGGACGCGCACACCACACTTATCCGTATGTACCTGCCCGGTTACCCAGTCGCTAGCTGTATTAATTACCTTGTTAAGAAATTGTTAAGCGCTCGGTTTTCGCTGCTGCTCACCACCAATCTGTTGCGTATTGTTTTTTTTTTTTTTTGGCTTTCGACACACACGCTGAACTAATTTCTAATTCAAATCGTTCTTGAAATACCGAAGAGTCTCCGAGCCGAGAGTCAGATATTCGGTACGGTCTGCGGCCATCGCCTTCTGACCAGCGCTTGGTGGCGGGGATTTATTGATGTTTTAAGTGCGCCTACCGAGTGCTGATTTACATTTCAGTTCTATCTGTCAGCTATCAGGGCGTAGTCGCCATTCAGATGGACGACTGTGGTGTGCGCTTGAAAGTCAAACAGTTCTAAGTTGGTGCGTTCGGATTGAAAGGTGCGACGGAGTGAAGGAGATGCTGAGAGTTTTTGGGTGCGGCACACTGCAAGACATTGAGAGCGCATTCGAAAGCAGACCACCACTGGCCAGCAGCCAACGGCGAACAGTCAACAGTTCCACTTAATGGCTCTGAGGCTAGAAGTGAATTTAATCGGATTTACTCTACATATATGGGAATACTGACATTCTCGGCTGTAAGACCGGCTTTTCTGTCTCGTATTCTATTCAACGAACGAATATTGGCTGAGGTTGCCTTTCGTTCCAGCGCACCTTTAAAAGAACCAGCCAACTTGATCAGTGATTGCGTTGTCCGCCGTGGGGAACGGGGCAAAATTGCTTGCACTTTGAAAAAAAAACGGCAACCGAGATATGTGATGCCAACAAGAGAATTTTACAGATTTCGTTGTGTGTGTGAATGACTTGCAATTTGATCAGGCGTCGGTTGAAAATCATTCGATTAGAGACAATGAAACTGTTTCAGTTTTTGTTGTCAAAGAAAGGGTGGAGATCGAATTCAGGATTTGCCCTTCTCGTGTGCCATCGATGGTGCCCGCACTTTGATGTGCGTGTGCATTCCTTTAATTGAGACCCCATTTCTGACAGGCAGTTGCTTAAACCACGAACTGTACTGGCTGTACAGCGGCATGCACCTAGTTAAGGTCTTCGGATCCAACGCTTAAGATGGCTAGGTCATGTAGAGCGTATGGACACCACAACTTCGGACCATAGAGCCTTCGAGCCAGAGCCACTAAAACAACGCAACAGAGGACGTCCTCGATCGGGATGAAGCACACAAGCACCAACTTGGTTTGCACAACTGGAGGCAGCTGGTGAATGATCGTGCTGGCTGGAGAGATCTGTTGGTTGAGGCCCAGGTCCACCCCTGACTGTAGCGCCAAACAAAGAAGAATAAGTCGCTTAAAAGATGCTGATCTGAGAAGACGATTAACAATAATTAGTAAAGTTGTCGTATTACTCTCGATAATTCACGGGTTCCCGCTGAAATTCTTCTGAAATCGGGCATAAAAGTTCCCCTTCATCTAAGACTGCTTCAGTAGAGAAAGGGTTCAAACATAATCCAGAAGTCAGACTTCATCTTCTTTGATAACAAGACAAGACCTTTATGCTCGTTTTTTTACATGATCCTCGCTAAGGAATTAGTACTTGTGTGATAGCCGGTGGGAACACACGAATCATTTCTCTCAAATCTTGAACAGGCAAAAGCCAACATTGAGCATCCTGCGAGCGTGTATGCCAATTGCCCAGAGGCCCCGATGAGCGTCCTGAGTGAAGGTCTGCCTAGTCTGAGTGATCGACAGACAGAGTGATCGCTTAATATTTTGTGCTGGCACATGAGCATGTGGATGCTCAAACATCTCGTTAAGACACCAGCCTGCAATTGAGGTATGTTTTTGAATTGAACACGCCATTGTCCTGGGACATGTCTGTCCGAACAGATATTGATATATCTTTTGGATAGTACATTGTTCTTGAGCCAGGATCTTCTTCTAGTGGCGCTACAGTCCGGGTGGACCTGGGTTTCAGTCAACAAGCTTCTCCAGCACGATCTTTAGCCAGCTGCCTCCAATTTTGCGCGCCAAGTTGGTTGAGATCCTTTTCCACTTGTGTGCCCCATCGGTTCCGTGGGCGTCCTCTATTGCGTTCGGAGTCGAAGACGCTTCGGACTAGAGCAGTGTTGTCCATGCGCTCTACATGACCTAGCCTAGCTTAGGCGTTGAATCCGTAGACGCCTGACAAGGCTAATGTCGCTGTACAGCCCGTATAGTTCATGGTTGAATCTTCTTCTCCAAAAACCATCAACGCAAACAGGACCTAAGATGGAGTGCAGAACTTTTCTCTCGAAAAGACCATCTGCTCTTGAGATTGTCCAGGCCATAGAGCAGGACAGGGGTGATCGGGGAGAGGGCTCTAATACTCAATTGCCTCTTCAGCTCAAAGAAGCAGCGATTGGCAAGAGTTATTATGCGTTTAATCTCGGTACTGATGTTGTTCGTACTGTTTACTTGGTAGGCGAGGTAGTCGAAGTCCTTAACTACCTCGAAGTTAGAGCTGCCTACGGCGACGTTCTGGCTGAGTCTTCGATGTTGTGCGTCCTTTGTCGATGACAGCATGTACTTCGTTTTGTCCTCGTTCACTGTTAAACGCTTGAGCCAGAAGAGTGCCTCTTTTAACACAATCGTCTCTGTCTGGAAAACGCTACAGTGATCTAGGAGCTACAAGGAGAGGGCAATATTGAGGTCTTTAGAATAGCCATCTACACCCACCTCCTCGTTTGTCTTCGATCCGTCTGTGTACATTCGCAGGGGATCCACTCACTGCGAGATTGTTAGAGATCCAATCCGATCTGATGATGTGAATGCTGGTGGAGAATTTCCTTTCGAAGATAGCTTGTTCTTGAAGATAGCGTCCCACTGATACACATGTAGGTCAGGCTTTGCACCGGGTTGAGTACCTTACAGTTGACAGCTTTGTTTAATTCTGTCCACCAAACTGAGACCCCGTACATTAGTGTCGGTCTGACAATCGAGGTAAAGGTCCAGTAAGCAATGCATGGCTTTTGTCTCCATTTCAAAGGCATCCAATGGCTTTTTACAGCTGCAGAAGGGGGCTTCTCTCTATCTTGGATAACAGACGAGTCTAAATATTGTTGTCTCCTATAAGACAATTTCTATCCAGTATAGTCACCGTGGTCTTGGAGGCATCTTAGGCAGGCCTAAACCTTATAAATGAAAGTCAAATCAGAGGTAGTGACATATTTCCTGCATCGATTTTGGAAACGTAGACATCTCGCAGCATTTTTGGCGATCTGGAATATATGAAGGATGGAGAGATTTCCTTCGGCATCGACACAAGCGCCATTAATGGATGACGGCTGATAATTAAGGATTCTCTTAAGTAACAGCAGACAACATTGAGTTTCAGAATCATTGAATTCCACTCTATTGATGTATTGTTCTTACCCCTGCTTAACATAAGCTGCCGTTCCAATTCTATGGCCGAAGGTGGGGAATGAACGAATATGAAAAGCAAAATAAGCTAGGATCTGTATTCTATTTCCAGGTGGGCTATCAAAAAAGGTCTTGTACTCAAACCCTGACAAGACCAATGTCATCCCATCTTCCAAACACCAGCTCTCCCTCTCCAATATTCACCCTATAGAACTTAACTCTATCCCCGTTGTACCGATCATAGCGGCAGTGTATTGTCCAAGGGATAAGGTTGGGCAGTTAGCAAATTTGTAGTCCCTGTAAACCCAGTTGCCAAAAGCTAGTGTCCGTCTCAACCGTTGGCTGCGAGTTGTTTGCCGACTGCGATTTCCTTTCTTCTCAAAAGCTATTAAAAGCAATTAATGCAAACGCAGATCTGACCATGTCTCAGACCAACGCCGCAAGCTCCTCGGATGTGATTGGGAAGCAGAACGTGTATATTATTGTTGAAAATCACCTTCTCTTGATCGAGTCGTAATATTACGATAAAACCCTCTTTACTCATACTTGGTTAACATCACGCAGGCTTCATTTATGCCAATGTCAAGTGGCATATTTTTTAGGAAAGGGAGTCCCTTGTTGGATGTAGCTTGCACATTCAGTTGGTCGAATGCAGTATGGAGTTGTCTTAGATATAAATTGACACGAAACTGTGTTGTTCTTCAAACAAATCGCCTTCAAGTTGTATCGGGTTTCCTTCAGAAAAGTGTGTGAAACTCATGTAACTCACGCATTAGATTTACTGAAACTCATTGAAGTCTTCATGATCACCATTGCTCATACTGTCAAAAGGTCTGGAGCAATATCTTATGTTGAAGAGTTTATACCCAAGCACACACAGTTCATTGCTTGCTTGCAGGTGCCCGCAATGCCTTAACTCAACGCTTCAACCAAGTCAGTGGCTTAAGAAAACCAATGCTTTAACCAAAGTCAACGCTTTAAGCAAATGTCCAATACCCAATTCAGACTGTGTAACGATCAATGTACTTGTTGTCACAGCTTTTGACTGTCATATCAACTCATCCCAAGTTTGATTTGTGTTTGCAGTTTCATTCCGTAGGTGATTACCTTTTCCTCTTTGAATACCAAGTGCGCGAGGTCGAAGTGAAAGCGAGAATGTAATAGGATGCATTGAATTAATATCGGGGCGCTTGGAACGTGAGGCGCCTGCCTTTTGGGGTCTCTCTTGGCACTCTTGAGCCAGCCGAAATCTAGAAATTCTTCGACGTAAATCGGTTGTGGTTCTCATGTCAGCACGGACCGACGTCACAAAGGGAGAAATGAAGGCGAAGCGCTTCTTAAAAGCGTTTAGGGAGTGCGAAGTATATGGCCTGGGGTACGGCTAAAATACGTTAACGGCCTTGAGGCGATTCGTTCGGTCGTCATAATCAAAAATGCACGCCATATTTTACAATTCTCGCTCCTATTGAACACCAAGCCACCTTTCTACATGCGTAGAGTGTTGTGTCCGCGAGACTGAAGACTCTGAGTTGCCCGATTTGAGATTGAGTTACTTAAAACACAGCTCAAGAGTGAACAACCGACCTACCAGTTCGTCTAATTTTCGGTGAGTGGTCCTTTCGAGGAAAAGCCGCTTTTTCTCGAAAAATTATCTTCAGCGTCGAAGCTCATGTGTGCTCCACTTGGTCCGCAACCTCAGGCAATAAAAGGGATGCAAATGCACGTGGAAAAATACACTGTTTGGCGCAGTTTAGGGTCCGGCGCCCTCGATTTTTTTCAAGGACAACCATGGAAACAATTCAAAAGTCGTCAATGGCGCCCACTATCGTTGAATGATTTCTAACTTTTTTTTGTCCAAAATGAACGAGCTGCACTGGTTGACATGTGGCTTCATCAAGATGGTGCCATTTGCCAAACAGCACGTCAATCGGCGGAGTGATGGACCAATTAAGAGGTGAATTTGACTGCTAGACCGAGCGGTCTGACGCCTAGAGCCTAAAGGCCAGACTCTTAGTCGAACTTTTTATGGGGATTCGCCAGATCACTCGTCTATATCGATATATCGATAAGCCAGCGTCAGTTTCATTCTTGGAAGACAACATTACATGTGTTTTTAGCGAGATACCAGCCAAAAAGCTTCAATTTACTTAACAATGGACTCCCCTTATGGACGACCTAAAATGTTGTCGTGGCCAATATATGTATGAACAAATCCATGAAAAGTAAATGGCATGCATCGTTTTATCAACTCAAATAAAAATTCTATACACTTCTTGCAATTTTTCACCATCTTACTTGACACTTAAAAAACAAACGCTTGAAAAATTGGAAGAATTGGAATGCGCAGCAAATGCCGACAGCGACGCTGCGGTGTCGCTTGTTTCTTCTAATCGCATTCAAGAGTGCTGCGACGAGGCAAATACAACTTAATCTTCCTTAAGCGGACAGTGACAGTAAGTAATTTCTGCTCGCCCAACAAAGTTGTCCGTCCAAAGGATGATACAATGTGTGCATGTGCAAATGTTAACACACGGTTAAGACATTATTCCGGTCGTCCACAAAAGGGGATTCCACTCGAAGTGGATGCAGTGATGGTGCAGGTTCTGCTAAGCCAATGAATGGCTTCATGCAAGCAAGACACCTTAAAATTGCGTTCTGTTTGATAGTCAATGGGGCCGAATGACCTAGATTGCCGTGCTTTAATTCACTTGACAGCTGACGACCAAGCGTCAAATTGTCTGTTTCCCAACAAAGCCGCAATCATCCGGTTCTGCCCTGAATTTCCACCAACATTCAGCTGCGTTACTCCAGTGTTCTGCTACTGAAAGCAGCTATCACTGCTCGTTAATTGGCTCCAAATGAAGTTCCCATTCGACCCCGACAGATAAGATTGTTCCCTGAACTAGGTCAGCTTTTCAAGTGTTATCGGCACGTCGCCCCCGCCTTTGACTGGGAGGTACTCCGGGGCACACTTCACTCGTCAATTGAAGCCATAAATTGCCAGAAGTCTTACACCCTACTCAGATGGCTACACAGACACCTTGATTCGACACTCGGCGCAAAAACAAATCTCTGCCCGAGGTATGCCCGCAATTCAGACAGAACGTGCAAAAAGTCACACAAGCCAGACGTGCATGCCCAGCTGCGAGCGCGTCGTCAATCGCAACTAAATTGTTTCATCTGATCGGCGCACAACAATGTGTTTTGCCACCGAGCCGATAACACAATCCCATCGACGTGTGTCGTCATGATAAAACTCAGTCGTGTCCACAAAGCGAACCGTCGACAAAGAAGAGCCTTGTACAGCGCAGCACACACACCGCCCCAATAGAAAAATCTTGTAATTTTTGTTCGAGCAAAAAAATGCAGCAAAACCAACCAAATGGATAGCAAAACGCTGGCTGCCACAAATGGTGCACATAGGCGGCGCAGGTATCGCTGCAAGCGGCACACATTCACTGCACGACACCGACACAGGCATAGGCCAGGCGTCTAAGCCGAAAGCAAAGCACACAATGTGCCACCGCCATCAGAATCAGCTGTCTCTTGACGCGGCACACAATCACCGCGCGCCCGCCATAGTTTAGAGGCGATGCTTTATGCAATCTATTTCGTTTCTTTGATTTTTTTTTCGTTTTTTTTTGTTTTTGGTCGCTGTTGCTGCTTAGTTTATATTAAATAGCAGACCGAAAAGTGAATGTCCACCGAAAGTCCTTGAAACAAAAAACCGATATTACCAGTTAGGCGCGCATACACGGCTCGGCGTGCTTTCAAAATTGAATAAGCGAATGCCAAAGCTGACGCTGATGCCGATGCTGGAGCGGGTCGGAGTGCCTAGCTCCCACTGCGGCGACGCCATTGCACCGAACCAGGCCCATTCAACTCTCAAATACTACGTTCAACAGTGCGCGACTGTGATTTTGGATTGCAGCAGCAGCAGCAGCGACAGGTGAGAGTGGTGACTGATGGATGCAGTCAGCGACACTAGGGCAAACATTTAGGCATCTCGGCTGTTGATTGTTATTTGTTTATAAGTGACGCCTCAGACTGACATGTCACATGACAAGGCAGACATTTCATTTTCATTTGGGACGTCGCATTGCCGCTCACGCGCACAGCCGCCCGCAAAGACAGTGCACCGGCGCGGTGGTTGACAGTGGGTTCGTGTCGTCGCCATCGTCGTCGTCGTGGTGATGGCTGTGGTTGTGGTGGTTATGGATGCAGTATGCAACCGTCCGCTTTTTTTTTTTTTGCCATGAGCACTGATCTATGCGAATTGATATGCGATACTTTTGCTCTTTTTCGCGTTGGGAAACTGTTTTGAAACGTGCAATGCAATCCGAGTGCAGCGACACCTCTCAGGGCGGATGTGCTCTCTGCTTGAAAGTTCACAGCTTTTTAGAGACAATTGCCATCTGCGGGGAATGAGCAGTGCTTTTGGTCTTTTGGGGGTTATGAGTCGGGGCAACAGGTCAGTTGCATTTTGTTGGTAAAATTTTACCCCCTTTTTGTCTACTCCTCCGGCTCAATACAGAGTCTAGATGGTTGTGTCTGTGATTTCTGCATATTCGACACTTTGCTGTCCTTTGACACAGCTATTCGAAATTTAGAAAAAAGGCCTAAATGTCAACTGAGTGAAGCAAGACCGAGATTTGCAGTGATTTCGAACTCCTTTTTTTCTCTGTCAGGATGAAGTACATGAACCTCTTAAACATAACCAGGTGGTGATCACGGATTTAAAATGAAGAGGGAATGCTCAGACTTATTCATAAGCGAAGCGAGGAAACTGCTGCTCCGTGATATTTGGCGGCCTGCTAATGGGATAGACCGTTTTGTGGGACAGCTCAGTCCTTTTGCCTCAGGACAACGACCTATGCAAGGTCTGAGGTTGAACTGTTCTCCTCCCTGGCGAGTCTCCTTCTACACTGGCTACTCAACATCTTTCTTCTCCTCGAACAAAGGACGATATAAAAACTGTCTTGGTCGAAGTAGGCCACTCGACGGACCATTACCTTGCTGATTTGTACAGAGTGTAGAGTTCCTGATTTCAAATTTCGCGCCTCATTCCTCGAATAAACTTGACTCCTTCGCTGCTATCAGTACACTCAGCTCTTAATATTCAGACTCACTACTTATTCTTCTTCTTTGTTTGGCGCTACAGTCAAGGGTGGACCTGGGCCTCAACCAACAAGCCTCGCCAGTCAGCACGATCTTTCGCCAGCTGCCTCCAGTTGTGCGCACCAAGTTGGTTGAGGTCCTTCTCCACTTGTGTGCGCAATCTCGTTCTAGGACGCTCTCTGTTGCGTTGTCCCAATGGCTCGGAATCGAAGACTCTTCGGGACTGTGGTATCAATCCGCTCTACGTGACCTAGCCATCTTAAGCGTTGGATCCGAAGACGCTTAACTAGGTGCATGCCGCTGTACAGCCCGTACAGTTCGTGGTTGAATCTCCTCCTTCAGACGCCATCAATACAAACAGGACCAAAGATCGCACGCAAAACTTTTCTCTCAAAACGACCAAGAGCTTCTTCATCCGCTTTCAATAGCGTCCATGTCTCTGCGTCATAGAGCAGGACGGGGAAGATTAGAGTATTATATAAAGTCAACTTGGTGTTTCGAGAGATGGCTCTGTTACTCAACTGCCTCTTGAGCCCAAAGAAACAGCGATTGGCAAGAGTAATTCTGCGCTTGATCTCGGTACTGGTGTTATTGTCCCTGTTTACTGCAGAGCCGAGGTAGACGAAGTCCTTGACTACCTCAAAGTTGCTGCTGCCCATTATGACGCTCTGTCCGAGACGTCGATGCTGTGCGTCCTTTCGTCCTCACTACTGCGCGCCTTAAAACCAGAAGTTAAGGGGAAGCAAAAAAAAAAAAAACAACAAGCTATGGACTACTGGCAGTCGTGGCGTAGTTGGCTGATCCGCCGGGAACGCTGGATTCAATCCCCGAATTTAGCAACATTTCACGGTTCCACCTTCAGGGCGGTTCCATCTTTCTCTCTAAAACACCTTTCTCAAGCTTCGTCGTTCAGTTTCAGTATAAAACTTAAGGTCCCATCCACAAAAATGGGATCTTACAACACGAGTGGTTGCATTAGAAGGCCCAGTTCCATCTCGGACGATGGCGCTTCCAATGTGATTATTATTCTTTTAAGACTATCAACTGTCAAGTACACTCTTTATGATGAACCCTTCATGAATGGCGTCTGGGTTGATGGAACCGAAATACCTACTTTCCATTCCTACAACATTTATTTGTAGTGATCACTTAATTGAGGCTGAACGATGGCTGAGAACGATCTAAAATTTCTAGGTTTTCTCAAAAGTTGGATGGAACACGTCAACCCATCTCATTTAGCTTCACTTAGGCTTGATCCGCTTCATGAGTAAGCTTCACATAAATTTGTAAAAATGCGCACAACTCCTCCTATACCTGCATGAGCGACATAAAAATCGGACGACAAGACTTATAAAGAGTGTTTTTTTAGAGGCATAGAACTTTAAGTTGGCAACACTATTTTAACTGTCGGCCATTTTATCAGCTGTCAAGTGATTTATTTTTAGTTTGGCTTGGCATATTTATTGGTTAGCTTAGCATAGTTGGAATAGCAAGGCATAGATGCGGTGAATGGGCCCAAAACAAGATTGCCATTGATCCCAACTGTCATATGCCAATTTTGTTTAGCGATGAAACTCACTTTTGGTTGAATGGATACGTCAATAAACAAAACTGCCGTATTTGGAGTGATGATAATCCTCAAGTGTGTGTTGAGACACCGTTACATTCACAAAAACTGACTGTTTGGTGTGATTTATGGTTTGGTGGTGGCTTCTTTAAAAACGTTGCTGGCCAAAAACCGCTAGAGAGCAATGATTACAGACTTTTTCGTTCATCATTTGAACAACCATGTTATGCAGGAGCTGTGGTTTCAACAAAGACGGTGCAACATGTCACACAGTTCGCGCCACAATTGATTTATTGAAGGAAACGTTTGGTAACCGTACAGTTTCACGGTACGGACCCGTGAATTGGCGTCCAATATCGTGCGATTTAACGCCACTAGACTATTTTGTGAGATGTTGCTAGTCTACGCCGATAATCGCGAAACAATTGATCACTTAGAGGACAACATTCGCAGCGTTATTGCCAATATACGACCACAAAAGCCGGTGAAAGTCATAGAAATTTGGATCTCCAGATTAGACTACGTCCGATCCAGCCGTGGTGGTCATATGCCAAAAATCATGTTTAAATTATAATGGCACAAGATTAGCTTTCGAATAAAGTAAATTTCGTGTCAGTTTAAAAAAACCATCCTTGTTTTATTCCATTTCAAAGTTCTATAACTCTAAAAAAAACACCCTTTAGGAAGCAACCATATGAACTTCAAAGTGGTGCTTCACTCATTTGAACTTCAAAAAAATCCCATATTTGTAATTTATTCAATCAACGTTATTTGATGATATTGTCTACAATACAAGCTAGAAATGAATTGTCGGAATCAATGAAAAAAAATCAGTTCCGCGGAGCACGACATCTGGTCTCTAGGTTACGACAAATTCGACTGACTCAGAAAACACTCGCAAATCTGATGACAGTCGACTTAGACTGATACATGCTTGCACTCTAGCACGACTATGCTGCACCTGCACCTGCACCTGACCTGACAACTCTCTCCACAGGAGTCCCGCAGGAGTCCGTGCTTGATCTCTTAACTTTTCATAGGTTGCTTTTTTTTCTCTACTGAATTAAATAATCGAAGGCATTGGTGTTTGATTCGTATCGAATGACCTGTCTGACTGACAGATCTTGTTCTATCATAATAAACAGAGATTTCCAGGTTTCACGTGATGACCTCTGATTTGACGCAATCGTCAGTGAATGATAATGCTTCTTAGAGTGTAGCTCTTGAAGCTGTCCAATCCCCAAAAAAGTGTTCTGTTTTCATACAGAGGTCTGTGCTTCCATTGTTCTGCACAAAGAACTGTCAATATCGGCCGAGATAAGTGCGCCGCATCTCTCGCAGTCCTCCACAAGTCACTTAGAAAGGGCCTCAAAATTCAGCCCACCTCCTGCGTAGTTCAAACTACGAGCGCACAAATCAAAGAAAACAAATGTGGTTCCGGCATCGGCAGAAATCAATGCTTCCTCATCCAAATTCAAAATCCATCTGAATCACTCTCACGGCCCTCAATAAATAAAAACCAGATCGGTTTGATGTCACTAGTCTGTTTCGCTTCGCAAAGCGGATACATCATTATGACATCGCGAACCTCACATCGAGTGGGTGTCAAATGAAGAAGAACGCTCAGCAATATTCAAGTGAACACTGATTTCCGAAGCAGTTCAAGATGAACAACTTTCCGCAGCAGAAGGCTGGAGCTGTCCGCTGAAACTGGTCATAATCCAGTTTAGTATCTGCAACGTGCAAATGTTAATAAACGACTTGAAGCGGCCATTGAAACAATGTTGCTGTGCGATGAATAATGCGAAACCGGATTCTGGGCTTAGATCTATTTCAAGTGTGAGACGGATTTGCTTAAGGGGCTAAAATTTGGCTGTACATTCGGTGCTTTTGTTGACTGGGACTGGGACTGGGACAGGGACACTGACGTTTGATTTGAACTATTGATCCTTAATTTGCTCGTTTTCTTTGAACACAACATCAAGTGACAAGCGTGGAGTGCGCGTCGAATTGATGACGTTGACGTGCAAACTAGTTCCGGAGTCACCAACTCGGATCGGAGCTGAATTTCTTCTGTCCAACCGGTTTGTCGAGGACATAAATTCTGCAAGACAGCGTGTGACCTACAACAAGTGAAATGCGAATTTAGATGACAGAGCCTTTAGACGCGCTCTTCTTCGTTGTTTGGCGTCGTGTCTAGGCGGACATGTAGCCAACAAGCAACAAGCCAGCTGACGCGCTTACTTTTGTAATATCTATAGATTCTGACAATAAGCAGCTTCTGATGTTTCTTCCATTTCAATGGCAGACGTCCTGCTTGTGTTGTCCCACATGCCCGGAGTCGATGACATGATCGTCTCATGCTGTGGACGATAGGTAAGAAGGCCTACCGCCCGTAATTGTGTTCACAAATAGCCAACAACGGAAACAGGACCAACGAACGCAGGCCCATTTCCTCGAATAGAACACAAGGTTCGGTGCTGTCCACGCACCTGTAGCTTCGGAATGAACTCTGCCTCAGGTCGCCATCAATTCTGTTGCCATGATGCCTTTAAACTCCAAGTTGTATCATTAGCTATTATTAATCTCACGAGGAGATGGCAGTTCAATTCAAAATACTCCTGTGTTGGGCGCCATTCCACAAAGACATCCCCGGAAACTGTTAATCGTGCCAAACGCTCCAGCACTCTGCCCATTTCCACTGAAGATCAGGCTGGAGTGGTGATTGGAAGGCATTAACACCAAACAACAAGAATGATTTGGCCTGAAATGGACTCGAAACACACGAAACACAATGTAGGCATCATAGTTGGAGCCATTACTGAGCACACTGTCAACTGGAAGTGCATGCTAGGAAGCTAGAGGAAAGAACGTCATCTGTAGAGGTTTCATTGATGAGGAAGAAGCTGAGAGTGTCTCAAATCCTCTCTGTCACCGTCCGGCTCTGTGGACACGCAGATACATGGATGCCTCTACGGCGCACGCTCACTTCTGACGTCTGGTCTTTAGGTAACAACAGATTCGACTGACTCTAGAAACACTCGCAGATCTGACGGTAGTCAACTTAAACTCAAACATGCTTAGATACAATCTAACATGCACAGGAGTTTAATTCTTTATGATCTCTGTGTATTATGCAACATTACTTCGGTATGTACCAACACGAGCTAGAAAAAGTAGCTTCATGGATGTAAATAAACTTGTTGGGTAGCACAATTGACTGTCATGTCTAAGCCCATTTCAAATCCAAAGCGTATCTGCTTACCACATTACAGCGCGTGGCCTAACGCCTTGCCTCAAACATTTCCGACACTAGGAGAGTTCTGTGCGGAACTCGAACAAGGAACGAGGGCTCTCCACACGGGTACCTACTCCAGGCACAATCATACCAGCTTGGCAAGAATAACAGAACAGACTTGGGCGATATGTGTAACTCGCCTCTATTCACGCAGTCCTATGAGACGTTCAAATCAAGGAAAAGGTGGTAGGTGTCGAGGTGGATTTCTCGTGTCTTTTCAAGAATTTGTCTTGTCGGAAGAACCCAGCGAATTTCAGACCGATACGCACCATCTCTATCGACTTTGCAACCGCATGGCATTAGCTCAGGTCCCGACCATCCATGAGCCGTTGGCCTTGGAATCAAGCCGGACCTAGTGATGTGCCAAAACCGAAACTTTCTTCAACCGAGTTAACCCGAGTTGGAATTGAAGCGAACGGAGTTGCAAGTCGAGTTGACTAACTTGGTCTCAAACAGAATTATTACAGTTCTTTACTTGGATTAGTTTGGTACACTATTAACATAACTGAATGTATATTCTCTGTATCAGATCTACCATATTGGAGACACAACCGCGAACACCGAATACATCGTGGCGGGGCATTGTGACCCACGTGAAGATACCGAACACTGTGAACTTTAAGCGGACGCAGAAAAGGAGCCCGAATTCATTTCAGTCTTTGCAAAGTTCGATTTGCAGGTTGAACAGGCGGGAGACCGCTCCTGGCCCTGGAAGAATGAAGACCCCAGAAGTTCCTTCAGCTGTGTAACTTCGTCAACCCGGACATTAACAAAAAGTTGATGCTTAATTTCTCAAAAACGTGCGCTGCCAACTGCTGTCAAGAGGTGCTCAAGGCGTGCATTGGCAAATTCATTCCCGTATTCCAGTTCTTGTAATACGACGGTATCGAGGACCCACAGGAGGAGGACATCTCCGAAGAAGATGCCCTTGTCAATGTTTTAAAAAGAAACTCGGCGACATCAAGTAGGTACTTCATCGTGGGCTCTGGTGCAATCGGTTATGGGCTGCTGAAGAACTTTCCCATGTTCGGAGTAATGTCTGGGAAAGGGAGAACTCGTCATCACGGATATGGATATCAGTCAAACGTCGGTTGGAGCTGGTGCAGTGTGTATTGCTTCTACATTTGTTGCCGATGGCTTAATGCCCAATGAGTCCTGTTTGCAACCGAAGCAGCATTTATCCCTTTCGAGTCGTAGGCCGCCTTGATGGTGCCCCTTGTAGACGGCTGACGAGTTCCGGTTGTGATTTTACTGTGCAGTAATTTCGCCTCGGCTCGTGGTGGCCCGTGGCGTTGTGGGTATGTGCGTCGACTCCTACGCACTTGGACCTGAGTTCGATTCCTGGTACGACAAGAAATACTTTTCAGGGCCCCACCTCTTTCGAGTCACTGACACTGTTGAAAGAGTGTAACTGTCTAGAAAAAGCTTCTCAAACTTGGCCGTTCTGAGTCAGCATAAAATTGTAGGTCCCTCCACTCGTTATAGAAGAATAGCATGCACAACAGGAATGGTTGCTGGGAAGCTAGGCCCTGGCCCTCTACGGACTGTAGCGCCAGCGTTTCAGTATCGGCAACTTGATTTGACTAAAGTTCAAGCCGGCTCAACCCGGTTTGGATGTAACTCGCCTTGACCCGGTTTATAAACTCAAGTTAACCCATCACTAGCCGGACTCCATCTTATTGTGAACTCTCCTTGTCTGAAAGTCTCCTTAATACGTCGTACCAGACCTGTTTTGTCGGTCGCCGGTGGCACGCCGATGAACCTGGCATTCAGACCAACAGATCGTGTGCGCAACGTTAAGGAGACTTGTGCTTTGATATTTGGCATACTCTGCTTTCCAATCACATGCGTCCAACTCTTAGCAACTCCTCGAGCAATCGATTCCATCCAAAAGGTATGCTTTCCTCCGCCCAACTCTCAGCAGCTGGATGCCAACAACTAGATCACACCCAGCTGCTGTGAATATTTCCGCGGACCACGAGACCAGTAGTTCCACCTCTCCTCTTCCATCATCGCGCCTCGATTGAGTGAAATATTCTGCCAAAGGGCCTGGCTTTGCGCCTCGTCGCCATCTAACCGTGTTCAGAAATGAGTTTCCCCAATTCCCCGTGTCGATTGCTACTCCACTGCCAATCCATGTCCACTCAAGGAATCGATGAAGTAAACCCTCTTTCATCCTAAGCACGTTTTCTTTCCCACAGCCATATGGACGGAAAATTGCTTCCCTCAAGTTTTCTTCACTCCCTTAAGCTGTCACACGTAACACATCGACATACAGCGCAGGACAACGTCGACAACAAGGAGTTGGAGGTCACAGAAGTGCCAACACCCCGCTGCGTTGGCCAAAAACCCAGCGAGGCAACCGTTAAGTAGGTCACTTGGCAGAATTAACCAGCCACATGTGCTCTCTGACGTGGAATCCAGATTGAAGCGCAAGAAGTGGTTGCCTGGCTGCGAGTTGCTTGGCATTTCTAAGGAAAGAGTCCCCTTCTCCGAGGCGAGGATGTATCCTCTGATGTCATCGTCCACACAGCCACCCATCCCCCATCTTCATCGACGGCGTCCTGTAATCCTCAGCATCCCAGCCCAATAAATCGAGTCATTGACACCAAAGTGTCGCCAGCCATATGTTCTAACGCCTGCTCCCTGCCGCAGTCCAATTGACGGCACACAAACTAACACACACACACAGGCGCTCGCCAACCCACCCCAACTCTATGCGATAGCATGGCTCGGTGCAAATGAAGAAAATGAAAACCTCCTCATGGCCGACCGAACGTCGCGACGGTCCTCCAGCCCGGTTGCTATGCCACAGTAGTCGACCGGCCGTCACCACCCCACTGCTCCAGAGCTGATAAATGCAACAAAACTGTGTTCCATTGTGTGGTGCGTGTTTCGAGAGCCTTATCAACATGTCACTCAAATCCGAGTTGATATCTAGAGAATACCGCACCTCGCCAAACCACCGGCTTCAGCCAGTTTCAGCGGTATCAGCGGCCAAACAATGGAGCACACATTCCCATGAGGTACACAGCGCGTGGGCGAGCGCTCAAGGACTACCCCAACACCCCGAATCCGGGGATGAATAAATTTTACAACATCTGGCGCCAGGTTCTCCGCCGAAAACAAAAAAAAAACTGAAGAGAAACGCTAACGAATTTCCCACTTCCCCCGGTTAGCTGGCATGGATCCAGTGGATAATTACACCAGTGGGCCATGGCGCAGATTAGTGAACACACCGCCAGGGTCCACATCCGGTCCGGATGACGTCTGCGTCCAACCATATGGTAGCAGGGAATTCGCCCACACTCCGTGGCAAAGCCGCGAAAAAGTATCGCGGTCCATCCTTCCAGGCGATGCCACCAGGACGAGAGCATGCACAGTGTCATGGCGTGGAGCGTCCGCGCGTTGCAAAAATTCACATGGCGTAGCGGTCGGTGGAATTGTTTCTTTTTTTTTTGCTTTCCTTGCAGGTATACGAGTACGTTTTCGAATTCAGTACTGCGAAGTAGATTTTCGTATTTTCCTATTTCTGGAAGTTTCCACCCACACCGCGGCAGCTGGCTCGATTGGGGAAGAGTACAACGAAGGGCCGAAGGTTAACGAAGATTCCTCCTGCGACTGGGGTAGGAAACGTGGCCGCGCAGCTTCCTGTCTTTGTCGTCGTCAGTCGTCACCCTCATGCGAGAGAGAGCGAGTGTATGCGAGTGTGGGGGCGTACGCGAGTGTATTGGTGGCCATCATAAAACCCATGAATGAATTGGAAACCTTTTTAATGAATGAATGACGTAGAACGGCCGCCATCATGTACTCCGTTTCTCCTGCTGACGTCAATGGGGGGACGCGCAAGCTTTTCCCTGACAAGCAGCAAAACATCGTAAAATCGTTCGCAGACCGAAGCGGCAAACTACGAGGACGACAACGGCGACACCAATGATAAGCACCAGCACCAGCAGCGGCAGCGGCACTAAGCCGGAGTAGAGGGCGCACAATGGTAATCTGCGGCATTGTCGATGTGTGCACCAGGCGTGGGTGGCTGCCGCTCGGAGGGTGGTGGGCGCGTGTGTGTTAGCGGCTGTGTAGGAAGTGTGAATTGGACTCCGGTAGCCGGTAAATCAGCCGTGTGATTGTTCCTCGAATCGAACTTGACTGGAAAAGGGACTACGTCACCTTTTTTTTCCGAACAGAACGTGACATTGTTGTTGCGCCTGTCCACTTGTGCGTGTGTGTGTGTACTTCGGGGGATTCTCATCTGTCTTTTGTGTCTTCCCTGGTGGGGGGGTTGGGTGAACTTCTTGCCCCCCTCTAGCAGCATGAATGGAGTGGTGGGTGCTGACTTGTTGCTGGTTGTTTTTTTTTTGCCAACTCCGATAATCGCTCGTATTAGGGTGTTGCTCTGCAAGCAACAGATAGTGAGTGCCTACTCAACTGCTTACAGGAGCAACGCATTTAAGCGTATTATTGACTGCGTCTGCATAAGAGAATGCGTAGATATCCAGAAACATTTCCTTCAAGGGGAGGGAGTACATCAACTCGACATCGGTTCCTCAATCGATGATCCAGCGTCGCCATTCATTGAGGACGAGGCGATGGAAACCGTCCATTTCCTGGGATTCTGCGAAAGGCGCACTCGGTGGATGGAGAAATCAATTACACACTCATACCGTCGCGTCGTCGGGCCAAGTACATGACCATTACAATGAGGGGGGTAAGCCGCTTTCCGTACACATACGCGCACAGGATTTAGAGGCGATATGAAAGGGATGCTCCGCTGCCGGGGATGATGTGTGTAGTCTTTGAAGATGCACCCTCGCAATATGCGTCATCTCCGAATGACGCAAAACGCAATCAAATTCGAAGTGGCTGTCGTCTACGTCAGGAAGTGCCTGGACGAGATTTATCAGTTTCATGGATGGTATATGCTCGGGGATGAATCTGGCATTTTTATAGACTTTTTCTTTAGTCCTTGCAGGGCCGACGGTTTTTGATTAGGTTGCACTGCATGGTAAGGGACTTTTCGGATGCTGAAGGCGGATCATGAATTCATAATCTTTCGTTCGTAGTAATCAATAGTTGCTGCCACTGACGCAGTTGACATTGCGGCAGCCAGGGGGTTGAGCTGCTGGCGCTTGATTTACGCAAGTTGTCTGAACGGATTATGGATTCCGAAGAAAAGGAATGCACGGCTAGAACGTCACCGTAGGCATCTGAAGAGGTGATTTTTTAGCTACTATCTTTTTGGCAACACTGGTTTAAACAGCTGACGCACGTTTCCTGTTTTGTTTCACTGTCAAACAGCTTCAGTTTGGTCTATAATTTAACCATGAATCGTCTTACAAACGAACAACGCTTGCAAATTATTGAATTTTATTATCAAAATGCGTGCTCTGTTAAGAAAGTTCATCGCGCGCTTCTTCCATTTTATGGTCACCTCATTTTTGGCTCAATGGATACGTAAATAAGCAGAATTGTCGATTTTGGAGTGAATACCAGCCAGAAGCATTGCAAGAGCTACGAATGCATCCAGAAAAAGTCACAGTTTGGTGCGGTTTATGGGCTGGTGGCATCATTGGACCTTCAAAGATGATGCGAATCGTAACGTAACTGTGAATGGTGAGCGCTACCGTGAGATGATATCCAACTTTTTTTTGCCCAAAATGCAAGAGCTTGACTTGCTTGACATGTGGTTTCAACAAGACGGTGCCACATGCCACACAGCACGCGCAACAATGGACTTATTGAGGGGCAAGTTCGGTGAACATTTTATTTCACGTTCGAGACCGGTCAATTGGCCGCCTAGATCGTGCGATTTAACGCCTTTAGACTATTTTTTTGTGGGGCTGTGTTAAAGCTTATGTCTATACAGACAAGCCAGCTTCAATTGACGCATTGGAAGACAACATTGAAGCATTTATTCGTGAGATACCGGCCGAAATGTTGGAAAGAGTATGCCATTTTTCTGAATTTTATGTGTTTCTTTTGAAAAACTTTCCTATAGCTTTTAAAAAATCACCCTT
The DNA here is from genome assembly GCA_907269125.1 of Eristalis pertinax. Lineage (NCBI taxonomy): Eukaryota > Metazoa > Arthropoda > Insecta > Diptera > Syrphidae > Eristalis > Eristalis pertinax. The sequence continues at coordinate 45,720,090 of OU026148.1, read as the reverse complement.
TATATGTCCCAAGTGGAACCTAATTGCTCTTACTTCGATTCGCAAATAACTGGGCTTCTGGGGATGTCTCAACGAGCCCCTTCAGTTTTGTTTGAAAAATTAGGCACCCCATCCCACTCGCAAAACCAGTAATTAGTGCCACCCCCTCAACGGCTGTTCCTCGATGACTGGAAGATGACCGATTGAACCACGGGCAGAAGACTTCAAAGCCGCCAAAAAAACATTTCAAAGGCTTCAAAAACGCCATGGCAGGACAGGCAAGTCAAAAATTCAAGGTAAATGCCACGCACTCTGTTCGGTTGGAATTGTTAATTAGCGCTCAAAAGCCAAGCGTGAATGACCAATTTTCAACTCTATTACAGATCAAATAGAATCGCAAAGTCACTCCGCATTACTTCCGTTCCATCGAACAGTGGCGGCGTGGTGACCTCTATGGCGGCAATGTCAGAGCCGATGTAAACGTACTCCGATATAGCGCTCTCTCGCTGGCAGGGTGGCGCCAGCACAATCGACGATTGTGAGCAACAATTATCCGTTGTGATGTTTCCAATTAAAATACTGCCAACGGCATATCGCGAAATTAAACTCTGATAAGAAAGTGATTGTTCAATGAGACGGACTGTGCCAAAATTAACGATTAGCGTCGCTCCAAAGCGTCCTGCCACCCATCCCCTGTTACCCTAGTGTGCTTGGGATGCATGTCCTACGGCACACACACACACACAGATTCGCAGAATAGTTTGCCGCGTGACGTCTGAAGGCATGATTTGGGTGGGCGGATGCTGGCTATTTTTAGACGGGCTACCACGATTGTTGTTCTTGTCGGCGGTGCGCGGTTGTTGTGCCGTTTTTAGAACGCGATTACGAAAGACAGTAGAGTGGATTGGCGCTGCTGCCGCTGCACCACAGGCAGGCGTCTTGTCTGATAAAGTGGGTTGATGATGTGACGGAAGAAGGTTTTACTGCCGGCTGCCGGAACCAAACCATTGACACTTGTTTCCCTCACCACTTGTCGTGTTGGGTGAAGGGCGAAGACATGAAGATGATTCGCTGGATTCGTTAGTGTGTCTCATCGATTTTGGATGCTGTCAGTGTTGTTGTTGAGTTGCTATTGCCGCCGACTCCCGAAGCGTATGGAAGTATCTAATTATTTGTCTTTTATGGCAGCGACTGGCAGTGATGATGATGGTATTGTGGTGTCGAATTCGGTGACTGTGCGCTCCGACGACGACGACGATGAAAACGACGACTCAGTAATGATGTCGTGCAGTGAGGTTGGCGTCGATGGGTTTCATGTGCAAATGTCGAAAGATTAGAAGTGAGTGCTCGACGGATGTTTACAGAGCCATTTAAAGTTTGAAAGTTCATCCAACCTTATGGTCGGAGTGTGCTGTGAATTCTGGAACCACTCAGCGGGTATCCAGGGGGCGACATGAAATGTGTTTCACACAAAACGGTCCTCCGATCTGGGGAGATTAGGGAAATGCAAATGCACCCGTTGTCCATTGATAAAATGTTGCCGCTGCTCTCTGGAATGCAATCACATGCGCAGTTACTGTGTCTTTCGGGTGGGGGGCAAGGGGGTGTCTGCCCGGAGGAGTGGGTGGAACGAAAGTTTCGTTGCGTAATTTCATGATAAATTACAGGGATTAGCGGTGATGTGTTACAAATGGAGATTCATTAAGCGAAGCGACGACGACGCCGTGTGGGTGTGCCCGGAATCAGGTCACTCCTGTATGTGCTGAGATGATCCTTAGATGAGATAAACAAAGTTTGTCATTCCCTTGTGGATGCCTTGGGTCTTCGGCAAAACCCATTTGTTAAATTGCCATTAATTGTGAGCAGATGCGAATTGGGGGATGTCAATGAAAAATTAATCCGCACATTGTGCGCAGTCCTTTGGTGAGTCAGTAAAGTGGGATCGAAAGTTGTCCTTCTCATCAGAAGAGACGGGGTCATTGTCTGGAAAATCGATAGCAGCAATTGGCTCTGCGTAGGCAAAGCCTCACACATGAAGAGTGTCATTTTACCAGTCCTTCGACCAACTTTGATTGCGAACAAAACACTGGAAATATCATTGAATCGTCATTTGTCTGTGATTAGATTTTAGAAACAACTCCGAACAGATGCAGACGTGGCGTCTGGATGTGATGAGCTGATGGTGCAACCATTTTTTCAAGCATTCTTGGCTAAATGTCCTCATAACACAGATACTCTTGAGTTCCAAAGCTTCAAGTGGTGTTGATTAAGTTAGGTTAGGTAGGAGTGGCTGACTGCAGTCACTCTTAGGCTAAAGTGATTCCACGCGTAGTGACTACTCCTAAACTTGGAACAAGTTGGTACTTATGACAAAGCGGCGTAACTGGTTAATATTGACGCCAATTAGTTCCCTGTGGTTGTATAGTAAGCCCCAAGATTTGAATACCTACGACTTGCTGGAGTGCTACACTAGCAGTGGTTTCTACTTCCTCTTCATCCATTCAGCTTCTGCAGAAGTCATCGGTTGGGACTACCATCCTTTGGACGTGCTAGACACCGATGAGCATTCTGAGTGAAGTTCTGTCCAGTTTGAGCATAGATTCGTTTAAGATATATTGCTGGTCCCATTTCGTTTGCCTTCTAGCCACCTGTGGTTGGTTGCTGTAATTGTGCATATTTTAAGAAGATGTTGGGCTGTGGCGGTTGGCATGAAAGGTGTATTCTCTTTATCAGCGAAGACTGTCGACTGTACGCATCCTCAATCAAGTTCAAGTTCTTTGCGGGAAATAATGCGTTCATCTAATTTTTTCGCACAGCTTGAGTGATTGCTGTGGAAGCCAAGGCCCTGCACTGTGGCACCGTCCATATTGTAACTAATGGGTCATCCAGACCTGTTTATTTTTTAATTTTAAATAATCCGCAAATCCCGCCCGACGGAACTCCAGCGCGCTCTCGATAGGTTCATTGCCGTATGTACAGATGCCGAGATAAAGGTTAACGTGGACAATTACGGTAATAAGAAGATGATGATGATGATGATGAATAAGCAAACATAAAATGAATTTTGAAGCCCGGAAACTTTATCATGGCCTGAAGAAACAGCGTCTGAACAGAATTTCGCGTTCAATTCTGGATATCCGATATTTGACCAATGACGTGAGTAATGTTGGTTTCCAAATCCTTGTTCGGAGCTTGTTTATCGAGATGTATGTGGTCTATTCGGTCGCGTATCATCCAAGAACGCACACTGAGACTTGAATTTGTTAAAAGGAGGTCGATGAGGCTCACATTATGTTGCCCGAAGAACATTTTGCACAGAACGCTGATTTTCGCAATAATATGTGTGGCGCTACAGCCCGTAGAGGGCCAGGGCCTGGCTTCTTCGCACGTTGTTGAGGTGTGTGTCTTTCCAGGGTGATTTGGAAATATATTGAATTAGAATAGGATGACACCATGAGGCCTGTTACACGTGATGTGTCAAAAAAATGACACATTAATTTGATTGATTCGTTGGCAAATTGCATTGTGTGTCCGTTATTAGAGGTACAACTGCTCAATATACGTTCAAATTCATGTCCGTGTCCGGTATAGAGGGGGTCAATTGCAACGAGGTTGAAATATACGAATAGTCCTATCTTCATTCCATGTCTGTAAAGAGAAGTATCATAGTACAATAATAACATATGTACAAGCGCGGCCGTGGTGTTGTTGGTCTGTACGGCGACGACTTGGTGTATGTGTTCGATGCCCAATACGACCAAAATAGTTTTCATGGCCCCACCTCTTTCTAGTCACTGACAATGCTTCTCAAACTATGCCGTTCGGCGTCGACATAAAACTGTAGGGCCCCTCCACTCGTGAGATAACAATAGCAGGCACAACACGAGTAGTTGGTGTGGAAGTGCGCTAGGGCCTGGCCCTTTGAGCAGTGTTCGTAACTCGAGAGAAAGATAAAGCCGTACATTATGAATATTCTTCCTGGCGGGAATCGACCCAGCACATACAGGATACGAAGATATAAAAGCGTTTTAAAAATTTTATTGTGAACAAAAATCATATTTTTTATAATTTGATATTACAACTAGGTTTTAAACGTGTTGGGTCAACAATAGGGGTCCAACTGATGTACATTGCTTAATTTAATATTTGATATTAATCGGCTTAGTGCTTAATTTTTTTATATTCTACAATGACCAGTGCTTCCATCGTGTTGTTCAAATCGTGTCCATGTTGGTCCTTTTGGGATGTGGTTATGGTGTGATAGCCGTCATAGGTTAGGTTACGTTGGAGTGGCTGATTTCCATTGTGATACCACAACTTCTCCTTACATCGGAACCAGTTGGTGCTTGCAGTGAAGCGATTTGAGATTATTGAAATAGTAGGTCCCTAAATGTGGGAACCTACGACTAGTCAGAGCGCTGCACGAGCAGCAGTTTTCTACCTCCTCTTCATCCATGCAGCTTCTGCAGAAATCATTATAAGTTACACCCATCCTACGAGCATGAGTGCCAATTGCACAGTGCCCGGTTATGACTGCTTTGAGAGTCCTTAATGAGGGTTTGCTGAGCCTAAGCAGACTGACTGACCGTTTTAGGTTAAGTGATGGCCAAATTTATTTTGGTTTAAGGCAGGAGGTGCCTTCTAGCCGTTGTTGGTGGTTTAAATCGTGTGTATCTTCAGGAGATCGTGGATTGTAGCGATCGACATGGAAGATGGTACCCCTCCTATTAATAGGGAAGAGATTCTACCACACCTGGCGAGTGTAGAATCTGGTATGTCAGAATGGCCCGGCACCCACATTAGGTGTATGTGGAAATGCTCAGCCATCTCGTTAAGAGACAGCCTGCAATTAAGGGATGTTTTTGCGGGACTTGATTGCGGCCTGACTGTCCGAACAGATTGTGATATCCCTTTTAGATATCACGTTGTTTTTGAGGCATGGAAACTAATCTTTAATCGCAAAGGTTTCTGAAAGACGCTACAGTTATCAGGACATCTGCACTCATCCCTTCGTCGGTCCTCGATCATGCTGTGAAGATACGCAGGGAAGCATCCATCGTCTGATTGTCAGACATCGAATCAGATCTGGAAGCAATGCTGGTGGAGAATTTTTTCTCGAAGACAGGGTAGTGGGCGGTCGGTGTCGTTAGGGAGGAAGTTGAAGATAGCCGACTTACCCTCGATGATGACTGCTATCGCGGCTCTGTTCAAAGTCATGCAGCTCGTTGTTGAATGTCGCTGGGAAGTTCGGCTCTCTGTGCAGATTTAGCGCCGGGGATTTTGTTTCTTCTGATTGCCTCGTTCGGATGGTTGCTGATGTCTAGAAGCTCCTTTCTTAACAGTGTCACCACGTATTGTTGCAAGATGATGATAAGTGCTTTCGTCGTAAAGTTTCTAGTTGATGTGGCGCTTTCGAAGGTCCAAGGTTCGAGGTATTTTCCTTTCGGAAATTGCAAAGTTCTCCATGCTTGTCTTAGAAATGGTAACTACACGCTTGCACAGCAGCTGGCTGGATGCGATCGAAGCTTAGATTGGCATTCTTATGAGTAATCTTCGAGTGGCTTTTGAACTTGAACCTTACGGTAAATTTAACGCCAAGAGACTTGAGATTTTCGTTTGTTAATAGCAGGAAACGACGCACCCATCTACTATGCCACTGGGGCTATAAAACCCTTTATCCGATGTGAATTGCAAGCACATCTTATTCTCATCAAGATTCAAACATTTGTTTTCTAAAAAAAAAAACACTGACTCGACTGTCTGTGTCCCCAGAGTCAGTCTACAAAATTGTAAATATTTTCATTTATTCACATTTTAATAATGTCAAAATTGTTCGTAAAAACTCTGCGAAAACGCAATCAAACCGCGGAAACAGTGGAGACCCGCAGAAAGTTGAATTCAAAGAGGAATCTGAAAAATCCTTTTTTCATATACGCCAAAAAACTTCGTCAATCCAAATGTAAGCTCTCCATGAAGGTTGTGGCTTCGATTTGGCGCCAGATGTCACCATACGACAAACTTCCCTTTCGAGTGATCGCCCAACGAAACAAGCAACAGGCGGCAGAGCAAGAGCGCCGAATGAAATCGGAACGTTCACAGCCCAGAAGGTTTGACTCGTATGTCAAGTGAGCATCAGAATTGGTTCAAATGGACATTTGTATGGAAAAGTACAATAAATGACGTCTTGGGGTTTTGTCGACGTTCAGCATCAATTACGTTAATTTCCTCTTTTTTTCTTCAACCCGGCGGTCCGGATTCGAAGACCCTCGTTGCTGGAGCACATGCGCTCGATGTGGCCGAGTCAGTTGAGTCGACGGAGTTTTGCCTTCTGGACTACGTTCACATCTTTGGACAGCTTGTAGATTGTCAAGTCATTGTGTCTTCTCCTGTGGGGCTGTGCAAATGATCGTGTTTCTCCATACAATCTGCAAATTCAACATCATCGAAGGAGTCAAATCCAAAGATGGGGTGTTGCTTTCCAATGAGGCGGACATCGTGGGCAGATGGAGCGAGCACATTTTCGGAGCTGCTCAATCCCGAACAGGGCACTGAGGATGACAGACCCGTAGTCTTGAGTGGGCCGGAGCACAGTCCAACGGTGGAGGAAGTCATTTTGGCGATTGAATCGCTAAAAATTGGCAAATCCGCCGGTGTGGATGAAATCCGGCCAGAAATGCTTAAGGCAATGGGTAAAGAGCTAGTTTTATGGCTCTCTCGTGTCATTAAAGTGGCCTGGGAACGCGGTGAGACACCTGGCGATTGGCAAACTGGGGTAATTGTCCCACTTTTCAAGAAGGGGGACAAAAGAGATTGCTCCAACTACAGGGGCACATCTCTTTTAAGTATCCCCGTGAAAGTCTATGCTAAGATGTTGGAAGCGCGTTCTAGAGCTATGGTCGAGTCCAGGATGGGAGATGAACAGTGCGGCTTTCGTCCCGGCAGAAGTACAACCGACCAGCTTTTCACTCTAGGAATGGTACTTGAGAAGGCTTGGGAGTATGCCAAACCCATCTACAGTTGTTTTGTAGATTTTTGGAAAAGGCATATGACCGAGTCGCTCGAGGTAAACTCTGGAGTGTCCTGCTGAAGTATTGGATTGATGGTCCTCTTCTGAGGGCCATTCAGTCTCTATACACAAACTGTATCAGCTGTGCTCGGGTAAACGGTGCTAAATCAACACCTTTCACCGCGGGCGTTGGACTTCGCCAAGGGTGTGTCTTGTCGCCTCTCCTTTTCATTGTATATATGGACTGGATGTTGCAGCGCAGCCGAGGTGAGGAATGTTTCACATTGCGAGAGTTGAGGGTAAGTCATCTTCTTTTTGCAGATGACTTAGTTATCCTCACATCCTCCCAGACGGAACTCCAGCGCGGACTCGATAGGTTTGTGGCCGTATGTGCTGATGCTGGAATGAGGGTTAACGTGGACAAATCGGAGGTTATGGTAATTTCCAGAACGCCTGTTCAATGCACTCTGCATGTTAGTGGAGTCCCATTGAAGCAGGTGGAGAAGTTTACATATCTCGGGGTCTTTTTGATGGAAGGATTAATGCTTTCCTGTAGGATTGGTCAAGCTGGGTAAATTTTGACACGGCTTGGTAGTTCTGTAATCAGAATGGCCGAGCTTGGTGTCAAAGCCAAGTTAGCGGTTTTCAACTCAGTATTTGTTCCAACTCTCACCTATGGTCATGAAATTTGGGTAATGACCGAATGACCGAAAGAATAAGATCGCGAGTGCAAGCTGCTGAGATGAGATTTCTTCGTGCTGTTGTTGGAATTACTCGCCGGGATAGGGTGAGAAACACGTGGGCTAGGAACTCAACATTTAGCAGCTGCTTCTTCGAACGGAAAGGGCTATGCTTCGGTGGTTTGGTCACGTGGCACGAATGTCCCCATCATCACGACTTCCGAGGCGGGCGTTGAATGGGATTGAATCAGGTAGGCGACCGCTTGGCAGACCCAGGACGAGGTGGTTGGGTTACGCTTGGCGGAGGATCGAGTTGCCTGGAGATCTCTCGTGTGTGGTTTACTCCCGCGACCCCTTTAGTGGATCATGCGGGTCAGAAGATGATGATGATGATGATCTGCAAATTCTGGACGTCTTGAAACGAATATTCGTCAAGTTATGGTCACATTGCTGGCAAACAGGTGTCGAAAGTCATCGAAAGTTATCATTTCAGCAGCGAATCCGTCAAGAATTCCCATGGAGGACATTTGAATGATGTTTCGTTCCATTTCTTAATGACAAGATCCAGAGAACGTATTGAAATATGCATGTGGAAGAAATCTAAGCCTAAATCTAAGTTAAGGCTCAACTATAATGCGCATGAGCAAGCATTATATTTCTATATCAGCTGACTTGCTCATTTTCCAAATTTGTTCCTTTTCTGTGTTTTATCTGTCACAATCGCATATGTGCGGTGCGATTCATTTCGCACTAGCTCATGCTTAACGAAATGTTCGAAACCTTTCATGGACGACAGTATAGGTTGGATCATAGGGGGTGGGTGTATTCGATCATTCACCCATGCGCGTTTGACACTAGCTAATGCGTATTATAGTTGAGCCTTTAGAGTGCAAGCATGTTTGAGCTTAAGTCGTCATCAGACCTGTCATCAGATCTGCGAGTGTTTTTCGAGTCAATCGAATGATGAATAGAAAGCAGACGGCAGAAGCAGAATGTCTTTTAATTCAATTTACTTTCGGAGCCGCCGAATGGATGACCCTGTATAACATGACAGATCGCATGAGCTTTTAAAATCCAGTCTCCATGTACTGGTCTTTCGATTAATTTCCTTGACACTCCTCCACTTACGTGTCTGATCGAAAGATTACCTTCGTCCCTTCTAATATTTTCTGACATCTTTAATCTCTCAGATCGCCGTTCAACTTCATGCGTCTTCTTTGTCGCTCTCCTCCGCCAAGCATTTGATGATTTAATTGACGTCACTTTAGGTCAACCGCTGCGCATGCTTAGAATTCTAGAAAGTCTGCCTGTTAATTATTCGCGAACAGGTTCAGTTTAGCCCAATTGCAAACGGACAACAAATTGCCACTCTGTGTGCTCTCAGCCAAACGTCGTTAATAGCTCCTCCAATCGCTGGCCGCAAATCTGAAAGAATTATTTCAGCTCCATCACGAGCGCTTTCTGATCTCAGTATGTCATCGTATCTGCCAGAAATTCTTCAAAATCCAGTCACCAAACAACCGCTATGTGAGCCTTTACTGCCATGAAGTTGATTTTGAGCTCTTTTTTGGCGTTTTTTTTTTCCAAACAATAATCAAAAAAAAAATATAAACGTCTAAGTGGAACTATTAAAAAATATATGAAAAAAAGAAGGGACAAAAAACAGTAGCACCTCACCAGACCAATTGTTGAAAGTAAAACTCAATGAACCAAACCACTTTGCCATTCTCTCCATATGCCATATATACACCAACCAGGTCGATACACCACTTTTTAGGTGACCAGCAAAGCAACGCTGTCGTCGCCGCCACCACCATCACGATGGCGAATGTGTGTTCACCACAAATGCTGAATGCCATTCAAAGCTTATCTTATCCCCCACCGCGAGCAATCAAAAGCTACCGCAAAACAGTGCCACACGAACCAGAATCTTCTTGATACCCCAAAAAGATATGTACACGATGGTGGGAGCTTTTTGAAAGTCGCCTCGCAACTGTGACGTAATTGATAAAGCTGCCCCGCCACCCTACCGCCGGCAACCAAGCCAACCATCGCCACAAGTGGGCGACAAACAATCGAGAAGCTAGTCAGGGAAGAATACCTGACAAGACAACCCTTCGATGGTGATGTGATGTTATTTAACCAAAATCATCGTGATAAAGCAGCAACCTCACAGCCTACGGCAGCAGTGAGTGCCACACTGCAGATACAAGGAGAAGCAAACAAGAAAAAATTGCATTCACTTGTCGAACACCACTACAACGAGGCACTGCTGAGAAACGGGAGAGGGAGCGATAGAGAGACAGAGCGAGATGGATGCGGCCGGAGAGCAAGACGGAGTGCATGCGCGCTTGTGTGTGTATGGGGGAGTGGGGGCACGACATTCTAACAAGTATGCAAGACCGATTCCCCTCCGAATGGCAAAAAAAAAAAAAACGAAGCCCTTAACCAAACGTCGTTTCTTCTGCAACGGTGCACGGTTGTGTGTTCACTAAATGCCAACCAACGCGCCAGGCCAAGTCGTAAATAACAGAAGTCGTTCAGTAGACCAAAGCTGGGGAAATTTGAATTTCTGATCTCCACCAGCATCTCGTCAGCCACCAGCAACAGCGGCGGCAACAACCATTCGACTCATAGTAGAGCGCACCCCAAAACAGCAATCGTAACAAGTTTACACGTCTCCTCTGCGTGTGTGTGTGTGCATGTGACCCCTCCACCACCCATAAAGTCCCCCCACAAGTCAATCGGTTGTACATACACACCAAACTGTTGGGGAAACCGACACACCGAAAAAAAAGCAAAAAAAATATATTCATTCGTTTTCACTCTTCACTCAATTAGTGAAATAATGAAACTGGCAAGCAACCAGTCGTTCAGTGAGTGTGACCGCGTACGAAAGTGAAGTTTATGAGGAGCAGCCAGCAGATATACAAACTCAAAGATAGTTTACTTCAACGTTTCGTGTGGTGTGTTAACTTCGTTCGTTTCATTTTCAATTCAATTCAAATTTATCAAAAATTTGTTGTTTGTTTGTTCCTCGCCTATTCATTATTCAAGTTTTGTTTAATGTTTGTTATCTTCTCTCCTGATTGTTTTGCAATTTTTTGATCGAAACTCACACTTGTTAGTTAGATAAATTCTCAAAAAAAAAAAAAAAAAACACCCCAAGAGAAGAGAAATTCACGCAAAAAAAAAGAAGGAAAAAAAAAGGATATCTTTATAGATACACAGAACAGAGACTTAACATACGACCGACGAGCACTGTATGTGAAGAGACCTTTCTCGAAATATTTCGAAAATTCTAAGTAGCATACGAGCCAACGCAACGCCTGTGCGTGAGTGTGTTCCTCCCGATTAACAGAAGCAGAAAAAATAAAATAAAAAAAAAAAAAACAGAAAGAAAAGCCGCAAATATCCAAGAGAGTGAGATCTAAAGTGAAAACTGACTTAGGCACAGATACTTTGTGTATACACATATATATATATATATACGTACATATATTTTTTTTGTGTGTTTTATCACAAGTGACGTGACACGGGTTAAATACACTTGGAAACAACCAACCACCAATAAATAGAAAAGAAGAAATCGAATTGAACCTGCCCCGCTGTAGTTCTTTTTCTGTTTTTGTTTTTGGTTTTTCTATAGCTGTCCGTTTTGCACTGTTTCCATACGTACCATCATACACTCCCAATTAAGTGTGCGCTGTGTGTGCCCGCACCAGAGACTATCTTGCTTAATTTCTGTACATATTTTATATTTATTTTTTTTTTGTCTCTTTCGAAAGAAAGCCGACCACCGTGAGGACGGAGAAAACTCTTAACATTTCCATTCGAGCAGTGCACTGATCTTGGGCATCGTAGAGAATCCCTCACCTGACTGAACTCTGAAATACGTTTTCCAGTGTGCAATCGAGAGTGTGCCAAAATTTACAACCAATCAAAGCAATCGAAGCGAGAGTGATCAGAAACTTAGCGTTTAACCCAGTGTTCGACTTCAAAACCAAACCATATTGTGATTGAAAGAGTGCATTTTTTGTTTTGTTTTTGTCAGTGATTGCCAACCAAAGCAGAGATATATAAGAGAAATGTGTTTAATTTTGTGAAAGAAAAAAGAAAAAAGTGTGCCCCCGGCCAGCAAAGGAAGAACAATTTATTTGCAGCTTCGTTTATTTTCATTTATTTTGTTCGTTCTTGTTGTTCCTCAAACACCCTGTCGTATCAGCGAAACGAAAGGGCATTCAGGAGAGCATACACTGTACAGACGTCGTCATAGTGTCGAGCGCAACACAGTCTAGCAGATAAAAAAAAAAAGGAAAAACAAATCTATTCACTCTCGTCGTCATCCAAAAAAATTCTTGGGGAGGAAGTTGAAGTGTACGTGTGGGACTTTGTTGTTTTTGTAAATTTCACGAAAACTAAGTCATCATCATTTGAACATCACGCAGATACACACACACAACAAGATTTGAGTGGAAAAAAAATTTAATTAAAAAAGAAAAGAAAATCTGAAAGGAAAATTCGTTGATTTCTTTCTCGTATATCGTGAAACGTGATAAACAAAAAGGCGTTCTTATGAAATCGGAAAACTGGAGCGAAACCTACAATGAAAAGGTGAATACTATTCGATTTTTTATACATATTTGTGGTACTACGCAGCGTTTACTTCTTTTCTGCGAAACATATGGTTGTCTGGTCGTCGCCAGGGGTTGATGTATCCACCCGCTGTGAAGTAATTAAATTAAGTTAAGTTCTTGAGGGTGGGCCTGCAAAAAGGAGATGACAGAAAAAAAGGAAAGAAATCTTTTCTAAAAATAGACTCGTCTTGACATTTTGGCGATAACACACCAGATGAAGTGAGCGTGTGGCGGAGGGAGTCTAGAACGTGTAATTTTACGTAAGAGATCCCCATCTGGGGTGGGAGTTGGGGCAGACACTCACAATGTGTTTGCAAATGACGACATGATTGACGTGGTGACCCTTATCATTCGAGCTCGTGCTGGCGGTCTGTTCGAGGTGTGAGTTCATTTGGTTCCTAATTGAGAGTAGTGACTTTGCCCTGAACGGAGGATGTGACTATTTGTGGTTCAGTGTCGCTTCGCATCGATTTCGACCAGCAAGACTTTGAAAAGGGCATCCATATGTTGTTCAAATTCAAAGAAGTGCCTCGCTGCGCGCCATGATGCAATCCAGCTTGAGTAAATGTCTACAGCACTTTGTGGCTACCGTCCAACAAATTTGTCTGAAAAAGAATACTCCCTGGTGACAACCAGGATATGTGAGAAGTCATTGATTGAACCTCGATTAAATGCATTTTTCTTGGTTTATCAACATTTCCCGTGACTTGACTACAAGCTTCTATTTGACAAACAGTTTGTAAAGCAAGCAGGTGTTTTCCCTCGTGCGATTGGTCAGTGTGACGGTCTAGCTTCACCTCATTAGACCATCATTGGTCTACAATGTCAATAGTCCAAGACCAAGTTGCTCAAAATCTGGATCCTTTAGCCAAAATCTCGACTGGCTGTCTACTAGCCAAATGATCAGGTGCATATGCCTCCTTCCTTCTAATCGACGAGTATTTTTTCAACATCAAGCAGCATGTCCTGATGCTAAAATGTTAACCAACAAAAAAAAACCCACGAGTCGGTCGCAGCGACCCGCTTTGTTAACTCAAAACAGCGGATGTCATAGATTTTTTGGCAACCATCTTGTGTCTATGGTCAGAGTTTTACAAAATTTTGAAATTCAAACAGAATATCAGACATTTGCTGTCTTTTTGATCCAAATTTTGGCATCTTTTTGGATGTTGACCAGAAAACCACAAGCACTGGCATCCCTTATTCTTCAAGCTTCTAAGCTAAAATTCGGATCTTTTCTTTCCGCTGGAACCTTCTTGCTTATGTGTTCAAATTTTGACCACTAAAATGGCAAGACTTAGAAGCGCCTCAGATCTCTTTGCCCTTTGTCCTAAATTTTGATATGGTCTTGGGTGTGCATCAGATCTTTAGCAAAATGTCGGATATTTTGCTTGTCTTTGATCGAAATTGTTGGAACCTATTTGCATATGTGGCAACTTTTTGACTAAGCTACGTTTGGAAACCCTCTTTTATCATTTTTGACTTCAACGTCTTCACTCTCCGTTGTCCAAATTTAGGTATCGTCTTGGGTCTGTGGTCACATTTTGATGAGGAAGCTACAAGAGGTTGTGAATGGAATCCTTCACTACAAGCAGCACAGTAAATACGTAATTTCCCTTGCTTTGGTCCTCATAATTCCCCTTGCTTTGGTCCTTTGGAACCTCCTAATAAAGGACCTACAATCGTCTCAGACCTCTTCGCCCTTTGATCCCAAATATTTATATCATCTTGGCTCCTCAGTCAGATCTTTAATAATTTTTAACTTTAAACTGAATGTTGCTGTTGACCAATAAATTACAAGGAATTGTGAATGAGATCCTTCATTTTTAACTTCAATCAGCGTGTTGCATCTTTACCTTCTCCTTTTGATCCAAAATTTCGACATTTTCAGCGGTCTTTCGTCGGATTGTGACCAACAAACTACAAGTCAGTGTGAAAGCCACCTTTTCTCATTTTTGACATCAGGCACGCCTTTTCCGTCTCTCTGATCCAAATTTAGGACATCTTCTTGATTGTCTGATCAGTTGTTGAAAAAATAAATGTTGCACCCATAAGAGTGTCCTCCGGATTAGAATTTAATTTGAGACAAATTTCTATCACTAGTGAAATGTCCAGTGTTTCTATTCGTTCGTCGAGTTTGACGACCAAAATTTGGACACCTTGCCAGATCTTGATCCTGTCTTAAGCAATACCCGGGTCATGTTTCTGTTTCAAATTTGACCAATTATCTTCACTCTCGTGAAAGTCAGTGAACTTCCGCTCGGTGGGAGCCTTCTACTTGACGAACATTTTTGACATAAAGCAGCACGTCTCTGATCCAAATTTCGAGATGTCCCTGTGTCCTGTGGTCGAATTTTGTCTGATAAACTACAAGCCAGCATGAACGTCCTGCTCCCCGAATTTGGTTTAAGACAAATTTCTACCATCTTGTGTCGTGTTTCCCTGATAAGCCAAAATTTAGTCAGCTTTTTTAGAAATTGCCCTAAACAGTCCTGGACTCATTTAATGCTTATTTTGAACTCTTTTGACAAAATCATTTGCAGTTGTGCCCTAAACTTCAAATCTGCGCAAGTGATCGAAATTGTTGCTATGGGTGTTTGACCAGAAATTCGGGACATTTTTCTAAGAAATCTTGAGCGACTACCGATGTGACTGAAGTTCCCTTTTCTGAGGAGAAAACTATTGACTGTCCGCAAATGTTCAAAATTATTGTTTAACCAAACATGTAGAACTTTGATACAAATTGTTATGAAATCATCGATTGAGACAAAAGTTAGAGAGCTGATATTTCCGAAAAGTCACTTAAACGTTCGAAATTAACGTCGATCCAAAATAGTAACAACTTTGACACAAAACCACGTCATCGATGACAACCTCAAAGAAGAGGAGAATACCATTTCAGGACCTACCATAAACTTTTCTCAGCAAAATTGGTTGCAACTCCTTCCAATTCCGAACGATAAACTCAATTTCGGGCTGTGCTCGAATTTTTTCCTGGCCAAGGTCCCACGCATGTCCTCGAAACTATGTAAAGCACGTCGTAAACCCAAAAAAAAACTGCCGCACACGTGTCCATGATTCATAATCGCGAGCTAGAGTTTATAGACTTCCTCGTGCAGGAGCCCCAAGCGAGTGAGGGTTCACAATACGCCCAATGCCGGTGAACTGATGACTCGTAAAGGCACACACGGTGTAAAAACGCGTCGTAAACCGTTTCCAATGTATCACAAAGTAATTTGCCACGATGCTCGAGCTCTCCTGCAAATCCAGTAATCAGCCGGGAATTTTCTGCCAAGCCAACAAATGACCGTCTTCCAATCCGATGCCATTAGTCGGCTCTGACAGCAGACCCTGTCAATTTAATGCCACGCCAGGACACCCTGTTTCGGTTCGCTTTATTGCCATTCGAGCCATATTTGTCTGGCTCGTGCGTCGTAAAACCATCAAGTGCATTTCAATTGTGCGTGTGACTTCGATTCGTCACGTTCGCCGCTCGAATGGTGGATGCATTCAAATGTGCCCCGCCTCACGATGGCAACGGTTGTTCGGCTGATTATAAATATCAAACTGTCACCTGCTGATAAACCAGAAATAATTCGTTCGCAAAGAAATTTTATGAAAATTGACGCAATTTGTGCGCAAACAAATATTCCGTTGTCCGCTGCGCTGTGTGGGAAGTAATTGGCTGGGTTTGCCCGTCTTGAATTAGCAACCAAAACACGATGGCACCGAGTGTGGGCGTCATTGAATCAAGTAAATTGTATAGAAAATCCTTTAGTCCACGTGTATACATCTCGGCGAAGTGAAAAGTTATGCGCACAAAAAAAGGGTTGCTGAGAAAAATGATGGCATTTCTCATGGTCGCCGAGCAGTGCCATTTTATCTCATTTGTCTTGAGGAAAACAAATGTCGCGGGGGGAAATGTATTTTAATGGTCGAGCATAGAAGGCTTTCAGCCGAGGCCTATCAGGACGGATCGGCGTGGGTTGACCTTTATTTGGACTGGTAAACATTTTTGGGGTATCCCTGTTGTGGGCTGGTATCCATTTTGTGGTTTCAAAAGTAAATTTGAATGAAATCGATTTATGGTTTGAATTTTGATCACATTTTTGTTTCAGAATGTTGTTCGAATTATGCCATTATGAATGGAAAGTTACATCCTTGAAGTGCTTGCAGGATTCGAGGACTTTTCGCTGACTTTTTGACTCAGATCGGGCAACAACCTGACGCATATTTCTTTTTGCAGATGAATAGGAACAGTTGCTTCACAACGGCGACAAATCACAAGATCGTGAGGACCAGTTCACCTCGTCAAGATGCGAAATAACTCGTCCAGGAAATTTCTCTTGCAATTAAGCCAAAACGAGTGTCGTGTTGTGTGAATTGTGGCACCGTCTTGTCGAAACAACATGTCTGTCTTCCACATTAATATCCTCGATCGATGGCCATTTGCTTCTGTTAACATTTGACTGTAGCACTGATTGGATGGCGGTGGCTACCTCCTTTTCAAGGAAGTGTGAATCAATTACACCGGCAGACAAAACTGCCCGACGTGCAGTGACTTTTTGTGCATGGAATGATATTTCATTTGCACTTCCCGATAGGCTTGTTAATGTCTCCACTGAGTGAGGAATGATCCTTGTCGCCAAAGAAAGTTGTGTGTGGAAAGTTCGTCATTGAAAAGCTGATGTTCAAGCATGCGATCCGCGTAAGTGTTATGTATCGTATGGTCAACTGGCCAAATTCAAGGTACATCACAATGTCCTGTAAGACAAGCTCAATTGATCCTCCTCAAGATATTCACAAACAACAAGAGCGTGTATTTCGATGACGGTTTGGTCGGCTGCCTAGAGATTCTCCGAGCACCGATCCCTTTGTCACGACATTGTCCGCCATTTTGTTGCCTTGGTTTCCAGTATGTCCCAGTACGCAGGAGAGGGTCTCTCAACTCAAGCCTAACCAGATTCGATGTTAGATTGTCTGATGCTATGGTCTTTATTGGCACTTGGCTATCAGAAAAAAATGGTGATCGAATTGTCGGTTACCTTGTGGGCTCTTAACGCGAGTGCGCAGACACTTCGGCTTAAAAGACGCTGCAGTCGTGCCTTAATGTCAGGGATTCGAAGAGGTCACAGAAGACCCACGCGTCTGTATCTACCGTTTGTTCTTGTCTTTCCTTCTCCGGGGCTAGGGTTGCAAGTCTAAGTACTGAAAACGATTGAGTCGATTTGTGTCTTATCATGGTGAGATAAAGCTGGAAGCGAAGACCATTTGCGTAAACTAATGTTCGCTCTTGGTCCCAAAAGTAGTCGTGATGTAGTGATGATGGATCGAAAAATGCTAGGCCTCATCCAAAAGTTGCCGTATTGAAGCATTATTTTGTATTCTACTTTAGCTAGCTGCAGTTTTAGCTACCTATCGCAACTTACGCACACTAGTTTGGTTGATCTTCCTCTCCACTTGTGTATGCCACCGTAAATGATGTCTCGTCACCTTGGAGTCGACGATTTTTTCGGACTAGACGCCGAAGAGTTCCCTGAAAGGCGGCACATGCTTAGAGTTGAGGGAACCAGTCGGAATAAGGGTGCCCACAGGCTAATGCCGACTCTCAGTGGTGAAGCTTGGTAAGCTTATTCCTGGCCCGTATACTCTTTGAGCATTGTCAGGGGCTCTAAAGAGGTGAAGCCATGACTATGATAGTTGCTCGTGTCGACGATTGAGCGTAACACAACGTTTCTCCCGTGAATCCACCTACTTCGCCACAAGGGTCGAGGGAATAGGTGTTGAAATGCTAGTTGTTGAAATATTCGACTGCATAAACAGTCTATTTCGAACGGTCTTTTGAAGCAAAGATTCGACGTTCAAACAGCGATTGAGTCTGTTGAAAGGGTCGACAAAATTTGGACGAAATTGTTCCTGTTTTCTCAGGAAAACGTGGCTAAGTCTTATGCAATCTGCTTCAACTTTCAAAAAATAGCTAAAACTGACTAAGAAGTTTGCTGTTTGTTTGTTTGTTAACGTCTTTCAAGTGCTTCCTCTCGATACAATGGACTTGTGTTAAGGGTTTATCCAATCGTTGAAGCAATTGAAGGGGCAATTCACTTGCTATAGGCTCTTCTTTCACTTGCCCCTTCAATTGTTGATGTCGGTATCCAGTATGCCCTTCGGAGTGTGCAGAGATTTGTCTAGATGCCACGCAATACTAAATCAGGCGAGTAGATGCGTAGAATTTTTTGGTTGGGCTTCGATTCAATTCAACCAAGGCGCTGTGAGATGGTGCACTATTGTGGTGCAAAAGCTAAGCGCTGTCTGCGCATAATTTTGGCCTCATTTTGTGCAAGCTTCATCTAAACGATACGGTCTGTAATGTTGATAGCGAGCTCTGCTTTTCAACTCCAACTTGTCAAACAGTCAATCGCACTCCTCGAAATCAAAGCCTCCTTCAATCAATTGCATCGGTTTTCCAACCAATGCCCTCTCTAATTGAAACTAGGTACCTTCAGTATTCACATTTCAAGAGACAACAAAACAATGACTTACCTTACAAATCCAACAAGTTGCGACCACTTAATTGGAACGAAAACAAAGCCAAGCTGCGCAGCATTTAAATCAAATTACTTACGAAAAGATAAACAGCTTGCCGCTGCTCCACCCATTCGACGATAACCATCGCGCATCATGCGACTGGCCAGCAGTTGAAATTAACAATTGTAACCCCACTCGCTGCCATGCCACCGGATTCCGACTTATCAATTGCGAGTCACTCTGTTTGTGATCCGAACGTAATTATAGATAATACATTTTTCTCTCGAATTTCCCTACCTCGACTAATTCCGAAAAAAAAAAAAAACGAACGCCATTGAAAAATTATTTGAATGAAGTGTCCTTACGTAAGATCTCTGCCCCGGTTGCTGAATTTGCATGACCATAATGCATCCGCAAGGCATGTACAATTTCAATTGCACACACAGAGCCGCTGAATCACACAAAAACCAAATAAATGTGTTTAGTCGATTGCGGAGATGACACACAGCGGCGCGCACATCATCTCACAGACACTCGCTACATTTATGGTGTGCTGGTGCGCTGGTGCACGGTGGTTTTGTTTTTTTTCTCCCATTTTGACTGATTTCCATTCAAATGAAGTTATTACTCATATCAATTATTATTGTGAAGAGTACACGCCACGTCGCGTCGTCGTGAGGACACATACAGAGCTTTTGCATTTGCCACGCCACACGATACATTTCTATCTGGCCCGGCTGACGGGGTTACACACTCGGTTACACGTCTGAGGCAACAAAGTCGGTGCCTAGTGGTGTGCGCGAGCGGCAATTCGCACTGCTGAGGTATAATATTAAAATTACACTTAATTGATGGATTTTTCGTCGCCAACATTAGGCCGGGCTGGCTGCGACTGTGGCCGCGCGGCTGTGTCGTGCAAGTAATTACGTGCGCACTCTGTCAGCGATCTAAGTTGGACGCACAATAAAGGGCATTTTTTTTTTGTTTTCTATTGCTTTGCTCATTTCCCTCGAATGTTCTGGACGGACGGGGCCGGATTGATAAACAAACACACTTCAACTGAAACATATCGCCGAGTGCTCGAGAGCGAATCGAATCATTTCTGAATCTGACCGATGATTGTGGGGTCTTGTGAAATTCACTTGAGAACAAAAAGTCAACGAAATCTGCGTCGGATTGTGGTGATCGAACCGTATCCGCGTTAATTTGCGTGTTTTTCTTGGCAGACCTCGTGCCCGGATTGTGTCTGAAATCAATTATTTGGGTACAGGAAGCCGGTGTGCACATGCGTGTGAATATAAATGACATGTGGGTGAGATTTAGAAGACCGGGTTCACCTTCCTTCTGTTTTATTCCTGCAAGGGGAACGTATTTCATGTCAATTTGGATGAGATTACATGGAAATGGCTGTCTTAGAGCCTATCTCCCATTCGTCAATGAGGCTGAGCAGCCGGATGTGATCAGACTGCATGACTCAGCTGCATGATCGTCTGTTTAGATTTTTCTAACATTAATTCTGAAAGTCTATCAATCAACATTGTGGTTGCCTTGGCGTGCTGAGTTGGTTCACACAAGCCTGCTGCATCCATTGTGGTGGGCGTGATGAATAAATGTGTCGACTCTCACCTCGAAGGTCCGTGGATATTATCCGGAAACGTACAAATTTGCCACTAATTTGACGGCATCAAGTCGGCGGTAGTCAGAAAGTACAACTGTCAAGGAAAAAACTTTTAAAATCCCCTGTTGGAGTGGACTTCTCGTGAAAAAACCAACAAGACGTCACGACACAACACAGCTATAGCTGGTTGCTGTAGCTAAGCCCATCTCAGATCGTAACTCGACACAGACACAAGCAGAAAGAGGGAGACGCTTCAAGCAAAGTACTGCAACCGAGCCTTTCTTTGCTGTCAGTAAAATTATAGGAAAAGGAAAACCAAAAGAGCAAGGCCACCTTTTTACATACATCCTGCGGAGAGGCCCTTGGGCAGTCAGCAAGTGGCTGGCCCCTACCGGCAGGCAACTCCTTCAGATTGCTCCACGTGATCGGTCCATATCCGTAGATGTCTCCTCTGTCCTTTTTGCGTATCGTCCGTCTGCAGTTGCAGACCTTGCTGCGTAGGGAGTTGGCAACCGAACAAGATTCATCATCCAGTTAAGTTCAGTCCGCGGGGCTGACATCCATTTCTCTGTCATCAGCTACATGCGCAGTCTTCCTAGCTATAGACGGGTATTGTAAGAGGATCGTTTCCTCTTCTTTCGTCAGAGTGGAGCCCAGCCTAATAACATCTGAGTTTATTGAAGTGTTTGAATTGACATCGTTGTTAATTCTGATCCCAGGAGTACTTACCATGCCTGCGACCCATAGATGGTCTGTGCCTGAGCAATAGTTGCCTTCCATTGGTGACAGTTGGCCCTCCTCTGTCCAGACTTTTCCGTCTTTCTACGGGAGACTCGGTCTTCATCTACCGCCTAAGAGTTCAAGCATCGTCTTTGCGAACAACAACGTCTACCACCACACGCTCGTAGGCTCAACAAGCCTCAATTTGCTGTGATAGGAGGGTTTACGTGCACTTACAGCATCCTAGGGCACATAGCACATCACACATTGCTCAAATTGCGTTGTCTTCTATCGACATTCCGATCGTCCAACGATTCCACTGGATGTACTCATTCCCGCGTTTGTCGAATCGGAACAAAATCGTGAACTATGCCCAGTAAATCTGACACTTGCGGTCGGAAACTTGCGAGCAGCCCCAGGTCTAGTCGGGTTTGTAATGCCAACATCCTTGCCTTGCTTGGTCAGCATCATTCTTCGCACTTACGTTCTGATTTTGAACGCAGGTGTTGGTTAATAGCATCAACATGGCAGGCAAAACTGTCCTTGGTGGACTTGGACCTTGCTTCTTCAGTAAAAACTAGTGCTGTTCCTAATCTTCGAAGTTTGAGAAAATTTGCTCATGTTTCTAGAGTATTGCCAATTATCCGATTAAACTACAGCCGTGAGAGCTTTTTTTCTTGTAGCGAGAGGTACCTAGACAACCAGCAATGGACTCTCAACGCACCCACCCACTGCATCACCGTGGCCACAGACACAAAATACAGCCCCCCATGACTGAACTAAGTTCTGAGATGGAAACGTTGAAGAACCACCCACATCTAGTAGCCGCACAATGTACCCTTGAGTCTACGTGAATCCTACCGCATTCCCTGCAATCGCACGCCACCTTCCCCATCATCTGCTAATCAAATGGTTTTTCAGCTGAACTGTTGTGGATCGCAAAGTCCAAAATTCGTGTGATAAGCAGTCCAACTGAAACCCATTAAATTTGTCGATTAACAAATCTATTTTCGTCGTCCGTCGGTATTTAGTTATTTTGATAAACTTTCGAAATGTTCCCACAGCGCTTAGCAGCGCCCGCCACTCATGTGATGCCGCATATTCTAGGTGTCATGTGCAGCAGAAACGTGACACCGGCCAGCTTTCGCAGTGACACTTTCTGTTTTATACGACACAGAGATACTAATTGACTATTTGATAGGCTTTCTCTGCGTTTTTTTTTTATCGTCAGATCGAGGAACAAGACAGAACAGCCCTCAATGCCGCATCGACAATTCGTTGTTTTGCAACACTCAACACTTCTCGTTCAGAATAAACAGGAGTATTTGCAGTTTCGTTGGGAAACACAATTTGATTGCGAAACCTTGTAAATAGTGCGGCACTTGTGTTTGCTTAGTTGTTCCTCAGATTGTGGCGCAAGCGTCATCGGAACTGCGTGTGAGGAGGTAAGGCTTGAACACGAAATATAGATCAGGCATGAAATGGGTAAATATTTGTCCCTTTGCGGGCCAAGTCAAGGCCAGTGGTTCGGTTCTGAGCGATTGTTCTATTGTCTGGTCGTTCTGAGGGTTTGTTTCAAATGGTTTGCCAGGCAGACGGTGAAAAGGGCTGACAATTGACGTACATGAGAACTGCATTAGCATGCGAAAAGCACGGCATTGAGTTCCCCAAACGCGCACCCATTTTCCCCTCCCTACGTCGCGATGGATTTAGATCGTTGGTCTTCTTCGTTGTCAAAGCTCGTTGTACAGTCTGACTGAAACCTGAGAGTCCAAAACAAAACAGACCATGGACCAAGTAACCTAGAAGCGAATACTGGTCCGCATTAAGCTGGATCCGAGGCCCTTTTGTGGCACGCAGGCGCCATTTATTGGCGATGCGGAACATTAACAGAGCGTTTTTTAACGCCGCGTCACCGCTTGTACGTATTAGAGGTCCGAAAACGTACTTCTCGTGCCGCAGCGTATGGCGCACAGTCCTAGTTCTGTCGCAATTTGCCGTCGTAACGCCCCAATCGGACAAATAATTTGCAAATTATCGTACGGATGTTCAGCGTTGCCGTGCTGCTTATGAATGCCGCAGATTCTTGTTTCTATGTTCCGCAGCGTAGCCGCGCGTCCTGCTTCTATCGTGTCAATGTCGCGTGCCGTTGCCGCGCGACTGATAAATGCAGCAAATACCTTTTTCAGTGTTCCACAGCTTGTACTCCGCGTCCTTTTCTGCAGCAAATTATCGTGTCAATGCTGCGCGGCGTTACCGCGCGTCTTGTCTATGCCTCAACGTTGCCGGGCGGCTGATTAATGCCGCAGATTCTTATTTCTATGTTCCGCAGCTTGTACCGCGCGTCCTTTACCCTCGTAACGCCCCAAAGCGGACATATAATTCATCAACGGCTAGGTTCCCCCCAATCCTGACCACACCATCCCGAAAGTTGAGACTCTCAGTCTGCATGGAATAAAGCGGTGGCTTGGTGCATGATTTCCGTCGCGTAGCCGAACAGTTTCCCATAAGTCTACAGTCACACGTTTACGTAAGCGCCCTCAGCGCAAACAGCACTTGAGTCGCTCGCTGGCACTACTCTGCTGTGTTGTTGTTTGCACAGTTTGCCCGTGAATCGATACGAAGCAGAGGTGCGAACAAAAAAAAAATCGATAATTATCGAAACGGCAACAGCGTTAACGTTAATGACGGCTGTAGTACAAAGTTCTGCCTTTTTGATCGATGCGAGCCTAATTGAATTTGTTCCCTCGCCTCCGCGTCGCTCTCCCGAGGAGCGCTGCGAAGCCGACTAATATGCAATTATCAAATACTACGTAAATTAGGATTAGAGCCGCGTAAAGAAATGGATACGCCTAGGCGCGATGCACCTTTGAAGTTCGAAACTCACCTTGAAACGACCGCCCGCACCGCAGTCAAGTGCCACTTTGGCACCCAATCCTCTCTCGGTGTTCAGTCAGAAGGATTCCTCGGAAGTAATGTCACGAGTTAAGCAGAAAATTCGATACAATTCGATTGTGTCAGAGCAAGGGTTCTCGGATTCCAGGAACGGATTCGTGTGTCCTTCCTCGGCGTTCCCACGAAGCGAACGTATTCCATGTCACAAGGTGCTCGATTCTGGGGAAACACCAGCCACCAAGGGCTATCGATGACGAGACGCACATTCTGCTGGGATTGGATGGTGCGCCAGCACCCCCGTTGTTTCCAATTTGGAAATGTACAAAACAATCTGCTGTGCAAATAGGTTTTATAAATGTCAATCGGTCCTTGGGTTTCCGCTTGTTGTTTATTGACATATGTATGCGGCCCCTTCAGATCCGGCAACAGCTGTCGGAGAGGAGAGAAGGAGCAATCCTTGAAATGTGTATCTAGCATGATTTCGCAATTGGATTGGGTATCAATATTTATTAATTTACTTGTGAAATGCTTTCGTGCGTTCGCCGATGGGTGTGCTGTGGGAATAGAATGCTGGTTGACCTGGGCGATGAGAGAGGGATGTTACCGAAAGTCCTTGTGAGTCCTCCTTCCCCACCGGTGGGGGAGTTGGAAAGTTTCGAGGAAAACCCAATCATTTGGATTCATTTGCGAAATGTAAACCTTTTCTGGCGATGAGTTGGTGTGGCAAATTTTTGAGTTATTTGATCTTGTTTGCTTGATTCTGAATTTGAACTAGTTACTGCTACTCTCTTAATTGTGTGCGAAAGACAAGCTTTGGGAATGGCGACAAGGTGGGCTTCTGTGATAGCGGTCCCAGTAGACTGACTCTGTGTGCCTTCTCGAGTGGCGCTGCAGTTCGGGGTGGTCCTGGGCCTCAACAAGACCCTCCAACTAGCGCAGTCTCTGACTCACATGAGTCTGGTTCCTAGTTCAAGAGGCGGTCAACATTGAATTGAAATTTTTGAAGTTGTATCTGCAATTGATCCAAAAGTGAGTGGTCTTTCTGGGGACACACTGGGACACTGGGATGCAGACTACGTCTTGGATTTTGCAGCCATTAGGCTGGCATTAAGGGGATCAGAATTTGCTGTCCCTGTCTCTTTCTATATCTCTCTTTCTCGCTCTCTTTATATCTCTCTTTCTCGCTCTCACTCTCTCTCTCTCTCTCTCTTTCTTGGTCTTACTCTCAGTCTCTTTCGCGCTATCACTCTCTTTCTCAATCACTGTCTTTCTCCATCACTATCTTTCTCCATCACTTTCTTTCTCTCTTACTATCTTTCTCTCCCACTCTATTTCTCTATCTTTCTATCTCTCTATCTCTCTATCTTCTGTCGTCTGTCTTCTTACGAATCCGCCGTAAACACTTAGCGAGAGAACATTACCACGCACAACGCGAGTTGGTGCTGCAGAAGTTGAACCCCAAACCTGCTGTCCACGTACTAGAACTTAGCGCGTTTGAGTTCAGATGCAGTTTTGAGTAAGAATCGTAAGCCTTTAGTGGTCCCGGATCGTTGGCCATACCTGTTCCCAATAAAAAGGAATTCTGGTTGGCACTACACTCCTGAAGTGGCCTTATGCACCCACCGCCAATCATCAAATGTCGCTTAGATTGTTCCGGTGCTCTATTGTTGAACAGCCTGTCCATCCATTGGCACCTTCCTATCCAAATGATGTCACATTCCAACATCCAGCGTCGAAAAGTCACAAATTGCCCCCAGCAGCGTGTGGTGCATCCGTGGGAGATTGTGTTCAGATCATTCGCCCACCAACTGTGCCTGCTGCGGCCACCATCCTTGACATGCAATATTCCCCCATGTCGGTGATTAACCCGACACACCCTCCCGGTTGGCGGAATATCTTCTCACTGCACACCTTCAACAGGCACCAGCCTATCACCCCCCCCCCCCCCCCCCTGTCCAACTGCCAAGAAGTCATCAACCTTTTCGCTCAAATCTAGCTTAACCCACTTCAATGAAACAACGCCGAGTGAGAAAACGAAAACGACAAAACAGAAGAAGAAGAAAAAAAAAAATGAAAAGAAACGAATTGCAAGATTTGTATCTCAGAGCAAAAAAGAATTGTGTGTGTAGCCACCTCCGGGCATGTGGCATACAGCCATCCGTTCGCCAATTTAGATTAAAGTTTGCTGTCGAGTTATTAACCTTTTGAAAAATATTTTTACTTCTCCTCGCCGCTCGGCATCCGCGGGGTTCGGTTCGGTTTTGTAATTTCCTCCACTGGCCGTGTGTACCTGTTCTGCTTCGAAATGCTAAAACAGAGCACGAAAAGTGAATCGCGCCAATGAATGCCGCAAAATCGCTTGCGGCTGCAGTAAATTTTATCGAATGTGTACCTCAATCGAAGAATAAAAGCAAGACACACAGATACGATACGATATTTTGAAATTTGATTTATTCGCGGCTCGCTCAGTCCTTGGGTGGCAACAGACACCTTAGCCGCAAATGCGGCCCGCGACGCGGTGGTGGGGTTGGGGCCATCGGCACAGTAACTCATAAATGAATGAGTACCAGTATTCCTTTGCAATCCGTACACAATTACGTCGAGGTGGTTTCGCGAGCACCTGAGGTCGACCCAGTTAACAAGCGATGGGATTAATCTCTGTGACTTCACCCCGCTGCGCGACACACTACAACGCTCCCACCCCTCCCCGTTCATTAAGTGTTCGAGTCGCGGTTGCCAGTAATGGAGAACCGATAGTCTTGAGTTGCTGTCATAGTTTTGTAGCTACACCCCGCACTTGGTGTTAATTATAGGCAGATGCGGGCATTCCCACTCGGATGGGCACTTGTGGGGAGGCAGGCAGCAGGTCGATGCAGGGAGTCAGTAGGCTCCTGCTTGGGAACTTCTATTGTGTTGTGCCAAGGGTGTCAATGACCCGATGGTTGTTTTGTTTCTTTTTGGTCTGTGGACAGGGGAATGCAAGGAAAGGCTTAGGTTGACATCTCAGATCGACCTTGTAGCCGTGGCTCACTTAGAGCAAGGAATTGAGTACACTGCCCTTGATGGAGGCTTAAATTTTTTAAATGGAGGAATATCATCTCTGTGAGGGAACTGCACAGCGTTGCCCACCTTACTCGTAACTGACCTAAGTGTGACTTTAGTCCTCACGTCAGCCACCTGAATCTAGCCACGCTGCATCCTACGAAGACTAGCATGCAGCACGGCCCACCAGAGCACTATCATCCAGATTCTACAGAAAAAAAGTTTGTCTCGATTTTCTCTAAGGTTTGTTTGTGGACGGTTCTCGGTGCGATTTCTGGTTCTCGTGTCTTGTAACATTCGAGCTTCGTTGATTTTGAGAACTCTTTGAAACTCTTTAAACCCCCTTATAAAGGTCGGAGAGGAATTTAAGCCATCCTTAGCAATCGAGCGGACACAATATCCATATTCCACAGTTTCGTTAAGTTTCGTTCAAATTCTTTTAAGCTTCGTTAAGTTTCGTTAAATTCTGCTTACTCAAGTGGGAGCAAAACCAATAGCTCTGCTTAGTTGTCAGGTGATGCGCTTTCAAATTTGAACATGCCTCGGTCTGCTTTGCATGCTTCGACAGTCACACTCCTCTTGAACTCAATCAGATCACAGACACGAAAATAAAGTGCATCAATGCCTCCTACCATTCAAGTGAATTTAAGCTGTAGTCCGCATTCAATGACACTGCACATGATCCCCCATCGATGCATTCATACGGTTAACTGATGTCATTTATCGACATCAACCAATGTGGGCATTTGAGGAGCTTTTCTCATCATCATCGATCGTGTCACCGAGAAGGCAACGCGAGAACATTCTTCGAATTTCGAAAAACACACTTGTAAATGGCTTGCATTAGTTTTTAGTGATCGCATCTATTTTTACCCCAAAACCGAAAGCCAACCCATGTCTTCGCTGTTTGTTTGACTTCTCTCTAACCCGATGATATTTAAAACCTGCATCAATGTATAAAAATAGTTGAGTGATACTCCTCGGTGGCCGAGTGTGTTCGTTTTTACGCAACCACCATCAGACACACAGTCACAGCCATCTCTGGGCAACAGCTGATGAATGTTGGCATCTAGCGAATATAAAGGATATTGACACAATCGTGCGGGGAGGGGGGCTTATTTTGGCAATGACTTTAAATTCTTCTTCATGAATTTACGCAACGCACCGTGCGGTAGAGAGCTTTGGTAAACAAATCAAGTCTGCCATCGAATACATCCCGTATGTATACATTTGCATTCACAATCGCAGATTAGTATTTGTGTCAAAAATAAATAAGCCATTTCGTATTCAATTTCAGGGTGATTAATCGATGTTAAGGGGATTTTTTGTTTTTCTTTTTGTTTCGATTGTAGCTCATTATCAAGTTTATTGATTTAAGTTTTTTTTTGTTTTGTTTTTCGAGGAACCCTTTAACAATGATTGACATATGCGACGGCGAGTCAATGAGTTGCTTCGACCGGTTTTGCGGAAAAGAGGCAACATTTAAAATATTCATTCAAATTTGTTCAAATTTTGCATTCATTTCCGAGTTGTATGCTGATGAGTATTTTGCATGTGAATGAGGAAAACGAGAATCGGTGTGACACCTTTGATCGCAGTACGTTGTGACAGCTGCTTTTTTTGGTTCCCGTGTCTTGTATCATTCGAGCCCAGTTGCTTTTGAAGACTTATCAGATTTAAAGCACAATTGTAAAGGTTGGAGTGAATCGAGCGGATCCAATAACCACATTCCTCAGTTTCGTTAAGTTTCGTTGAATTATTTTAAGTTTCGTTAAGTTTCGTAAAATGTTGCTTACTTAAGTGGAAGCAAAACCAATCGCTCTGCTAAAGTGGCAGTTTCCCAGAAGGGAAATTGAACATGCTTTGGTCTACTTTTCGTTCGGTTCTATCATAAGCCTTAGTTTACCTAAGTCACTTATGGTTGAATCTTTACTCGCAACACAACTGATGTCAATTCCTTCACGAAGAAATGGTGGCTGCGTTGCGATTTAACAAGTGGGTTGTTGATTTTGAATGCGTACAACTTTGACTTATTTTTCGACACCGTGGGCCGCCATTTCGAATTAATGTAACATGATTGTCAAGCCTGGAAAAGGCCCAACACTCAACATTAAATGTTCACTTGGTCTCCTTAAACTTGGACTTCACCGTAGAATTGACACGCATGCTGCTAGGATGCGTCTGTGGACAGTAACTCGCATTTAAGCTCAAAATGTAGTGTTGTTGACCATTTGAAGCCAAAGAGTCGCAATGGACGGACAAACTGGAAGGTGTGAGGCACTTGGTTAACCTCGACTGTGCGGTGGATAGTGCAAGCAATCTTAATATCGGGTTTAGACACAGAATAGCTCTTGTAATTGAGTAACAGAACACACTTCTCAAAAAACCAAGCTGACACTGATCATTGCAGGTCTGCCCTACGACACAGATGTATGGCCATTTTCAAAAGCAGGCGAAGAAGTCATTTGTATCATCGAGAGAATGGCTGTGCCTGTGATATTTAGTGCGGCTTGCGTTGATGGCATCTAGAGGAGAAGATTTAAATACACATTTCGCCGTCCAGGTGGCTTCTCTGATAATCTACTCCCATTTTCAAAGCAATTGCTAGGATTTACGTGTAAGATCCTAAGCGGGATATTACTGCTCCACACGCTCAGTATACTTATGTCATCCCATTCGTCCCCCTATCATAAGCCCCAATCAAGGCTACAAATGGTTGCTTAAGTCAAGGCATGTTCTGGGCACTTTAAGATGAAATTCCAGGATTTCCCCAAAAACCACATCCAAACAAGCCGATTACCACGACTGGTTCCCATTCGACAAAAACCAGATATTTTCTCCAATAAATCACCGAATCGCAGTAGCATACGTCAGCGACCCACAGACAAGATCAAAATCTCGAGACATCAACATCTTGTGAGTTTCGTTTTCACCGCACGCTGTCCCCGAGAGCAGCATGCGAGGTCGTAAAATCATCCCCTTCTAGCATAAACATGGCTCTTCCTATATTCCGACAGAGAGTTTATCTCTTTATGCAAATGTCCATAAATACAACACCTGCCTGGGGGCCAAACTACTGTCCACCGTGTGCAGGTAACCCATTATCCTTGAATATCCGATCCGAATACAAAATTTCGAAAGTTTGTGATTTGAATGAAAAGAAAAAAAACAAAACAAATACGAAAACAACAGAATTATTTACATTTTTCCAAAGGAGACAGAAGACAGAAGACGTCGTTCATGCCGGTCACGTGGGAATCTCTTCATTCGCTGCCATCACGTTGGCCGAATTCGATACAAATTCTGTTGCTGTTTATCAACTTTTTGCCTATTTTTAGATGATGTTTGTCGAAGGTTCTGCGATGGTTGCTGGATGACGTTGAAAGGCGTGTCAAGAGACATTGGGAGAAATGTTCCTTGGCTGACAGAAGGTCTGAGGCACCAAATTTGGATAAAATTCGAACCTTCTGAACGAAGGGGTGACAGTCAAAATCTTTAACGTGATTTGAGTCATGGTTAGACTTCACCTGGAGATTGAAACTCTCTGAGACTCGCCACTTCATTGTGTCACTTTTGAAAGTGTAGCCAAATTGCGTCTTTTGGGACATGTGTAGCTAAAATGCGACGAAGTTATCGTCGAGTGTCAATGCTTGGTGCAGACTTAGCTGCCGTCCAACGGCGATTATTAAATAAGGCAACCTTTCCTTGATTTTACTAAAGCGAAAAAGTATCCGACTTGTGTGCAGCAATGGCGTCGATGAAGCTCTCTTTTTGATGAACTCTTCATTATTCAACAAAAAAAAAAGTTAAGCGCGAACAAATCAGTTATGAACCTCTGCAGGCAATAAGACCGCCATTGCCTTCTACATCTATTGTGTAATATAAACTAGGCCGGAAGAAGAAACGTTTGTTATTTGCCTTTACTTCGATTAACTAAAGTAAGCAGAGCTCGGTCTAAATTTGAGGATGAACCGACGTCGAACTCTCGTCCTGCACTGGAAAGCATCGTACGTACTTAATATGCAAATGAGGTGGAGAGGTGACAAGGGATCTTAGGCCTGAGCAATCACTGCCTTCCATCGCCTGAGCACTCTGCTTCCAGACATCAACACCAAGCTGTCTTGTGTCCACGATGAGTTTGCCGGAGATTCGGTCTTGCTATCCTTTTCGTACCAGGAGCTTCGGTTCTGCTGTTTGCTTATCGTCTAGCTTCCATCAAACCTGCTTCAATGAAAACAGCTGCTTAGAGCAATCAGAATACATTCTGAGTCAAATCATCGTCACGGTTTGATACCGACCATCTCCACCTTGACTTGTCGAAAGCGCACCTAGTATTTAGCATTCACTTAACTCCAGAACCATCATATGAGCTTCATCCATTTTCTGCATTATCCGAAGTTGTCTGACTGACATGCGTTGGATCACATAACATTTTCTTGATATATTCAATAAGACTTACTTAGGCCAACTTATCAGGCCAACCACCCTGAGCTTGAGCAATACCGGCCTTCCATCGCTGACGATTCTCGGCACGCTGCTTCTAGTCGTCACGGCCACGCTGTCTTGCCCCCGCCTGACACACTGACAAATGAAAATCACCCACAAGTGCGTTTATGTGTACCCAAAATCCAATCAAAATAGAAGTGAAAGTAAAACATTCAAGCAATCGCATGCAAAAATTCTGATCCTTTTTTGGCACTTACATCAATTTCTGACCAAAAGTCTGATTCACATTTGAATTCCTCACGAGTTCACTTGCGAGAGAAAAACAGACGTCACGAGAAAAAATTCATTTTTCATGTGTGCCTCAGATGAGAGTTGTAAATTTAGATTTTGGCCGTTTGTTTGCTGTTTTTGAGTCTATGGCGGTTTTCTTATTTTGGCAACACCTTTGCGTCTGTTTAACGAACTCTCGATGCTATTTTTGCTGCGAACATTCATACTTATCTGCGAAATTGTTTGATCTGATTCATAATAGAGGCACGTCTGCGGAATGGTTTGCTGATGTGTGTCGAATTTTATTTTCATGTGTCGAAACGTGGTGGTGCGCAGCTGAAAGTGGTGAGGGACTTGGTGGTTGGGTGATTGGTCAACGAGAAGATCTCCGATTGTAATCAAGTTTATGAGGTTTTCTTGATGCAGCTTGTTAAAGTTCCGTTGAATTTTGATGGAGTCTATCTGTATCCACCACTTTTTCTTAAACTGAACTAAATGCAGTCTCTGGCAATATTTTTCAACACCAGACCATACGTTATATCAGTTGACGATAGAACATTAACTTGGAGAAAAGAAATAATGCCAAAAGTGGCCTAAGCTGTATTTTTGATCAATAAACCCGGGATTTTGAACAGTCATTCGAAATTTTGATCCAAATTGTGACAAATTTTGATTCGTGACATGACAAATTAAACACGATCAAATTTAGGCTCTCTCCAACAATTTTTTCCAGGAAAGGCTTGGTCTTGAATCCTAGCCACAATTGAGCTTGTGTGCCGCTTCTGGAGTCAGTTCGGAAAGGACTCCAAATGAAGCCTAAAATTGCGGCCAACATTTTGAACATGATTCAGTTCAGAGATCATACGAAATGGAAAAGGCCCATTCGTCGGAGTCTTGGTCGAAAAAAAATGAGTAGACCCTGAGGTAGACCACAAACCTACTCTTGGGCTAAAGTCAGAGCACTTCATAGTCCGGTCTTCCTTCCGTTGGCCAATTGAGTTGAAAAATGATCAGAAACGTGAGGAGTTCGTTGAAACGTTCAAAATATGAAAGGGACCTGCCTGCGAGCAGATGTCAAAATACTCGTACTCGTTGGGAAGCGGGGTTTGTTCTTCTTTTTGTCCGAAAAATTGTCAGAAAAGCTCTGACTTTTGGCTGATGAAGTCAAAAAATGCTTGGTAAACGGTAACAATGTGGTCAAAAGCCAGGAAAAATCAGTAGAATGCGGAGACATCTTAGATATAGAAGAGCTCTTGAGCTAAAGTCAACCATTTTCTAGGAAGCATGTCTTCCTCTGAAATCCTTTCCGGGGCAACTGGGTCAAAAATGTTACGCATTCACGAGAAGCTTCAAAGTGCAAAAGAGGCCATATGCAGGGACTGTAGTGAACAACGTGGATGTGTGGATGCCTTTAGTTGAATTGGGACCAATGGTTGTCAGCAAAAAACACCAGTTCGTCGAAACTTTTAAAAAACCGAACAAACCTGCTCCCGGGCTGACGTCAAAAAAAACTTATTGTTGTTCTCGTGTTAGTCAATAAATGTCTCAGCAACACCTGGCACCCCCGCATTCACACCTTCACAGCGTGGATCCAAAAATAAATGATCTCACGATTGACCGAAATATTTCAAATTTTGAACTGCCACACGAAAAAAAAGACACTTTTCCGAACTCAACTCCTTTTTTGGCCGCGAATGGAATCCCTGCCGGCATTTGTCATGGCATATTACTGCCAAAAACACGCTCATATGAAAACAAATTACAACCGATTAAATGCGAGAGAAACCGATCAAATGAAGGGGAACGAGCGAAACTTTTTGTACTCACAAAAGCAATAAACGTGGAACGAAATGCCCCCGCAGGCAGCTTCGTTTCTCAGAACCAGTCGAATACACATGCACACACCCCACGGTTGTACCTTTTAATTAAGCAATGCATAGCTTCACTTGGAGTCGACAGAAGGGAATATAAAAAAAGACAAAACAAATAATTTACAATTTTTCCCTCCTGTTTGCCACCCACCCCCTCAGCCGCCGGGCGAAGGGACGGTGTAGCAGAAGACCTGTAAAGCCTGCAAGGGGTCCGGGAGCGAGCAATAAATGCCACCGCCACCGCCACCGCCACCAATCTTGTTCTATTTAAATGAATTCATCACGTTTGTTTCTGTGAAGAAAGTTTCACTGGCGCTGCTGTGGAAACCGGCCGCGTCGTCGTCGCCCTCCGGCCGATGTTTTCCAAACACCACTGTCGTCTCAACCGCCACCGCCGCCGCCGCTGCGGTCCTATTAATAGAGTCTACGAGATTTGTATCCAACGTTAAATTGGCCGCTATGACAACAGCATGCGGTTTTCATGACGAGCATTTTTGTTTTACCTCCTCTTTGCACAAAACAAGCATAAAACGTGTTTGTTTGATGTTAACTTAAAAAATGAGACGATATTTTATTTATTTTATTTTTATGTTTATTTTATTTTATTAAATTTTATCATTTTCTTCTCGAATGTGTGTCTAATGATGGATTTTCTTTCTTTTTTCCCTTTCAGGTATGTATCCTTGTCGCAAAAAAAAAAACACATGCAGTCTCGTAAGTTTTTAAGGTGATAATCAAAAATTAAAAAATGAGTAAGTTTTGAAAAAAAGACAGAAAAACCTCCTGCAGATGAATTCCATTTTCTGTTCGCAGAAAAAAAAAAGAAATAACAACTGCAACTCAACACACTGAAAAATCATTCAGTGTAACGTTTGTAACGTCGACCCAATGACCTTATATGCACGCTCGTACCGTAAAGTATACCATATCTAGCGTGCAATAGACACCACCACACACCACCACTAGCAGTAGCAACAACAACAACCAGAACAGCCAGTAGTAGTCGGTTGGATTAATGAGAAAACCATAACCTATTAGATACAATTGTGAGGCAGTCGGTCGGTCGGGCGGTTAGGCGGTCGATGGTAGAGTAGCGAGTCACATACCAGCCCACATTTTCGAAATGTTAGGTAATACTACTCGTATGCAAGAGTATCTGTATCTGCGCATAGTACGGCCACATGCCTGAGCGCATACATTCAGATGTTGGGGGAACATTCTTGAGACGAAGTTAGTGCTAGTTTGTATTTTTTTTTGTGGAAGGAAAAAGTAAAAGTCGTTCACGTTTAATTGAGTTTATGACTTTTTGGAGTGGAGTGTGTACGAATATGTATGAAAACGGTTTTGTTTTACATAAAAGAACGGCATGACATGACTTTGGAAGTGAGTTGGTTTTTTCTTTAGTTTTTGGTACACATTCCGATGAATTTTGAAGTCAGTTTAGTTGCACAGTTTGAGCTTTTATGCGGCTCTGTGGAATCTTGAGAAAATTAAATCTTTGCGAGTTTGTGATCAGAATGCAGACATTTTTGAAATACTCGCATGGAATGGACATATTTACTGACCTTGGTTCACAAATTCTTGAGTGTTTGTTGGCGTCTTCCTTTCAAAATTTGGTACATGTTGGTATCCATTCGCGAGAGAGAAGTGGCACGCATGAGACTTGAGGAGGGCTAGAAACTAGCTGATGCCTCTATGTCAGGATGAGACGATGCGTCCAAAATGTGCGATCTTTGCAGTCGATAGGACAAATGACATGGTCTCATCGGACATTCATCTCCGATTTGGGATGTTGCAAACGCTGCTGCAGCTTTAGAAGGGTTTCCATAAATTTTTGACGACTTTCTGAACTTTTCGGGAATAAGTCCGAAATTCTGCGTTTTCATTAAAAACTTAGGCATTTGCTCTATGTTACGATGCTGTGACCAACAATCTTGCTACCTATAAAATTCTGGCCAATTTTCGATCAGAAATTTGGAACCACTGAAGCGTTGTTCTGTGTCGAAACATGATTTCGAAGCACCATGACATCGACTTCAGCTTGATTCTTGACTCTCTTAGAAATTTGATCAAAGTTCGTGACAAAAAATCTGACGATGTTGAAGCAGTTGTTCAGTGATTGAGGATGAATCCGCGAACAAAATGTTGCGAGAAGTAGAGAGGTTTAAAGACAGTGACCAAAATGAGACAAATGCTAGAAGCAACCTAGGCTAGTGCATTTTAGTTCAGTCCAGAGTGCACTCAGTTCAGTTCAAAAATGTTTATCGAACTAGTTCGTTCTTCTAGTTCAATGTGGTGCACTGCTCACGAACTCACTGTTACCGGAAACGCAACGATGACTGCCCAGGAACTCACTGTCACCGGCAACGCAACGATGATCGATGTGCTTGTGCTGCGGTAGTTAAACAAAAACAACCCTGAAGTTTACAATGCCCGTACACACACAAAGCAAACCATTCAATTTAGTTCAGTTTAGTTCGACTTAGTTCAGTTATTCTTACTGAATTACATGTATGCAGAGTAAGGTAGGAACTGAACTAAATGAGCTAAAATAAAATGACATGGTGAACTAGTTCACTTGTTAGAGCTCGTTCTGGAACTTGTTCGGGTTTCACAATCCTGAGGCAAACAAATTCAACCGTAAACCTTGTACAAGGTCTAAAATCTTGGACAATGCAATAGCTCTTAAAATTAACCGCCAGTTCCTGGGTCGGAGCTTGAAACCTGAGTCAGTTAGTACCTGTTATCGTTGTGTTCAGATGTAGGGACATAGAGGTTCATCAGCTTGGTTCATCTCTTGGAAGAAGGAACCATTCCGAACATTTCGACCTTTCTAAGCTCTGTGCACAGAAGAGTTACGGTTCAGAATCAAGTATATCCTCAAAGCTCCTTTGAAGGTCCAATCACATGAGTACTCTCTTGTCTCACAGACGAAGGATCAATACTGTGCTTCGATCTGTTCGAAATTTCTGATCAAACTACAAGCATGATCTCCGAAATGATTGATGACTTATCTGTGTACTTCCTCACAGAACCGACTCAAATCGTAAGCGCCTTGAACTGATGAGCAATGTTAACACGTGATATCAAAAATATCGATTGCACACTCGGCCACTTCCGTTGAACATGCCCAACAAATACTCTAGAGATCGTGTTTCCGACGAATTTTTCTAATTCCCCGGAGCTCGGTGATCACTTGTATCTCGAAATAGCACTTATCTGGTACTTTAAAAATCGTGAATTACACGGATCGTGAAATTTTGAAGGCTTTTCCCGGAACTTTTTGGTTTTAGATTAAAATCGAATGTGCTTGTTCAGAACTCGTGAACTACTGTGCATTGCTGCAAGATCGATTGTTAATGGTTTTGTTGTACAAGTGAAGTGAGGTACGAATGTGTGCTCACGGTTGTGTGGTTACTCTCTGAATTCGATGCATGATTTGATGAGATTTTCTTCCTCATTCTTGACGCATTCAGTCATGATGGGGTATTGTGTGGGCTGGACGAGGATTTTTGCTTACAAAAAGGAAACGGAGGCAGATCTTTTTTTTTCACTTTCAAGCCTCCTGCCTCCACACTCGAACTTGGTTGAAGTCGGTTTAAATAATGCAATATTCAAGGACCGGGCACCACAGTGATTTACTTCAGCGAGCTTCTAAAAACACGCAAAAAGTTCATCATTATGTTGAACTTATTTGAGTCGTGCTCATTTTGGCACAGTTTCCATCGACTTCTTTTGCAGAGTTCACTTCGAAATCCAGCTGTTGACGCAGCGTCTCAGTTAACTCCCGAATTTCTTAGCCTTTTTCTCTTGCCACTGCTTGGCCGAGTACTTGTTTGCGTCTCGTTTCATTGACACTTGGGAGCAACTCCTCTTCTTCAAGTGGTGATGGTACGATCCTTGGCCAGTAGTCTTCTGCGAAACACTCGAGACTGGTTGAGGTTCGTTTCAATGATGCAATGTTCAATGACCGGAATCCACAATCCTGAGTCTGGGTATTGAGTCAGTGCATAATCTTGTTCCGTTCCAGCAAGCACGCTAATGAGTGCACCTAATCCACTGAATTTGTTCACTCTGCACGGTTGCGGAGAATAACTCATCGTTAAGAAGCAAGGCCACAGCGCAGGTCCTTACAAAAAAGAGACACAATAAGCTGGTTAGTTGAACAGGAAACGATGGTATTAAGTCCGTCGCCTCAACGATATGTCCTCCGCACTCATTTGCCTCGTAGTTATGTGACACCACGGTTCGGGTGAATCTGGTTTTCAATCAACAAGCCCGATCTCTGGCTTCGCATACCAAATTGATTGACGTCCTTCTTCATTTGAGCGCGCCGCTAATTCTGCTGAAGATCAACCAAGTTGGCTCTCTACTTGGTCTAGCCACCTTAGACACTGTTCGAGTAGTCAATCACTTGGCTGATTTCAACGATCTTGTCTTCGTATGTCCAGCCATTTCCGCGATGTCATTCGATCAATACTGTCTGCCTGAAAACCTGAACGCAGTTACTTGTGAAAATGTGCTCGGACATCAACTTCGACTTCTGATCTGCGTCCCACTAACAAGAGCAACCACCATTCATCACACCGTCTCTAGGCGGCTCCTACCTCAAATTCAATTCAGCGGCTACTAAACCCGCCGTTCCACTGCAAATCAATCACCCGCCAGCCATTGTGTCAAGAGCGACAAACATCGACGTCTGCCCACCAACGATGCGCCGTTGGCTTCTGTCACTATTGACAGATTCGACGGACATCGTTTACGCTTGTTGCGTCAATTGTCCGCAAACACAATCGTCGATCACGTCAGCACTGTGATTCAGAGAGTGATTATTGAAATTCCATCCTGAAGCAGTAATAACCTTAATTCACTTAAATACCGAACTTACACAGATGTATATCAATCGAGCACATCTAACGAGGCACTTCGGATTCGATCTGATAATTTCAAGCAATTCCACCGCATTCCGTTCGGCCAAGAGTCTCTCGAGCTCAAGTTGAGTGGTAAATATTTGAGGCTGCCCCCGCCGCGTCGCACCGCTTTGTTTTCTTCTCCATTCCGCGAAATAAACGCAAAGAAAACATGAACAGAGTTGGTAACATTTTAATTTCGGATTAGCGAGCTGCCTCGGAGATACTATTATACCATCGAAGTTACCCGCAAGTCATTTATTTATAATTACAAGAGGGGTACAACTGAAATTGCTGCTGCCTGCTCACATTCAACAGTCGAAGTGTGTGTGTGAGTTTCTGTTTCTGTGCTCATGCAAAACGATGAAACAATCGCAAAACTTGTGCAACTGAGGAAAAGTGAAAGACTGATTTTTCCCCATTTTTTGTTTTTGTTTTGTTTTTCTGGTTTCCCCCGACCAAGCGATGTGAAAGAGTAGGAACCGTCAGCTGCTGCTGACAATTATTCACTATTATGTACCAACAAGTCTGTGCAACAACTGGTCTGATGTTTGAATTCCAATTTGTTGTTGTTGCTGTTGCAAGAGCAAGAGAAAAAAAAACCGTACAAATTGGAATACAATTATCAAATGCGACATTTGAGACGTCATAGGAGCCGGCCAAGAAAACAAACGCAAATGTTATTTATGTCAACAGTCCACACCCAGTGTGTCATTGAGATCCGCTCAATCAAGGCGAACTTGTTGCACGGTACGTCGCGCCGCGCCGTTAGTCCTCGTCCCGATCGAAGAGATTGATCATGTGAGATCGATCCAGAGGCAAGACTTGCGGCAAAACTCTGCTTACTATTGTTTTTCTTTCTTTCTTTCTTTCGTGCGATCGATCGTTAGGACCTGCAAACGTTATTGCCTAACCGGACTTACATAAGATCACCAGGCAATAGGTTATCGACGGGTACAATCGAAGCGAAATGAAACGGGTGCCATGTCTAGGGAGTGCGAGTGAATGGCACCTCATGCGCTTGGTATTAGACATGGCATCCGGTCTTGGGTATTGTTCTGCTGAGAGACATCGACTGTGCGCCGCGCAGACGTGTGCGCTGATCTTTGATCGGATCCTTTGGCTTAACCACCTTAAAAGTGATGAGTGAAGGAATTTCGGTCTTGCGGGTGTTAAATGTGAAAGGAGATAGTATTGATGTGCAACAGAAACCTGTTCGCACTTTTCTTATTTGACCAGAATTTTCGATATCTCCTCTTCTGAGTCGAAATTTGGGCGTCCAAAAGATCAAAACCTTTTAAATGCAACAAGCTGGGTGCTCCATTATTTCATTAAGTGTCAAGCCTCACCTTTTTGTAACATTTCTTATATTTGACTAGAATTTGATTTCAAATTCGACCGTCGCTGTGATACGTTTGGGACAACATGCCGATGCTGAGTGAACGCAATGTACGCAGTAGAGATTTTAATCTTTCCTGGTGTTCCTCACTGATTGCTCTGAATTTTCGACCTCTCGTCTTGTGAGTCGATATTAGGGCGGCCGCCCAAAAGTTGACCACCTTTCGAGTTTAGCTAGTAGGTAGGCACCATCTGTTGTATTATCAATCTCCAGCTTTTCTGACTTTCCTCATATTTTACCAGAATGTTCGACCATTTAACGTTTGATTAGTCCCGTCCTTAAAGTGGAAACCCTGTTTCAGTTCTCAACATCGACTCTCAGCTTTTCCGACTTTCCTAACCATTTGCTGGGCATTTTCGACTACTCGACTTCTGACTAAAAAATTCTGATATTCAACGACAGGTTCCCAAATTCGATTGCCTTATCAAATCTATAAGTGCTCTGTTTCACTAGTGAACTTTGACTATCAACTTTCAGCTTTTCTGGCATTCTTCACATTTGCTCAGAACTTTTGATCAATCGGCGTTTTAGTCAAAATTCTGACGTCCTACGGAAAGATCCAAATTTTTGCTAGTTGAACTAGACT
Organism: Eristalis pertinax; assembly: GCA_907269125.1. Taxonomy (NCBI): domain Eukaryota; kingdom Metazoa; phylum Arthropoda; class Insecta; order Diptera; family Syrphidae; genus Eristalis; species Eristalis pertinax. The sequence continues at coordinate 45,679,506 of OU026148.1, read as the reverse complement.
GCCTGCATTACATATCATTCCTAAGGTTAGGCAAAAATGGCTGACTACAGAAGGCAGTCGTATTTAGGCCGAAGTAGGCCCATTGTGACATCACGCAATTTGACTACTCCTAAACTTGGAACCAGCTGGCGCTTGTGAAAAAGTGGTTTAGTTGGCTAATGCTGGCGCTATTTAGTTCGTTGTAGCGCCGAGTAGTACGACTTGCCAGAGTGCCCTACACGAGCATAAGTGAATCAGTACAAAACATTGAGCAGATTTAGTAATTTTAGGCCTTCTGAATTTTTAGCATTATGGTCGAAATTTAGGCCTCCTATTTCTACTTTCTCAGTTGGCAATGCTTGATGTGTCATTAAGTTGTCTACAACACCTTCATCGTGAACCTTTTACGGCCCATTGGACCACAAAACCAAGTCCTTTGCAGTTCTAATCATCTTCGGTTTTTCGATTACAACTTTGGACACAGACTCTGGTTGCTTGTCCGCCCTAGGAGGTGCCATCCATAAGCTAATCACTGTTTGAACTGTTGAACAGACACGCCAAGGTGCTTACATCGAAATTTGTGAATAGATTGGAAGAAAGGAGTGACGTCTGTCTCGTCTGGGGCACACATACAGATGCCTTGTGCTCATCTACTGCATTGTGCGAGTATGTTCAAGCTGACAAGCGATGAGAAATAACATCGAACTTAGCACTGATAGCAGTGACTTTAGAAATCGTGGTGCCAGCAGTGCAGATAGCAACATAAGACTGATTTAAAGTCGCATCTTCATCAGAAAGCACATTTGGGCAACACTCGCTTTGTTTACAAATGACTTCCTTTTGGTCACAGTTGACTAAGGAGTAAATGAGGACATCATGAGGACTTTGGCTTGAGATTGTACACAGAGGCATCAGCTGGTTTTCCTTGTCATCGTGATGAGCTTAGTCAAAAGAGAATAATTTTCTGTCTCTGAGTCTAAGTTGCTTCTAGTTGCTGATGGTAGATAACAAATATTGACCCATTGCGATAACATGCGGATTAACTATATCCTCTTCTAAGTCCAATTAGCGCTTGCTATGAAATGGTTTAACTTGCTGTTACTCAACTTGTTCAAATTATTGAAGATGTTGTCCCTTAAGTGTACTTTTCTACGAGTGGCGTGCTGATGTGTGGTTTCTCCCCCCTCGTCTTCGTCTCTTGATGGGCATGCCTATGCTGTGACGCCGATGAGTGACGCCATAGTGATGTCCTTCTTAGTCTAAGTTGAAGCACATGCTGCTTTCCATGCATTTGCTACTGTTTATCAACGGCTTCACAACATCCCGGCACGCACATGAGGGAGGTATTGAAATGTTCTGCCATCTCATCAAGTGACTGTGTACTCCCCGAGTGTGGCTTCTTCGAGGGAGGAACGGGATCCCGAGGGAGCGAACTTCACTTGTGCCTCGGCCTCTCTTTACAACGAAGGCAAATGTCCTCTTCTGAGATAATCTTAATTTAGTTTCAGCTGCCCTCAATTCAGCCATTTTCAACATTGTTTGGGAGCGGAAATGGGCACAGTGTCCTTGGATCGATTGGAAGGGCGGTCGTTAAGAGGTCCAATAAGAGATATAGAAATCCCTGTAATGGTCATGGCCTTGGCTTTATTTCAGAGTTGTTTCCCATGTAGCCATAGGCGCCTGAACGCAAAAGGAAGCATTAATGGACTCACCAGTTGGTCAAGCAATTGCTTCTGATTGAAAAAGGGCCCAGCATGTGTATAATTTGAAATTCCTTTTCGACCTCCATTAAGTCATCTCCATGTGCATAGCCCAAAAGCGAGCTTTTTGAAAGGGTTTCTCCTGTAGCCTTGGCAAAATGGCAGCCCAATCCACGGGTATGTCTGCGGATCCTTTTTCAAATCGAACATTTCCCCAACAAAGAAGCACTCAGTCACACCTCGTTGATTCCCATTCGCCGCTGCATCGCTCCCACTTGAATCCCTTTCATCTCCATTCACGCGTCAGCGACAAAGTGTCACAATCACTGCAACTTAAGCAGAATCATCTACCACCAAGGAGATGAGCGAGAAAGAAAACGTGATTAAATTTCTTAGAAATTGAGTAACAGCAGCGATTGCAGATAGGATCGCTCTCGACTTTAGCAGCCAATTGAAATGCCCACATATGTGCATGGGTACGTGATTCACGTGACCCTTAATGTGAGTTAAGCCCCACGAAGCGAAGAGAATATTCAATTTGATTACGCCGATATTTCGGAGCGAAATGGAGCCGCTATACACACCGCGTATCTGTGGGCAAACCGAATGTAAATCTCAATTTGATTGAAGAGGTGGAGGTGCTGGCACTTTGAAAGGTCATGCAAAAATATGAAGTTGACTTTTGATTTTTTGTTCTCGCTCTCTCGCTCGCGGTAACGAGGTTTTCTGTTGGTGGCCTGTGGGTTCATGTTGCTCATGTGTGATCCACGTCCGCGGAATTTCAGTCTTAATTTAATCTGTTGCACGCTGGCTGTTGGCAGAGAGGATGAGCCATTTCAATGGATCTGAAGAGAATTGTGCTGTGACGGAGGTGTACCATGAGTCGAGGGGTGTGTTGGTGGAAGTTCAAATAGGGAAAGGTCTCTTCGTGTAATTTCACCAGGACGTCCTCTTGCTGCAGGGGAGGGTGTAAAATTCAGTCAGAAAGTGAACAAAATTTCGGGCATTTTACGGGGATACGTGGGTTTAGTTCGGCCATTTTTTTGCTGAAGAAGAAGAGTACGTGGAAGAAGGTGTGAGACAGATTTAACACGTTGATATGGAAACCTTCCACAAATCTACTTGAAGTAATTATCAGAATTAAGCTAGAATATATCCAACTTCTAGCTTCCTTGCCCCTTGATTTCATCTGACAGCGTTTTTGGAACTTTCAATTGGATATGAAGCCCGGGCATCTTCTCCAAAAATTCGAATGCATACAAACTCCTACAAACTGTCTTGCAACACAGCACAAACCAGTCAACCGACCACAGCCTTTGATTAATGTCCCGTAACATAAATATTTACCCTATGGCACTGAAGACAGGTAATTTGAGGAAACGTTCGGTTTTGTTTTTTTCCTCTTAGCACGTACTTCCAGCATCCGAGCACTCATCATGGCAAAAGTTTTTTTTTTTTTCAATATATAATCATCTGCCAAGCAGTGGTTGTTTTGTTGGTCACTTGCACACTTTCCTGAGTTCACGATGGTCATTAGCTGGCATGTCTCGCAATAACTTTTGTAAAATATTCACCGATTCACAGCATTTGCATGTACCTACGGGCAAACAGTTAATTAACAATATCCGCATTCATGACTTTACTTCTGCGGTGGAGGGTTGGGTTGATTTTTCTTTTTCTTGTTTTTGAAGTGATTGCACTTCTGATGTTGTTTTGAGGAAGAGTGGTGAGATCTCATTAATTTATCAGATTCAATGTTACCACCAGCTGTTGAGATTTTGTGAGTGGCTTAATTATGAATGATTCCCTAGAAGTCTACACTCAAAATTAAACAAAAAAATATGCGTGCCGACTCTGTGAATGTTCCACAAAATTGCAGTCGAACAGTGAGCTATTTTGAGCAATATTGCCCGGAGAGAGTGCCAAGGTTACAGCACACTCTGGTCCAAAAAGCAGATTTCACCAAATTTCGGCAAAAAGCTTTCGAAGTATTTAGAAATTCTAACATGAAAGATTTTAGGCATGTTTTCAGAACAAAGGCATAAGTAAACTATTCTTTAAGATAATCACCAGAATTCTGATCAAAAATCGTGTTTAAAATTTCTGTGCTTGCAGAATTCTGAGCAAAAATTGTGGCCGAAATTTCTAATCTTACGGAATTCTGATCAAAAATGTGTCCGAAATTTTAAATCTTACAATGTTCTGATCAAAAAATTCCAAATCTGGCCAAACTCCGTTCAAAAATTGTGTTCGAAATTTCAGTTCTCGCGGAATTTTAATCAAAAATTGTATACGAAATTTCAAATCTGACAAAATTCAAATAAAAATTGTGTTCGAAATTTCAGTTCTCACAAGATTTTGATCAAGAAATTCAAATATTACTATCTGATAAAAACTGATGGTCCAAATTGCAATTCTAATCAAAAATTGTGTCCGAATTTCAATTCCTACGAAGTTCTGATCAAAAAATTGTTGCAAAATTCCAAATCTGACCAAACTCCGTTCAAAAATTGTGTTCGAATTTTCAGTTCTCGCGTTCTCTCAGATAAAAATTGTGGCCGAAATTTCAATGATCGCGGCATTCTGTGCGACATTTCATATCTTACGAGTTCTGATCAAAAATGTTGCCGAAATTTCAATTTTGATCAAAAGTTGTGTCCCGTATTTCAAATCTTACGAAGTTCTGATCGAAAATTGTAGTCAAAATTTAAATTCTGATCAAGCAATGCATCCGAAATCTCAATTCTGGCCAAAATTCTGACCAAAAATTGTGTCCGAAAATTCTGATCGTCAAAATTTAAATTCTGATCAAGCAATGCATCCGAAATCTCAATTCTGGACAAATTCTGACCAAAAATCGTGTCCGAAGTTTAAATTCCTTCGACATTTTTTTGTAAAAAATTTTTCATTCTCCCAAAGAATGTACGTAAAAAAATGTGCCGCAAAGCCATTTAGAATCCGATCGTGATTGCAATCAAAAGGGAACGACGACAAATCTACACCTAAACACCAGGTCCATCCAAAGTATTCACCAACCAGTGAAGCGTCATAAATCTTAACGAACGTGAAGAAATGTATGCAACAAGTGTCAAATTAAAAATTCAAATTCTCTTCGAAAACCTTGATCTTCATGTCCAAAAAAATGAACAGTCATCAGTGCCCCATCGGGCATTCTAATCAATTCGAACTCCATCCACCCATAAGCGAGGGGGGGAGAGGGTCTACACACATATGTAGAATGCAATGCAACGCCGATTCGTATTCATCGGTCGTTCTCCTTATGTCACACTTAATTTCCCTGCGCCAAGGCATTTTTGCATATTTATTTGTTTTATTTTGTTGTTCATCTCTTATGCATTACCGATACTCCTAATCACGATGGCAATCAAATAGCTACACAGAAAGTGGACACAGCGTCAAGCAAGTGACAAATGCAAAAAAAAAGCGACCAACTCATGACAGACCATCCACAGACAACCGCATTAACATCCAATAGACGTTTTTTTTCCGTACGAAACGATACAACTCGTAATTTATTCTCCGGTGATATGTGAGAAAACATCAAAGCAATACGTCCCCAAACGCGAACAACAATCGAGTCGTTAGCGACTATCCGGGCAGCAGCAGCAGCAGCGGCGCGGCGGTGCAGGCGGCGCGTCGTTGGGGTCTACAAAAGTGAAAGTTAAACAAAACACCTCACACGGGTGTACATCGGTGCCGTCCATCCGATGTGCCCGTTTGATATACGCGCAAGACGATCCAAAACAAGCGAAACACATGCACACACAAAAGAAACATCTCCAAAATGGTTTAGACAGATACCATGTGTCCGATTCGAGTTCGGATGTCGCTGTCATTCAACTATTTCCGATTTCCCCTCGCGAATGAACCGTGCGCACACCGGATCAGGAAACGGCCTTAAGCCCTCAGCAGCAGCGATGACAAACGACGGGCGCTGCAAGCGATTAAGGGAACACAAGACGGTTAGCTGACCGGTAAATTATGCCAGACAGTGCCTGCTCTCTTTCAGAGCAAAATAGATACAAAATGCAAATGAATGCCACCAGCAATGACAAGCTATGGCTATGTGGACGCGCTGGCTAGCAGCTGCTACTGCTACTGCTCGTCGCAGATACCCGCACTCGTCACATTAGTCGCGCGCAACTAAGTATGTTGCGCGTGTGTTTTTGTTTTTGGCAATTTCTCTGATGGAAGCAGATTGTGTGTGTCGCATGGGGTACTTGGTATTGCAGTTGCAGATGGCATTCGCTTGACAAAACTGAAGTGCTGCTGCTTGTCGGCCGGACGTAGAAGTGGGTGCGAGATTAGCATCCGGTTAAAAACAAACGAATAATGTGTTCACTTCGTTTGAAGATTTCACTTTTTTTGTTCCTTTTTTTTCTTTCGTTCTGCGAGCCAAAATCGGCAAACGATTGCTGATTTTTTTTTCTTCGTTTCGTTTCGTTTGCAATTGAAATAACAAGTATCTAGAACGTTTGTTTCGCGCAAACAGGATTTGTTTACACGCACACGGGCTGTGTGTGCGAACGGATCTCGCAGGCAGCAGGTCTACTTTGGACCTGTTTGCATTTAATATTTACAGCCGAAGCAAAAGAGATTCGAATAGTTGGTCGAGATAGAACTGGTTCTCGCATCCGGCAACAGCACATGCACACACACACCACACGGGGTGAGCTGAAAAGGGGGGCTTTTTGCATTTTTTTCTCCTATTTTTTGATTTGGAAAAAAACTTCGCAACCGTGACCAGAGAGTTCATCCAGAAGGATGTAGGCTGCATTCTGATCGACGCGATGCTTGGCATAAAATATTATCCAACGCGTCAGCATTGTACATGTGTACTCGAATGTATGGCAATTAATTTTGAATCACACTTCAGTTGTGTGTTGTTCTTTTTTTGAAATAAATTTGACTGTCGGTGGTGTTTAATTGCGATCGAGTCAATTAGTTGCAGCAGATGTTCTGGCGAAAGTTTAAGTTATTTCGCAATTAAATGTGAATTCCAGCGGTGATGAAGGCTGGGGGAGGTGGAGGGGCACTTGATTGCAAGACGCCTCATGATGTATGTGCATGACTGTGGCGGTGGCAGTGGTATGTGCCGAGTGTCGTCATAGAGAATGTTTGTGTGGCAATCCAAAAAAAAAAAAAAAAGTGAAGGGGATGCTGATAGGCAGTTGGATAGTTTGTTCAGATAAAACAATGCCGCTTGTCATTGAGAGTGATATACGGAACGAGCTGTGTGTCACAATGCAATGAGGTGCAACATGCTGCCGATGGGATGGTGTAACTTGATGGTGCTGCATGAATTCACTCGGAAACATTTGTGGCTAGCAAATTATGTTAGTGGGGTAGTCTGTGGTTTTTCGAATGGGGATTGTGAAGGAGGAAACTGGCAGCATACCACGTCTCTTAAATGGAATCCCTTACGGTACTTAGAGTTCTTTTCTGGTTTTCGGATCTTCACAGACTGACATTTGTTTACCGACATCAAATATTGACTTCGGAGGAACTCTGCCTGGGGTTTCTCTGTGGAATAAAGCCTCTTCAACTGCGCCAACTACCGAGTACCAAGGAATAAGTCTTCTAAACATCACTTGTAAGATCTTTTCTGTGTGAATAACCTGATTGGTCCTTATCAGTGCGGTTTCAGGGTGGGGAAGTCCACAATCGACTACTGCGGCTGATTTTGGAAAAGACCCAAGAAGTGCAAATCGACTTTGAACTCTACAACGCACGCTGAGAGCTATGTACACTCGGCTTTAGCTTTGCATGCGGTCGCGTGTTGTCTGTGTGTGGTGCTATGTCGGCTGAAGGCCGTTATCATCGTCCGGGATAAAGGGCTGTAGTCGACCACCTATCGTCGATTTCAAGGCCGCATGTGAGAGTGTGCATAGAGACGAGCTGTACATCGTCGCGGCTAGTTTTGACATTCCTGCCAAACTCGTTAGACTGAGCACGAGGACGACGATGAAGGACTCTCGTCGCTCCAACAAGTGCGGTAATGAACTCACCGCGACCCTTCAATGTCGAAAAAGGTTTTATAAAAGGCAACGCGCTAACATGTGGCTTCTTTAAGATCATTTTTGAGAAGATCGTGCCGAACTCACTAGCCAACACAAGTTCTTCGAAAGTCCGCTCAATTGGTACCATATGCGGACGGCATTGAGGTAATTGGTCGAACACAGCGTTTGTTGAGATTGAAGCAGAAACGGCTAAAGTTGATCTGGCGGTAAACGAAGGCAAAACCAAATCAAAGGATGCACAACTTCGACTACTCGGTCAGAACGTCACCGCAGGCAGCTATAACTTCGAGGTTCGAGGGAGTTAAGGATTTCGTCTATCTCGGCTCCGCGGTAAACAGTACAAACAACATCAGTACCGAGATCAAACGCATAATAACTCCAACCGCTGTTTTCTTGGGCAGTAGAGGGATTTGAGTAACAGAGCCCTCTCTCGGAAGACTTGAATCTGTTTCCTTGATCACCTCCGTCTTGCTCTACCGCACAGAGGCATGAACTATACTCAAAGCTGCTGATGAGGTTCTTGATCTTCTCTCTGCGCGTGATCTATGGTTCTGTTTGCGTTGATGGCACTTGGAGAAGAAGGGACCACGAACTGCGACATGAGCCTAGCCAGGCGTCTACGGATCTAACACCTAAGATGGCCAGGCCATGTAGAGCATATGGACAACGACTCTCAGCCTGTGGGACAATGCAACAAGCGACTTCCACGAACAAGGTGCCGCACACACAGACTTGTGGGACCTCAGCCGACTTGGTGGTGGCGAAGGTGGTGAGAGAAATCGTGTTGGATGAGGCCCAGGTCCACTTCAGACTATAGCGACTTAAGAAGAAGAAGAAGAAGGTCAAATATATGGTGATTCTTTTGCCAGCTTCCAATTTGGTTCAGCAATCTGTTGAAACATCTAAGGTTCTAGAATTGTTGAGGCTGAGCAGTTGAGGGAGTGGCAATCCTGCAACAAGACACGTACACGTACACAAGGAAACTCCCTTTCTGTATGCATCTCGGCAAAGGAAGGCGCCCATCTCTTGCCAGGAAACACTGTCTGGTCTCTGACATCAATGAACAGCCGTTTATGCGGTCCTCTATATTCAACACAATGTTCGACGCAGGGCCACCCAGCATCCAACAAGATCACCTGTGTGCCATCATTCGATCGCCTACAAAGTCTCACACCAAAACAGCAGCACTGTGCCAAGTTCACAAACGCATGAGTCCGTCCAACGCTCACGAATCGATCTAAAAATACCCCAAATCAAGGTGTAGAACCGAAACAAAGGAGAAACGTATTAACACTCGCCCACTCACCCACTCACCCGTGTGTGTTCGCGCATAGTTCTTGAAAAGCAGACAAAAAAAAAAACACGCGAAAACCTCCACTCAAATGTGAACATTCATTTTGAGTCGAGAGACGCTGGCGCATGTGAATCTTCTCGACAGCGGCACATTCTATTTTCCCCCGAGTGACGAGCATCATCACTCGTGTCTTAAAGCAGCATTATTTACGCATTTGAACGATACACTCAACCTGTCTGCCCGTCTGATGGATTGTTCTATATCAAACCGTCAGCGGAGCGATAGAGCTTCACTAGTAATTACGCCTTGGTGGGGCTAGAAAATTGCTCCTCTGCCAGATCGATTAGGATTTTCGACGAATCGTAACACATCGCAAGAGAGTGCTCGAGCCCAATCGAAATGAGAGTTTCCTCAATTGAATGTGTCCGATTCGGAGTGGTGTGGTGGCTGATTGCCTTCCTGTCGATCCGGGGGGGGTACTTACGCTACCAAAAATAAAGAGGTGCTCACCTCACGCGCTCGCGCTTCTATAAAACGCGACCTCAAGCGTCAAGAATGCTCTTCAATATCGATCATTTCGAAATGTTTCAGCGCACACTTCAGTTTGGTTTCGGTTGTTCTGTTGCAGATACATGCCAAGTTCTGTTGTCGTTGTGTTGGTCTGTCTCTCTGTCATTTTTTCTGTTGCTAAGTGCAGAAATATATATAGAAATGCAAGAGACGGCACAGAAGCGGCGCGCGTTCTCGTCGGCAGGAGTATCGCCAAAAGTAGAACGTAACCTCAAATCGATTTTATTTAAAGTTTCATTTCGATGAATAAATAATAAATAAGCAGCAGAGAAGAGGGAAACATGCAAAAAATGAAAAAAAAAAAAACAAAAAAAAAAGATACGCGACCACGAATGAAACGATCGTGCGATACATGTTCGAGTTCACACCTGCCAGCGGTGTAGTTCGTGCAACTCTTTTGGATATTCCAAGGAATTCCGTTTGCTTTGTTCGCTTTCGTATCTCTTCAATGCAATCAAATTAATTGACTTCTGATTGTGAGCCATTCGCGAGCAGTCGTTCGCGGCGGTCGATGATACGGCGCGGTGGTGGCTTGGGGTTGAAATTATGCATGCAAGCAGATAAAGCGAAGGTCCGCTGGAAGGGAATTGTGTCAGTCGAAGCCGAGATATCGAGTTGTTGAGTCTAGTGCAGGTTTTTGGAGTGTAATGAGAACGATTTGGGGAACTTAAGGAACTGTGTTTGGTGGGTTGCCGCACGCCTGGGCGCGAACCATGAGCTGGTGGCCCAATTGAATTGTTAGCAACTGATGCAGAATGGCCCGAGATTCCTCGTCAAATCAAGTTCAAAGAACATTTGCATCCGAAAGTGGAACAATTGCAGAGCCAGGCCACCCTCAAGCTTACCTACCATTTCCACGTTGTTGGGTGAAGACAAATCGCACTGCTTCTTCGTATGGCACTGCAGTTCGGCATGGATCTAGCCCTCGGCCATCAATCCATTCCAAGTAACACAGACCTTCACTAAATGCCTCCTATTTCGCACTCCAAGTTGGTTGAGGACCATCGTCACGTGTGTCTGCCACGTTATCAACCATTGAAATCGAAAGGCGACCTCTACAAGATGACGACGGTAAGTTAATTTCAAATCGGACACAAATTTAATTGTGACCTAAATTCGTTTGAGAACCGGTCATTCGAGTCTTGATCCGCCTTCAGATGCTTCTACATGAAATGTGACACTCAGCCAAATATGTCATCATCGCCCCCTGAGTCGACAAGTAAAGAGGAAAGAAGAGAAGCGCTCTAAGATGGAACAGAATTCAAAGAAACTTGGTGTCAAAAAGAGCCGCCGAAAGAATTCGTTCGTCGTTTGAAGCCGCTTGACTAGTTGCTTGCGCTTGATTATCCACTTTAGCCTCTGCGGCGGTCGCCAAAATGCAGTTAAGAAAATGCTTCATTGACGCATCTTCTCATCGCTGACCCAGAAAATAAGAAAAATGATGCGTCGAAGCGAGTCCAATGAACCTGGCGACAAACTGCTGAGCAGATGTTGGCAAGGAAATCGGGATGGCAATGTCCTTCCGAGTTGACAAGGTGCGAAATTTGTTTTGAGAACCGGTCATTCTCGATCCACTTTCTGCACTTGCCCAAGTCTGTCAAGGTTGCACAGCGTCGATCCACTTCACCTCGTGTGGCTCTCGGCACTTTGTCAATGTCAAAGCCTCGATTCACTTTAACGCGTTAAGTGCTTGAAATCGTCGCCTCTGCAAATAAGAAGAATAAAGGACACCCAGAGGATGAAGAGAATTCCAACAGAAGTGGCGCCCGACACTTGGTCCTTTGACACAGAATTTGTCTTTGAAGCGTCAATTATGGAATATTTTCGTCTCGATGATTCTCATATTTTCTTCAAAGCAAACACCTGACTTCAAACCGATCCGTAAACCGGTTCCATTTCAATCCGAATTCAGTCACTCTCGCGGCAAAAGGGAGTCAGTCCCCAAAATTGAAACGATGATCAAATGATGACTCCACATCTTACAATGCCGCCATCAACTCGCATTCCAGCATAATCTGAGAGTCGTGCATCCAGCTTAAGGCCCACGAATTTTACGAAGGAAGACTAAATTATGAAAATCCGATTGCTGATTAAGAACCCATTCAGAAATGAGTTAAATTTTGAAACCCATTCCCGCTGATTAATGCCGTCGTTTGAATCTGAAATTCATTATCACAGCCCCATCGACTGGGGGGGAAAAAACAGATATCAATTTTATTCAAATTTTGAACTCGAAGATTTGAATATTCAATTCGGGCACGATTGCATCCATCATTTGAATAATTTACTCGGACACGAAACGTTTATTATTTGCAAATGAGTTTAGTAATCTCTGCTGACAGCCGGGACACGAATTGATTGAGTTTGTGAGCCGCGGCATGCACTGCACTGATCTTGCTTGGTCGCATATTTTCGGTTTGTTGATGCTGATAGATTAGTTCAGAAGCTGTTGGCTGATATCAATCATTTTTGGACGTTGATTCCGTTGATTGGTGGAGAGTGGCGCTTTAGGGGGAGCTTCAAGTTTGGGTTCGGTCGGTGAATGAACTTGACAAGGGGACAGAATCTGTTTGTGGAAGATGTTGTAGATGAGTGGTGTCCATATTTTGATGGTCCCACGAGATCGACTTAAAGGTGCTCTAAAACTGGAGAAGCTGAGGGCAGCTAGTCAAAGACGCCAAAGACTCACCGTTCGTGAATTTGTTCGTCTGTTTGTGCCAATCAACCACCTCATCCTACCTTGGCCTCAGCCTTTTTGGATTATTTGCCTCAATCTGCACGCCTCTATAATGCCTTAAGAGCGCCTACTCTCACATGAATATTGCGTCTTCATGTGTGAAGCTTTCATATTAAACGACCGTCGACGACGCGAACTGCTGTAGAACTAGGCCCAGATCGACTACGAGCTGACATTCACTTCAAAATGGTCCACATCAATTGATGTCGACTGTCTCAGTCCGAATCAACGATCTCGGCCCATGCCATTGTACGTTCAAATCTAGAACTGATGCCTCTTGGTCTTGGTCATAGCGACGATACGTCGCAGATTGAGTTCTGCAACCCGGAAAACCCCACTATTTGCCACTGTCGCTGTCACTAAAGACGACTTCAGTCTGAAATCGAAGCTACCGACACCCCTTCACACTCTAATGACTCCTGATTACATCCGAAACTCCATCAAACTCTCCGAACACTCCACTCGATTACAAGGAAACACCTTCGCCTCGTCGACTGCTACACATAAAAACGAAATCCAGTCCCATCACACGTCGACACATCCATCCGCGAATACGATTTCAAGTTCAAGGTTATTATGATAATTTCCCCACCAGACACGCCATCGTGCAATCGAATAGCGCTTGAAAGACAATATTTTGCTTAACAGCCAAAAATTCCCAGAATCCGAGACCGAGAGTATCCGCATCCTGAACAGCATACACACATCTGCTCGGGGGGCGAGCAGTGAGCGAGCACCCGTTTCACACCTATGCTGGGTGCTGATTCGCGCCGATTGAGTATTCCGGTCGCGATTGTTGGTGCATAGTTTATTCCCCGTGCTTCGGATGATCTCCTCGGAATCGCAACACAGGCATTATACTCGGCTCAGAGCACCTGTCCGCAGTCGGTTTGACGCATGTCGGTGACAGCGTCAAATAATTCGTTCACTGAGCAGAGCAAAAGCGGCGAATTGTCATCGCGTCCGGATGACGTTTTGAATGAAGCGCGTTGTCAATTGTCATGCGTAAGCAGTGGACATCTATAAATATCTCAGAAAAAAAAAACAAAAAAAAAACACAAGGCAGCAGAGTCACGCTGTGGTACACACTTTATTGTCGCCGTAATGAGCTTTGGCCGTGTATTCCACCCGAAGCACTATAATTCACTTGTTTTTCGTAATTTTACAGCGTGTCATAATCGCTTAATTTTTTGAAAAACATCATCATTCTGTGAAATTACAGAAACACACTTACCGGCTCGAGTCGAACACAGCCTGGAAGGTCTGTGCGCGCACTCTTGTTACTCGCGCCGAGTGTTGTTGCCTTTCGCTTTCGCCTGCGCCTGCAGTCCGTAGCGAGCGCTACGCGTGTTGGCGTTTGGTTTGTTTTATGAGGTGTAGAACGAATTTCAGCAACCTTCACATGGTTAAGGATTTATGATCCACACGCTGGACAGGAGGTGGGGTGCGCTAAATGCGCCCGACCGACAGGGGGCAGCTGGGAAGCGTGGAATCTTGTATAGTTGCCAGGGTCACTTGTGCATCGTATTTTATTCGAGACGGCTGACCTGGTACCCATGATGTTTGAGCTTGTGACAGTTGTTTAAGAGCTAGAGTCGCGGTGACTGATGGCAGCTGTCAGAAGTTGAAGTCACTAATTTGTAGGCTTGGATATTTTTTGTTAAGGAGGCAGAGAGAGGGATGTTATGCGTGCGGTCTTGGGTTTTGTCTCGCGTTTGGGTACGTCTGGGAGAAGACTCTGACAGACAAGGCTTTTTCTTTGAGTAGAGGTGGCACTGGGCAAGGATTTGCGGGCTTTACCGCGTCAAGTTTTAGAAGATGCCTGGCTGTAGAGTGGATAGATTCCATACAGGTGTCCGTTTCAAGTGATCAGCGCATGACAACGACCACGATAAGGTGTATCAAAGGCGACTAGGCTCTGTAGAGCTCATGCACAACATGGATCCGATCCGAAGAGTCTTCGTCTCCGAGCCTGTGGGACAACACAGTAGATGACGTCCACTTTTAAGAAGCCCCAAAGGAGTGAAGTGTGCCCTCAACGAGGCTTATTTGTTGAGACCCGGGTCCACTTCTGTAGCACGTAGACGACGTTGTCTGTCAACAAAAAGTACCGTTATTTTTGTATGAATTCAGTGCACTTTGAAGGGGTCCCTCCACAAATTGCAGCCATCAACGGTCAGTATTCCGTCTTTGAAAGATAATTAACAGAATAAATTAACCAGAGACTGATGATCGACCTCTAATTTCTCTCCTTCATCGCCTCACCATTCAATGTCAGCCTCAATGCAACCCTCGGCCACTCACACTCATCGAACGTATACATTTTCCAAGAATAGACCATGTAGCAGCCGCCAGTTAACCGCATAAAGCGACTTGCAATAACCCCGCTTTGCAATCGGAGAGACCTACCACACGTTAGCCACACCGAAACAGATTAAACTACTCGTATGTATAAATACCCATAGAACCGTCCCGGCCATTCAAACCGCATTAATGAACCCTAGCCAATGCAGGCGATAATAAAGTGGTGATGGGAGACTAAAAAAATCAAATTATTACCCAGCGACAGCAGTTTGCACTTGCGATTTATTCTATCTACAAGCGATTATCGTTCGGATTAGCATTGAATTAAAAGTAATTTGAAAGCACAACACAATTGCGGCGAGACCGAGTGCCGACAAAGATAACACGGGGCATGCCTTTGCTGGTTGCCGAGGATGTTTAATTACATCAGAAGAGATTATCGGTGGCTTTTGGGAAGTTGTCTTGGGAGTTTGCTGAGGACTTGTGGGTCTGTTTGGTTTAACTTTGATGTGGAAAGTGAATGTTTCTTCTTGTCTGTTTTCCTAGGGGAAATGAAAACGTGTGCTGAGTAGGAACGTCGGGTGAAGAGGTTGGGTCCTTGAGGAAGACGATAAGTTGAAGAGACCAACGACAGAAATAGGTGATGTGAATACGTCAAAACTAGGCTATTCCACGGAGCTGGGAACGTCGGTGAACTGACGCCAAATTTGTTACAACAGCTGTTGCCTGTTCTTCAGAATATCAGAATGTTTCTTGCAGTCAGCAGTTCAAGTGGCTAGTCTTTAGCACAACGAAGGGTTTGTTGACTGTTATTAATATTATTGGCCAGCCGTAGCGTCGTGGATGGGGACGTCACAGTCTGTAACTTTGGCTGTAGTTATCATCCTGGGAACCGGAGCATCGCGCGATTTCTCCTACTCGAACCATGGACTCGATGTGGCTGAGCCAGTGAAGTCGACGAATTGTTGCTTTCCAGACTACATCTACATCCTGGTAAAGCTCGTAGAGTTCGCGGTTGTGTCTTCTCCTTCATTCGCTTTCCTAGCAGACAGGACCATATGTCCAAAGACCAAGTTCGAGAAGATCAAGAATCGGCGCCTCTGTTCTGTTTATCGCCCAGTTCTGTTTATCGTCCAGCTTTCGGCTCCATATGGCAGAACAGGCCAGATTAGAGTATGGATCATGATTGTGGTCGCTCGGATCAGGAGTTTTTGACACCAATTCATTCGAAAGACCGTTGTATCACCGGTTGCCAAGGGCAATTCTACGTCGGATCTCAACTAAGATATCATACTCTGCGCTGAACAAGATCTTATGGCCAACATTGAGCAGGGAGTTGCATCTATAGCTCTTGGAAGTGGTAGTATTGCCATTTTTTCCCATGCACTCCATTCCAGTCACCGAGCACACTTTCGTCTTCCCAAGTTCTGTAGGTGATCTGATGCATGCTCCTTACCAAACTACCGGTCTTTATGAGCTCTGTTGGCAAACCATCTGAACCTGCGTCTTTGTTGATCTTCAATTTTACGGTGTTTGTGATGACTTCTTCAAAGATAAGTGGGATGACTACTTCGTCGACTAGCGTTGCTTCTTTCTCATCCTCTATCACTCTCTTCCGGTCACACCCGCTAAGCATCTGTTGGCAGTGCTCCTTAAATTCATCCACTATTCCCTGCCGGTCAGTAACAAGATTAGCCTCAACATTTCGAAGAGACTGGGTACCTTTCCTGAACCCTGCGGCAAGGCACTCGGCCTTTGTCTCTAGACTCTTTGACATTCTTCAGCTGGAACTTTACGGGAGACCTTTCCTCAAGGCGGATATGCTTCTTCTTCCGTTTTCTTGCCCGATTATCCTTTTGTCGTGCTTTTGTTTTAAGTTCCTTTTAATATGCGTCGTCGCTTGAGTGGTCTTTGGCTGAGTGGCTGATGGCTGAGCGGCAATGTAACCACATTTCGTTGGCGTTTGCATTCGACGTACAGGCATACCGCAGCATCTTTCCCTTTGTTGCTCCCTCTGGCGATCTCCTTCTGACGCCGTGAGATAACGCCAACCGAAAGAACCGAAAAAAGAAGTCGCCAATATTGAGGTTTTTATATTTTTGATTGAATTTTGAAGCCTTATTGTCTAAGACTCGCTGCTTCGTTGTTTCCAGGTATCCGTCGTTCAAGGTCGATCTATGATTGCTTGCAGATCCAACGCCCATGCTGATGATTCTCTGCCGAGGACTGTGCACACGTGGATTCACATTTGAGTCATCAGCAATGCGACCTAGCTCCGTTCACCCGCTGCGCTTTGAAGCAATGACCGGTGTTCTGTTTCTGGATCTAATCCACATCCTTTCGTGATTCGTTAGTCTTCCTTGAACTACACTGCACCCAATTCATTCCTGTCCTCGTTCTGCAGTAAATAACGATTCAGTGGAAAAAAGAAAAAAACTGGATGAAATGTGAGTAGACACAGATTCCAAAAGAGACCCCATTCAGTTGACAGAATACGCAGGATTTTCTCATTAAACCACGACAGAAAGGTCAACTCTATGCCCTCAACCCATTGAGTGAGCCTAAGCCAATGTGTGCCATTATCCAGCATTCATGACCCATCCATTCAATGAAAATGTCAACTCGAGCATTCAATCCCTCAAACAGAACTCCCACGGCTCAATTTAAGAGAACATAAATGCGAGAGTGTTACACAACTGGGCAGTCATCACTCCAAAGTTTCAGGGCAAACTTTTTGGCTTGTTAACAAATCTCCAAGTGATGTGGTACTACATCATCACCCGCTCGCCCACTCTCCCACTCTTGCAGAGATAGCGTGTTCGAAATAACTTCAGGTTGAATTGGGTTGGTTTTTTTTTTTGTTTTTGGGGTGGGTGGGCAACGAAAGCAAAAACTCGAGAGCACGTGCCAGCTACTCTTTCATCCCCTCCCCAGGAATTCTGCATAATTGATTTGTGGTGAGAAAAGTTGATGAATTTTGATTACATTTGACCATCGGTGGTGTTGACTTGACACCACCAGGTGCGCTGCGGTGCGGTGCGGTGCGATGTAAGGTAAATGGCTTTTCGCAGAACTCGTCCCTTTTATGGTTTCTCCCTTGTGCGGTGCAGTTGTGTGTACTTTATACATTTTTTCTTTTAAAATATAGACACTGCCCTCAATTGGATTACGACGTTACACCTTGCAGCTGTCAGCGGAGAGGCCATGCACTTCATAATGATCCTCATAAGCAGTTTGACGAATGCCAGCAGCCACCCAACCACCCATTTGGCGGTGAATGTGCCATAAGTGCGTGTGACTGCCTATCATGTGTGCGAAACGAAGCACAAACAAAAAAAAAAAAAAAAAACGTCGAGAGAAAAGTTTATTTGTCAGCCCCTTCTTATCTCTGCCATTTCGTAATTAGATGAAATTTCCCGTTCGCAACGGAAGTAGCTACAGTCGCCTAGCCCCCGTCAGTTGTTTCTATTTTATTTCTGCAATTTCTGGAGTATGTCACCCCGTGTCTAGTCGGTTTATTTATCTAATTTTATGTTCTCCACGCTCGTTCTGTTGTGTTTCAGTGCATCTGCGAGCATTTCATTTGGTGTGCCGCATGTTCGGCGCTAAGTATCTGAAATGTGAAGGCAGCCAGCAACAATGTTAAGAAGACACACAGGAAATGCCACGCAAAAACACAGAAAAAAAAGTGTATTTACACTCCGCCTAGTCGCGGTTGTGCGGTTTATGACGGTGGCTGCTCGTACGGCGCTTGTGTTTAATTTGATAAGATACTTATTACGAAAATTAAGTTAGTACTCGGAATATTTTATTGGTGACTTAAGCATCATGAGCTGTTAGCTTGATATTCGTGTAAGTCGTTTTTGTGTTTTATTTTTGTTATGTGATTGCCTCTGCAGGTGGGAGATACATATGTATGTTGTATTTTTGAAGTGTCTGGGGCTGGGGAAGTGCTGTGAGGTGCTTGGGTCGCTTGCTTAAATTGCGGCGACGAGAGGATCTTATTTTTCATGAAGTCACTTTTCCCATTTTATGTACCCTCACCATGGTCTGCCGGTGGGAAAAGTAATTTTTTTTTTATTATATTCCAGAGCTGTAAGCTTTGTGTCCGCTTTTAAGGTTCCGTCATCGAAAGGGAAACCATATAATTTCGGTGTGTCAGTTCGCCCGTCTGTCTGTCTGCCTGTCACACTTTTATCGCTCCTACGACGAGTATGAAGCGATTGGCAGGACATTATGGAACTGCCTGCTGGAGGTCATGTAAATCGGGCAGAATTTGCGAAGAATTTTCACCGCAGTCCATCGAATGATACATCAGTCAATTTCAAACTTTTTGATCCAAGGTCGCATTTCGGCGTAAAAGTCTGTCTCCCCACTCGTTTCTAAACCAAAGTCAGTTTCGGAGAGTATTGCACATTTGGTTAAATTTATTTCCAGTACGGTGACCCTAATCGTTTGGTAGTTGAAAAATCGAAATGCTAATTTTGAAATTCTAAAAACGCAGTTTTATAGATCTCGATGAGTACGTCAAAAAGTCTTAAGAACAAAATTATGTTTTCCTGAGACATTTCCGAGATATCGAAGATGTATGTTTTATCCCAAACATTTCTCCGACGACTTCACACAAAACTGAGTGGTGTCGAGCACATATTTTGCATCCCCTATACGCAGGTGCAGTTTTTAAGTATTAATTTATTTATTTCAACAAAGTTATAATTTTGATTGCAATCTAAAATTACAAACCTCCTCAAAAAGTCAGAGTGTCAAAAGCCTTAGGCTTAAATCCGTAACAAAATTCAGACATAATTTAAAGTCTTTGTTAAATATTCGGAATTTCTTCATTAAAATGATGTTTACGGTACGGAACCCTCAGAAATTGGGTACCACTCGCACTTGCCCATCTTTACTCTGGCTTACGACCGGTGTTTTATTTTCTCCAACGAGCATTTCTTATAAATTCATATTCATTCGTGTTGGACAAGTGATTAAATGTATCTTTTTTTGTTCATTTCAGGTATGTATCGAGTGGAATGTTGAACAGAATCCCTGTGAATGTTGACATTACGAGTAAGACTGATTGTATAATGTAAGACACTGTGTATCGATAGTTTTGGGACACGACGTGAATGCTGTTTGTGGACATAACTCGCGAGACGTTGCTTGGACCTACGATCAGATAGGAAAGGCAGCCGTGTGTGCATCTGATTGTCCTTAAATCAACGCACATGTGAAGCTTTTGCCAGGCGATTGAAGAGATCATTGCCTATTCAATCAGTGCCCCCATGGCTTAAGAGTTAAAAATTCACTTAGTTTTTTGAATATTGTCATGGTCAAGAATTCTGCGTCTGCGGCACATTTTGGTTGCGCCTAAGTGTTGTTCGAGTAGAAACTCCTATTCTTTCTTCTCTCGGGGAAATGATTCAACCAGCCACCAACGAGGTCGTGGGTACCAAGGTGCCCTGGCTGAGGTTACGTTTGTGTGCAAATTGTTGTAACATCCGGAATGGAAGGCGGTCGGTCATCGCATGCAAATCTGAAGTCGCGTTTAGGAGTTAGAGCTCCGCAAACACCGCCTCCTCGAGCTAGCTGCAATAAATTCGGTGCACTTCTGACATGAAAACGGTGCAGGGTGTGAATGTGTGGCTAATGCATGTATAAGGACTTTACAAATTGGTTGCTAGATTTCGCAACCATCTCTCTGCCTTCAACAGCAACTGCCATCACCTCTTGAAAATTCATGAGAAACTTTTCCCTAGACTGTGCCTGCACGATCTCACCCATCCGCCTTGCTCGTGTCCATCGCAACAAAGTACATCTAATGTCATAAATTTCCCCAGTGAGTGGGTGATGAAATCAAAGTAACTCCAGGCAAACAGCCATAACTGATATAATGAACAGTCTGTCCTTCAGTCTACAGCACACAAGAAAGAAAAACCGCCACCTTCAGCAAATTCCGTTCCCCCATCAGATTCGCTCTCAGCAAATAATCACTGAAATTCATATTCAAAGCACGAGCATTCAACTAAAAATAGTTCAACAACAAATCTAATCAATATGTTCATCCCGCAAATGGATGACGACGATGGTGGTGCCGCTGCTCTCTCGGCAGCAACAAAAGCAAAAAAAAAGAAAAGGAAAGTGGCCATCTTAAGTGGTCTTTCGAGCTGCAAGCAGCAACCCTTCCATTTGGTATTCCAAGCACGAATTGAATAACGAAACTGGGTAAATACCGAACTTGTCTATTCCGCTCCATAGAAGGACGCTCAAGGAAAACGGATGGAATTATGCATATCGCTTGGACAAAGATGAATCGTTTTTGTTTTTTTTCTTCTTGCAATTCATTTACTCGACAAGTTCTGCACTCAACCCACTTGTTCGCGGCGTTCACGGCCTTGCAATGGCCCTTTGACTGGTGTCAGATGTTTACTGTCAGTCGATCATAAGACTTAATTTAATTTGATCGCCGAATGGATGGCCAATTCTGGGTTTGCTTTGTGAAGAGTTCATTGCTCTAAGTGGCCCCCTCAATTTGTCGAGGCGCAGCGTAACGAGGTCACAGATGGTTTCTTCTCTCGGGGAAATGATTAAAACGAAGTCACCCAACCATCAGCGAGATCGTGGGTACCAAGGTGCCCTGGCTGAGGTTACGTTTTTGTGCAAATTGTTGTAACATCCGGAATGGGAGGCGGTCGGTCATCGCACTGCAATGAGGTCGGTGCACTTCGGATTTGAATGGGAGCCTATGGATGTGTGGCGACTGCATGTGTGTCCTGTGCGGACTGCACCAATTGCACAACACCTCTCAGCGGGCAGCTGCAAAGTGATGCGGCAGTCTGTACGTGTTTTCTGGGGTGTCGTGTGTCCCCCCAGTAGGTCAGGGCTGCGATGCATGTTCTCCGTCGGCCGTGAGTCGAACTCATTAATTTTTAGTTTGACCCCGTCTGCATCCTGATGCACACGGAGGGGTGGGCAGGGGCATCGGCTTTGACGCATTCCAGTTGAGTCAACGAAATCGATGCGAGTGGCGACGTGTGACAGATGAATCATATCCAAGGACGGGAGATGTCCTCCGAGCGGAATCCGTTGGCTGAAGATGTGAGATATGAGATGATTACCTTGTGGTTGCGCGATGAATCAGTCATCTCCACTGAAGTAGCAGATTATAAATTAACGCGTTCTTCGGGCAAAGTAAAGGGTTTGGGAAGGTTCTCCTGTCGGATGCGATAAATCAGCATGTCAGACATGATGGGTGTTGCCTGGAGTCAATTAGTAGATGCCTGCGAGAGCAGAGATCAAGCCGACCGAGGTCTTCCTCATCTGTCATCTCGTGTTGACAAGGTTCGTGCGTCAGCATCATATAATGCGACCGTCATTGTCGACTTTTCACAACTGGGTTCTGTGAGAGATGACTCTGCACCTTGAGCCCTGTGGCGACCTGACAACGATCACCGCCTCTCGCAGTCTCACTTTTGAAACACAAATCAGTCGGTGACAAGTGACCTTGGTAATGAAGTAAATCTCAAGCGATTACTTGTGCTTTTATTTAACTCTTTTCGAATGCCGCCAGTCGTTACAAGGGCAAACAGACATGAACGGCAAGTGTACTTCTGTGCTGCGTTTTTGTCATTTTTCGAGTATGGACACATCCACCGAAATTCGACTCCCTGACAGGGGTTTATGGGCAAGAGGCTCCACTCCTTTCGAGGATCTGCTGCACGTTTTTGCGGACAGTTTAAAAAGGATTTGGGCAGCTCTTCTCTACTGTCTTCGACCTTCGTCATTCCCAAAGTCTTCCCGAACATTGCAGAGTCTGTCAGGCGGAGGCAATGGCAATTCGCGGATCATTTCCATGTTCAGCCAACCAACACGCGCTGGCATGGCCCTAGACATGGTGCCTCCGAGCTCAAAGTTAGTGGTAAGCTGTCACTGGTCTCTGGATGAGTTTGAAATAAGCATGTTTTGAGCACCTGGTCGTGGAGATATCGACATAGATTGCGACGAGTTTGCTTCATGTGCCACAGCTCAGATTCAACACGGTGACCAGATAAGAACGATAGGAAACAAAATCAAATAAAACCACTAACAGTGTGAAATATGGAATAGACTGTGGCTCTGTTTTTAAGCTACATTCATGCCATTTTCTACGGAGGAGCACATCATTCAAATGACCGTCTCGGCTTCGCTGGCATTGCCAATTTTTGATGACTCAGTCCAATATGTGCGGCTATATTGCAGCAATAGCGTCTCAACCTCGAGCTCGTTTAAAGTGGTTGCATTGTTACCGAGTCCTGCCAAATTGCATGACCTCGACGGCCAGTTGATGAACGCTCGCCGTGGGAGGACCAAGCGTTGCGTCGCTTGTATGGCATGTAGCGTTGACCTATTGGAACCACAGAAGGTCGGTTAACATCGCTGACGAAGCATAGGGATTGGAAAAACTATCATTGTCACCTTTTGTCACTCTCTTCTTCCTTCTGTGGTGTAATAGTTCGGGGACTTGGACTGGCGGACTCCTGGGGATGGAGTCAAGTTGCCTAGTCACCCAAGGCGATGGTCCGAGATGACCTGAACTAAGCTCTAAAGACAATGGTTTGCGATCTCATGATCTGAACTGAACTCTAAACGAGTTTGTCCTTAAACGGACATACCATTGGCACAGCAGTTGGTGTCACTACAGAGCGCTGGCTCGTAGGGAAGCATGCGAAGGTGCGAAGATAGAGAGTGCGTCACATGGTCCGTGTACTTGCCCAGCTCTGACTGCTCCTAGAACACAGATACCTACGAACCTACATCTTGTACGATCTCAGCGACATGCCCGTACCCCATCGAGAATCTGCACCTCTTCATCGTAAACTTCAGTTGTTTGCCCACCAATGGACCACACTCTGTTTAAGTACGCACTCAATAACCCCTGACTCCCACGTCAGCTTCGATTGAATCAAAAACGGGCGATTTCCTTCCCCGACTCTGTGAGTATTTTCATGTTTCTTAAATGAACACACAAAAAATAAAATCAGCCAGACCACACTGAACGCCTTATCAGCGAAACGTGTTCCCAAGAGTATGCACATGCGTGTGTTCACCAGAGAAGGCTGGCTTTCGGTATCCGAGTCTATTTTCGTTGTCAACTAAACGTTCCCAACAATTATTCATATTTGTTTCTTTCTGCTGTTCGTTTGGCGATAACACCCGGCGTGATAAGCAGAAAAAGAAACACAGGTTTCGAGTTTTTTTCGAAAAAAAAATGAGAAGAAGTCGAGATAAGTTTGGAAGTTCAAGTGTTCGACTCACGAGAACTCTGTGCGATCTGTGGTGTCTTACATGAGGACAAACACAGAGATTGTAAGAGATTGAGAGAGTATCTGATGTGACGTGACTAAGATGTGAAAGCGATCTTGGTTGGCTTCCTTGGAGGGAGACTATAATCTGACGATATGACACAAGGGCTCGCCATAAGCATAATCAATTCATTGTGTTCAATGAAACGGGCTTTTTGGCTGGCGCGTCTTGCTTCTCGATCACCATTCGGGGGTGATGTCTTCTGCTTTCTATTGGACGTCCTTACCGGACGCAGTGCCTCGGGCATGTACACACTGTGTCTCTGCATCCCTGACAATGACTTTTGTGGAAGCTGCAAAAACAAGGGAAACATGCGATAAATTCGACATTTGCTCCGCGACTGTAGTCTCATCACGTTCTCACAACGGCTTCATCATCAGTGAACAGAAAAATGGTCCTTCGAGCCGCAGTGCAGACTACAGCAGGATCTTGGATTTAAATAAGCACCAAAATTACAAAACGTGGACGAGGCTATGAATTGAGTGTCAACCGGCGATGGTTCTCCTTGGGTACCTGGCAACATCTGGCCTACCACCTACGGTGAGCCACACTGAGACCATCAAGTTGGATTTGCTTTGCCCCTGATGGATGAAAAATTTCATACACCTAGCAAGGAAGAGGATGCAGTCTCTGGACACATACGAGCTTCTTTGAAGAGCTGCAAGATTTTACGAGATTCATCAATGGATCTAGTTGACTGTCCAAAAGAAAGGTTTCACGGTGGAATTTGGCATCCATCAAGGACACCATACATCCAAATCGATGGTCTCAGTGTGGCTTACCGCAGGCGTCACGTACTCATTACTTTCTGATCAACGGTGTTGCAAGGTGACGGAGCGACAGTCATCGCCGGTTGATGCTCAATTCGTGGCTTCGTCCACCTTTCGTGATTTTGGGCCTCTGTAGGTCAATAGATGGAGCGCACTGCGGCTCGAAGGACCATTTTTTTCGCTGATGGTGAAGGCTGTACCCGCTCCTATTGGCTTTCAAATCTTACATCATTTCGGTACTCCTCCAAAAGTTCCCATTCTTCGACGGATCTGCGGCGTATTCTTGGAAATTTGCGTTCAAAACTGCCCTTCATTCCATCCTTCTGTCCATCATTCATGTCAGCAATGGTCTCAGAAAAGACACTCATGACTTAAGCAAATTAAATCCATGCCATGAAAGCAATTAAGTCATCCACTCCAATTCACGCAAAATGAAGCAACTCCTAATTGCAAGCCCAAAATGCCTGTCAAACAAAATCAAGAAATCAAGCGTCCCTGACCTTCCCTCACACGAAACAGAAGCAATCCCCCTGCCAGAACGTCGAGGTCTCTGTACGTGATGTATTGCCCGCACAGATCCCCAATAAACAACCTGCTTTCGCATTCATTCCCTACGTGAAGATTTTGAAAAATAAAACAAAATCTCGAGATCTTTATGTGCGCGGTCGCATGACGACACAAAAATAGTTTCACCGTACGGCGTACACTTGTGAGTGCTTGTGCCATTCTCATCCAATTTCTGTTAAAGTCCATGTCTTGCTGGTGTGTTGACACACTCGGTTGGTCAATACGAGATGCACTATCTGTGTCTCGCAGCTCGTACACATCATTCGTGCGTAGCTAACTGATTCGAATGTGCCGTGCGCTTCCCAAGTCACGTTTGCTTTTTAGGCCACATCAAATGCACAGATCCGTCAGGCAAGGCGATAATAAAACGAACAATCTGAAAGGTCAAACCCAATAACAGCTTGTTCATCCTAACTGTTCGGATGCGAACACTCGACGTACATTGGCGAACCGTCAAGGTTGAAATCAAAAACACAGCAACATCCGAGAAAAAAACACGTTTGCACAAGACACAATAAATAGGGTGGTTTATTTTCGAGATCCCCATCGACAACAAAATTGAGAAAGAAAGAATGTCGAAAACCAAAAATACCTCACGGTGGTGCCTAAACACGTTATATTCTATTTCGTCGTGTCGTGTTTCTTGTTGCCGTTGATCAATTACGAGTATGTACTCATTATTTAGTGGCGCTGCGTTTTGGTTCTATTTCAGAAGCCGTGCTTAATCCACTTATATGTTCGTCATGCTTCATAGCGCATTATTGGCGCGGCGGCGGCTGTACATTCTCATTCATAAAAAAAAATTCAAGGTCTTCTGCGACAGATACCGAGCGAAAGTTTCGCTATTTTCAAATGTGTTGCTCTACAGATAGTGTCTGCTCGGTTGTTAACTAAACAATTCTAGATTCGCTTAGAATAGGAGCGGCGAGCGTGCGAGAAGGGAACAACTGAAACAAACCGACTGAACAACAACAGAAACGACTAATTGCTGAGGCAGTGACTGTACCTATCAGCTACAGATACAGATGCATTCTGCAAATGTCTTGTTGTTTCAATTTCATACGTGCTCGTACGTAAGCTCTCATTGAACAATCGATGCTCATGACGTATCGGTTTGTTGTAAATCGAATTAGTCCATGTGTTGGACTTGGTAAATCGGTGATTAGACGGTTCTGTTTAATCTAGGACGTGTGGGCGCGAATCGATAAATCGATTCAAATTGAAGGTAATTTGACTTGACTTACGTATTTCAAATGAAAACAAACACTGCACTTAGTGCTTAAGCATTAAAATAGATTAACACGGGGGAAAGCAGAAACAAAAAAAAAATGTCTGTGGCAAGGAATATCGCGTGGGATTGAGGATATCTACGATTAGCTGCTCGGTAGTTTGTTTGTTGTGCCTTATGACACCATCGGTGTGGCCTTGACTGGTAAACTGTCAACAACATTGGCCCATGCTACGACGGACCCAAGTGGAATTCGTAATTGCCATGACATCGAATTGGATCGAGTCAATCGCAAAGGGAATTGGAAAATTGTGTGCATTTTTTGGATTAAAAATCGTCTCGAAATTGTCGTGCTTTTCTCAATGTGTGTGTCAGAACTCGCTTTGACAATAAGTGTGTGTTTGGCGTGGCATCAGGACTGAAAGTGATCAAAATGTATGAAAATTCCCAAACTATGTGGTCAATGCGAAGTTTGAAGTTTTTGGACCGAATTATTTTGTCACACCGGGAATCGAACCTAGACATCGCGGGTTCCAGTGTGTAGAAGTCGACGCACAGACCCACAACTCCTGTAAGGACATCCAAATTCGTCTAGAATCAGGTTTTTGGAATTATGGCCAAATGTGATATTCTAGACAGATCTCAGGCATTCCCTAAAATTTGTCAAATTTTCGTATCCAAACGAATGAAAGGCTTGAGTTTTGTGACCACTTTGAAGTCGCATCGACGACGTCGAGTGAGAATATAAAAATTCCCAGTCTGAGCGAGAATTTGTCTTGGCTGATGTCAAAGTCGTCAGTTTGAGTGATCAGAATTTCTAGCATTTGTGGCGAGGTATTCAATTCGTCATCGTTATCCAAATATTCTGTTGGAGGGATCAAAATTAAAGGTCGTCGCTGATCAGAATTTCTCGGTCGTTGATGTTAAAAAGTTCGCTTGAGCGATCAGAATCTGAAGGACTCTTATCGAAGAGGTCGCTTCGGCCTTCATGTCAACATCTTTGGTTCGAGTGATCAGAATTTCACGCCGTGTTGATTAAAGGCATATAATTTTACAAAATTACTCTCTCTTGAATCCACCTAATAAGAGTCGCAGCAATTTATCATCAATAAGGAATGCTGAAAAGGGCGTGAAGCCACGTATATCGAAGAGTGTCAGAATTTCGCTTGTGACTGGTTCTGTTGGCGAAAGTGGAAAGTCTACACTAAACGGATGTATGGTTCGTCGGTAGTTGAAAATGACACAATGGCACTTAGACTAGGTAGGCCTATGAGGAAAGGACCTATACTAGGCCAGGTCCACTGCGCTGTCATGCGGATTGATTTCGAGGTCAATTAATCTGTTTATGGGCAGGAAAGCAAATGGAGATGTGCCAAGTCCTTCAGATCGCTTATGTTATCGGTGAAAGTCTCTGTCTTCAGTCTTCGAGTTGCCGGAGTCGGTTAGGTGCACGCGATGTGTTCCAACACTTTCTTCAGTTTCATTCTCGTTATGGCAGCTTCTAGGTCTTTTGGCATGTTTGCCGATTAAGCAGCGACCAGCTAAGACGTGGCCGCTGTGGCGTAATAGGTACTTCGACTCATACGTTGGGTTCTAAGGCTTCACCTCTTTCGAGTCACTGTTAGTGTTCAACGGTTTCTCAAACTTCACCAGTAGGCATAAAGGACCAAACCCATAGAATTATGTTTGCGTTACGTTTAGAATCCACAAGAATCATAGTTGCCGGATTGCAACAGGTTACCCAATGAATACGTACATTGCAAATGATTTAGATGTGAAAGGAACAGTCAAGGTGTGAAAATGTTAAAAGTTGACTAACTTCATGCGTCGTGGTGCATTTCACTTGTCAGCCGCATTTGCTGTCTTTCATTTAGGGATTATATTGTTGTCGTTGTTGATTTTTTGACATTACGCATCGCACGAAACGGATTCTATGGCTCTGGGCCTTAAAACTGTAGATTTTTTAGAACTACTGTCGAAGCTAGCCCCAGGTTCACCTCGGACTGTGGCGCCACCAAATGTGACAAAATGGGCCAATCGGGTTTTGTTTCTATTTTCAAACCGAAGTAATAACCGAAAATGATGACTCTTTCGTTTAATTCGCTCTGCTTAATTTCACAGCACCATAGTCTGCTCGCCAGTTTGGTGCTTGATTCGCAAACCCTTGGCATGGTTGTCGTCAATCTGGCATGTTTGTCCACTTCATAAGGTTCTGGTTGGCCCTACACCCAACACAGAGATGACCGACAGTCGGCTCCAGCTTGGAGTTCACCGAGATCGATTCTAAGGGCCATGATAACTACCCTGATGTACCTGAAAATACTACTTTCACACTCCACTTCACCCGGAGTAGGCGATTCCGAACTGCCATCCTTTAAAACCCTCTCCCGAAACTCATTCGAATGATCAGGGATTCGCTTGGGAACGAAAATGCATGTTGTCATGGTCGAAAATGTCAAACGATCCTTACTGGCCAGATTGTGTACAGTATTTTATCAAATTGCGTGCCAAACTACCAGACGGAGAGTTTCTGCAAACGTTGTCCTCAGACTTTGGCATAGTATGCAAGTGGTCTCTCCACCAACAGCTGTCCGAAAATTGGCTTAAAATTGTCAGCTGTACACGGGCTAAAAACAAATCAAAGTTCCACCAAACATCATTTTCTTCAATTCGTCTGAATATTCTCCAATTACTCACTCCCTCTGATAACTCACTTCCGTCAGCACATCCCTTTCAATAGCCTTCCCACCGTTGCACAATTTCCCCTCGCATCCTACGGCAACAACTTCCCATAGACTCCCATTGGAATGCCAATCCAATGAAGCATAATCCTTGCAAAAGCTAAAAAAATCACTCACTCGTCAAGTTGTCGCGTCGCCTGCAGCACACTCGCTCGTCTGCGCCCCGCAGGCATTCATGGTAAAATCTTAATTACCCACTACAGCCACTTTCACTCCCGACCGCTTCAGGCTGGCGTACCCGTTTATCCCGTTGACAAGGCATCACAGAAATAACGTGCCTCCCCGCAACCGTTGTCACAGTTCTTTGTCTTTCCACGAAAGTGGCATTCTCTCAGCTCACCATGGATGCGCTTCCAATTAAACGGCATTATTGGGTCAGGGACATCACATCGCCATCAACTGCGTCTCAGTCGCCCGTCAAAAGGGGGCGACTGAGCGCGAACCTATATCTTCCACTGTGCCACTGTCATTTCCATTGTTGCACACAGAATCATTGTAATGGATACCATAATGGAGTTATGCAAAACCAGAAAATGTATCTCAGTATCCCACAGAAGAACACAACGCAACACACGGCTGCGGAGCGAAGTGAAGTGAAGTGGGCTGGGTACGAGCGTCTCAAGAGGTAAACACCAAAGGTTGCTGAACATCCTCCGAACACACCTTTTGTGCCGGAGTTGATTTGCTTTTGTTTTTTTTTTTTTCACTTTCATTGTGTGACGAGTGCCTTGTGGTCGTCGTCGTCGTGAGCGACGACTATGATGTTACACAACGGGCCCGGTGGAGGATGATGAAAAAGAACTTCGAGCCAAAAGCAGATGCACGCCGCGCCGATGTGTGCCTTTTCTCGATTCTGACTGATAGCCCACGGGGAGCAGAGGCAGAGGTCTCACCGCAAACAGGTTCTCTTCTGTGGGGACACCCCCTGCATGCCGAGTGCGCCAAATCAACGCCAGATCAACTCGCAGATACGTGATACATGCGAGCACACCGTCGCCGTCGCTACCATCGCCGACCCCGATGGTCGGATGTCGATGGTACAGCACACACAGTACAAGTCGGATCTTGTCATTCGAAGCTGTTGAGCGTACACCTCGCTCGCCACTAAAATGGTGGCACTTAGAGAGGCAGGTGATCTTAAAAGTGCAGCATTCTGACAAGAGTGTACTCGTGTAACTACACGACGACGACTGCGTGTTGCTGTTGTTGTTGTGCTGGCCTGGCTTGAACCGAAGCCGAAGCCGAGTGCAGTCACTCTGAATGCTGAATGCCTGTCGATTTAAAAAGGGAAAGGCAGCCAGTCCGACATCAGACCCAAGGTTTTTAATTGTGTTACCATAATATTACTGCACATTCCTCCATCGGCGATTTGACGCTGAGCGGGGGACACGCTGCGCGGCGCGCTGCTGCTGCTGCTGCAGCGATTTTTACGCTTTAACTGCGGAGAATGGCTGCTGCTGAGCGCTGCGCACCGCCTTGAGTGGGGGTCGGGAGGGGGGGCAACTTGTTGGACTTTCGATTAAATGTTCTTCTGTCGAGTGACTTGCGGCTGGTTGCTTGCCTTTGGTTTTGTGCATATTTTAGTGCGCCACCACATACTCAACTCAGATTCACTTTCTTGAACGCGGTGTATCTGTGTTGCTGTGAAAGAAATCGTAAACCCCATCGCGCAGCTTGTTCTTATGCGCAAACCGGTTAGCGATCACGTAATGAAAAATCAAAATGTACTGATGCAAGAGGCGAGCGAATAAGAAACGACTTAATAACTATAATCGCGCGAAGTCGCGCTGGAACTTTTGTGGAATGTAACCTCATTATGGGTTTGCCATTGAAATGTTGTGTGTTACATGGGCTGAGTGAGTTCGTTCGCTTTGCGCTGGGGTGCTGTGGTCTGCTGGTTGACAAGTTTTGTTGGGCTGAAGGGTCGTGCAGCAGCAAAGGGAGTTCGAGGGATGGGCTCCAGTGCATGTTCTTGGAGTGACATTTGAACTCAAATTGATGCGATTCTTGGGTCGAGTCCTTCCCTGGTGACGGGATTAGATCCTGAGCCTTCAGCGGCTATGCATCACGAAGGGCCCACGATAACTGATTACTCACTAGATCCTGCGTTTTGTAGACCAGATGCTTGACGGGCTTTTGGGAGAGCATTTGGATTGACCTCTCGTCATCAGAGTCATTTCGGCGTATTTGGCGTATGTGGTGAATGAGGAATAGGATCTTTGGACAATCCTTTGAGATCCATTCGGCGATGGTGATGCAAGTTCCAGCATTCTGTCAAGATTGGCTCTTTCTTAAGGCCAACGTAGGGCCACTGTACTGACGCGCAAATTAAATAAATTTCTTCAAAAAAACACCCTTTTGCGCTAGTAGTTGAGGCACTAGCGTTGCTTAGCTCGTGATTTTCGCTTTCATCCTGTGAAGTCTGAAGAGTGGCTTGTGGTTGCTTAACACACCGAAAGTAAGTTCATAAGCTGCTCTTCTGTTCGAATGAAGAGGGCGCCGCATAAGCAGAGGAGATGTATACTGGCTTCCTCTTCGTCCTCCTTTTAGACCCAGCAACTTCGGTAGACAGCCTTGAAAAGGCGTTTGAATCTCTGACACTTAGAAGCATGGATGTGTATGCCAAATTTAGATGACAAGAAGAACATTATTACTTTCCCTTAGCAGTTACCTCATTTATGCCAGAAACCATAGCCAAAGGGCTGTTCAAACCAAACGAGAAAGATATGTATCACCATCATCAGCAAAGGCTGTAAGGGTGAGCCTTTCAATTCAAGAGGAAACAGTGGGTTGATGTAAGCAAATAGAATTGGTCCCACTACAGAACCCTGTGGGACACTTAGCCTTGTTTTGAATGTCGTCTAAGTTCACTCCCTCTGCGATATATTTGATGTGAATGGCGGTGATTTGAAGTAATTATGCGTTAGTAGTGGATGATTACTTTGGTGTTTGGTGGTTCAGTATCCTTTTGTTGACAGCTCACACAGGATTCGTGACATGTTTCTAAGCCAAGCCTTCTCAATGAGCATTGCCATTTCCCGTGCAAAGACTTACACTGAAAGACCTGCCTCAGGGTCTAATTTATGGTGAGTGAGTCTTAGTAGAGCTGGAGAAGGATCCGTTTTTTTTGGATCGAAAAATTGTACTCAGTGATGTGGTTAAATGGGCATGTTGAAACAGAAATGCATTTTGTGAGGATTGTCAAGAAATTGTCAAGGATTTTCAAGAACTTTCCGCCTTCCAAGGCGGAAATTTCTTGAAATTTCTTACACGTGTTTTCACCGAGATCCATTTGAGACAGCCATTGTGCTCGAAAAAGTGAATTCAAATTGGACACTCCTGACCGGACCTCTTTAAATATAGTCATTGTCAATATTTACACAAAGGCATACTGAAAAACTAAATGCCAAGCATTCATTGACTAACTCCAACTAAAATTGTACACATTTTTGCAATTTCTTTGTTTTATTTTTTGACAATTAAAAACCAAACGCTTAACAAATCAAATTCAATTTGAAGGTCTAACGTAACTAAAATGGCCACAAACGTCCTCTTTCTCTCTTCCAACTGTCGCTTGACAGTGAATGCATCAGAAGAGGGTTGCTCATTGTTCTTGTGAAATCGAACCTTACTTGAAAGGAGCACATCTTAACCGAGTTGTGAGACCGAAAGTTGGGGATTCTTCCGTTGGCCCAACTTGGACCTTTGTCATCATCATCGATGAACGAAAGTCACCTCACTAGTCTCGTTTTCAAACAATTTCAAAGTTTATATTGGGTGACGCTACAGACTAAGGTGGGGTTGAGTCTAACTTTTTTTCTGATTCGAGTTGTGCGACTGAAGGTTGAGGGTCTTAAGATGAGCGATTTTAGGTTATCTTCGTCACTACCGCCGGATGATATTCCCTTATTTCATCTCGCCCTCGAGTACGGTGCTATTGTCTGAGGTGGACTTGGGCCTTGCTTCTACAACATCGATCATTTCAGCTGTCTGCTGGTGCCAAGGTGACCTTGTGTTATCTTGGTCGTTATCCATCTAAGGCCCTGCCGTCGCCTCTCCTTTAATTTGCTATATCCGACTGCATCGCACGATGAGAGGCGAGACTGAAGAAGAAGTCAGTTGAATGCACACGACTCAGAAAGAAGATGACCTTCTGTTTCCCATGATGACCAGCCGATGAGGAAACTTACCTTTCTTTAAATTTCTTCACTCACAGACGCCACTCGCCTCATTAAAGTTGCCGCTTACCAACATATCCACAACCACTTTAGGTAACGTCTGTGCGTACCTTCAATTTCGGCATACCCATCGTACCCATGCCCCTGAGTGTTGATGCAATCGCTTCCATAAAATTCCACAAAAACAAAATGCTTCATCCGTGGCATGCGTGTGCAATTGCTTGATGCTCAAGACGTCCTTAGTTCATTCTTGCCAAACACACCAAATATCATTGGTTTTCGCATAAAATACTCTCGACGCTTCTTCGCGTGCATTCTACACAATCACTTGACCCGCTTTGCTTGCCGAATGAAATCGGAAAACTTTACAAAACCTACAATAGCCATGAAAAGCAAAACAGAAGCCGACGCAGAAGTGAAACCGAACAACGAACAAATGTATTCCATGTGTCGAGGTCGTCGTTCAATTTACTTGATTAAATGTCATTACAGCCCCGTACACACTTTCCACTATCGACGTCCGTCGAGAGAATGTGTGCGCCGCCAATTAGTTCATTTTTGGATTCACTCGCGAAACAATTTCGGATAGCAGCTATTTATCCGCGGTTAATTAGTGACGAAAAAACGTAACATATTGACCGACGACGCCACAAAAAACAGACGAACACAATTTGTGCGCACACGGAACAGTGACTTTTGTCAAAAATCGGCGCACGTCACCGATGAGGTATTTGCCCGAGCACGGGGGCGGATGTGACCTGAGGGGGATGGATTCGGTGATTTCTCAAGAGGGAGTGGGCAACTTTGCGAATGGTCGAGGATCGTGGCGAGATAAAATTAATGGAATTTGAGAGGGCATGCGAGTGGAATTACGAGGGCGAATTGTTCGACTTTGGAAGCCAAAGTTTTCTCTCGTGGGCGCAGAGGGTTCGGCATGAGGTCGAAGTTTATGTTTAGCACATGACCTGGAGTGAAACAATTTCGCCAAGTTGCTTAGAGTTACATCGGATGCAGTAGTTTTCAGCATATCTCAGTTTCGGATGCGTTCGCCTTGCATCCATGACTAGCTCCAATAAATAGCATCGTGGGCAGTTGATAAATGAGAAGGCATCCTAGATGCTGTGCAAGAAAAGTTTTTTCCCACCCCCGGGCACCTGGGGGGATTGCTTCAAATGTCAGTTTAAATGTCAGGGAGAAAATATGAGCGACCCTGGACTGGTCGGACGATGGTGTTGGGGATGATTCCTGGGTATCCTTAATGGATCCGAA
The DNA here is from genome assembly GCA_907269125.1 of Eristalis pertinax. Classification (NCBI taxonomy): domain Eukaryota; kingdom Metazoa; phylum Arthropoda; class Insecta; order Diptera; family Syrphidae; genus Eristalis; species Eristalis pertinax. Next base: position 45,644,789 of record OU026148.1, on the reverse strand, counting down.
TGTAATTAAGATAGTTTCACGAACTGTGTTGATTCAGATCTACGTTTAAAGCATCAATTTTGTGCAGAAGGTCATCTGATCAACCTTTCAAATCATCGAGTTACAGGCACCCAGCATCCAGTTTGTGGTTTCAAAGGGAAATTTGAATAAACTCAATTGTGACTTAGATTTCTGGACTTTTTTAACAACAATGTGTTGCTTGGTGCTTGCCATTGTGTATGGAAAAGAGAGCTCTTGCAGGACTGGACTTATTTTCGACACATTTCGGGCAACATGGTCATAGGTTGACGAAAATTGGCTTTCAAGACGTCGAGAGTTTGACGATCGTGACCATTAACACGACCAGCTCCACAGCAAGGTCTCCAACATCGACATGTTCCACGATTAATGAAGAACAGTTCACATCACCCGAACACAGAATGAGCCATCCACGAAATTTGTCTTGCAATAAAGCCGTAATGGCTGATGTTGTGTGGAGATGTGGCATCATTTTGTTGCGGATTCGCCAAGGGAACTCGGCTCTCGTTTGCCCAAAGCGATGAGCATCGATGGTGACGCTAACGATTGGACCTTTCTCCATTTTCGAAGCACAGTGTGGATGCAATGGTCCGTCGACATCCACATCCAGTTTCCATTTCATTTTTGACGTCTCCAGCGAGTGGAAAATTAACCCTGGTCTGCCAACGACGATGCTTAGCACCCCATCTGCGTATGTTCGCCGCATTCATTGGTCTCGAGTGAGTTGAACTTCGGAAGGTATTCTCCTCTTGCCATTTATCAAGTACATCAGTCCTTGAATGGAACCCGGAACTAAAATGACGTCATATTCAGCACAGTGATTTATATTCTGCGACGTTAGAGATGCGGTTCTTAGTCTGTACACCAGTCGATTGCTCATTGAATGCGCTTCAAAGTCATCTGCCAACTGGGACCGGAGCTTATCTGCAGCATTGAAGTGTAGACGGTTATTAATTGGCGTGAGTTCGTGAGTCAATTGCACTTTATAAGGCCTCATCAATACGTCGATTCTCCTCGTAGGTCTAGACAAGAGCTCGTTCGATCCCCTGAACGATAGACTGATTCGATGCTTCAGGTCTTCGCCCATGATAGGGCTGCGATACTCTTACGTTCGTCACTTGCACCGCACCTATTCGTTTCGTTTCCCAATTGACCCAGTTCTCTTCAATTTTTCAAGATTACGTGCTCTGCGCATACTTTTTTCCCGGCTTCCAATGGAACATCTGGCAAGTCGCAATTGATGACATGATAAATGGCTTTCATACGCGATGCGACAATTCAACCTTCTGGCTGGTTGACCCTTTGCTTGACACCCTGGCAAGCTGTCCCCCTCCCCCGCCCCCCTATTACCAACGCGTTGTCCATCATCAAAGCAATCAATCATCTGAAGATCTCCTACACCTTGTTTCCCATGTCCATCGTCTGTCGGATGCCACGACGGGCGAGCGCGCACTTCCGTCAAGCAATTGACCAACGATATATCAGCCCATCTCCCGATTGAGTAATTACAAGCATCCAAGTGTTGTTGCGCTCTCCCCGTCCAGCACACTCGATCGGTCACCGTCATAGGTTCGAGCGCAAACATCACTCGAACAGCGGAAAACAGTCATTCCGCCAATGGGGCGGCGGGGAAAGTTTTCATTCGAAACTCTTCGCCATTCTGTCAACAATCATTCAAACATGGTTATCAATTAATGTCTAATAAAAGTTTATCTGTGTATTTGCGACAAAAAAAAAAAAAAACAATTGATACCCTTTCTGCGTCTTGGTGCTGCTGCACCACTGATGTGTGACTAAAGGGGGAAAGGAGGAGAGCAGCAATTCAATCGCTGTACACCGCGTCAATTCAAATGACGAGGCGGTGACAGTTGGTGCGCCTCGTGTTCACCCGTGCAAATTGCTGGAACACTTAAAAATTCATTGATAACGCTTCGAAAAGTGGGAACATTAGCTCTGTGTGGCGTAATTAGACATCCCACTAATTAAAAAGTCTTATCAGGCGAACTCGTGCGCTTGGGTGTTGGAGGTGTTGGAGGTGTTAGCGACGACGACGACCACAGCGCTGCATGTTGTTGTTCTCCGTCAGTCAGTCAGTCGAGTTTACCTCAGATCAGGACCACTTTTGCTTGAAAATGTGATACGTTTACTTTCAATTCTCAGTTTCGATTCAGTGAATAATTTTGTCTTATATTGTTTCTTTCGCAGTGCGGGACATTAGAAGCACCCGATTCGTATCATCATCAGAGATCAACTAGAATGGACGCCTTTCAAATTGACGACGGTTTCCACTCGGACGGTGGAACCGAAACACCACCGCCCAGTCCAAGTTCGGGCAGTTCAATTGCATCGACATCAGATCACGGCTCACTGGAGAGCGTCGACACTGGCGGGGCACAGCGCCTTGCTGTGCTGTCATTTGAGCAGGTTCGCAAATTGCATGACGTTATGGACGAGAAGGTTGCCATACACGGCCGGGGAAATTTCCCCACACTTGAGGTGAAATTAAAAGACTTAGTGAACTCGGTACGAAGGAAGCTGGAGACTGATGTTGTTGCCGGCGGCGCCGGTGTCATAGTCAAGGACATACGCCTGAATGGCGGAGCCGCTAGTCACGTTCTAGCGCCCGAGGATCAGCCATACAACGATTTGGATCTTATTTTCGCGATCGATTTGAACTCAAATCGTCACTTCGATCGTGTCAAGACGGCCGTACTCAACACACTGATGGATCTCTTGCCGGAGGGTGTGTCGAAGCGTCGCATCATGCCGTGCGCCCTCAAGGAGGCCTACGTCGGCAAGATGGTGAAGGTGAACAACAACAACGACGGCGACCGATGGAGTCTGATCTCGTTGGGCAATTCGCCGGGCCACAAGAATGTCGAGCTGAAGTTTGTCGACACGATGCGTCGTCAGTTCGAGTTCAGCGTTGATTCCTTCCAGATTGTCTTGGACTCATTGTTGCTGTTCTACGATTGTGCTGCTTTGCCAATTTCAGAGAATTTCTATCCGACAGTTGTCGGCGAATCGGTGTACGGGGACTTCCAAGAGGCCCTGTATCATTTGCAAAAGAAACTGATCTCAACACGACAGCCAGAGGAGATCCGCGGCGGTGGTCTGCTCAAATACTGCAATTTGCTGGTGAGAAACTACAAGCCGGTCGATACACAACGAATTAAGACACTCGAGAGGTATATGTGCTCGAGATTTTTCATTGATTTCCCCGATATCAATACGCAGACGGTTAAATTGGACGCATATCTGAGGAATCATTTCTGGGGCATTGATGAGGAGCCCCTGCAATATCAGTACCTGATGCATTTACGCGAAGTGGTTGAGACATCGACGGTGTGTCTAATGGGTCACGAGAGACGGCAGACATTGCTGCTAATACAGACGTTAGCAATGCAAGTGCTCTGCAGGGAGACACAAAAACAGCACCATGCACAAGAGCAATTGCACCATCAACAGCATCAACAGCATCAACAGCAACAAGCGCAACAACAGCAACATCAACATCAGCAACATCAGCACCACCAGCAGCAGCAGCTAACACAAGCGATCGTTGTTGATATGCAAGCTCAACAAAATGCAACAACAACTCAACATCTGATTGTCTCACAGGCGTCACAATCGAATCAAGTAACAGCAACGGTTTGCTGTCAAAGCCAAACACAGGACGGTCAACAGCAGCAACAGCAAATGTTGGCCGTACAGCAGCAGCAGGCTACAGCGAGTGTACCTCAAACGATACAAATTCAAGCCGGTCCACCCGGTCTTATCTATGCCAATGGAGTTTATTACGCACCTGTGATCCCAGCGACAATCTGCACATGCAACTCAACGTGGTTGAGCACGTGATTAGCACCGCTCCCACTGGCCGCCGCACCATCAACATCAGCATCGTCCGCATCGTCACCCACCTCATCTGCATTAAAGAAACCAGCATCATCGTCATCATCATCATCAGCATTAGCATCAGCAACAGCAACAGCATCATCCAGTCCATTCAATTCATGCCCATCATCTTCTTCATCAATTTCAGAAAATCTTACAGTGAACGCTTGCGCTTACGCAATCCTTACATGTCAGAGCTGTGAATGTACCGAGGGGCAGCATGCACTAATGCCGCCTACCAACACCACTTTCTACATATGGCCAACCACAATGCTACCGATCGAATTTCCTCTTCCTGCAGATCACCAATGGACATCCATCTACTCCAGCACACCGTACTCCGTCAGCTATCCGGCATCGGTTTCCTGCAACGCTGTCGCTTCAGCCACAGTCGAACGTATCTGCGCCACTCCTGACACTCACACTTCAGCACTCTCAACTCCAGCCAGGTGATCGCTCACAACAGTTGCAGAATAAAAGAAAAACCCAACAGAAACCAGCAGTCCCCCCAAATGTTAACTCTTTTGTTCCGGTTTTCTTTTTCCATCCTCTTTTTTTTTTTCTTCTCTAAAACGTACATCAAGTCAAAAGAAAAACAATGATTTTAATGAAAAATTTGTAAAAAAAAAAAAAAATCACAAGAAATTAAAACTTTTACAACTTACCATGAAACAATGACTTTACACTTAAGATCCTATTAAATTTAAATTTAATGAAAAATACTTTTGTGAGATCTAACTTAGAGATAGAGATACATCCAGGCGACAAAAGAGCCCAAACAAAAAAAATAAAGAAAAAAAAATAAATCAAGATGAAATTACAACTAATCTAAACACACACAATCCAAAAAAAATAAATAAATATGTATATTGGGTATTTTAAAATCTTCCTATTTGTATTTAAAAAAAAAAATCAATCAAAAAAAGCAAAAAAAAAACAAAAAATATCTCTTATATATTTAAAAAGAAAATGTCATTTATCTTGCGATTCTCTTAATCATTTCTAGATACAATCTAAGTAAAAAATGAAATAAAATAAAACACAAGTGAATTACCATAAATAAACTTAGCGCATATGTCTTAAGGTGAATGACTTACTTACTTGTAAAGGAAATCTTAAAAAAAACCAACATTTTAAATTAATTTACAAAAAAAAACAACAAAAAACGAAATAACTGAAAAAAAAAAAATGATTATTAAATAAATAAAGAAAAGAAAAGAAAAAAAAAACATCAGCAGCAGCAACCATTTGATTCTGCTCACACGTATAGTTTCATATTTTTATTTCAATAATACGCATTTTCTTTTTTGTTCGTTTTTTCTCTTCTTAATCTTAAGTTTAAACAAGAAAATGATAATCACAACGAGAGAAAGAAAAAAAAATATAACATTTTTACAGAAACCTAGAGTATGCCTGTAAATCCGTTGCACACTGGAGCACTGGAGCACAGGAAGTGGATTAGATTTATATTCTTTGGAGATCTTAAAGAAAAGACACAATCTCTTTTGTTTTTTTTTGATTTTGTTTTGTTTTTGCAAACGAAACAAACACTGAAAATGAAAGAAAAATAAGAAGAATAAATATGTTTCTTAACAACAATATGAAAAAAAAAAAAACAACAATTTTTGTGGTGATAAAATAGCTCATATAACCATTATTAGTGAAGTGAAAAGAAAAAGAAGTATCTTATCTAGAATTAAAACAAAACACAAGGCAATTTGTTCGTTAAATTTTTGTGGAATTTTAACTGAATTTAACTGAAAGCCCTGAAAAGCAATAATTGATAGATTGAAGAAAACAATTGTGTTTATAAATTAAGTATTCCAGATCGAAGTGACACCAAGTATTTTGTGTGTTCTTCTAACTTTCCAAACCAACTCCCTTAAACCGCCCCCCTCCCCACCCCACCCCACTCCCTCTCATATTCGACCGCTCACTCTAAATTCAAAAAACTTTCGGATTCAAAATCCATCCCAATTCCTCCCCTCAAAGTCTCTGAATTCTCTCTCTCTCTCTCTATGTCTTTCTTCAATAAGTTTGCAAAAATGACTAATTATAGACAACAGCAACAAGTAAATAAATCATAAATATACATAATTATTAATGCATATGAATATAAATATATACTATATACTTCAATTTATATAAATATTATTTTCTTTTGTTTTTTTCCATTTGTTTTCTGTTTTTTTTTCTTTTTTTCTTTGCCTGATTTATTATAATTATTCACTGTAATTTTAATTTAATATAAATGAGATGAGAATAAAAAAAAAAGAAGCAACAACGCATACGTATGAAATGTGTACCGTTAATATAATTTCCTTTATTTTTTTGATATTGTTATATTATAATAGTTAATTAATAAAGAAAAAAAAAAAAAAACAAACAAAAAAAAATCATGAGTAGTTATTATAATTTAAACTGAAGTTAAGAGAAAATCCACATTTCTTGAGATTTGTAATAAAAATAATAAATATACAAAACAAACAAAAAAAAAACTACAAAACAAATAAATTTTTTGTGAATTGAAGTCATACCACAAAAAAAATCAAAAAAGAAGCGTTTATGTGTTCTCATTTCGGGGGAAGTGCTTGTTGAAGGATCATCGCGGTCTTGGAAGGAAACGCTGTTGAAGTTGAAAAGAAAAGTAAGTATGGTTGCAGAGGATTTTCTCTTTATTCGGACATTGCTTTCTTATATCTTCGTTCCATCCTTGTTAGTTTTAATAATAATAATATGGGTGGCACTACAGCCCGTAGAGGGCCAGGGCCTAGCTTCGCAGCAACCACTCGTGTTGTGCGTGCTATTCTTCTTTCAAGAGTGGAAGGGACCTACAGCTTTATGCCGACTCCAAACGGCCAAGTTTGAGAAGCTTTTTCTAGACAGTTATACTCTTTGAGCATTGTCAGTGACTCGAAAGAGGTAGGGCCGTGAAAAGTATTTCTTGTCGTAGCAGGAATCGAACCTAGACAGGTAGGTCCAAATGCGAGTCGACGCACATACCCACAACGCCACGGGCCACCACCGTTGGTAGCTTTACTTCAGCCAAAAATAGTGAACTAACTTAGATCTATGGCGTACGTTTCAGACATTGTTTTTGTCGTATGTTTTGAACCAAAAGAATATCATTTCTGTTCGGTAACTGGTGCTTCCAATGTACTCAAAGCACACTACTAGGGTCACATCATAGAGACTCCTCCTTTTCAGCATCAACAGCGTTGTTAGGTAGGGTGACTGCAGCCTTATTGTTATGAACCATGCTTCACTTAGATCATACTGCGTTTCCTGTTCTGGATCGATTGGGTAAGGTGTATATTTCGACCATTTCATGACCATTTGGTGGCTTATATTTGTATCTGACTAGTCTTCGTGGCAGTTGAAGTTGTTTCTTGTTTCTGCAAGGGCGGAGCACATTCCGAGCTAGTGCAGTATTGTTTCCTATTCCTTCTCATTCCTGACAAGTCTTCAAGAGTGATGTTTATTTGACTCGCGAAAGTGGAGTACTCGGATGAAACACATTATCGTCAGTGTTAAGGTAGAGTGGCTTACTACTGTTAAGTATCAGTCCCCCTTAGGCCAGAGTAGGCCTGTTGTGCTACAACGCGGCTCTTATTTCTCCTCTTCTACAAACCAATTTGAGCTTTTGATGAACCAGAGGAGTTGACTGGGAGGTTGAGTTCATAATTGCAACATTGTTGCCACTGCACTGCACAGAATATGTTCTCGATGCATTCATGAATACAAATACTGCCGCAAGTTTGCAGCAGGTCAGCATTGTCGAAAAAATATTCATAAACGTCACACACATCAAAAGTGAGTGATGTTTAATTGCATTGCCAAACATAAAAACACGAAGCAAAGGGCGATGATTTTAAATAAAAGGAATTGGAAGTCAAGACGTTTTCCAAAAAAGACCGAAATGTCCTTAAAAGAATAAGAGAATTTCCGGATAATGTTTTTAAGAACCACTTGCGAATGAAGAAGTCCAACTTTCGGTTTCCCTGCAATCATGCAACAAAACAAAAATCACTGCCAACTTGATCGCAGTTTGACTGTCGCTTTGCTTTTATGAACGCAGTTATCGACTGCTGTCATGCATAGTCAATGCAGTGTATTTACATTTATGAACGCAATTTTTGCAGGGCTGCCGCAGTTCGACGTTTATGAACTCGGCCGTATTTATGCTATTAAAATAGTAGGCCTCTAGGTGATGTTTTCTGCGAGTGGAGAGAGCGCATAAAAGGTGTGCAATAACTTCTTCATCTTCTTCGTCTCTGCAGCTCCTACAAAAGTCGTTATAGGGGAGGCTTACTCTGTAGTTATGTTCTGAGGTTTTGTCTACTTTATCTCATCAGGCTCCGCTAGCCTTTTGGATCGATGGTAGGCCATAGCTGTTTTGTAATTTGACACCAAGTGCAAGTAGACCATCTGCCATTCATGTGATTAAGCGCTAAGCTTTAATAGATGTTTTGCAGCTGCGATAGGCACGGCTGTTAGGTCTCCATCCGGAAAGAGTACGGAACTGGTATCCCTTCTAGCGAGTTCGTCCGCTTCACAATTCTCTGAAATGGCGCTGTGTCCCGGCACCCACATCAGTAGGATGCTAAACTACTCACAATACCTCATCTCGTTGAGAGGACGGTCTTGGAGTTAAAAGCGACTGCTCTCAGAGATTTGATCGCTGCCTGGCTGTCAGAACAGTTGGCGATATCTGTGCTAGATATTACATTGTGGCTAAGTTCGTAAATGCATTATGAGCGCATGACTGCAACGTAAGGCGTTCTTAATTGCAAACAAAAGGCAAAGATGCAATGCAATGCATCGCGTTCTAAAACGTCATAACAAAAGCAACCAACACAGATTATCGTGATGCATCGCAACATCAAAAAATCATTGCATTGCATCACAAAGGCAGTGATGCTTACGCGATGCGCATTTTTTTTTGACGTTTACGAAGTCAGCCTGTTTCTTTATCAGGACCGAGCTTCCTTAATCGCTTTGCTTTCTGTATGAAAAAACCACAGTGATTTGGTAGTCGGAATGACAATTGAATGTTTAGATCCTTAGAAGAGACACCAGCCCCCACACCATCGGGCATCTTCGAGCTATATGTGAAAATTCGCAGACGACCATCCAGTGTCTGATGTTCAGACTCCTAGTATGATCTGGGGGGAAACCTGGTTGAGAAATTCTTCTCGAAGCCTGGTTATTAGCAGGTCGGTGTTTTCAGGTAAGGACCAAAAACAATTGAGAATAGTGGAGTGTCCGGAGCGGATTTCCTTCGTCGGAGTTCCTTCCACATGTGCGCCGTGCTGGCGGCAGGCTGTCTGCCGAATAACTCTGTCGGCGGAAGGTTAAGGAGTATGTTCAGGGCTTCGGAGGGGTTGTCCTTAGCGTTCCGCTGATTCATTCACATGCCATTCGTTGCACTCTTTCGTGCGGTTTGCAATTGATGTTCCTTTTTAGCGCGGTCCACCAAAGTGCGATGCCATGTAGTAGTGTGGGTTTTGACTGTAGGCATAAATATCCAATGGACTATGTGGGCTGTAATCCCCATTTGGATCCTACAGCTTTTTTTCAGCAATAAAGGGCCGCAAAGACGCGCTCCTGGATGTTTAGTTTAAAAGTGTACGATTCCCTTAAGAACGTTGCTAAAGAAGTCTTATGAGAGCCAGTTGCCTCGCCCAAAGGTCCTTTCCGGAAATTGAGGGTTTCGATAAGTATTGTACGTTACCCTTGTTGAGAAACGACAATTTGCCATTGTCATCTGAGTTTAACAGGAATGCCAGAAAATGAGAAGGCCGACGAACTGGCTAGGCAGGGATCTGCCCTTCAGTGCTCGCTCGCACTGGCTTGAAATAGCTAACCTGATGTGGGTCAGACTGATAAACTGTGCTACATCAAGAAAAACATGGCCTGAGTGCAAACGATCCAAAACAAAAGATTCCATGCAGCGAACTCGTCATGATATCGCTAAATTGGTGGCTGTCTGCACGGGATACTGTTTGATAGGAGATCATGCCGTCACATAACGCACATTGTCGCAGTTGCGACAACATAGCTCTGAGGGAGATGTAACCCATTTCGTTAGCGCCTGCCCAGCTATTACTAGAGCGTGCGCTTGGTAGACCCTTGACGAGATCTCTGCGAAGGATATTAAGGAAGTAATTTACATCAGATTGGGCTTAGAGATATTTCAAAACTGCACCTTATAAACAAGGTGCAAGAGCTGTGGCATTAAAAGCGCACATGGTGCTTATTAGGTTCTCACCGAACCATCACTTCTAAGTCTACCTCACTATGTACTCATATTGCGAGGAATGTTGAAATTAAATTAAAACTCCCTGCCCTTCGGCCGTAGAATTAGAGCGGCAGCGTATGTTAAGCACATTGAATTCCGATCTTGGCAGCATAATTAGATGGGGAAACAACAACAGAGTGGAATTCAATGCTTCAAAAACTCAATGCTGTCTGCTGTCACTCAAGCCAACCCTTGTTAATCAGCCATTATCCATGAATGGCGCTTGTGTCGATGAAACCGGAAAGCTTTCCATCCTTGGTATGTGTATCAACACAACACTTAGTTGGAACGATCACATATTTTGAGGTCGCCAAAAATGCTGCGAAATGTTTAGGTTTCCTTAATCGATGCAAGAATTATTTCACCCCCTCTGGTTTGGCTTTCATTTATAGGGCGTATATCCGCCCCAAGATTGAGTACAACGCTCATATCTGGTCTGGTGGCCCAAAGATCACCATGCACCTACTAGATAGAATCCAAAAGCGAGCGATAAAAATAATAGGAGACAACAATGTCGCAAAGTCATTAGACTCGCTCGAACATCGACGTACCGTTTCCTCTTTTTTTTAGAGACTCGTTTTTCAGCCGTACTACGAGAAATTGGAATGCTCTTCCAAGCCCTATATTTCCCACAGACTACAACCCGCAGATATTTAAGACCAATGTGCACAGGTACCTCCTCTCCCTTTCTGCCTCTATACCTTCGGCCCGTGCTGTGCCTGGATCCCGGACACTTAAGGGTATTAGCAATCACTTGAGCGTGCGCAAACTATAAAAAAAAGACGTGACAATTGTACGTTTCTATGCATGTTCGGCCTTAAAACCGATGAATAGGTGGTAGTTGCACATCTTGGGCCTTTTCTAGAATCTGCCGTAATGTGAATAACTTTTTCTGGACGTCCCTTGCCTATTTGGTGGTTGACAAGTGGTTCAGGTGGTCATAGAGAGCAACGGCGAATGGATTGTCTGATGTACAGATGGTGCACCAGAAAATCAACAATCAGGTTTCTATGCAATGCAAAATATTAGTTATTGTTGCCTTTAGAGGAGGATGTGATTTAACCAAGTCCTACAAACTCTTGGTATCACTCTTCTCCTGATGAGTTCGAATCTATGGCGGAGGATCGAGTGGCCAAGAGATCGTACGTTATTTACCCCTAGCGACTCCTTCAGTGGAATGCACAGGCCTCTGAAATGACTGCAAGCTTTTTGTCTCTGTTCTCGTGTCGATGGAGTACATGTTTTCTGTTAAATTTGTTCAAATGTGTTGGGGAAAGTTAGTAGCAGATCGATACAAATGATGGCCGTACAAGCACTATTTAATTTAACATGTAGCGTCTGTTTAGTTCTCCTTAAATGTAGTCAATGAACAGAACCCATGCCGGTTCAAATAATAAGTTTACTTTGCAGCAAAATGTAACTAAACTCATATTCTGATGAGTGATGGTACTGACGTGCATGATTGACACATTTTTTCCCAATCAAGGCCAGCCAGCAAACTGGTTAAAGACACCAATATAGGTCTCACAGTTACAAATCCATTCGATAAGACCCTTCTAAATGCGCGAATCCACCTTAAGTCCCTCTTATGAAGTGTCACAAACAACAGAAGGCGATATGAGTGGGCCAGTAAATGCCGCATTGGCAAAGTCCTGATAAGTCTTTTATGATGAAGGCTACTTGTCTTATCTGAATATTACAGGTTTTATCGACCGACAATCTCTGCATTTCATAAATGTTTGTCCCTCCTTCAAAGCACTCGCAATGCAATTGCCAATTCATCAGCAGCGTATTCGCGGGAATTTTACGACCGCCGGAGCTATTAATCAAGCGCATTAATCAACTAACATTTACGAGTATTTTATGGGCTTTAACTGATATTCAGCTTGACCAGTAAATCGAGTTACACTCTTAAGGACGTACTTGATCAGAATACACTTCTGATTTGCCGCAGATGGGAAGTGAAGACAACAATTCATTCATTGCTTCAGTTGTTGTTAGAAAGTAGTTTTTTTTTTTAATTTTGTTTGTTTTTACCAACATTGGGGAAAGGTTGTGTGCATTAAAGGCCCTTCGAGACATTTGATTCAGAAATCAAGTACCATAGATATATCAAACTTCACAGCTGACAGTGCTCTTGTCCATCGACTACCGACTTTAAGGGCCTTTTTCGATGATGTCGCGAAGTCATGCTAACCATTTCATTCAAGCATCATCATCTTCAGAGACCCGCATGATCCACTAAAGGGATCGCGGGAGCAAAGCACGCACGAGTGATCTCTAGACCAGTCGAACCTCCTCCATCGTCAGGAGTCATGCCCAAGCTCAACCAGACGAGTTTTTGGACTTGGTTAAACCACCTCATCCTGGGTATGCCAAGCGGTCGCCTAACTGATGAAATCGCATTCAAGGCACGCCTCGGAAGTCGTGATGATGGGGCCATTCGTAGCACGTGACCAAACCATCGAGGCATAGGCCATTCCGTTCGAAGAGGCAGCTGCTCAACATTAAGTTCCTCGCGTACTGTCGTGTTTCTCACCCTATCACGGCAAGCAACGCCAACAACAACACGAAGAAATGTTGGTAGCTTTTATTCGCGATCTTATTCTTTCGGCCATTCCTCAAATTTCATGACCACATATGAGAGAGTGTTGGAACAAGAGCTGAGCTGAAAGTGTCTAACTTGGTCATGTCACCAAGCTCGGGCATCCAGATTGGCCCATCCCACAGGAAAGCTCAGCATCACTTCTCATATCACACGTCAAAAAGTGTTCGTAAACCATATCGTATGCCTCGTCGGGTTACTGCGGTTTCTTGTCGGGAGTGGTAGGTAAAATAGGTAAAATAGGTAGGTAAAAAGTAGGTAAAATAGGTAAAGTTGTTTCCGCCACCTCTTTGATGGCCGAGCAGCTAGTTGGCGATTGTGCCTACGTTGAAGGCATTCCGGAGAGTCTCACACTTAGATACTCTTCCTAGGCTCTGGCTATCTCCGGTGTGATCAGGCGTCCAATGTCGAAACTGCACTTTTCCGGAGATCAACCACATTTTGTGTGGATTTTTTTGCGAGTTCTGTGAGTGGAGGCTGTTTTCTGAAGTCTCCGGGCAAGATCGTGACATCGTACTCCAGACAGACTCCGCGGACACCGTCCAATGTCGTAATAGCCCTCTTTGACAGAGTCTTCGGCCTCGTGGGTAGCTGAGTGTTCACATATGAAGCTGACCCTTGTCCTGGAGCTCAGTACTATCGGCTTTGTACTGCGTGAAGCTATTTTGCAGTTGATGTATGGCCTCGCAAATTGTCGTCCTTTTTCATGACATGTAGTCTTGGTACATACTTCCGTTGCACCGAGGCTGCTTGCTCTCTGGTAACAAGTGTTTTTCTGCGTGGGCGGGATGTTGTTCCACCGCACAACCGCCAGCAAACATCGGTTCACCTGACACCGCGTTTTGGATGGGCTCCGCGAGGAGGCTGCATGTCAACTTGACATGTGCATCGACAGGGATAGTTGATGTCGTCCCGACAAGGTGGAAGCGATCAACAACTTTCCCACAGACCCTACCCCGAGACTAGCCGTAAGTAAACTTGATGAAATGGGCTCCAAACGATTGCCCACCCAAATGAAATGGCCGTCTAGTCAAAACCGCTATTAGTCAGGAATGTCGCGACCATGAAAAGGATACCGGCTTTTCAGCTGCACTGTATTTAATGCAGTTTTGTCTGTCACAAGTGTCCTAAGTGATACATTAACTTCAACTGAAGACTCGACTCCGTAGCTTCTGGTCACCCGGAAAGCGATGTCCGTCCAAATGAAGGTTGAAAAGCAAGAAAAAAAAGTGATGTTCTTCCTTCGTGCGAAACTATGCACGCCGGCTGGCTAACTAGGACCTCGCTTCAATGGTCAACGTCAACTCGGTCGCACTGGACTATCACTCATGCTGCCGCTCATTTGCCCCGCCACCCTTAGATTTAAGATAAACCAGGCCACACCGCAAAGAAACGCCTTTCTCTCGAAGATCTCCTTTGCGGGGCGCGGTGAAGAACATGCAAGCAACGGCCACTGCCACCAGATTCCCCCCATCTTCCGAGGATGTCCTCTTTGCCAACAGAAATACACGTTTCCCTGTGGAAAGCCATGTGATCACACCAAACATGCCAGCAGCAGATAACCAAACAAGCTGTTTATCTGCATGTGTATCTGCCGACAGCAAAGTTTCCACGTCTCTCGCACCCAGTGTTGGCAATAAATCAAATGGACATTTGTCTGCACCCAGAGGTCTGGTCTTCTGCCACAATAGAGCGACGCGAGTCGCTTTTAACATTCAAATTGCCACTATCGCCAGACACTTGAGCGACGACAACGTATTCCGTGTTCATTTCCGTAACTCGTCGAAACGAAAACTCGACGCCACTCGTGGCGATGCATGTGGTGTCGCAACTCTGAGCAGGAATCGCAACTACAATGCATTACACTACACTCGTATCGCATTCGCAAAAATGTGCAATTTATTGCCCGGAGTGTGCAACACAGCGGATAAATTGATTGGTAATGGCTATCTAATCCCATTGACTGCACCGCTAAACGGTTGTCGATGTCATTAGTACGGCTATCTTATGTGCCACAAGCTACCCCATTAAACTAAACGAAAGCGACGAGTTAATTATGATGTTAGTGTCTCCTCGGATTGGGCACGTATTAATGTAAGCTGAGCGATACCACGGCGAAGATGCTCCGTCTGCTGCCTGAAAGGGGGATTAGGCTTTTACAAATGACTGCCAAACAACCAACGGCAGATGTGTACATAATTAGGAGGCACATTGGGAACGCACTGCGTCGACGTGTTGCGTAATGTGATTTTTCAAACATTCAAGAGGACACTTGTTGGCGTCAATGCAGTCGTGGCGATGCTCTCTGACTGTGACTGACTGTGGCTGCACAACGAGTCAATTTTGCTTCTGGCAAGGCGATGGGGAAATCTCATTGAAAGCGGCTGTCTGTTTGGTTGCGGTCCAGTCGTCACACTGTCCTTCAAAGGTTGTGGCATACAATCGAGTCCTCGCACAAGGATCATCGAAGCTATTGCGGCCTAAACCGAAAGGTGGTTTGGTGGAGACAAAGATGGAAAATGTACCACAACGTGACGCCGGAGAGTTCAGAAATGAGATTGGAAAAAAACAATGATGCACAACCGGATGGACATTGTGCGCAGATGGTGCGAACGCGTTTTGGAGCAGCTAAATCTCGAAAAGGGCACTGAGGTCCAGCCCCGTAGTCTTAATTCGAGCGCAGAATAGTCGAGCGGTGGAAGAAGTCATTTTGGCGATTGAATCGGTTAAAGTTGGCAATCCGCCGGTGTGGATGAAATCCGGCCAGAAATATTTAAGACAATGAGTTTTATGGCTCTCTCGTGTCATAAAGGTGGCCTGTTAAAGAGGAGAGACACCTGGCGGTTGGCAAACTGGGGTGATTGTCACTCTTTTCAAATAGAGCCACAAGAGAGATTGCTCCTGCCACAGGGGCATATCTCTTTTAAGTCTCCCCGGGAAAGTCTACATGTTCTAGAGCCATGGCCGAGACCAAGGTGGGGCATAAACAGTCCGGCTTTCGTCCCGGCAGAGGTACAACGGACAAGCTTTTCACTCTGACAATGGTTATCGAGAAGGCATGGAAGTAAGCCAAACCGACCTGCAGCTGTGTTGAAGAAGCAGGAATTTGAGATTGAGGTCCTTTTTTGAGAACCATTCAGTCTCTATACACAAGCTGTGGCAGCTGTGTTCGGCTTAATGGTGCTAAGTCAACACCTTTCACCGTGGGCATTGGACTTTCCCAAGGGTACTTCGTGTCATCTCTTCTTTCATTATATGTGTAAAGGGTAAATAGTCTAAAGGCGTTAAATCGCACGATCTAGGCGGCCAATTGACCGGTCCCGAACGTGAAATAAAATGTTCACCGAACTTGCCCCTCAATAAGCCCATTGTTGCGCGTGCTGTGTGGCATGTGGCACCGTCTTGTTGAAACCACATGTCATGCAAGTCAAGCTCTTGCATTTTGGGCAAAAAAAAGTTGGATATCATCTCACGGTAGCGCTTACCATTCACAGTTACGTTACGATTCGCATCATCTTTGAAAAAGTACGGTCCAATGATGCCACCAGCCCATAAACCGCACCAAACTGTGACTTTTTCTGGATGTATTGGTAGCTTCGTCGCTGAACACAATTTTTCGGTAAAAAAGTGGATCTTCGCCCAAATTTCCAAGAGCCCATTCACCAAAAATTTTACGTTGCGGTAGGTAGCGTTGTTCGTTTGTAAGACGATTCATGGTTAAATTATGGACCAAACTGAAGATGTTTGACAGTGAAACAAAACACGAAACGTGCGTCAGCTGTTTAAACCAGTGTTGCCAAAAAGATAATAGCTAAAAAATCACCCTTTACAAGGTACAGCAAGGTACCTTTACAAGGTACAGCGAACAGCGACAACCAAGTGGACTTTTTTCCCATTTTTTGATGATTCATTCTGAAAAGCTTGCAATTCATGTCAAATTGATCTGAAAACGTCATTAACTCTGCTTGTACCTTGAGCTCCTCTATCGATCATCGTCCTTCTCTACATGTGGCCCGTGGCATGCTGATGTTCAATGACTTACATTGCTTTGAACAAATTCACTGAAAGTGGTTTAAAATTATTTTTAAGCTCCTACCCATTCCTATGGCGTTTATAAAGTTCTGCACCAAAAACGTGTTAAAAGCTTCATTCCACAAAAAATCGATCGCTTCTCTCGTCTGCAACATAATTCCACAGTCACCGTCTTCAATAGTCGTCAATAGTGCGTCAGAAACAGCCTTCTGCGGCACACTTGACGTCGCTAGTCAAGAGGTTGTCACTCTCCAGTGCGTTGAAATACATTGCAGTTCCTTCAAGCTCATTCCTCCTACTCCACCCGTGCCCAGTCTGAAAAAAAAGTAAAAGTTCTGTTATGTCACAACTGAACAAAGTTCTGGGCCAACAACCTCCCCGGCGAAAGGCTGTTAATTTTCCTATCACCCAACTTCCCATTATGTCACAACAAAGGAAAGGGGCCACAGTACGTCCAATCGCCCGGACAGACCCAATCATCCACACTTCCATTGTCCCGTCTCAAGACTTCGCCAACGAACTGTAGCAACCCACCGTCCACCAGCCACCATCCTTTTCCTCCTGTAATTGTTTGTTTTATTCAACCATTACCGATGCCGGTGCCCGGGTAATTGTTTTGATTATACTAATGATACGGTTCCAGGCGAGCAGCAGCCATGCGGGCCCCCCTTCCTGCCGTGCCATGTCAAATTGCCATCCAGCTTACGGTGTGCCACCGAAGTCTTTCACTTTTGCTACATCCAAATTGATTATGGATACTGATTCGTCTTTAATAGTTTAGCCCCGGGGCAGGTTACCGAATGACCAATCTTCGGTCTTGCGCTCGGCAGGTGGAGGACAATCGAGACGTCGCGCCTGCACTGGCACCGGCACTGGCTTCCTCCTTTCGAATGGCGAATGGTTATGACACAATCATCTTGACTGGATTGTGCTTATTGTCGACATCGCCGATGCTACGCGGTGGACTCCTCTGGCAGATGATCGCTGCCGCCGCGTCGTCGCTGCCGTCCAGCCGATTAGTTGTTGGCCGCACGAAATGAATTAAACTATGTAATGTGGATGGATACTGGTTGCCGGCCGGGCGTGTTGCAAACTCGAACTAATTGCCGCCAACTATCCGTGTACTTTCGAATCGCATTTGGTTGACAATGTCCATGTGCCTAATTAGGTAGTGGTCTTAATGTTGGTTAGCTTTTTTTCAGAATTTTGATCGTTAAGACTTAAGAAAGTTTGTCAAGTGGCCGAGAAAATTCGGGGCAGAGCTGTGAAACCAAGTTACGACGAAGGGAAAGGAAGTCAACTTTGCCTTGAGATCAGAATGTTGACGTTTAATCCGGTCAAATCAAATCATAATCCGGAAATCACAGTGTTCGCACTGAGTTCCATACCCCAAAGCCGGGCGATAACACAACCACTGTTCGTGAGAGAATGCAGCACCGCCCGGGGTAGTACATTCCGCACAAGTTGTCACTAATTTCAGTTCGCCTGAACTGGATGACATCGATGTGATCGACATGTGGTTGCGACAACAACAGAGGGCTACGAGCCACACAGTCGTTGTATGAGTCCAAACGTTCCATCGTCGTCTGTGGCCCCACCTTACTGGCTCAGAGTCGAGGACTTGTCAGAACTGTCGCCTGAGCGCATCTACTCCCGCTTATGTTAACTGGATGTTGAGCTGTTACAGAACAACTCATCATACTGTTTGCTTAGAAAGTCGCTGTTTAAGTCGCCTGCAGACTGGTGGGAGGACCTGTTGCGCGTAATCTTGCTCCGAAACCGGCGATTAATTAACCAAAGGATATGTCGCAACCCGATCTGCGTTCTTGGTCTGTCCGCGTCGGTCAAAGAAATCACGTTGCCCAACACGGCGCATGTCGTAATTCGATCGATATCACGTCTCCATCGTGCGTCGCCCAACAACCCATTGCTCCACTGTCGTCGATTAAAAATCACCAATTTACTAGCAAATGCTGGCCAACTGCCTCAGGAGCCGCACAAACGCATTCACATTGCATTGCGAAGTGGAAGCCTTTCAAAACGTCCAATGACTCGCATTCGACCTAGCCACGCCAAGAGCATACCACAATCGGGCCGCTCCGAATATCTGATTTGGAGTGTCTCTCCTCGGCCGGTCTGGTCTCGGAGTCGAAGCCACCGATTTCAGGTTTCAGGTCCACCCCAAAGCTGGTCCCCGGCCAGCGAGAACCAGCCGCAGACTCTGCACGCACCGAAGCAGTGACCATCGCCGCTGGTCGAATCAAATGTGTTCCAAATCGTTCTCGTTTGCCGGAGAAGAGAACAAATTAATGGCGATTACGCTGAAATCAAATGAAAAATGCCAGTTAAACAAATTAGCTCGGGACCGGCGCATGGGGCGAGGGATGAGGGGGTGTGCGTAGCTAACGTTAAGCGATCTCGCTCCGGTTCGCTGCTTGGCGAAAGAAACCTGTCGTCTTGTCAAGGTGTTCAGCATTCGAATCTCTCGAGAACCAGTTCCCATAGTTTTGGCATGAAAAAGAAACCATCGGAAGCCTACATTTTACGGACGGCGCATAGGGTGCTCGAGCGTTTGTTTTTTTTTTTTTTTTTCTTTTTTAATGGGCCTCCGCCTCAGACCTGCTCAAGGCGACCGTTGCGCCCCGGTACACGGCTGATGTATGCAAATTGTTTGTAATCGCATCAAGAACGTTTATTATCACATCACGGAGGACAGCTGCAGCGGCGTAGCGTTTCGATTAAATCTGATCTGATCGCCTCTAGGGGCAGTTCGGCTGACGATGTGCCGATCGATGCTAAGTAAGGTATGCCGTTGTCTGTCAGAGTGACGGGCGCTTGCGCCTGTTGGTCGTTGGTGTGCCGCGGGCAGGCAGCGTTAGGAGAGCTGTTGGTTTAACTGATGCATTACTTGCGGCGAGGATTGGACGCACGGCTTGAAAGTGATCCACATCTTAATCGGATGCATCCGTGTGTGCGCATGACGGGGGGCGAAATGTATGGCCTGGCCGATGTTTTGGTTGGTTTGTGAAGACACATTCCTTCGGTGGATAATGTGATGATGGATGGCGGGGATGATGTGACGGTAGTGAAAATTAATTTCCAAGGACTGCCGATTTTTATGGCTGTTCCAAAAATGTTGTAGAGCGTTGAGGGGGCTAGAACGGAGGACTCATGCCAGACTTGGTCTACTGCGCCGCCATGCGGATTAACTCGTGGTACTCGTTGAAGCTTAGGATGGAGCGATGAAGAGCGTGGTGCTAGGAATGTGGATCTGGTTGGTGGGATGAGTTTTCAGCCAGTTTCTGTCACCTCGGTCGTTGACACGCAGAATCCGGTACTCTAGTCCGCATCACCAAAATGAGAAATAACTCGTCCGGAAATTTGTGTCTGCAATGAAGCCAAATGTTGGTGGTGGTCGGTGTGTCGGATGTAGTAACATTGTGTAGCTGGCTTCAATTCTTGAGTGAGTTGAATCTCTGAGGGGTGGCTATATCGTGAAGTCGATAGACTCGGAGTCCAAGTCTTCGTCCTTCTCACTTTCAGAGACGTCGGCCACATTCCGACGATGTGTAGGCCTTAAGACTTTCTTCCACTCCCCACAGTGGACGACGATAGCATTCCGTTCCCCCGACCTAGACGAAGTCAAGATAGCCCTGTCTAGTCTAATGTCGGACTGTCTGCAGAACTCTTTAAGACAGCTGCAGATGAGTTGGTAGGGCCTATACACCTACTCATCTGTTAGATATGGTAGAGTCTCAGCATGGTTTGCGCAATCCACAAAAACGGAGACCCCTTTAGCTGCGCCAACTGCAGAGGGATAGGTCTCCAAAACAGCGCTTATAAGACCTTCTCTTTTTTTGATCGTTTGTGTGATCGCCTGAAACCAGTCGTGGTCGGGGAAGTCCACCACCGATCAAATCTTGAAACTACGGCAGATCCTGGAAAAAACCCAAGAAATCAAGATCGACAATATCGACAGTATAAGGCGGCCAGAATGAGAGTAAAATGAAGTAGAGCTGTCTTAAAGGAGGACATACTTGGGAGGAAGATAAACTTTCGTAATTAAGGACTTTGCTCACTTCGGCGCTCAAGTAAAGAGTACGAATACCACCGGTACCCAGATTAAACGCAGAATAGCTCTTGTCAATCTCTTTTTCGTTGGGCTGAATAGCTATTATCAACTCAGGTCGTGGTAACTGGACCAAGCTCAAGTCACACAAATGCGTGTCGAGGAAAGACGACGAGGCCGTAACCAACATCGGAAGGACAGAGGTAAAATTTGATGCCTGGCGTCAGAGCCCAACATCGTATCAGCCAGAGGATCTTGTATTGATCGAGAACGAGCCAGCGTCATCGGAGAGGATGAAGCGCTGGTGCGAGCTCCCGGACGAAGGGCAGCGTGGGCGAGATCTGCCATGCGCTCGGGTATATAAACCCACTTCACACACTATTTGGGGATATTGTTACGATACCGAGCAATCACATACAAATTCAATAATTGAACTAAAACGCCGGAGTTTCATTTCGTGTTCTATTAACTTTACAAGTTGTGGAGGCCTCTATCGAAGGACCAAGCTGACATAATGTCACATCTTGATCATACCTCTCCAGTTCAATGGGACGGAAACATGAACAATCTCTAGAGCAGATGAAGAAGTCCTTGGGCTTTTCGACGCCCTGCGTTCAATCTTTGGTTCTGTTTCAGTTGATGGGGATTAGGAGAAGAAAATTCAGCCACGATCTCTAAGAGCGATCCATCGTCTAAGGTGACAACATTGCTTCAGTCCGAAGGGTATTCGACTCCGCAACAGTGAGACAATGCCCACGAGAGCAAGGAAACACACAAGTGGTGGAGGACCTCAACCAACTTGGCGTGGGAAATTGAAGGCAGCTAAATAAAAGTGCTCCCAGCTGGAGAGACGTGTTAGCTGAGGTCCAGGTTCACCCCCGTCTGTAGCGAAAAGTGGAAGGAGGACTAATAGGTCTTGCACCAGAATATCAAAAGTCTCTCACTACTGAAGATCGTCAAGACTCCCTGTGAATCGTAAACAGTCAGCAATTTGCGCTCGGATCTGACTGATTTATTGAACCGCACATGTCAGGCTTGTGTGCGTCTCCTGGAACTGGCCTCAGTTCTTCAGTTTTAACGACCTCATCACTTAGGTATTCTCAGCGAAGTTGTGCTAACTCGTGTCGGACATGAAATTGGTGTCCAATTGGTTTTGTTCGCACAGACATCGACTGGTTTCCCGTTTGGCGATGATCGCTTTAGCATAAATCACACTCAATGCCTTCAGATTTGGCAAAAGAAAAAACCTGACTAAAATTTATGGATAGGATGTTAATCAGCTTGGGTGACTCTGACTGTGACCGTGACTAATTGACGTCACTCGGAATGCTGCAAGCCACGAGCGGGTATCTTTTGTTTGCGGCGTGCAATTAAGAGTTTCATTCATCTTTTCGGTTTGCTGATCTGACCTAGGACAAGTTGCTTTGTCGTGGCGGTTCGGGAAATGCTGTTTCTGATCGAGGAAGGTGGTGTTTTTATTAATTTTTGATTGATCCGAAAGAATTGTGGATATTTAGATGTCATTTTCAAGGTGTTCTTCTTCTCTTTGCTGTGATGTGCGAGTGAGCTCGAAATCACTGTCTTACTCGACTTCTTTATCGAAGTTCGTTCGTTCTTCTATCGGCAGTAGCCCGATGGACTTCAATGAATAAGAATGAGTGCCAAGAAATCTGCAAGGGACTGCCCCACATGCTGTATACGGTGATATGTACTTCGATAAGGACCAGCATGTGGCTTATGCATGCGTGTTGAATACATATAATCCTATTTGGAGCACATTTAGGTTAGGTTAGGTAGACTGGGCTGCCAGCCAAATCGCCAGCATATTTACACTAAATGTTGGTCCATTGTGATACTAGAGTCAGACTACTTCCACTGACCTACAACTCCAGTGATAGTACCGATTATATGATCCCAAGGGCAAATGGTGACTGGACCAGATATGAAAACCGGATAAAAGCGTATTAACCTTGCTCTCACCGGGATTCGAACTGGGCACCCCTCTAACCAGGGGCAGGCATTCATCCAACGGCGCCATCCAGCTGTTGGAGCCCATTGAAATTCCTATAAAGCTCAGGCAAAATGTATTTCTTGTTGTCGCTTTACACTATTAACGCTCGTTACTCTAGAATGATCAGAATTCAACAATGTGGCACATTGAAGGGTCGGAGATGGGACTAGCCCGCGCACAGAACACACTTCAGTACACCGACACAAGACCACACACAAGAGTCCTGCTTATGGGCCATTGAAGGAACCCGTTGACTTGACTTTTTAGTCAACCTTCATGGAGCAGGGATAGTTCTCAACCCTCATGCCGCAAATAAGGATTAATTCTATAGGAACATAACGATTTTTTGTTTCGTTCCATTGAATATACAAATACTTAAGCTCACCAATTCGTTGTCCGGGTCTAACAGCCCTGCTTCAATCACATGCGTCAAATCGAACTGCCATTCGACTTCGTATGAGTTTAGCTTAATTTCGCCATTTTGCAATATAGACCATAGCAACCGTTGAACATTCTTCTTCTTCTTTGTTTGGCCGGGGTGGACCTGGGCCTCAACCAACAAGCCTCTCCAGCCAGCACGATCTTTCGCCAGCTGCCTACAATTGCGCACACTAAGTTGGTTGAGTTCCATCTCCACTCGTGTGCGCCATCTCGTTCGGGGACGTCCTCTGTTGCGTTGTTGCAATGACTTGGAATCGAAGACTCCTTCGGCCGCAGTACAGCCCCCCTCCAGACGTCATCAACGCAAACAGGGACAAAGATCGCACGTAGAACTTTTTTATCAAAACGACCAAGAGCTTCTTTATCCGTTTTGACTAGCGCCCATGTCTCTGCGCCATAGAGCAGGACAGGGATGATCAGAATGTTATATAAAATCAGCTTGGTGCTTCGAGAGATGCATCTGTTACTCAATTGCCTCTTGAGCCCAAAGAAACAGCGATTGACAAGAGTAATTCTGCGCTTGATCTCGGTACTGGTGTTATTGTCACTGTTTACTGCAGAGCGGAGGTAGACGAAGTCCTTGGCTTCCTCAAAGTTTCTGCTGCCCATTATGACGCTCTGTTCGAGGCTTCGATGCTGTGCGTTCTTCCGTGATGACAGCATGTAACTTTTGTTTTGGCCGAGACCCATTTTAGCAGCTTTCACTGCAATGCCAGCAAACGCCACACGGTTCGCTGTGATCGTAGAATCACGTCAATGTCGTCCGCGTAAGCTAGCAGTTGAACAGACTTTTGGAAGAATTTGCCTCTGATGTTGACGTATAAGTTTCGCACGATCTTCTCAAGTATGATGTTGAAGAAATCACATGACATTGATCACTGAGTTCAGAGACAACAACATTCCAAAATTAATAATTCTGCACTCGGTACGTCTCGGGCATTGAACAACATGTTCATTCATCGTAGTGCAGGCAAAGCTGGACAAATAGTCCAAGAGACTGGTTCTTGTTGCACATGCCTTAAGCCCTACTTCTTCTTCGTCTACTACCGGCTATACAGACCAGGTTGAACATAGCTACAGCCAATAAGTCTCTCCAGCTGGCACCATCTTTAGTCAACTGCCTCCAATTTCGCACAGCAAGTTGGCTGAGGTCCTTCTCTTGTGTGCTAAAGGAGGAAACTATTGTGCATCTTCTCTGTAATTGCAGCACCCCGACCTCCCGGAGAAGTCGCATAGAAGCCTACTGCTTAAGCAACCTGGCTGAATTCTGTAGTACTGGTGCTAGTCATCCTCATCGCTTTATCAAGAGCAACAACTGGATTACGACCGTGGCGTTGTGTGTCTGTGCGTCGACTCCTACGAACTTGAACCTCGGTGTCTGGGTTCAAATCCAAGACGCCCAAGACAAATTTTCACTGCCCCACCTCTTTCGAGTCACTGCTAATGCTCAAAGAGTATAACTGTCTAGAAAAGGCTTCTCAAAATTTGGCCGTTCGGAGTCGGCGTGAAACTGTTGGTCCCTTCCACTCGTGATAGAACACTAGCACGCACAAAACGAGTGCATGCTGAGAAGCTGGGTCCTGACCCAGTGGATTGCAGAATGGGATTGACTAGAGCCACGTGATAACACAGCGAGCCTAACCAGGTCTAAGTGTTACTGCTGCCAACCAGCAGCTAGGCAATCTAAGCTAGACTGTTCGAATTCGTGACGAACTTGATTGAGTTTCTGATCTGAGGATTGTGTCATTATGCGAAGCGGCAGAACATTGGTGGTGTAGTCGACTGTAGGTATCGATATCCAAGCTGGTACATCAGTAACTTGTGGGTCCAACTTTCTATTGCAGAGTTTTTCCATATCTGATCCATAGTGTACCGTCATCGTCGCTTGCATGTAGCCCAAGGTAAGCTTAAGCTACTCCTTTTCTATTTCATTTGAAGGCATGTCAACGGTGGTTCTTCCGCTTAAAGTTTTCATTTAAACTTTAAACATTCCTGCCATTGATGGGTACAGCATTTACGGAGCCACAGACAAACTTAAAGATGAGCCTCCGGAGATAATTTTCAATGACTGTCGTACATAGCTCAAATATAGAGACAGCCAGGCACGAAATAACTCTGTCCCGTGGACTAACTTTTATATGAATTCCGCTTGTAGCCTGGAAACTCTTGCTGCGAGGGACAATGGCTGAACAGTTTATCTCGAGATGTGAGGCGAATATACTCACCAGATGATCTGTTCCGATCGCTCTAAGCTGCTACTTCTTTTGAATAATCACGAGATTAGTGTCGCTACCAGACGTTGTCTCTTGTGACCGTGCGATTAGATGTTATCACAAATGCCTCAAGCAATAGACTACATGGACGAGATGGAAAGCATGCCATGACGCTTCCTTACTGGCTCTGATGTTTCCCACACATAAACTGAAAGTTGTTAAAGTGGGATACGCATCGCAAACTTACATCGCTTTATCTTCACCTCCCAAACAATGACTAATGGATCAACTCTAGGTGATCCGAGTGATCGTGAGTCAGGTCGAATTACCACCTATCTACCTAATCCAGTTCCTCACCATGAGGTTTATATGGTGCTCAGTTCAAGAGATGCGAGGCCCGGTGTTTCTTGAATGACTGCCTTCATGTCGGACCTAAAATACAGAGTCACCTAGAATCGATCATTGCCCGGTGGAACGAATCGGTCTAGAGTCCCAAAATGACGCTCAATTTATTGCAGTTAAAGTACAAATCTAGTTTTGTTTGCACTTTAGCTCAGTATTCTAAAAAAAAAACTTACTTATCACGCCAGCGACCCATGGAGGATCTACGCCCTGAGCAGAGAGCGGGCATGGCATGTGCACACAGGGCAAGCTTGTTGATCGGTCCCAACTTGACGGGATGCCAGCAACGATCCCTGTCAACGCACAGGTCAAGTTGACATACAGCCACCTCGCGGCGCCCCTTGGATAGCCTACACAGCACTCGTTGTGAGGTGAACCAATGTAAGCAGTTGACTGGTTGTACTAAGAGCTATAAACCGGCTCCCAAAAACAGCAGTCTTGGAGCATCGGGCGGAGATACAACGACGACACGGCACGAAAAAGGACAACGATTCTAGAAACAAAAACCTCGTTAAAGAGGACTCATTCCTTTGGACGAGGTACAGCCGATGCCGATCATTGCAGGAGCCATTCGTTCAGACTCAAATCTAATATTCGTTAGCGTAACCCCCCTAACAGCCAACCGTTGGTCTATAACGATTTGCTTGCTACCAAAAGTCAGATGTGCGTCTGAGCGAATGCTTCTTGCATACGACCTGAGGGCTGAGGCACAGGATTGCTGATTGGGATGACAGCTCTCAAACTAAACGACAAGTCGTCACATTTATTGGTTCCAATTAGCATCATTGATTTCCTCCGATCCATAAATTAGAATTGTGCAAAAAACACACGACTTTTACTTTCAAAAGGGGTTTGTCGACTGCCGCCAAATCACTATCCGTTGTCGCTCCGCGGGTCACAAGCGCGAGCTCAACAGAGTCAGCACGTGTCTGTGCCTCCTCTCGAGCTTCACACACATTCCATTTAAATCGTTTTTTGATTTACGATCGATTATGACTTTCGTTGTCACAAAGCCTGATAAATGACTCCAAACAATGACAGAAGCGCCAACACGACCACCTCGGATTACCAAAAAAAAAACCACATCGAAGCTCGCCCGTCTAAGTCTGAGCACACATTTGGTCACACAATTCGAATCAGTTACTTCCAAATTTAGAACAAAAACAAGACACGACAAGAAATTAAATAAAACCCCAAAGTCGAAGCAGTTTCGTATTCTAATTCCAAACTTGTATCCCAAATTGATTATCGAATGAATATGTAGCGAGCTAAGTGGAATAAATTGAGTCAAACAGCCGAGAGCCGATCACTAAACTGGAATCAGTGTATTTATTTTTTTTGTGTTTTTGCCCGAAATTCGGGCTCTGGCCCGACAACTCTCACTTTTCCGGTGTATTTGGTTCAGACCTGGGCGACTTGGCGATTTGCGTCATCTCCATTAAGCCAAGAAACAGGATTCTGGCGAGAAGATTGTTTTTGTTTTCTTTTCTAATCGATGCAGAATGGATCGCGTTTTGAGCGTTCTGTTTGTTGACTGGTTTTATTTTCTGTGCGTTTCAATTAACGAAAGTGGTTCATGTGCCGTACTTGCTTTTGGACATGCTGTTAAGTTCGTTGGTACGTCATGTGCTGACATTTGACACACACTGCGGGTGTGGACGAGATTGCTGAGGGCTGCGAAATTTCGAAGTCCGTTGGCACCCTCATGGTTTCAGCTCTTTTGGGAGGCCCACGAATCGTCTTGTGCCAGTTTTTGCATTCTGAAAGTCATTGATGGCTGCGCTGAATGCGTGTGTTCGTAGTCACAGAGGTTGGTTTCATCTGAGGTAGGGAAACTTTCTGGTTTCAGATCGTTAAAAACTTTACAAAGTTGACTAAAAAAAGTTGCTGCATTCCAAGGAGATTGCCAACGAAGTTTCCGATCGAGTCACCCTTAACTTCTGCCGACTCCGGCAAGTCCTAAAGACCAAATATCCCCCTGATTCGACGACAAATGTCGCCGAAAACATGCAGATATGGTTCCACACGAGATCAACGAGCAGGAAAGAAGGGAAAAGCACAAGACCGTGCTAGTTGGAGAGGCTCAGGTCCACCCCGGACTGTAGTGCCAGCCGAAGAACACACATAAATTTTCACTGACGAAAGCCTGCCGATGAAATTAAGGCAGCAGTATCATTGTGGGTCCCATGGTTCCATGTCCAAGCTAACATCATGTCGGAGAATTTCGATTTGCGACAAACATGAGTTCTGTTCAAGAGTTGGGCGTGAGATTTGACGTTTTACTATACGTCCCATTTGTTTCTTTAATTGTGGCGGTAAATGATGAGAGTAAAGTAGAAGTGTTATCGAATTCAAATTTTTGCCACCATATGTTTATTAAAATCTCATTTTTTGATTGATGGTTGGTTGACCGTCTCTTGATCTTGACTCTTTGGAACTTTATATGGCACTGCAAGATACTTGAACGGATGAATCCACTGCCTCGATTGAGGACATCACTACTCTCGCGCAGGGTGACTTAGACTCATTCATGAGAAGTTGCGAAGTCGGAAACCACACTGTTCAGGACCCCGTTGTATAAGGCTTCGGCGGATGCGAAAAAGAATTGGCGAAAGATCTCAATTTTTGACACGGGCAACCACTGGCGCAAAGGACTGTAGTCAGATACCTTGGGGTCTGGCTAGATCAATATCTATATTTTAACAAACATCTAGATGCTGCTCTGGCCAAGGTGCTTTCGCTCTAACAGAGATACTGTTTTACAACAGCCAACTCGATGCGAGGGTGAAGGTAATCTGCTACATGGCCCTCATCCGGCCAATGCCCACCTATGGCTGTCCCTGTGGTTCAACGTGAGTGCAAGCTTGATGGAAAAGATTCGGGTGTTTAAGAGGGCTTGGGCTCGCCTTTACAGAATCCGAGTAAAAAATTCTACTCCAATGAGGTATTATACAACAGGGCGAACCTGATACGAGTGGACAATTTCCTGGTGAAGATGATTCGAGGTCATACTGTCAGAGCGATGAACTCGGGGGCCCACTACCCCAATCCTCAATACCACTAAAGGGTACGTAATAACTGCTTCGCCCCCTTAGAAGAATTCCTACATTGGGACAAGCACGGTCTGATACAAAATGAAAATGCGGTACCGCTCCTCTTCCACATCGCCCGTTCAACTGTGGATAGGCGACTCAACCACGACCGTTCCGTCGCACAACGAGCTAAGGAAGGTCTTCTCCGGTTCAGTACGGCGGTATCAAGGCGAGATGTTCGGGATGTTGCAATGCGACGAGGGCGGGAACCCCCTCATCGAAACTTGTAGACCCGGGGGAGGAAAGGGTAGTGCGTATTCCCTCATGGGACGCAGTCGGTCTCTGTCTTGCGACGGATTAGATCGAAATCTATAAGCCGCAGCCTATGGCCGACTTTCATAGTTTAGGGCGGCTTATAAAAAAAATAAGAAGAAAAAAAAACTCCATTGCCTTATTCAGTCGAGAGAATGCAACCAAATACACGAGTCGAGTTTGTCTTCGAAATTTCGCCTCTTGTTTTGTTGAAAGGCATTAGATCGATCCTTTAAAGTCTGGCATCGTCAGAGATGACAAGAAATTTCACTTTAATCTCTGACCATCAATGACTCGTCACTTTTTCCTAGCAACTGCTCTAAACCAATTTAGTTTGTGTCCACCGACTTATTCGGTTTTCTCGTCCATCGTCGAAGTCAAAGACCAATGCTCGCTCATCGCTTTAGTACTTTTTTAAGCGTGTTCATGCTGCTTCTTCTGCATGTGACACTACAGTCTAGAGTAAACCTGGACCTCAACTGACAAGGGTGTCCCATTGTTATGATATTTTGCTTCCTGTCTCTAGCTTTGTATACCAAGTTGATGGATGGCCTTTGTGTGTGACATTTAAAAAGTGGACTGCTCCTGCTGCGTGCCTCGGTATCGAGGACTGTTAGGAGTCCCTTGTAGTCCCTCGGTCTCCATTCCCTCTACATGCCCAGCCTAAACCACTGGGTAGACTAATGCTGTTGTACAGCGTGTACAGTTGAATGTTTTGTGTTCTTCCCTACTTGTCACCAATACAAAGAGTACCCAAAGATCGCACTCAGAAACTTTTCTGTCGAAAAAGAGAAGTTTCTTCCGTTCTCCGCTTGCGATACAGTCAATGCCTGTGCAACTTAGAGCAGGGTACGGGTAATCAATGTCTTGCATAAGACTCTTGAGGCGAAACAGCGATAATGTTGTCGGTCTGTGTCATACAAAGTTATTTCCTGATAGAACGTGATCACTCTGAAGGTACAAGACGTCTTACCACACAGTAAGTGGCTAAAAACTTGAGGAACGAGGTTCAGCGATTCTATTCTTTCTGTTTCGAGCTTGAGCTGATGGTTTAAGATGTTTGTCTACTTCAGGCATTCAGTTTGACTGAGCAGTCCTGAGTCTTATGGCATCCACCTGGAAGTTTCCATTCGATTGCATAGCTTTACAAGTCCTGAACCTAACAGCCGATTTCAAACGGTTGAACTCTTCTGGGAAAGTCATCATGGTCTTGCATTAAATCCAAATCGCTGGAGATTGGTTGGAGATTGATGAATTGAGTGTGGAGCCAGTGTGCAGCCGCCCACAGACTTACTTACTTACTTGCTTAAGGTGGCGCTACAGTCCGAGGTGGACCTGGTCCTCAACCAACAAGCGTCTCCAGCCAGCTCGATCTTTAGCTAGCTGTCTGCAGTTTCGCATGCATAGTTGGTTGAGGTCCCTTTCGACTTGCGTGCGCCACCTGAGTCGCGGTCTTCCTCTACTGCGCCGTCTCTCGGGGGTGGATTCGAAAACTTTTCGGGCCGGAGCATTGGTTTCCAACCGCTCTACATGACCTAGCCATCTCAATCGTTGGATCTTCACTCTTCTGGCTAAGTCGATGTCGCTAAACAGCCCGTATAGTTCGTCCTTATATCTCCTCCATTTATGCAGACGGGACCGAAAATCACACGAAGAATTTTCCTCTCGAAGCAACCAAGCGCAGCTTCATCCGCCTTTGACAAAGTCCATGCCTTCGAGCCATATAGCAGGACTGGGACGATTAGGGTCTTGTAAAGCGTTACCTTGGTTGTTCGAGAGAGGGCTTTGTTTACCAATTGCTTTCTTAGCCCAAAGAAGCAGCTATTGGCAAGGGTTATTCTTCGTTTGATTTCAGCGCTGGTGTCATTGTCTGAGTTTATAGCGGTACCTAGGTAGACAAAGTTTTTGACTACCTCAAAGTTATATCTGTCTGCTGTGACGTTCTGACCGAGACGTCGGTGTTGGGTGTCCTTTCTCGTTGACAGCATATACTTGGTCTTACCCTCGTTTACCGCTAAACCCATCTTCGCGGCCTCCGTTGCAATACCCACAAAAGCGCCATTGACATCACGCTGCGTTCTTCCAATAATGTCAATATCGTCGGCATATGCGAGTAGTTGGACGGACTTCTGAAAGATTGTTCCTCTGGTGTTGGCGTTCGAGTTTTGAACAATTCTTTCAAGAACGATGTTGAAAAAGTCGCATGACAGCGCGTCGCCTTGTCTGAATCCTTTTTTGACATCAAAGGTCTCGGTTAGGTCTTTACCGACCTTGATGGAGCAGCGTGCATTCTCCATCGTCATCCTACACAAACGGACGAGTTTGGTAGGGATGCCAAAACTAGACATTGCTCTGTATAGCTCGT
This sequence comes from Eristalis pertinax, assembly GCA_907269125.1. Lineage (NCBI taxonomy): Eukaryota > Metazoa > Arthropoda > Insecta > Diptera > Syrphidae > Eristalis > Eristalis pertinax. The sequence goes on along the minus strand of OU026148.1, from coordinate 45,613,094 downwards.
CTCTATAGATGCTATCATACGCGGCCTTAAAATCGATGAAAAGGTGATGGGTATCGATTTGTTGCTCCTGGGTTTTCTCCAAAATCTGCCGTAGTGTGAATATTTGGTCGATGGTGGATTTTCCTGTCCTAAAGCCACACTGGTATGGACCGACCAGGTTGTTGACGAATGGCTTTAGGCATTCACACAGTATGGCAGATAAGATTTTATATGCGATACTTAGGAGACTGATGCCTCTGTAGTTGGCGCAGTTCAAAGGGTCTCCTTTTTTATGGATCGGGCAAACAATGCTGAGGTTCCATTCATCGGGCATGTTTTCCTCCGACCATATTTTACAGATGAGTTGGTGCATGCTCTCTTACCAAATCATCGCCTGCGGCTTTAAAAAGCTCGGCGGGTAGGCCGTCAGCTCCCGCAGCCTTGTTGGATTTCAGTTTAGATATGGCAATCCTCACTTCATCCGGGTCGGGTGGACGGAATTGTTGATCTTCGTCGTCCCTTTCATTGGGGTTGAATGGTTCGTTCTGCCTGACAGCGGGATTTGGTTCTTCGTCGCCGTTATACAGTCTGCAGAAATGGTTTTTCCATATCCTCAGCATCGACTGTGACTCTACTACGATGTTCCCTTGATCATCCTTACAGGCTTCGGTTCGGACTTTATAACCTTGACTGGTTAACTTTACCCTTTGGTAAAACTTCCTCCCCTCATTCCTGCAGTAATATCCCTCTATTCTGCCGATCGCGCGCTTCTCATGCTCCTTCTTTTTTCTCCTGAGAAGCCGGTGTTCGTCTCTCCTCTTCTGCTCGTAGAGCTTCCGAGCAGCTCTTGTCCTTCTTTGCAGTGCCGCTTTGTATGCTTCTTGCTTGGCTGCATTCGCCTGCCGACACTCGTTGTCAAACCAGGGGTTTCGTTGTGGTGGCGGATTGAAACCCAGCACATCAGAGGCGGCATCTCTGATGGCTTTTTGGCAATGCTGCCACTGGTCTTCAATACTTGATGTTGGCGGCGTAGGATTTCTTAAGAGGTTAAGGGAGACACGATCGGAAAAGGATTTGGCAATCTCTTGCGATTGTAGCCGGCTGACGTTGAACTTCCTCACAGTATTTCTTTGTCTTGGCGGTGTTCGGCATATCCGCAGCCTTACCTTGGCTACAACAAGGTGGTGGTCCGAATCAATGTTGGCGCCTCGGAACGTTCGGACATCTATAATACTGGAGGAGTGCCTTGCGTCTATCGCAATATGGTCAATCTGATTGACGGTTGATTGATCAGGAGCTCGCCATGTTCCTTTGTGAATATCGAGATGTGGGAATCTTGTACTGGCTACTACAACATTTCGCCCCGCAGCAAAATCGATCAGCCTAAATCCGTTATCGGATGTGGTGTCGTGAAGGCTGTGCTTTCCGACCGTACTACCAAAGATGTTCTCTGTTCCTAGCTTTGCGTTAAAATCGCCAAGGACAATTTTAAAGTCGTAGCTAGGGCATTGCTCATACGTTTTGGTCAGGAGCTCATAGAACCTGTCTTTGGCGTCATCATCTTTCTCCTCTGTGGGGGCATGTGCGCATATAAGGCTTATGTTGGCAAATTTAGCCTGGATGCGAATTGTCGTGAGGCGCTCGTTCACGGACCTGAACGATAGGACTTCTTGCCTAAGTCTGCCTCTAACGACAAATCCACATCCAAATAGGCGCTGTTTTTGTTGTTTGTAGCAATCACCGTAGTATATATCACAGTTTTTCATCCTTCTTTTGCCGGGTCCATCCCATCGCACTTCTTGGATGGCGGTTATAGTTACAACACTGGGCATCGCCAGGTTGACGCCAGTCAGTGCCTACCCGATTCCCACAGCACCCAGCCGCCCACAGAACAGGTATAAAATTGGCCACTCTGTCAAGGTTGGGAGAATCTGAAGGCCTTGGTTCTGTGTCTTTGGACACACAAGGATGAAAGAAACTGGTGGTATGGATGGCAAAGCAGAACATAGCCAAAATCCAAACACCGACTTGTCTCTTCTTTCTCCAAGCCTTGTTAACCAGCTTGCCTGAAGACTCTACTCATTTAAAAGATGACTGCGCCCGTTATCGTTCGAACGTTTCTTTTGCCAAAAAGACATGTGGTTCCACTAACACCGGGCTACATGTGAATTTTCCGGCTAAATCGTGTTACAGACATTGGATACTCCGACCAGAAACCGGGCCCATGCTTTCTTAGCCAGAGTCTCAATTTTTATTAAACAACTTTTGGGACATCCATGTTTTGTAACAACAATTGTCTGAATTTGTTAAATTGTCATTTCTTCCTCTTTGTGTGGCGCTAAAGTCTGCGTGGACCTGGGCCTCAAGCAACAATTCTATCCAGTTAGCTCGACCCCTGGCTAGTTTCTTAACATGAGTGCATAACCTTAGATGTGGGCGTCCTCTGTTGTTCCACAGGTACAAAGTCGGGAGGAGCTTAATTGTTCATGAGCCCCACATGGCTCATCCACCTTAGGCATGGATTCTATAGACACCACGATAAGCTTATGTCGTTTAAGAAATCGTGACTAAATCTCCTCTTTCTGTCATCAACGCACGGATAACTTTTCCCTGCAAGAGTTCAAGGACTTCTTCTTACATGTCTCTGCATCGTACACCGACTGGGATTATCAATGTCTTATATAAACCCAGATTGATTCTTCGAGAGACGCCTCTATTAGTCAATTGCCTCTGGAACTGGAACAGCCTTTGATAAGAGTTATTCTGGGTTTTGATTCGGTTCTGATGTTGTTTGTACTATTTATTGCCGAGCCGGGGCAGACGAATCCTTGACTAGCTCAAAGTTATAGCTGTCAATTGTGATGCTCTGTCTAAGAGATAGATGTAGCATGTCTGCAAACAAGATACACTTCGTTTTCTCCTCAGTCACCGCCAGACTCATTTTCGCCAATTCAGCCTTAATGGCTCCCTGTGTTCTACCATCATCCCCGTAACAGTTTTACGGACTTGCGGAAGATCGTGCCTCTAGTGCTGGCCAGCGAATTTTGCATGGCCTCCCCATAATGAGCATATTTGCCTCGAGCAGTCATCAGCTCTCGCTCTTCCGGTAGAAGCCAAGCAGCTCGTTGTTAGATGTCCTTGGGAATTTCTGCTCGCTTAGCAGATTTAGCGCGTTGAAGTGGCATTGTCCGTGGATTGTGTTTCTCTGGATCCTGATTGCCTCGCTAGGATGGTCGCTGATGTCTAGAAGCTGCTTTTCTGAACTGCTGTAAGGGGGTGATACGTGATTAGTCAAATAGATGTTCGCTGTCTTCATTTCGCGTAGCGATGAGTGGTGACTTCGATCTGACATAAATCAGTGAGTCATTTGCGAATAGACAACAGATCAGTGGTACTTGGAGACAGTTGATAGATGTTGAAGAGCATCGGTTACAGCTTCGACCCTTGTGCAACTCCAGTCTTGGTGCTCCGCAAAGTTGATTGGCTGCCTTCCACTTGAACGTAGAATCTTCTGTAATGCAGAAACAATTCTGATGTGGTTGGAGGGGAAACCCATCTGATTCAGCTTGTAGATGAGTCTCTCTATCCAGACCGTGTCCTTTTCTACGTCCGTGACTTCGTGTTTGTTCAGGGCAGCAACAACATCGAGCTGGAACTGCATTAGAGGATGCAGCGTCGAATATTTTTCCCCGGCATCCATATTGAGTAAATATAATCTTACACCAAACGCAGCTAATTCCGAAATGTATTCCTCTGCCATGAAATATTGCCTCTGACTGTACTATTCCCGCTTAGTCATGACCACAACCACGTTGGTGGTTGCATTTGACGCTCCAAGTTATTCCCTCAAACTGCCGCAGTTTTCCATTATCGATTAAACTTTATTTAACTCGACAGGGACAAAGAAAGAATAAATAGAATCGAGTTGTAGTCTACAGCAACACTCCACATTTCCCACGAAAACCTTTAAAAAATGAATAAAAACCAACTCAAGTAACCTCTGCAGTTTGAGGGCGACTGTGAAAAGGTGGGTGAATAAAAACGAGCCGGTAGCCGAGCGCCACTAGATACACTTCCAAATTCCAGCAGTCACTTCCAAATTCCAATCAGAGTTCGTTCGTTTTTTTTTTTCTTTGCGTTCGCTTCTCGTGTGTGTTCGTTTTTCTCGGCTTCGCTCTCCAAAGTCGAATGAGAAAGAAGAAAAGTCACAAATGCACACACGAAGAGGAGGTAGAAAAATAAAAAGTTTCCCACTCGCTGCTCAGTGCTTGTTTCCTGTTCGTGTGATTATTGTTGTTACTTTCTTATCTCTGGTTACGTTTCACGGTTTTTTTGTTTAATTTAATTTGTGTGGTCTTTTTGTGTGAAAGCACGAAAGAAGCAGAAGAAACGATTCACGGTGCTAGAAAACCATCCGCAGATCTGGTTAATCGCATTTCAATTCTCAATTCGATGCGATTTTCAATAAAATCCGTGCTCAATATTGTCGTTGTGATCATTGTATCGTGATATTCGCATCAAAGGCTTAGCCAGGGACGACGTATAGAAGAGACGCAAGAGACTCCACTCGGTGTATCCTCGTAAAGAAGTTGCAAGTGAATTTTAATTTTTTCCTTTTCCTTTGCGAAGCATTTTTGGATAAGCTGCTGTATTCCGTGCGGAGACTGCTTTCTACTAGACCGTGAGTATGATGATTCAGTGAAAGAAGTGTGTGTTTTGGGGTTGTGAAGGAGAGGGGGTGGTGAACGGGGGTGGAATGGTTACGAAATGTTTGACAATGGGGTCGGAACGGGATTTATTTACTTGACTCTGACCTGGTGTCAGGCAATTTTCAGTGTCATCATGTGCCATCGGCGCAGGCTACGGAATTATTCGCTCGCAAATAAATAAATGACACGACACGGCAGAGAACGACGCTGCTTCAAGGTGAATGCGATGGGGTTGCCCCTCTCAGCCGAATGGTTGAATACCAGGCACTCCTCCTAAGTGATGTGTATGCCGTCGTCGCAAAATTCCCAACCAACCAACACAGATCACCCACATTTCACAGCCAGTCTTGGGGGAGTTGTGAGTGTGCCTTTGTCCTAAATAGTTGGGTTCTGCTTCCACTTGGCACCACCAATCCATGTGGCATGTGTAGCTGCAAAGAAATGTTGTGTACACATGCAACTCGGCGATACATTCTGGAAGCAGCACTATTCGTGTCTTCGCAGAAGTTTCCACTGGCTCCCCGTGGGAGGCATAGTTCTGCGATAAAAGTCAACGAACATAGCGTTCACAAGTGAACTGCTTCATAAATAGTCAAGGACACTCCTGCCATAAATCTGAGTGTCCATCCTGTGGGAATACAGGCTTTATGACGATGCCTGTCTCCCTGAACTGCGAAGATCCGCTGGCGTACGATGAAGCCGCTATAAATGTGTTGGATTCCGTCGAAATGACAAGCACGGGGTTTCCCAAAATTCTCAGGTATCACTTGTGCTTAATCAACATATTTCCGTCATAAAGCCGTGGAGCGTTTGTTTGCACAGCTAATTGAGGAAAGCGTGTTTGCCTGATGAGCTTGATGGAATGGGTTGCTAGTCTCGAGGCTGGGGGCGGTACTGACCACTATACTATCGAGGATTATTGACTCTTACTGCTAATAATGAGTGGTGCTCAAGTCCGAGTAGGACCTGGGACTGGCTTCTACAGGAACCACTCGAGTTGTGTGTGCTTTTGCAGTATTTCGCGAGATTATGCCAACTCCGTGATTCCGAGAGAGGTTGAGGCGTGAATTATGAAAGTTGTTCGAGTCGGGAATGTAACGACAGCTTTATTTGAAAAAGATTTATTTTTGCTTTTCGTCATATAGACAATATACATCTTCCATGTCATTGTCGCTCAATTGTTCAAATTCACTGCCCACAGTGGCATCGACTTGAATGGCGAACGTTTCTTTATTGAGTCAAGCAAGCCGCCAGGTCCCGTCCTGGAAACGTAAAGGATTGTGATCGTTCAGTGGTATGGAAAGGAAATCAATGAGTTTCACACTTCGTATCCAGTTTGTGCAAAGCTGTCCAACTCAAGCTAAAATCACTGCATTGCTTGGCGGCCTGCTTTTCGTGATGTCATCAATGAAGTCTGGGAGTGTTTATAATAGGCTCCACTTACATTACCCCGATTGCCGAAAGAGTGGCATAAATGAATCATGTGTCGTGCATATCATAGCGGCCTTGAGGGGTTGCGGAATTTTATCAGAATGTCAATGAAACACTTCGTCGTCAGTGATAAGCGATTGCTTGAGTCCAAACTTATGACTTATGACTATACACCGATCAGGATGGAGCTCGGTTTCACATTCTCAGCAAAAGTGTCATCTGGTTGGTCGAACATAATTTTATGGAAACAAATTTGTTTGTTGAAAAATGCAGAAACTCATTCCCCGATCGATCATTTTCTCATCTACTTGCAGCTCCATTATAATTCCTTTCCAAATCCTTGTGAAAACAGACCACCTTTCAATCCACATCCACTGCAAAGAGTCCTTTTGAATAGGTTCTTGTCTAATATTTATCAAATAAACGCTGGTGTGCCCCAAGGGTATACTCTGTCCCCGTTACTTGATCATACGAGATCCCATTCTTCTCATTAGTTGACTACTTCGGTGATCACAATAATCTCAGATTGACTCTCGACTCAGAAAACTGTCCCTAGGCCCTAGAATCGGAAGCACTTTGAGCACATTGAATTCCGACAGCGAACAGAGACCTCGCGTATAAAAACAGCGGTTAGTAATCTGCTTAGCTACTTACGTACGGTATCGATGCCCTTCCGGAGAAAACTGCGGCTCTCTTAAACCAACGAGTCGGGTCCATAGTAGTGATCGGGCAACTCGAGTCGATAAACCGGGTCAAACCGAGTTACATCCAAATCGAATTAAATTTATGTCAAACCGACTTGACGAGACTAAGGCGTGAACAATTCGCTTTCGGACAAAGTGACCAAATTGCACATACACGTGAACAATGCCTTTTGTTGAAACCAAACCCTACTGCCCGGTTCTAAACCTAGTTGGAGTTCGGTATTTTTCTTTCTTATCATGAGACGGCCATGGTCGCACGTTGTCTACTTGCTCGACTTGTTGTTTCGATTTGCACTTAGAATGGACCCGCGGTAGTCCAGCCCCTGTCTTAACCGGCGCATCCTGTAATCCGACAAGCCTTAAACTCATAACGTAACTATTGTACGTACACTTTATGCCGCATGCTCTTCATTAATGTGTGCTTCAGCTGGTTGTAACTACTCCGCGCTATCACGGTTTTTGATCGACGCATATTGCTCTCCTCCCGGTGGTGTAGCCTTATTAAAGCCCACATGATTTGTAGAAATCTTTGATTTGTAACCTATCTGTCGGAACAGTGTCTCAAGAAAGTTCCGAACTACTGGCAGTCTGAGGCAGTACTCTATAGTTCGACAAGTTCGATAAACCGACACTGCCTTGCAAAACGTTTGTCGAATTAACGCGGATATTGTTTGAAAGAGAATTAGCCGGCTCGAGTTGCAACTCGATTTGGTTAAGTTCCAACTTGCCTTAAGAAAGTTACCTCTTGTCTGACTCTAAGCTGAATTTGTCTTTCATCTTTGACGATGCAAGGCAGACAGCTGAGCACTCAGCTTGTAGTCATCGAGACCAAGATCACTGCTACCAGCGATTAGTTGATCTTTGTAACGGATGTTCGGTCTTCCTCTTCTTAAGAACCAGAGGCCCTTCTCGGTTCCCCACAAAAATAGTCCAAAGGGATCAAATCGCAGCTCCGAGGCGGCCAAATAACATCGCCAAGACTGCTGATAACACTATTTGGGAATTTGGTGCGCAAAAGGTCGATCGAAGCATGTGCTGTGTGGCATGGCGCTCCATCCTGCATGAACCAGATGTCGTCCAAGTCTATGTATTCAATTTCAGTTAAAAAGTAGTCGGTTAACATGGCTTTGTAACGCCCACCGTTGACCGAAACGTTGTTCACAGCCATTTTCGAAGAAGGCCACAGCAGCCACATTCTCGTATGACGCGGACCATGAGTGTTGTCCACTAGCATACCAATCCCACGAACATTTTGCACAAACTTTTTTTACAATATTTCCGCCAAGACTCCTTCTTTGCGAAAAACGCAACGTTTGGGCTACAAAGCACTCACTTTGGAATTCGGGTTTCAATATTTCCCAACGTTGTCCAAGCGTGAAGCGACTTATTTTGTTCCGCGGAGGTATGATACTGACTTTCTGTCAAGATTTCGAGCGGGAAACAGCTGTCAGTGTCAAAATAATCTATGATTTAAAAAAAACCTCTAAACGGCCCACTCTGAATATTCAATGCAGATATTTTTTGACGAAGCTTTTGGCTCTATATACAGGTTTGTAGAAATCCCGTTTTAGTATCAAGCACGTCTTATGGTTTAGCGTGTTACGGCACAAAACCATAAATTTGCACGGGATCCCGAATTTGGCCATGGCGTCGAATGGTTTCTTGCGATGAATGCTGTAGTAAGCGACCTGAAACTTCCTAGTCCTGAGCTGACATTCCAGCCGTCAGCCATGCCTTCGTCTTGCGAAATTCCTCAGAGGATCTGCTTCCTAAAAGATCATGGGCAACGGCCTTCAAGAACTCTGTTGGCAAACCATCGAAGCCCACATGCTTCTAAAACCAATGCTCTTTGCTGGCACTTCAGCGAACCCTGGTTTCAGACGCACAGTCTAGTTTACAGATTCCGACTTTTTAACCGAGCCACGTGAATATAGACTGCTCTTCAAAACCCACTGTTTTCCTTTTGTATGGTTCCTACGGACTTCTACTCCACTTCTCTCGGACTGTGCCTTGATTCTGGACGTTTGATGGCGTTCGTAACTCATTGGCACGCTAAATTTATGTGAAAGTCCAGTCCAGTCAATCCAAATTTATCCATATTCCCTCAATACCGACATTTCCTGGCACTAGTGTATCAGCAGGTTTCAAATTGAACTTCCTCCTACCATAAATTTCCGGACTCGTCATCCTCCAGAATTTCATTCAGAAAATGTGTCACGCGGCTTTCTGTGTCAAAAATACCCGCTTACTCCACCGATCATTGCAAGCCACTACTGATCACTTTGCGACGTGCGGCATAAATTCGTGTCTTTCAGTTCCACGAAGCCGAGTCCATTATCATGCCGTTCACAGAACTCCTCGATTTCGATTAAATTCTATTAATATCGCGTCGTTTCCATGCATTTTCTACACTGGCTTAGCCATGGCAGCACTGTGACCGTTAACGAAGCGCAATTGTATTCACAACTCGCGTGCAAACAGAGAACATCCCGGAAGACATGTGACACATTCCGCCTTCACTTAAAATCTCATGCATCACCTGACTTCTGTCGAAGAGGTGATTATGTCATTTAAGCCGAGTCCGGTCAAGGAGCTGTGTGCGCTGCAAATTAACAGCCTTTAACAGGGTGTTGTCAGATCCAGTGTCAACTGTCGATATGTGCTAACTAGACACCGGGAGGGGGTCGTAGACAAATGATTCTCCTCAAGCTGCTAATCAAGGCATAAACATGAAGCAAGCTACACATGTGCTCAGTCTCGAATCTGAATCCGAGTCTGGCGACTTGAGAGGTGTAAAAATGACGCGAAACATACAAATGCGACTTCAAGTGAGCATCAGAATGCACAAATGCATCCCAAGTGGGTCGCCTGAGTGCATGACGAGTGCCGCCAGCAGCAAATTGAGACTTGTTCATGTCTCTCACAACAAGAGAAACTAGTCACGCCGGATTGTGGAACTCGCTGGAAAACCACTTAAGGACGAAGGGGTTCCAGAAGACCTGCCTCCTCCAATTAGCTGACGCATTTCGATTCAGTGCCATTAAAGCAGCATAATTGTTCAAACGGACTACGGGAAGTTCTCAATCGAACGGGCAAATGGATACCCGCCCATCGCGCCCAACTCGGTACGTGTTTACTTGACATTTCACCGCTTGACTGGTAAACAAACCGGTAACACTATGAAAAGTTGGCTTCAATTAGGAAAAGAAAACGAAAACCCCCCAAAGTCGTCCCGACAGAACACAAGGGACGGTTTATTATTTTTTAATTATACTCGACTAAGTAAACATTGATGCGGCGAATGTGTGCCGACTTCGATAAACACTAGGTATCGGCTACATACGCGCGCATACACTCACGTGTTCTGTCAGCAGGCGGTGGGGCGGGGTAAATGACAACAGATTTGATTTTAACGACTTTGGCCGATTGATTGTAAATTGCGTCTCTCTCTCACTTCCCCTCTTGTGGTTGACCAAGCAAATACGGATGTCTGGATGCTTCTTGAGAAGAGATCATCAATCAGGAACACCTGCAAGATGATGAGTTTCTGAACACGAAATAATTAAACAATTACTGAAAGTTCAAGAGAGTCGCTGGAAGAGATGTGATCACTGGGACGATCGCTTTGTGTATTGAGACGATACGAACGCTGCATCAGAAAACGATATGGAGAGCATATATGTATTTTCCCTTTGTCGTTCCAGATAGGAGGAGGATTCCAAGAGAATGGCCATTAATTGGGACCTCTTGCGTACAAAGTGATATCAGAACAGCATGTCGTCATTTCTAGAATGATCCAACGTGCGACAGGGGTTTCCGGTTACAGAGCGTACCTTAGCAACTTGAAACATGTTTTTTGGCGAGTTTTAAATTAGAGACGATAAGTGAGATGAGTTACTGGCATTTACAATGTGCTGTTCGATCGGAAGATCTATTGTGACTCGTATTTGAGTCGTAAAATGACGTGTCAAATTCAAGATCGATTACATTGCCGAAAAATGTGCATCAAAGGCGACGGCACGAGTAGGATAAATTAGACACCAAAAATTGAAAACGGTTTTTTATAGAGGGGTCAAAAATGGGGGGCATATCTCGCCCCGTTTAAGAGTTATGGGCAATTTTTAGAAAAAATGTCTTAAAATGGAACAAAAATATTAGGAAATAATGGCAACACTTGCAATGAAGTACTGTACCGGTTTTAAAAGTCAGAAACTTGTTCATTAATCTTACATTAAAATTACATTATTTACGTCAATAGTTTTTGAAAATTTTGCTCGCAAACTAAAAATTTTGATAAAAAAAAGAGAAAATAGTTTATACTTATTTTTTTCAAAATTGTAAAATGGGGTGCTAGATTGACAGCTTGTGGTGAATACTTATATCGATTCTGAAGTGAACGAAAAAACGGTATGGTTTTACGTCTTCTAGTTTTTAAGAAAATTGAAAATTACTACAATTATTTTTTATTGAGATCTTTGAGGAGATCTCACTCTCCCTAGGACGGGAATTGTATGAAGCGGCGGCATCCAGCTGTGTATGTCCACTCAATTTTCCGATTTCTTCGAACAAGAACACCAATCAGAAATAAGAGAGCAAGGAGATATCAAACTTCTACCTCCCTTGCCCCCTGATTTCATCGTTTTTTATACGCTTTTTATCCCGTGTCTGTGAATACGTGTGAACTCTTGCGAGCAGCTGACGTACAGCGGATACCCTTCCCCAACCGTAGTAGTGGGTTGAATTAGAGTTCTTATTTGAAAATTCGCTCGTTACTTAAACTTTTTTCAACTTGCTTTTTTCTTTTTTCAGTTGCATTATTTAGACGTTTTTCTGAACAATTATGAAATTTAAATTCATGAGTTTTCACAATTCATGAATGATATACAACTCTAAAGCTGAGCGTCTATATATTACTTTGAATAATTAAATTGATTCAAAATATGCCTGCAAATAGAACGTAGCATTACATTCTTATTCACCCAAGCATTATATGCTCTTAAAAATATGAGTTAACTTTTGAACACCCTCCGAACAATAGCACATGATAGTGCGCAAATCCACGAATTTGTCGACATTTTCCCACAAAATCCACTAATCTGCCGCCATATCCATGGTTTTTGTGATATAAATGGTGATTTTTTTAAAGCTATTGGAAAGTTTTTCAAAAAAAAAACACATAAAATTAAGAAAAATGCATGAAATCTTTATTTGAATCGATAGTACGGTCCATATAATTTAATGTTTGAAGATTATTCCATGCAAATGTTGACCTTGACTGCGCCTCAAATAGTCCAACCGCTTAGTCCAATTTTGGCATACTCTTTCCAACATTTCGGCCGGTATCTCACGAATAAATGCTTCAATGTTGTGTTCCAATGCGTCAATTGAAGTGGGCTTGTCTGTATAGACATGAGCTTTAACATAGCCCCACAAAAAATAGCCTAAGGGTTAAGTCGCACGATCTAGGCGGACAATGTGAAATAAAATGTTCACCGAACTCGCCCCTCAATAAGTCCATTGTTGCGCCTGCTGTGTGGCATGTGGCACCGTCTTGTTGAAACCACATGTCATGCAAGTCAAACTCTTGCATTTTGGGCAAAAAAAGGTTGGATATCATCTCATGGTAGCGCTCACCATTCACAGTCACGTTACGATTCGCATCATCTTTGAAAAAGTACGGTCCAATGTTGTCACCAGCCCATAAACCGCACCAAACTGTGACTTTTTCCGGATGCATTGGTAGCTCTTGCAATGCTTCTGGCTGATATTCACTCCAAAATCGACAATTCTGCTTATTTACGTACCCATTGAGCCAAAAATGAGCTTCGTCGCTGAACACAATTTTTCGGTAAAAATGTGGATCTTCGCCCCACTTTCCAAGAGCCCATTCACCAACAATTTTACGTTGCGGTAGGTAGCGTTGTTCGTTTGTAAGACGATTCATGGTTAAATTATAGACCAAACTGAAGATGCTTGACAGTGAAACAAAACACGAAACGTGCGTCAGCTGTTTAAACCAGTGTTACCAAAAAGATAATAGCTAAAAAATCACCCTTTAGGGAGTTCCACTACTCTCACATTTCCCTCCGGTGTGGACTAGGGGTAATTCTCGCCGAAGTCTCTCTCTTATTTCTGACACCAATCTTGTTGGCCTCTATCCTCGCCGACACACTTCCGTCGTCATTTTTTTACGAGGTCACAAAAGAGACTTGACAAGTCTAATATTTATAAAATTTATGGACGAGCTGATTGGAGTGCATTTTATACCCTATCAGCTTGCCTATGATTTTGTGCAAACTCTACAAACTTTAATGAATGCCGAGTTCCACTTTATGTCATATTTTCGAAGAATTCCATCGCACTCACGGTTGGGAATCGGGCGTGCATCCTAAATGGTAATCAATTGCTGGAAGCCATTATACATTCATATAGGGTGACCAGATAAGAAAGATGAAAAAAAGAAATTTAAACAGAACCGCAAGAGCGTAAGATATACAATTTATTCTGACATTATTGTGAAGCTACACTCATGCCATTATGTGTGGAAGAGCATGCCATTCAAATGCATGCGCTAGCAGTTCAGCCGCTCGGTCTATCTCTGGCTGATTCGGTCCAATATGTGCGTTATTATTTCGGCAATAGCGCTGAGAGTGTTGGCCTCGAGTTCGTCTAAAGAGGTTGGTTTGTTAGCGTAGTAGGTCAACGGAATGTTGGGAAAAGCCGATGAAGTGACAGATCAATGGACCTAAGTGTGGTAAAAATCCCTTGAGGAACTTTGCCAGTCACATGTTGCTACCTACCTACCTAGTGTAGACTAAGGGCTTGACGTGGCCGCAGAGAAAATAATCGAGAGGTGTCAAGTCTCATGATCGCGGCGGACAATTGACTAACGGCCTCTGTAAGATGAGATGACCCAGTTGCAAAAATTTCTCCTTCACAATTTTAAAAGGTTGCGTCACAGTGCCGTCTTGTTGTAACCACAGCTCGGATATATCGATGCTGTCGAGCTGTGGCCACATAAAGTCGGTTAACTTCGATCTATACCTGACACCATTGACGGTACGGGTGTCTCGTTCCCAATTTCGAAAGAAATATGGTCTGATGATGCCCCCATGCCATAAACCGCTTCCAACAGTGAATGTTTCCGTATACATTGGCGTGTTTTGTGTTGCTCATTGGACCGAATACGACAGTTTTGTTTATTAACATACCCGGAATCAACCAGAAACGAGCATCGTCGTAAAATGGTCAAAGTGAGAGAAAAACATATTTCACAGAGCACGAATATTGTTAATAAAAATCAGTAATTTGTAAGGGTTGCTCGGCCGTAAGTCTAACTTGCTAACTGAGCCTGACTTTCACGCATGTCACGAATCATGCGTGAGATGTGTATAATAGAAAAAAAACATCAAAAAGGTTGCCTATTATCTTGGATTGAAGTATTTTTTGTGGTTTTCTGTTGATTTATAGTGACGCGCTTTTCTTGATGTAAACTAGAGATTAAGGCTTGACCGAGTGTTGCCTAGAGGGTGAGGAATCTCTTATAATGTTGTTTCTGTTCTGATCATGAACATCTTCAGCGACGAAGTTGTGAAGAGTTCTCTTCGCTGAGCTCATTTTTGGTTGTATGAATATGTTAATAAACAAAACTGCCGCATTTGGTCCGATGAGCACACCCAGGCAATTAAAGTTTCGGCGTGGCGTAGGGTAGCCGGTAGGTGCTATTTTACAAATCACAGCTCTACTTCTCTCTAGTTGCTGACAATGTTCACAGAGCACATACTTACTTACTTAAGGTGGCGCTACAGTCCGAGGTGGACCTGGTCCTCAACCAACAAGCGTCTCCAGCCAGCTCGATCTTTAGCTAGCTGTCTCCAGTTTCGCACGCATAGTTGGTTGAGGTCCCTTTCCACTTGCGTGCGCCACCTGAGTCGCGGTCTTCCTCTACTAAGCCGTCCCTCGGCGGTGGATTCGAAGACTTTTCGGGCCGGAGTATGGGTTTCCATCCGCTCTACATGACCTAGCCATCTCAGTCTTTGGATCTTCACTCTTCTGGCTAAGTCGATGTCGCTGAACAGCCCGTATAGTTCGTCCTTATATCTCCTCCATTTATGCAGACGGGACCGAAAATCACACGAAGAATTTTCCTCTCGAAGCAACCAAGCGCAGCTTCATCCGCTTCTGACAAAGTCCATGCCTTCGAGCCATATAGCAGGACTGGGACGATTAGGGTCTTGTAAAGCGTTACCTTGGTTGTTCGAGAGAGGGCTTTGTTTACCAATTGCTTTCTTAGCCCAAAGAAGCAGCGATTGGCAAGAGTTATTCTTCGTTTGATTTCAACGCTGGTGTCATTGTCTGAACTGAAGCGGTGCCTAGGTAGACAAAGTTTTATCTCAAAGTTATTTCTGTCTGCTGTGACGTTCTGACCGAGACGTCGTTGTTGGGTGTCCTTTTTCGTTGACAGCATATACTTGGTCTTACCCTCGTTTACCGCTCAACCCATCTTCGCGGCCTCCGTTGCAATACCCACAAAAGCGCCATTGTATTGCAATGGCTTTCTTCCAATAATGTCAATATCGTCGGCATATGCGAGTAGTTGGACGGACTTCTGAAAGATTGTTCCTCTGGTGTTGGCGTTCGAGTTTTGAACAATTCTTTCAAGAACGATGTTGAAAAAGTCGCATGACAGCGCGTCGCCTTGTCTGAATCCTTTTTTGACATCAAAGGTCTCGGTTAGGTCTTTACCGACCTTGATGGAGCAGCGTGCATTCTCCATCGTCATCCTACACAAACGGACGAGTTTGGTAGGGATGCCAAAACTAGACATTGCTCTGTATAGCTCGTCTCTATAGATGCTATCATACGCGGCCTTAAAATCGATGAAAAGGTGATGGGTATCGATTTGTTGCTCCTGGGTTTTCTCCAAAATCTGCCGCATTGTGAATATTTGGTCGATGGTGGATTTTCCTGTCCTAAAGCCACACTGGTATGGACCGACCAGGTTGTTGACGAATGGCTTTAGGCGTTCACACAGTATGGCAGATAAGATTTTATATGCGATATTTAGGAGACTGATGCCTCTGTAGTTGGCGCAGTTCAAAGGGTCTCCTTTTTTATGGATCGTTCACAGAGTATACCTGTCTAAAAAGGCTACCCGTACTTCGCCGTTCTGAGTTGGCTTCAGAAATCAAGTGCCGACAAGCAACTGACTGCTACCTCTCTGGCGCCTTAAAATGTCTGGGCACTGTTTTTTGAACCAAACGGACAAATCCGAGAGTGCTTCTTACGTGATTTCGTGAAATCATTAAAGTATTCGTAAATTTCTTTCAAAAAGCCCCTCAAATTCGTTGGTGGACAAGAGGACAAAAGAGCTGTGAACAGTCTGAAATCTGTCATCTCTATAGTTGGCATAAAAGCTATGGTCCCTGTCACTGTGGTGTTTTCTCTTCAGTTGCGTTGTTGAAATAAGTCAACTTGACAACGATTCCCTTCCAACGAGGGAAAATAAATAAATGGCAGTGATGTCAGCGACTGATTGGAACCGCAGATTTACAAACAAGGTGGTTTTTGGTGATCTTAGTCATCACAGACGACCATCAACACTTGTCAGAGACGGATTCTGTCAAAACATCATCTTGACTTGAAGTCATATTTGGGTTCGTTTGCGGACTCATCTCCATCGAGATCTTGCTTTGCTGTGACAACTCAAGCAAGGAGCTGACATATCGTGGGACAGACGATTCGGTTCTTTGAGGAGTTCGTTCGAAAACAATGATCTTTCTTGAAACAAGCGGTCGTCGACTGAATTAAGTCATTAACATGCTCTGCAAATCTAAGGGGAATGATTGCGAAGCTTGATCTTGTGGCACGATGTACAAATGCGCTTGCTGTTGTAAACAGCATCAGAAATCCAATGAAAGTCCATCAACATCAAGTGCAGTGCAGTGTAGCATCCAACAGAATTAGCAGAACTTTCACAAATGGAATCATTGCCGTTGATTCATCAACCAGTCACCAACAGAAGAGCCCGTTTTCACACATGTGCTTACGCTCAAATTCAAACAAACAATCCGCACGGTATGATAAGTGCGTGAAATATGTCTGTCCTTCACGCTACCTCAAAATAAGCGAAAAATGCGCACCAGGAATCGGATTGTTTTAAACTTGGGCCTAAACTATCAAATTGATCGTTTCACGAATGCAAGAGCGAACGGGCGGTATATTGTCGAAAGGTGTTCCGCTTGGCTAGCACTCATTGAGAAAGGAGTGGGCTTCTACTCGTAGGTCAACCTCGGACTGAAGTGCCACCCATATTATAGCATTATTATTAGCTCCAGGGAGAGGTGTGAAAAACGAAAGACCTTCACGTAAACTGACGATTATTTTACACCATCTCTAAAATGTCAGTCTTGAGAAGTGTTACAACTAGTTAAAGTGGAAATCGTGCCAATTCACCGCACGATCTGTGGTCAATTGTAGTCTATAATTCGAGAAATCGTTTTTTGTCTGGGAAATTGAAAGCGCAGTAGAGACATTGCCTCACTGGTTGCGTGTTATGTGGCACGTTTGGCTTAAATTTCAGACTAAAATGCTAGCAAAGCTACTTTTTGGAATGGTCAGAGGAAGATGAAGAAGAAAGAGTATTGTCTTGGTATCCCGGAACCTGAGATAGTCCAAGGGACAAAAAGAAGAAGAAGGAGAACTGTCTTAATATCCCGGAGCCTGGGATGGTCAATAGCGACAGACATTCAGTCCTTTCAGCGATAGAATGGTTGCGTACATGGACTCTGCCTAAGGTACTTACATAGGTACTTGACCATCTCAGACTCCGGGATAACTTCTTCTTCTTTTTGCCCCTTTTACTAGTACAGTGATATTCTAACGATCTCGCATTTTTGGTCGCTTCTTCTTAAACCGGGCTACCACCAATTCATAGTCACTAGCCACCAACCACTTACAAAATTCACAATAATTGTCCAAGAAGGCGCTTCACAATGACCAACGAAGCTAAATGTTTCCACGACAATATCAGTATTATTGCACTGATTTTCCACATTTAATCACGTATTTAATATGTTTGGTTCAGTTGAGGCCCAAAGTTTGGTTTATCAATAGTCAATGCTGCGCCAGTTGAATGCTGACATTTCGCCAATGGCGCCCAACACAAAATGACACCTCTTGTTGGATGACCTTACATCGATTGTGTTCGTTGTCAAGCTCGGGGGGCTTGTGTCAACAGTTCCTTGCGGTCCGCATATGTATATTACCTAAGCAAACATTGTGCTTATCGCAACGATTGCGACCTACATTCGGCATCAAGCAGTCTGTGAACCGCATTGATTCCGCAGCCCACTTGCAACCGATGCACGAGAGTCTAAAGCTCCCCCTTTTGAATTGCACTTGAAAAAATATGAATTGTTTGCCAATCTTGATGGCTTCTGCATTTCTAAGTAATGTGTCATTTTTTTGTAGTCACAGGAACCACTAACTCCGACTCCAGCACTCGATAAACTTGCATCGTCGGGGTGGGCAGGTAATGGCTGTGTCAATATTTTGCACATTGAATGGGAAGCCAGTGCTCCGGCACGTCGCTCTCTTTCAGAATGCCTCACCGACGATGACGATTGCCGTGCAGCGAAGCCCAACCAGTTGAGCTCTTGCAATTACCGCTGCACAGTGAATAATAACCAACCAAACTGAATTGTGATCAATAAGCTGTTGCAGTCGACTCACCGGAAATTATTCATAAGCCGGCGGATGGCAGCACAAGCGTCAGCGTTGCGTAAGTTGCATTGTCAAACTTTTAATTAGAATCGATTGCGTTGGTGTTTTATGGCGGAAAATCTGTCGTGGTGTCGTGTGTGCATTTTCTATTTTTTTTTTCCGCCTTCAAACTTCAATCAGTGGCGAGCGGATGTGACGATGTAGACAAAATTGGTGCTGATGCAGGATTGCATAACGACGCCTCGCACGGGGGCAGTCGAATCTGTAATTAGTTTTCGATATACGTTCGAGTGCTCTCAGGCCGGCAAGGTGGGCGGGAGGGAGCGGTGTGAGCAGCAATTTGCCGCTGTGCACGGTTCATTTATTTCACTAGCAGCCGCAGTTGTGACCAAAGTTCACTGCACACTGCGACTGATAATTTATTTTACATTTGATGGGATTTTTTTTTTGTGTTTGTGACGTACTTGCACGGCATGTGGGCTTAAAGGTCTCACCGCAATATACGAGAGACCTTTTAATTTGCTCGACTGAGTCAATGATTGTAACATTGTCCAGTACGATCGACGGATCTATTGTGTCTCGTATTTGCATCGTAAACTGATGTCTAAGTGGGTAGGGGTAATAAAGCTTAAGTGCGCTACCGGCAAATTTGCATCAGCTGTGGTTTTGAGTGTCGAGTTGTGCATATACTCAATTTACAGAGTTTGTAACTGGCAGGGCTAATTGGGCGCCGGAAATGTTGGCCGGAGATCCGGGTTTTGGACAAAAGGTCATCTTCTCGGACGAGACCAACAAGCAAATTTCCCATTTTTGGAGCGAACATAATTCACACGCATCAATGGAGTCACAAAAATGCATGGCATGGCGGCATTTTCGGACCTTATTTCTTTCCAAGTGAGGGAGGTTGCTAACCGACTTTCGGTAATGCGGCCTCAGTGCTCGAAAACGTGGGTATACCTAAGCTGTGGTCCCAACAAGATGGCGCTGCATGCCATATACGGGGTGGGCCAAATCAAACTTTCTTTTTAAAAATGCAATAAAATGAACAAAATTAAATTGTTTTACATTTATTATGGCTTTATTAGTAAGAAACAACATTCCCATTAATTATGAGATGCAACGTCGTTCAAGTAGCTGCCTCGGTTGGCTTTGCAGCAGCGTATTCTGTCACCCCGTGTTGCTGACCATTTTGCACAACATTTTCTGTGCAATTGCACTGGCATTGACACAGTGTTTATCGGTTATGGACAGGGTTGCAGGAGCTCGTTTCGATGTCGTTCACCATTTGTATGTATGGAAGGGTCTTGGTAAGAAGGCTTAAGAAACCAAAGCCGACTGTCTGTCTTTTGTGTCGAAGTTTCGATGGTTGGTCCCAAAATCAACTGTTTTTTTCGATGGGGTTCATTTTTGGATCAGTGTGTACGTCAATACACACACGTGTTCCAATCTGTGTTCTAAAAGTACATATTTTAGGTAGCGGCGGTTATCGGACCAGACTTTTTTTTCCGAAAGTGAGACCAATTAGTTTGTTATTGTCAACGGAAGTCCATGATTAATGGCTTTTTTGTTCCCCGAGTGAATGGCATACACGAGGGAGAGGTGGTGTTCCAGCAGGATGGCGACGCCACGTGGCTTACAAAAAAAGAAACAATCAACATATCGAAAGAAAAAAATCGATGAATGCATAATGTCATGTAATGGACTTGCAAATTGGCCTTCAAAGTCTTGTGGCTTGATGGCTCTTGATTATTTTCTTTTCGGATTCGTAAGGTCTCTGCTACAAATGCCTAAAAAAATGTTGTCAAAAATGTTGTCTCTCGTTTTCGTATGTGGAACCAAAGCAAAGAGAAATGGTTGATAAGTGGCAAGCGAGTAGCTTAGTGACAGCACAACGAATCGATACTAAGGCCTAAAGGGTTTTGGCGTGGCATGGACACTAGGTCAGACACTTTGGCCAATTTAGGCCCATTGAACCAATTGGCACTTTTCATGATCCGGTGTAGTTAGCGCTTTTGACGAATGGTAAACAGTTGAATGGCGCAGTTAGTTGAGTGAATGCCCTTGGTTAGATGGGGTTCCCGGTTCGAATCCCAGTGAAAGCAAAGTAAATCTATTTTATCTGGTCCGGCACTATCACTGAAGTCTGACTATGGGTATCACAATGGACCAAAATGAGCTAAATGTGCTGGCGATTCCGCTGGCAGCCCACCAACATAACGTAACCTAACCTAGCCTGGCTTATACTGACGCCATTCAGTTCGCTGAGGTTGCTGTATGCCTCTTCTGCAATGCACTCTAGCATGAAACACTAGTGAAACCACGCAGTGGTGGGCATATACCGGAAGTTGTTTTAAAGGGCAACTAGATTGAACACGAATAAATGCCTCTTCAATGGGATTTCATGTGTGTTCAAAAACAGCGTTTAAAAATGCTCGCCGTGCCATGTTCACTCTCTAAATAGTTGACAGGACCACCCGCCTCTTTGCCTAGATCTGATGCAGCTCATCGAATTGCTAAAGCGAACTGCGTTGTCCATCGCGTATGTATAAGCCTGGTGCAACACAATTGGATAAGTGTTCTCGAGAGCGAGAGTACGAGAGAGAGTACGTTCCTGTCGATGAAAGACTGAAAATTGTACATGCAGTGTCTCTGAGTTCTCCAAAAACATTAAATGTCTTGGTCGCACTATCTAGCCCATGACCCCTTTCGTTTCATCCTTCGTCCACCTTGTCTTGATTTTGTTGCCCAATTTAGGTTGTGTGGCTGACTCTGACTGTGATTGATGGATTTCCAAATTGTTGATACTTCGTGTCAAAAGACAAAGCTTCGAAATCATCCCCCGATAAATCCCCTTGAATTTGCAGAGCATGCCAATGACTTAATTCAGTCGACGACCGCTTGTTTCAAGAAAGATCGTTATTTTCGACTGAACTCCTCAAAGAACCGAATCGTCTGTCCCGCGATATGACAGCTCCTTGAGCTGTCACAGCAAAGCAAGATCTGAATGGAGATAAGTCCGCAAACGTACCCAAACATGACTTCAAGTCAAGACGATGCTTTGACAGAATCCGTCTCTGACAAGTGTTGATGGTCGTCTGTGGTGACTAAGATCACCAAAACCACCATGTTTGTAAATCTGCGGTTCCAATCAGTCGCTGACATCACTGCCACCAGTTTATTCCCCCCCCCCCCCCCCCCCCCCCCCCCCTCCCCCCTTGGAAGTAAATCGTTGTCAAGTTGGCTAATTTAAACAGCGCCACAGTAGAGAAACAACACAGAAGACGACAATCTTCAGTGTCACGCTTGAGATGAACGGCTTAACCAAGCCCTGAGGCCCCACTCAACATAGGCTGATGACTCAGCGAAGGTGATTGAACTCAGAGTCACCCAACCAGTGCTGCGTCTTGAATACGCTCGAGAGAGCTGGCGTCTCCACGTCGAACAGATCGCTGGGCTGGTCTAGAAATTCTATTAGTATTCCGTGATCAGAAATGTTTATTGCCCGGAGCGCAGCATGTAATAATCATCCGCAACAACAAGTGCGTCGACATACGGCTGAGTGGAGGGAATTAACACACAAATTAGGTGTGCCTCTATGGCGAATGGAATGTTTTGAAAGTGAAAAGACAAAAGCGCGAAGCAAGACATCCACCGTCGATTCTAATTAGCACATTGACACGACGTGCCAGTGCCAGTGTTGAACAGATTTTCTTCTCATAATTGAGTTGTGTCACGGCATTGTGCTTCACGTGAATAGTTCTGCACTCCTTGCCAAGTTGAGGCCTGCTCTGATAGAGGCTCGCGATTCGCGGGAGACCTTGAAGGCAACAAAACCGTGTCATCCGTGAGCAAACCTCCGACCAGGAGACTGCCCGTCAGATTAATTGCGAATCACAGTCGGATACAAAATTTCCAGCCAAGTGAAAGATAAATATTTTCACTCACTCACGGGTTGACTTTTTAAAGAACAACAAATTGAAAGAGTCTATTCTGGCCGTAACGGGACAAACAAGTCTCACATTGTTTTTGTTTGCGTTTCAGGCCGTCTTGACATTTGACAAGGCAGCGTCATTCCTGAGTCACCTGAATGTGTCCAGACGCGCAAATATGCTCGCTTTCGCTCGCTTGACACTTGACAGTCATTGTGACTTTCGGGGGGGTTTTTTAATGGCTGACTAATGTCAATTCCCGTTGTCACCGGTTTGTGCTCGTGTGAGCGGTGGGTGATTGCTGTCATGTTCGAAAAATTTCGCACATACTCGTGGGATGTGTTCATAAATTAATCATCTATTTGCTGGGCTGCTTTGCGAGGGGTGGGGGATGCACTATTTTTCGACGCGGCTATAGTAAATGAGTCAATCAAAGGTGGTTGGCTTTCGTCTAGAAGTCTAGCAGAGGACGAGGCAACCTAGTGTTTGTCAATGTCAATGAAACGCCGCTAGCAAGTGGGTATTTCCAGATTGTTGGTGTGGTGCGCGTTGAGAAGGAGGAGATGTAAGTCCTCCTTTCTCGTTAACAGGTGTCATCTCCGCAATTGACCACTCCCCGATCAACGTTGAATACAAGATCTTCAAGAACAGACGATCGCATGCGCAGCTCGCAAAAGTGAAAGTTTCTGCTTAAATTTGCGTTAAAGGTGGATTCGGAGTTAATCGCATTCGAAAGCAGTTGCGCTTGGGGAATGGCATGGAATCGAAAATAAGGAAGCGACTCATTGGCTTTTAGTAGTGCGATGCATGCACGAATATAGATCCTTCAAAGAATCAAGAGAAGCAAGTCATAAAAGCGTACATACACGATGCATTTGTTGGCCTAGACTTAAGTGCGAAGCCAAACTGTGCTAGCGATTCCGTCTTTCCACTGCACTGCAAGACAGTCACAAAACTTAAGTGAGCGCACGTCAAAAGAGGGCTTAAGTTGCCTCCCTCTTCAGTTCACCATTGACCCACCGACTCTTCGAATGCTCGACATCGCACCTAATGACGTGCGCACATTCCCAATTCGTTTCCCACATTTCGCTTTACGTCAGAATTGACAATTGGCGGCAAACGTCTAACCTCAGAATCCAATAAAACGCCACCGCTCAAGACCATCAGCAAGCAAATAAAATGATTGGCGCATGGCTTCGGAATTGTTATTGCCTGCGTTAAATAGACTTTAATTACTAAAGCAGCCGGAGCCTTAATACTTCCCACGGGTGGTGTGGCTGGCGCTGCACAGCAATTTGGTGCCATAAACCCAATTTGCATCTAATCCCGCTAAGTGGGCCGCATAACAGCACTTGCTGCCCGCGAATGCGGATCAATCGACTGCCGACCATCGGATCCTGAGTCGCATCACCCACCAGTGACAGACAACCACCTTGGCTTAGCTTGTAAGACGTCCCCTTGAGCCGTCATCTGGCAGAAGGATTGTACATCCGACGAACCACATGATTGCTGTGTCTGCTATCAAGAACCAGTCAAGAGGGCGACGTCATTGGCGGCTCCGCGTTGACTTAGCAATTCTCACCTGTCGTCGCTGTAGCAATTCGGAAGAGCTCGGCCATTCAGATGGCAAATGCCGACATATTGTCACGTATTTGCTCAGCTTATGGCACCAACACATTAGCATGTGGGTGCTAATCCAATTACAGTCCATATAATCTCAAAATTCTGCTCCAACTGGGTTGGGGGCAATTGTTATTCGATGCAATGGGCACAGGGGGTGCTCGAGGCTGTTCGGGGGAACCGAACACGAAAAACAAAAAAATAAAGTTTGCCAATTTAAGCCGCAACTCGGCACCGTGCACATGGCAGCGTCTGGACTGTGCTCGTCTAATTCTACTCCGACTTCAGCTGGCATGAAGTGTTTTCGCTTTTGCGTGTTTTGTTTTGATTTCTTTTCGCGTGGTAGATATTAAATGTTGTTATTATCATTCGAAGGCTCTCTGTGAGGAGAGCGACAAAATGCTTAATGACTGATGAATGCTCGTATGTCCGCGACAAGGTTATGCAGAATGGTCTGGCTGACGTAAGCATGTTGGCATCAACCAGCGATGTCAGGTGTTGGTGGTGTGATCCTTAGTTTGCTTGCGACGATTGACGCTCTCGATTGTTCATCGAATTTGGTCGTCACCTTCGTTGGAGGGGATTTCAGTTTAGGCTGGGCTGTACCTGACGGCTTTTAACGACGGATTGTGAAATCAAATTACGCGCTGATTGATTTGTAAACCCTATGACTTGATCGGCGAGGATTTTCCTCAGACAAGGCTTACTCGATGGGGCTTGCCAGGGACAGGAGTGAAATCTGAGACGCTTGAATCAACATAATAATAATTTGAGTGGCTTCAGCAACCACTTGTGCTGTTGTTCTCTCACGAGAGGAAGGGACCTGCAGTTTTATACCGACGAGCAAAGTTTGAGAAGCTTTTCCTAGACAGAGAGATATAGCTTTTTAGCATTGTCCGTGACTCGAAAGCATTATTTTTGTCGAACTGGGATTGGAACCTAGATACCGAGGTACAAGCGAGTTGGAGTCGACGCGCGTAGCCACAACGCCACGGCACCTACTTGGACCAACAGTCGACGCAAGTGTTCTGTGTTCTTGGGCGCTGGACATCAAGAGATTTCTTTCTCCTCAACAACGCTGTTATTCTAGGCTCGTCAAAGAGTTCTTTCTAACCTAAATGGCCTCAGTGGCTAGCTGGCCTCACCGACTCCTCCGGTGAGTGTCCGCGACATATTTCACGACTTCACCTCTTTTGAGTCACTGACAATGGCCACGAAAGGCTTCTCAGTCTTCGGCGTTCGGACTTGACATACATTTGTAAGTATTTCCACTCGTGAGACAACAATAGCACGCGCAACATGAGTGGAGGATGGCTTATATTCGTGCCAGGCTCCGGCTGCCTTAGTAATTAAACTCTGTTTTGTTATCCGCTATTTAACGCGGGCAATATAAATTCCGAAGTCATGCGCCGTGGCGTTTTATTGGATTCTGAGGTTAGAGGATTGCCGCCAGTTGCCATTTATGACGTAAAGTGAAATGTGGGAAACGAATTGGGAATGTGCGCACGTCATTTGCTGAAATGTCGAGCATTCGAATAGCCAGTGAGTCGATGATGATTGTATCATGGGAGGAAACTTAAGCCCTCTTTTGACGTGTGCTCACTTTAGTTGTTCTACTCTCGTGCATTGCAGTGGAAAGACGGAATCGCTAGCACAGATTGGCTTCGCGCTTAAATCTGGGCCAACAAATGCATCGATTGCAGTAAGCCTCGATGTATGCATGCACACACGTATGCTTTATGACTTGCTTCTCTTGATGCCTTTTGATAGCACCGTTTATAGGACTTTTACGCTGGGTGTCTAGATCCGATTCTAACGAATAATAGCATTCTTAATTCAGGGCCCCATTTCTCTTGAGACAACACGAGAGTGCAGATACTATCAATACAATACAACCCACTCACAACTAGCAGCAGAGGTCGACTACGTAACCGAGTATTAGACTGAATAGAAGAGCAAGTTATAGCAATTGGCGAGAAAAGCTGGAGAACCTAGGCGAGATACAAGGAATATTGGAGGACCTTAGTGAACAACCCACCCCGGGTTGTAGAGCTATGTAATTCCACAGCTTTCGGAAGCGGTCACTCGTGAGAAAACCACACACGACACGAGTGGCGGTTATTGTAGAAGGTAACTCCGGGCCAACCCCAGTCTGTAGCGTCATCCAAATTATCAACATGCTCCTATCTTCCGGTTTGTCAGCCTTTTTTTCAGTTGTCCATGGGGGCGCCTTTATATTACCTAGGCTGCTAGCCTCAAAATTTTGTCGAGGGCGTCGGTGTGAACTTGAACCCAGCATAGGCTCTGTCTGCATAGCCTAACCAGTTTCAATGTTAAAATGTCCGATGCTATGGTCTCTGTTGCTGCTTTTTTCGAGGGCGATAAGACCTGGAGACCACCTATGCTCTGGTGCCGGACCTAACAGGGATTTGACAAGTGGTTAAGCACTAGTTTCTCACTGGGACTCCAGGAACTAGCGCCATGTTAGAACCATCCGACGTCTGTGGAGTTCTGACGGTTGCTCCGTCATGTAGTCCAGTATCTCACTAGCTATCACAGACATCAATTCTCTCCAATTGTCTATACTGAGCTTGCCCTCGTCATTACTGAAGACTGGGATCCCATAGGCGAGGTACGACTTCCCTGAAGGCGACCCTCATCTTCTTTGGAGTCTTATGGGCCTTGTCTTGGGAATTTGTACTCTTTAACGTTTTTTTTTCGCGGGGGCTCCAGCCTCTTGCGCTGTCATTTCTCTTGTCCTCAGACTGATTGGCTAGCACTAGGTCCTTCAGTTCAGTTCGTTCTGCCGAGGTCGGTTGATCTTCGCTTTCTTCCAGTAGCTGGTCTTTTTTAGGGTTTTGCCAGCTGTACTCCCTTTTGATGAGGGTTCACCCAGCCCTCAGCCTATGGGATTTGGCCCGCATAGAGCAAGATGTTCCTTGTCAATCCACCTCTCTTGCGGCATCTTGCCCATGCGAGCTGATGGCCAATCCAATCCTGATGGCCACTTGTCTCTTGACTCTTGGCGGGCTTGTTCCTTTTGGCCGTAGAGGTCTAATTGTCTGCAGAACTACAGGCTGATCTATGGAAGTCGACTCAGGTATCCCTTTAATCTACTTTACCTCGCACCACGTTCGTCGATGTCGTTGCTGGTTCCATCTCGTTTGTTCTTTATTCGTTTGCTTGTTCCTTTTTGCGTATTGTCTTCGTCTTTTTTGTCAGTTTGTCATTTTTGTTTGACTGGAAGAGTGATCGTATTCAAAGCACTCTTCAATCTACTGACGGTTGTGTCCACCGCTCCCATTTCTCTGTTAAACCTTTCTTCGACCAAACTAAGGAGGAGGAGCCAGCACCATATTTAGCGCATAACACAATCAATAGCAACCACAACGCTAAGCTGAACGAACAGAAGGTTAATCGGTTTATCGCCTGGTCAAGAGCATTCATAAACCGATGTCATTATGTCTATTTGAACACATATCTGGTTTCCTTTGCACCGCTTGCGCGGCTAATGGTCTTCGAGAGTGAGCCAATGCCATGCCGCCCCATAGACGTTGTGCAATAGTCATTAGAATCACCGCCCCGCGGTGTGCACTTAACGTGCGTAGCAAAGTGCACCGCAAACGTCACTCATTCAAATTCACTTGACCATCATTGTGTCTCTCCACTTGTCATGCATCGCCACGCGATATTAGAAAAATCGAACAAACAAAAAAAACGGTTTCCAATTAGCCAGACAAAGGGGGAAACGAAAAACGTGGGCAGATACAATGCAACACAAATGAGTTTTGTCTGTTCGGCGATTTCAACTTCAGTCGAACTGGCAGCGCTGACTTGACAGGTGTGCACTGTGTAGCTGCCAAATTGACTTGCTCGTGATATGTACCCCCTAGAGGCTGATAAATTAATAGGTGCGACTGATTTTGAATTCGAATACGAAACGGGGAATGGCTTTATGACTCTCGGTGGTGTTGTCTTCGTCATGTCGTCGGTGACGAGCAGATTGCGCGGTTCCGACGAACAGTGTGGACGTGTGGCGTTCATGTGCATTTGCATAAAATGCCGTGCTCAAAGACTGAGAAGTAAACAAGCTGCTTTTAGTTAGACTCACTAGAGGGCACAAGACCTGTGATAAATAAATTCAAAGGATGGTTGCATACTTTCTAAAAAAAAATGTGTCCTCGTTGTAGAAATATGTCTACTGTCCACAGGGTCATCCAGTTTGTGGTTTCGAAAGTAAAGGGACATTTTCAATAACTTTTCGACAATTCGTGGTGGTTATTGGTCTCAGACCAGATGTCGATCGACTGAGTTTCTCACCAGAACACGGAATAACTGCCGAAAACAGAACACGGTACCCGAAAAAGCTTCCTCTTGCAATAATGTCAAAACGGGTCGTGTTATGTGCGACGTAGCTCTGCTTTGTTGAAACCACATGTCTTTCTACACTGTGTCTTCGATTTAAGGCCAGAAAGTTCGATTGTAGCGATGACAAATTACGGAAGTCTGTCCATCATCGGCTCATCATGTCCTATATCCCCTTATGGGTTCTAGGGCCTCTACGCACTATCATGTGCGGTTTCTGACAATGTGCCTCAGTTCTCCCCATCTCATACCCAGTTGTTGTGCTTCCTTCTCGACTGTTCTTCGTCATGTATTTTTTATGGCCGCCGGGTATTCTCCCATCCTGCGTAGGCGGGTTCCATTGCGTCGTGTAGCTTGCCATGGAGCTGTCACCTATTCGGAGAGTGTGACCAATCCACAGCCACTGTCGTCGTTGTACACTTGTGCCTACAGGCTCATGGCCCGATCTCTGAAAAAGTTCGTTACTCGAGATGCGATGCGGTCCTTAAGATATTAAGTAAGCATTTATTATTGCACGTTTGCAACTTTTTCCTTATAGTGAAGGTGACTCTAGTGAAGGTGACTCTAGTGAAGGTGACTTCTCTTGCACTTCAACCGATCGACGAAGGAGACACTCAGCCCAGTCAAAGAAAGCAGATCATGTCACCAGTGCACTGTCCATAATTAATCGTGAAAATTTCGACAACACGATTCATTTTTTTGCGGACCAACCTGAGTCAGTTTGCTGAACTTGATGACATCGTTCGCGATCGTCTGCCGTTCGATACGTGATCACGTTGTCGTACATTTTTCTGGGAAAGAGCGGGTTTCCGACGGATTGCTTTGGTTTTAATATACTTACTGAAAATGGAGTTCGATTATGTGTAAGAAGAATCTGAAATCTGGGATAAATTCACGTGTAATTGGATTGAGTGCAGGGAGATTTCCCCTTCAGCTACTACCAACTGTCCTTGCCTTTGTTTTCGGTTTTGAAAACGTCGGAGAAAGCTCTTTTCTTGGGCTAGTGTTGGTGATAGGTAATCCCTTTGACTGTTGTACTGTGCTGCTGTGCAAGCTCTAGACACGGACCATCGAATTAAATTGAAAAAATCGGAGTGTGTCACAAAAGACTCGAAGGGATGTATTGTGTTCTAGGATCTAAGATTTGAGTGCTGTCTTCAAAAATTGTACACCTTTTCTTGTTTGGATTTCTTGCAAGTCTTTCCCTGTTACCGATATTCTGTTTATTATTTTGAATCTTCCTCGGGCAGGGCATCGACAGTCGGTTAGTATGTTATTCATAATTCTTTTTAGTCTGGGCACACTACCCAGGTCTTGGTCTCCTGTTAGTGCTGCACATAGCATTCTTAGGTAAGGTCACGGACCTTTACATTCGACAATTAGTCTAAGCTGTCAAACGAAGATCTGCCTAGCGCTCTGACTGCAAAACATGACCTGGTGTCGAAGAAATGAAGAGTTGTCTCCTAGTTCATTCTCGTCGTTTTATAGTGCTCCAGCAGTGACTCTTCTATTTCCTCCTGTCAGTCATTTGGTTCTATTTTGATGTAGAACAGGTCACATTTGTTTGATGTCCTGTCGCAGTCAAATTAAAGGGTGGTTCAATTTTAAGGGCCGATGTTGATTTTGAATAAAACACAAATAATTTAGGAAATTATTGTCTTTTATATTTGTTATGATAATATTGGTATGGTTCAATTATATATATCGGCCAAATGGCCGCCACGACCTCGGCGGCACACCTCCATCCGATGGTCCAAATTTTCGACGACTCGGAAGCATAATTGAGGTTCTATGCCGAATTATCTCATCCTTTAGCTCTTGACTTGTTGCTGGCTTATCGACGTCCACCTTTTCTTTCAAATAACCCCAAAGAAAAAAATCCAACGGTGTCAAATCACACGATCTTGGCGGCCAATTGACATCGCCACCACGTGAGATAACACGGCCATTGAATTTGTCGCGCAAAAGAGCCATTGTTTCCTTAGCTGTATGGCAAGTGGCACCGTCCTGTTGAAACCACATATCGTCCACATTCATATCTTCCAATTCGGGCCATAAAAAGTTCGTTATCATTTCACGATAGCGGACACCATTCACAGTAACTGCCTGACCGGCCTCATTTTGGAAAAAATACGACCCGATGATGCCGCCAGCCGATAAACCGCACCAAACAGTTACTCTTTGTGGGTGCATTGGTTTTTCGACAATCACTCTTGGATTATCATTCGCCCAAATGCTGCAATTCTGCTTATTGACGAATCCACTGAGGTGAAAATGTGCCTCATCAGGAATCACGAAGTGCACGATATGCATTTTGATTTGGACGCCCATTTTCATAATAAGCCTGAATAACTTTAACGTGTTGCTCGATTGTGTACCTTTGCATGGTTCAAATTGAGTTAGTCTGAAATTGAGAAATGCCAAATGAAATGCAGAAAAAAACTTGACGTTTAGGTGTGGTTCACATTCAACATCGGCCCTTAAAATTTAACCACCCTTTATGTCAAACTGCTGCTAAGGTGTCGTCTGCTTTTAGCCTTGATTTAATTACTTTTAGTTAAACGGTGGAAAGGGATAGTGTGGCTTCTTATTTGATGTCAAAGACATGCTCGCGCCTATTGGTGCTGACTCATATTTTTGTGGGACCTGGTATGGTCTCCCGCACTAGTAACCAGAAGAGAGCAAGCTTACATGGATATGCGTGGCATCTGTATCCTTTAGAGAGACAACAAGGTTTCATCGTCCAGAGACTTTAGACCGTTTGGCTGTCTATCTACCGTCTACCGGCAGAAATTATCGCGAAATGTTTTTGCTTCAACTTGGCACGCGGAGGTTCGGAGAAGTCTCTGGAGATGTGGCAAAGACTCCTGATCCTGTGCCTTCGTGAGTCTGTCTCTTCATTAGTCTCTGCCTTCACCAGTTTGTGCCTTCTTGAGCCTATGCCTTCCACAGCCTCTGCTTTGGGGAGCCTGTGCCTTCACGAGCATGTGCTTTCATCAGCATATGATGTACCTTTATCCGACTTAGACTCGTTCGTGCACATTTCTAAACTAAACGGCTTCCTGACTTTGATCGTAGTCCCAATCTTCCCTCTTTTATTACTGTGATAGAGACTTGATTGGTGGTGGTCTACAGTGGACTCCCACAGTCGATACCATGATTTTATCGAGTTAGGTTAGGTTAGGTAGTTGGGCTGCCAGCGAAATCACCAGCACCCTTAGACTACTATCACTGATCGGCAACTCCAGTGATAATGCCGTTAGTTTGATCCCATCGGCAAATGGTGACTGAACCAGATTTGAAAACCGAATAAAGCTCGTTAACTTTGCTTTCACTGGGATTCGAACTGGGGACCCCTCTAACCACGGGCAGGCACTCAACCAACTGCGCCATCCAACTGTTATTTGTTCGTGTTAGAGGGAGAGTTCGACTTAGGCAGAGTCCACTATATTTCTTTTTCTTTTATTCTGGAATGACTCCACGTGCCCTAGCTGCATGTACTATTCGAGCGGTTGCACTGTATTGATCCTACAGCCGCGTTGGTTCGCTTGCTTCCCGTACGTATTCAATGAAAGCAAATGAAGCAGCTGACGCTGTGAATTGAAATGTCTCTGTCTATCTAGGTGCATCTAGATCTATGGATTTTGCCTGTTTAGACAAGGTGACGATGTATGCCACCGTTCTTGTTCGGTGGACGGCGTGACAGCAGTGTGCATTCAAATGATCCATTCTCTCTTGAACTTTTTTTTAAGATGAACAACCTTGGTCCTCTCAGCAATCGTTCCGCCTTGACATTGCCGATTAAAATTCAACGCGTCACCGAACACAACGATTAATTCTGATTTAATCAAAATCCATAAAACAAAGCGAAAACCGCTGGCGCGACAGCTCCGCCATTTTGTCTTACTTTACATTCATTCGCCGAAGCCAACAACAGTTAATACGTGGGCTGTGCAGTATGCAGTTTAGATGCCATCTCTGAGTCACCGATTCCGGTTAGCTGCCCCGCTTTATTTAAAGTGGAACAACTGCTTACGAAAGTAATCACCACTTTGCGGTAAATACTCGTACAACAGCAGTAAAAAAATGAAAAAAAAAAACACAAAACCCCTCAAAATACCAAAAGCGGTTGAAGTGAGAACAGAAACAACACGAAGAAGAAGAAGAAGTAGAAAAAAAATCCCATGACAAGTCTCGGTTGAATTACCCGAGTCGATAGTCACGATCATTCCAGTGCGGAGTCTTACAAACCACATGTGCAGTAGGTATCTGGAACTACCAGCTCGCATCCATCGGATAAATGCGCAATAAAATTAAAAGCAGTTTTACGGCCATAGCGGCAGCATTACAGCGCGACAGCGAGCAGCATAGAGATTTGGCAAATCTGCGTTCGACGTCCGAACGTAACGAGGTTACGTAAGTCTCCCCAGAGCACATTCATTCATCATCTCGGTTCACGACTGATCACTGGGCGTTGGGACTTGGGACCATGCTCGAGTGCTGTTTACCTGCGGTTTGTCTCGAGCACTGGAGCTGAAATCTGTGTCGGTTGGCCAACAACATCTTGGCCAGAAGTGACCAATTGTTGATGACCGCATCGTTGTCCGTTTATGACCAGAGCCACTGGCCGTGGGCGACGCTCTTGGTTGGCAGTGTTTATTTTGTGTGCTCCCCCCGGTGCGGCGCGGTTGTGGCAGTGGCCAAAAGTGGTTTATTTGTGTCGGCGTACCTTTCGATGCGTCAAATAGCACGTGTTAATTTGTGGCTTAATTTGCCGGAATGACTTCATGATGTCTTGCCCAAACAGTGTACACGTCTGTGCTGGGCAAACACACGTTTGCCGAGGAAGGGCGGGAGACGTTAATGCACATCTGGGACGTCCGAAGCGAAGCGTTGTGGATGACAATTACCACACACACACAAGTGACTGATGACAAAGGCCAAGTTCAAGTAGTTTCCCTCAGTTTAATCGTTTGTTTAGTTGGCACTGACTAATGCTCGAATGCGTGAGAGGGCGAGTGAGGCCAGAGGTTTGAGTGTAGGCTTCAAGAAAGTCAGTCTCCACTCTCCAGTGGATACTTGGAACTGAAAATTTGTTGCGCAGTAAAACCAGTTTGATGCGATGGCGATGATGTGGTATCCTCCTCCGTACGGGGCGAGTGAATTAGTCCTTCATTCGCTTCGGATAATCTGTGCAAGTGAATGTCGGAGGAGTGACCCTCATTGTTGAACGAGTCGTCGTAAAATGATGGCGCTCTCATTTGGAGAAGGTTATACATTTTTGAGCAATACACTCACAAATCCCTTGTGTTCTCAGAACCGTGCCTAAGATGAGCTATAAACTCCGAAGGTGGCAATGTTACTGTCTCCAGATTGCCATGCGGTTGGTTTAGAGAAAGTGTGGTAGCTTCAAAATTAGCTCTAGGGACCGTATCAAAAACCCAGCTCTGATAAGTGATTGCAAGAATATCGTCGAGACCACTCAAGCCCTCGTGTTGTGTTTGGGAATCGAACTATAACGCTTGGCTGCTTTTCAGTGATCTGAACTCGCGTTTCGTGACATTTGTCAAAGGCAAACATGCTCAGTTAGCAACAATTTATCTCTCGTTTTGGATCGGTTAATTGGCCGGCCATTTTTTTCGTGGGAATAGCCTTGGTGGTATCTTCCAACGATTTACACGTGTTGTTACTGTTACCACTTAAAACGTAGTCATGGCGAACATTAACATGAAACAATGTTTGAAAAGTAAATGGCAAGCATTACTTTACGAAATCGACTACAAATTTTAGACACATTTTGAAATTGTTTTGTGTTTTCTTTAAGCAACTAAAAACCAAACGCTTAAAAAATCACACTTTAGTTCCATGATGGTTGAAGACCGCGTCAAGGGAATCAGGGGCAAGTTAAGCAGCACCCATTGGCTAGCTCTAGCAACTGCCAAATGAAGTGGGTCAAAATCCGCTGTATGGCCTGCAGTGGAAAGCGTTGTGTTTAATTCCCAGTCATGTCGTCGTAATCCCTAATCGACTTGTCTCTTGTTATTCTTGCAAGCAACTGAACGGGTTCTCTGTCAGAAATAGTTTATCCTTGATGTGTTATGGCCATGTCGTTGATGTTGATGTTCTACAGTTCTTCTTCTTTTTTGGCTGACGCTAGAGTCAGCGGGCAGCACAATGTGTCCACAAGGACCTAAGTGAGACTCTGGGGCGTCTACTCACTGATCTAACAGTCGGAATGGACCATGGCCTCAGTCAACATGGCTCTGCAACCAGAATGGTCTTGGGCTAGTTGCTGCCAGCTTCCTAGCTGATTGAGGCCCCTTTCCAGCTGCGTACGCCAGCGAAGACTTGGTCTTTTCTTTACCGAGTGGTCTCTTGGGGTTGATGTCGAAGACTTTCGGGGCGGGAGCATTGGTGTCCATTCGCTCCACATGACCTAGCCATCGGAGAAGAGAGACTCGAACTCGTTTGACCTGATCGATGTCACTGTACCCTGTGTGTACTTCTGTCTACTAAAGATAATACGAAGGACTTTCCTCTCGAATCGACCAAGCGTCTCTTCGTCCGCTTTGGTTAGAGTCCATGCTTCTGTGCCATACAGCAAGACTGGTACTATCAAGGTATATGCGAGCAGTGCTATAGATTTGTGGAAGATCGTGCCTTTGGTGTTGAGGTTTGATTTGCACATGATCTTCCCTAGAATGATGTTAAAAAAAATCGCAAAACACTACGGATCCTTGTCTGAATCATTTTTTTACATCAAAGCTCTCATTGAAATCTTTACCGATCTTGACGGAGCTACGGCCATTCTCCTTCATCATTCTACAAAGACGGATTATCTCCAAACTAAGCAATGCGCTATATATACTGTCATACGCGGCTTTTAAGTCGATAAATAGACGGTGATATCGATGATATCGACTTAGAACTCTTGGGTCTTTTCCAAGATCTGTTCTAATGTTAATTTTTGCTCGATGGTGGATTTCGCTCCGCACTGATGTTGAACAATCAAGCTCTGGACGGCAGAGAAGATCTTTTACGAGATATTCAGGAAACTCTGTAGTTAGCACTGTTTAGAGGGTCTCCTTTCTTTCGGATTGGTCAAACGGTGCTGAGACTCCATCCGTCGGACATACTTTTATATAAACCAGATCGTACAGATGAGTTGGTGCATGCACCTTGCCAAATCGCATCACCAGCTGCTTTGAAAAGTCCGTCATGTAGTCCATTGGCACCAACAGCTTTGTTGGACTTTAGTTTGGCGATTGCTGCCGTAACTTCATTGAGGTCGGTTCGGTCGGGAGTCTTGTCCATCATCGCCTGTATTAGATGGAATACTCTACTGTTTATTAACCAATGTTATTTGAATTTGGCTGTTTTGAAGAAATATGGTTTTGTTCTTGGGGAATATTCTTTTCCGCAGCCAATTAATGAACGTCAGATCCTTGTCTTGCCAACTTCCTCGTTACCCTGATGCCTTGCTCTGTCGCGGAACCCAAATGATGGTCAACTTGAACTTGAAAGCCTAATGCAGCTATTTCATTGTGTCATTCCTTGACTACTCCGCCGAACCTTGATGGCAACTTGAAAGCCGGCTCAAATTCATATGCTCTGCCGTGGCCGCATGCATGACATCTGATTCGGCTGCAAGCCCCCCTTACAGCGGGTATTTTGGCTTGGAAAACACTATGATAATCTGGGAGTGATAATAATCAGGGGAATATTCGCCTCACCTACAATCGTCGCTGTTCATCTTTGAGCATCAGTATGTAGGACCACGTCTGAGATAAAGCTTATACCCGCATTTCCATTGTTGGCTTGTAGAGAAGAGTGTATTTATACAGATTTTTTTTTAAACTACTACGGAAGTAATGTTGGCTTTTGGATTCAATGCAAACTCTCTCGTTTTCAAGTTCAGAAGACAGCCGTGACCATGCGTTCAATAGTCAGAACTCGATAAGTAAAATATTTTGTATGACTTTCAGGGCGTTTGCATGTCTGAAGAAGTCGACCTCAGAGCTGCCAATTTGCTTACAAATTCCGCTCCTTGTGCCCTTACTGAGTGAGCATTGTAATATTTGTTCTTTACTGTCAACACACTTGAGCTGGAAAGCTGGTTATGAGCAACTTAAAAATACCAGCATTTTGAGGGTTCCGTATCGGAAACTTTTTTTAAGAAAAAAATTCTGAATATTCTCGTTTATTCTGCTTATTGTGTGGAGTTGTCGATTTTAGTGGAAAACTATTGTGTAAAAAAATTATTTCAAAACGTCGACATCTCATAGCTTTTTCTCAGCGACAGCAACAAATCTCCATTTTGTTCAAACTATTTCGACAAGAGTCCTCGAAATATTGTTCACATAATGTCCTCTTCTAAGCCGGTTTTTGATCATTTTTTCGTCAGATTAGTAGACATCTTGTCTACTAATGCAACAAATGGCACACATTTGCCAAATTTGGAGTGTAAGACTGATCTCTGTAGTGAAGTTGCAAGTAGAAACTTTAAGTCGTTTGAGAAAACCTATATATTGATGATGCGAAGGCTAAATTGGCAATTAAATGAGCGCCAAAATTTCAAAATTTAAGTCAACCTTGCCTATGTGGGAGCCACTCCCAAATAACCCAAGAATCTTCTTAAGTCTTAGGGCGAATCACGAAATAAACGTTCCATTTTTTGATGACGGCACCTTAAAATCGGCATGTCACACAGTCACGTCACACATCAGAAACCCAACAAGATCGTTTTCGAAATTGTCTACTGCAACAAAGAGATCTACTGTGCTGCCGACGCAAACATCAAACACTCGCAATCTATGACGAAAGAGTACGAAAAGTAAAAAGTGCAAAAAAATGAGTGAAAGTGGAGAGCAGTGGTGCGAATGAGAAATTAATACCTTGTCGGCTCATAATTTCTGAAACATGTGTAAATGCAATCATTGTGAATGGCCAGTTGAACGCGTCCACTTAGAGTGACAGCTCCCTGACATGTGTTATCTAAGCAACATAGCTGCGTGCACTCGTTCAGCATCATTTAGCTAAAAGCGAACATCGAGTTGAACAGTAGTTATCAGTTAACGTGCGAAGTGCGAAGAAATGGTTGAAATCAATTGTAATTCGTGCTCTATCTTTGTTCGTTTGTTCATCTGTGCGTGTGGGTTTCATCAAAGCGAACGGAAATCCGTCAAGAACTTTTGTTAAAGCCGGTGAAGGCAATGTGTTAAGGCATCCTGGCATCGATATCCTGGGAGTATAACTAACATCTGTGGCACCACAAGGCCTTCAGAAGGATTAATGTGACACCATCTGAAATCCGATGAACCACAAAAAAAGAAGGCTAAAAGTGTCAGCGATAAAAAATTATGCATTTTTGAAAAGAATCTGCCTCCATGCACTTCACAATTCAGTCCCATCAACCTGTTGACACCTCGAACCATTTTCAATTCTCCCCTTCTGCATCATTCATTACAGCTTCTGTCGCGTACAGCAGAATGCGCTAGTAATGTGCTCTCACATGGCCGGCCGGCCACTTTGTAGCACTTAAGTGAAAGTGCCTTATCGCTCGTCAATCGAACATTCACCCCTCGTCACATTTCAGTCCGTGCCGAGTATGCGAGTTCGATGATAGGCAAATGTAAAATCATGAAGTATCTTCAAGTGCGTTGTTAATGAGAATTAAGGTCATTTCTGGTCATTCCGAGAGCCGTTGCTCTCTGCGGTCTGGCACTGATTGATTCCGTGGACACGTTTAACAAAAAAACAAAAACAATCAAGCTCGTTTATCATAATTTACACTGCGTTAAGTGTTATCTTACGAATTCCTACACTAGGCGGGTCATTCGATTCCATTGACTTCGTTAATTTGTTTGCGAGTAAGCGCATCGAAATTTAATCGAAAGGCTTCGAGAAAATCTTGCCCTGTCGGAGGTGTTGTACGATCTGAATTGAAGCAAATCTTCAACCAAGAAGCCCAGTTCATTACTTGGACATCCTCCAAATCGAAGACGAAACTGCTTCAAGCCAAAGTTGTAGCGTCTTAACAAGGTGCCAACATTCGCCTAAGAGCTTGACGTCAATGATCGAAATTCACGCTTAACTCTTTTTTGCATCACCTTGGGAGTTGACTTATGCACGAATGCATTAACATCGTGTCGTATGAGGGCCACTCGACAAGCAGACCAATCATCTTGCATGAAAAAAAAGGATCAATGAAGGCGAAAATTAAGTTTTTCACTTCAAATCAGGCAATATTAAGTATTCAAACGTCGCATTTAAAATGGAATGAGTCTCGTCGCTGTACAAGTAGCACAAAAGCTGTATGCAATCATTGGGCTTGGGCACATTGCCGCCAATCATTAAGACCAAGTTGACTTACGTCCGCGATCATTTGGTCTTTGTGCGGGATATTCGACTGTCCGGTAAATGAACAACGTTTTTTTGTAGGCCGCAGCTGAGGTGTACTAAATAATTACTTCGATTCTTACATCAAAGGTCTGCCAATCAAATCCGGACCACCTCATCAGATTTAATTCATACGGCACTGTCAATGCATGTCAACCGTTGTCAATGATCAGAGCTTATAACTGTCACATAGAGGTTCTTAAAATTGCCAATGTTTGCAATTTTTTGAGAGATAGAGAGAGAGAGAGAGAGAGAGAGAGAGAGAGAGAGAGAGAGAGAGAGAGAGAGAGAGAGAGAGAGATCGAGAGAGAGAGACAGAGATAGAGGAAAGAGAGAGCTGTAGGTGCAACCAAAGGAGTTTTTGAGGAGCCTTAACTACTTGAGATCAATGCAACGTGGCAGATAAATTACTTACGACTTGAACTAGAACATAAGCTTGGCTTTGTCCAATAAGCTTGATTTCAATACGCAACACTCGGGTTAGTGGGAAATCCCAAATTTTGGTGATCGACACAAATTACTACCGCCGCCCGTGCTGTTTGTAAAATGTCGAAATGAATTCAAAAGTTGTTGTTTATATTCAAAGGGCTTTACTCAAGACTGTAAAGTACTTCAGTATTTTCGGACTCCAGTACATGGTCCGTACTTTCTTACTTCTGGCTCAGACAATCCCTGAGTCGCAGGCCTGAGCAATAACTGCCTTCCGTCGATGACGGTATTGGGCACACTGCTTCCAGTCGTCAAGATTAAGCTGTCTTGCCTCCGCGATAACTTGGTATATTAACCGAAGGTTCGGTCCTTATCTCGAACCAGAATGCCCGGATTCGAAGTCCCTCTTAGCTTGAGCATTGGTAACCGTGCCTTCGATGTGGCCGTGCCAGTGCAGTTGATGGATTTTTGCCTTCCGGACTACATCCACATCTGGGTACAGTTTGTGGATTTCGCGGTTGAGTCTTCTCCTCCATTCGCCTTCCTCGCCGAAGGGACCATATACCCGACGTTGAATTTTTCTTTGGAAGGCACAGAGATTTAGCTCGTTTGTTTTGCTTTTCGTAAAGTTTTTGGCTTCTTATCGCAGTACTGGCAAAGTAAGAGTTTTGTAGAGCATGTCTTTGGTCAGGGTCATGTCTTCTCAGGAGTTTTGTTCCCAGGTGCATTGACAAACTGAAGTAGCGCCGATTCCTAAGGGAAATTGTAGTTCACGTTTGCGGCGATTTAGACAATCTCCTTCACTACCTCAAAATTGCAGCTGTCGATTGTGATGTTTTGGCCCCGGGTGGTGTGTGACGGAACGTTTCTTAGTCGACAGCATACATTTCGTCTTATACTAATTGACCTTAAGACCAGTTCGTTTCGCCTCTTCTTCAATCGTCGTACAAGCTTCAATTACTGCACGTTGGGAAGGTGCGGCGATGTCGATATCATCTGCGTAACCCAACAGCTGGACTGAATTGTAGAAGATAGTGCCCACCGTGTTTACAGCTGCCCGCCGCACTATCTTCCCCAGTGACAGATTGAAGAAATCAGACGACAGCGCATCTCCTTGCCGAAATATTGGTGCAGGTTTCAAACGGTTCAGAGGTCCTTGAACCGAACTACACGGTGCATCGCGTCTGTGTTGGGGCGGTGCGACACAATTGGTTCACTTTTTCCGTTATCCCGAATTCGGCCATCGCATCGAATAGCTCCTTGCGATGAATGGTGTTATATGCGGCTTTAAAATCGTTAAACTTCTCCAGAATATGCTTCTGTGTACAAATTTGGTCTATGGTCGATTTGCCGGGTCGGTAGCCGCAATGGTAAGTGCAAATTAGTGCAAAACGGTAATAGGATCTGTTGTTGTTGCAAGCGGTAGGATCGCCTAAGTCGGACATGCTATCGTCTTCCCAAATTCTGCAGATGATCTGGTGCACGCTCCCTACCAGACCAATGCTACTGACCTTCAAGAGCTCTGATATTCTTCAGTTTTTTAATGACTGTGCCGACTTCTTCAAAACTAGGTGGGCGGACTATTTTGTCGTCTGAAGTTTTCTCTCTCCTGGCACAGACGTGATGAATGTTGTCGGTTCCAAATGGTTTACATCTTTTCTTTTATATGTCATTTATCACATAGGACATCTACTACGCTACATACGCGGCATGCATCGTGTTTCGTCGCAATGTCCTTCAATTCTCTTCAGTTTTTCGGCAACTGCCGCTCATCATTCTCTATAGTTCTACGGTCTTTTGCCGCCTCGCGTTTAAAGGTTCCATTCAATAGTTAGCCTTCTCTTCTTCTCGTCGATTGACAGGTAATTTGAAATTGTCGTCAACAACCGCACAACTGGACTCGAACTTGTCATAAATCTACACTTTCTTCTATTCTGACAGATCCTGTCGGACTTCCAGAAATTCCAAAGCCAAGACAAAACCTCGACCACAAACTTAACTTGTGGCTTACGCACTCTGTCAGCTCTGAGTTGAAGCCACCAAGTCATTTCGACTTATCTAACTTCATGGTCACCCGGCCCTTTTCCTATTAATGTTACGTCCGTTGTAGTGAAGGTCATCATGGAGCAGCTTACTGACCAGAAACTGTTGCCCAAGTCTGCGGCAAGAGCTA
Source organism: Eristalis pertinax (assembly GCA_907269125.1). Taxonomy (NCBI): domain Eukaryota; kingdom Metazoa; phylum Arthropoda; class Insecta; order Diptera; family Syrphidae; genus Eristalis; species Eristalis pertinax. Next base: position 45,571,633 of record OU026148.1, on the reverse strand, counting down.
AACACAAAAGACGTGGTAATAGGCCATTTCTATGCATTCTCGACGAATGGAATGTGGACTCGATGCCAGCCAAGGCCTATTGCCATGCTTTGTCAGACGAATAGATGGGAAACCCGTTTGATTTGTTCGACATTCACATTCGCTATGAGGCAATGGTGTTCTTTGTGGCAGTTGTCCCTAATCGTATGGTTAGAATATTTGTTCAATAAGCGACTGTTTTTGCAGACACCCGCAAGCCGGTTTACGAGATAGCTCAAGTTGTATTTGATTCAATAAGTGGATGAGTATTCTCAACCTACTGTCTCAACATACTACACAGCCTCATTGATCAACACTTAACGTCAGCTTGCCGCCATTCAGTATTTCGCCCGCTTGGCGATGACACTTTGGGTACTCATCGCTCTCATCCTCAACCAGTCCTGATTGCTACTCGAGTGTGAGTTCGTTAAAATCACCGCTTTACAGTTCCAGTTTTGTTTCTAATGACCACCGGTTATCTCAATCAGCGCAATCACTTTGATGTCCTCATCACTGCAACACTCACCGACACGGAAAAATAAAGTCCATCCACTTTCCCCGCCCCCCCCTCGGTGGGACTTGATTAACACTTTAAAATTACACAACCACTCAACTCTTTTGAAACACCTCAGCCGAGCGATGGCGCATCAGACCATCACACAGATGGCAAAAAAATCCCTTAACGTTTATTAAAAGCCCAATGGCCAGTAATAGAAGCCGCATTTTCAATTATGCAAGCTGCCGCTCCCCGTCATCATGTGGAAACCCGGTGTACATCAATAAAACTCAGCCAACTACAACAAGTAGAAGTTTACAGACGAACAAAGCAAAGCCAACAAAGGGTGCTTAATCAAATTTGCCGTCAGTCGACTCCCGGCGGCATGCATGGGGCGCGCGGCGCGACGCTGGCGTCGTCATCGTCGCTCGGTATCACACTCCCAGGTGCTATTGATTGCAGTCCACCCATGGGGGTGGTTCGGTTAGACTTCTTGTTTTTGGCACACTTCCTCAACTTATTCAACCGACCGACTTTTTTCTTTCCCGTCGTCTGATAGTTTGGATTTGCATTGCTTTGTTTTCAGTGTTTCTGTTTTTTTTTATGGATTTCTACACCCTCGAGGAATTGTCTGCATCCCCATGGTGTGCAGGGGAATAAGAAAAAAAAAGAAAGCAAAACATCACAGGGAATCGGAAACAAAGTATGGTTTTAATGAACGGGAACGTCAGCCTCTGATGGACTGTTGGGGTGTTGGTGTGTTGGGTTGTTTTAATTAAGATTAGTAACTTCCACATGCAGCTGAGTGATAGACAAGGCCGATGAGTTTCCTTTTCAACTCTGAAACAGGGTCGCTCTGCTGGGAAATAAGGACAACTGAATCGATAAAGCCCGACCCCCGGTGACGGGGATGGAGTGCACACTCTTATCTTCCATTAGGATCATGATAAATTATGTGTCATTGTATAATGAAGCCCCGAGGCGCATTTAGAAATACCACCGATTCAAATGGCCAGTGCGATGCCTGCGACCGTCAGGCCGGGCTGTATTCAATTACGTTGTCAGTGCACTGGATGTGGTTTGAACCAATTTGCGACTTGCTCGAGATGCCAATGTCATTGCAGTGATTGGCCGAAGTCCAACTTTTCGGGGGCGTGCATTTATGAAAGACTTTGGTACTCCCCACGGATGGACTGTGCAGTCGAAAGCCAATTAAATTATTCAAGAGCCTGTGGAAGGTGAATGAAATCCTGGCTTGTTCTTTGTTCTAAATGTGTGCGTGACTTATTGTCTGGTGCACAAATGGAGGAGGAATGTATAAATTAAACCGGAAGAGGGTTAAGTTTCTGACCGGAGATTTTGGTTTCCCGAGGGCGAGGGTAAGTAAGTTTTGAAAAGTTCTCAGCCGGTTTAGATACGCCATCTGGCATCAGCATCGTAGTGCTCGAGCGTTTTGAATGTTCTGAACGATTTGTCAGACGAGTACTTGAAGTCGTTAAAATCGTAGCCAGACAGTGGATATAAATCGTGTGCATTTCTATGGATCTCGACTGGGATTCACGGTGCCAGGGAAACCAAGGGGTTTTTGATAACTTTGCGGGGGGATGCGTGGCAAGCTGTCAAGTTACTTCTTTGTGGTGGATTTGAGTTTCAGCCAACAAGTGGTAAGTGCAGACAGGATGAGGCCAATCGGTGTTTTCTGTGTTGCATACATCGTTAGTGAAGGCACTCTGTGTCGTGTGTTCCCCCAATGTCCTGTGATGACACCAACCACGTAACACATGTTTGACTTGCTGTCGGCATTGTGAACGCCTCTAAACCGCAGGAAATAATCAATGTTTTGACCTGACAGTGGTTTGCGTCATCAGTGATTGCAATCGTCAACGTTTTGTATAAAGTCAGCTTGATCCTCGAGAAAGGACCAACTGTGAATAATCAATTCTTTTGGCGTTTACAAAAGATTTTCTTCGAGATAATGTGTCTAAAATAAGGTAAAAAATTAAAGAAGGGCGTCTAGATCCCAATGAATCAACTGCGATTTATCTCGGTACTCGACATAGTTTGTACTGTTTGCTGAAGATCGGCGAAAGACCAATTCCATAACCTCATCAAACTACACATATCTGACCGTTGTGATGTTGTGTCCAAGTCATCGATGATGTGTACTCTTTCTTGAAGGAAGCTCAAGTTCATTGTCAGTCCAATTTTAGCAGCTTGCATCATTGACAGTTCGCTGTGTTCGACCAGTCAAGGCATTTTCATACATGTAGCCATAGCAGCGTGGACTTCTGGAACATCGTGCTGGTAGTATTGGCCTGTTCTACTGCAAAGTACACCCAGCATTCGTTACTTCGTACAGTGGGGTATTTGACTGCAATTGTGGCATAAACCTCTAGTTTGAGCAGGGTGCTGAAATGTTTTTTCAGCAACTTCTAGTAAACTTGATAGGTTGCTGAGCAGGTGCAAAGTTATGGGTGGTTGGTGGGCGTAGCTGGGGTACGTACATTTTGATTTCAGTATGTAAAAAAAGTGAAACAAGTCTGCATCCAGCTTACAAGGAAAACAATCTCAAAAAAAGCCGAAAAGCTTAGAATTAAGTGGACTATCGATGAATTTCTCATTCGTTCCCATGACGTTGTTGCTCTAAGTCCTACAATTGACGCGAAACGTAGCTTTTGTTGTGAAGGTCTACGGTCTGATCCTTGGCGCAGCTACTTTAAAGACACCTCCTTTCGCCGTATAAAGTCACTCATAAATGAAAGAAAACAAGCCGCTGTTGGCGTCCGACTACGTAACCACGCACACAAGTGGAGAAGGAAATCCGTCAACTTTGGGTGGGTTATTCGAGGCAGCTGGAGGGGCTTGTTGGTTGAGACCCAAGTCCATTCTGGACTGTAGCGCCATCGAGATACGAAGTAGATGGTGGTGCCACTCAACGAAAGAAGAAGATTAATTTTTTATTGCACTCCGTACAGTCCTCCAAGTAGTTTCTAAAAAAGGAGTCAACTGATACGCGTGGTAACACAATGGGCTGAGTGTGACTGCTCTCTACAGTCAGACACAGGTGCCTAGTCTGATCCGAAAATTATGAACATAAATAACATACATCTCGTTCATTGAGAGCTCTCGCAATCCACGGTTAACTGGCAAGAAACAAGGAAATTAACTTCAAGGAGCCATCGCGACACTTGATCACTGTCTCTAGACAACAAAATACCACACCTTTTGTCTAAATCTAGGATGCATCGTCCTTTTCTTACACAACTTTACAAAATTATACAAAATGTGATGCAAACTTTCTGGTTTCCTTTCTTTCAGAGAGATGCGACTTGATTCCAACTCCAATGAAGATTTCAAATCCTTAGGTGCTAAACATAATGTGAGTACAAGACCGTCACCCCCATCGATTCAGTAGTCCAATCGATGTTCGTTGTCTCTTTCAGAAAATTAAAATAGAAACCCTATCCAAGTGGGGTGGACTGGAGAAGACCATAACAAGGCTGCCGCTAACCAATTACTCGAGTGTTGTTGGACCACGTCACAATTCTAGTCCATTTCCAGTATCCCACAGCATAAATAGTCGTTTTATAATTTGGCAAGTAACCCCGCAGCGCACCGTCTTCAGCAAACGCAAACGATTATCCATCCATGGTCTAATTGTTTGTCATTCTCTTGCAGGGATGGTGATATAACACTCCTCGAAGTCGATGCAATTACAAATACAACCGATGAGACTCTAACCGAAAGCAATATCATATCAGATAGAGTATTATCAGCCGCCGGCAATCAACTCAAGGACGACATTCACAATCACATCAGAGGTAAGCAGCCAGACTGCAGCTCTGACATTCGGCCAATAGTGACGTTGTTTTGCGCTTTGTTTTCTTTTCTGCTTGCTTCACAGAGTGCCGCACTGGAGAAGTTCAGGTAACCAAGGGTTACAACTTGCCAGCGCAATATATTATTCACACAGTTGGACCCATTTACAAAAACAAATTTAAAACTGCTGCAGAAAACACATTGCATTATTGTTATAGGTGAGATCAATCAAAAATTGTTTTTGAAAATAACCAATCATTGCAACTTATCCATTCCATGGGCGGGGATTTTCATAATTACTGCATTCAGTGCGATAGCTATGGCATCTCATTCGTTGACCCAGAAACTAGGCTTTCTTTTTATTTTTTTCTGCCGAGTCTAATCTCCCACTCCACATGCACTTCACGGTGGAAGTGCGTAAATGCTTTCAGCGGGGTCCCTTTGTGAGATGAACTGACTGCAACTGTGCACTGTGTCAGTGGATGGTATTCCGTGAACACGAAAGATTTACGGTTCGTTTCACGGCACGGTACTGTACATTGTGCTTGCAATGCATGTCACGGCTTGAGGCTCAATCTATTCATAGTTCGTGGTGCACAACTTGAAACCCCGAGGAAATTCAATGTGTTTTGAAGAACGTGTGTTCATTTTACATTGCCTGGGCTGTTTTTTTTTCTCTCTCTCTCTCTCAAATTGCCAAGAGGAAATGTTAACACAAAAGGAAGTACGCTGGACATTGTACACTTTTTTTTTTTTGTTTGAAAAGAAGAAATTGATGCTGGGTGCGTGTGCATATGTAGGCGGAGCTGAGGTGGAAGAATCCATGAGTAGGCACCTCTGTTTGCATTCATTGGGACAATGGCTGGTGCCGTTTTATGTTTGAATTTTTCATAGCTCTGCTACGCTTGGTGCCGTTTTATGTTCGAGTGAGTTGTGGTACAGCCTTGGCATCAATATTTTACGGGCAGTTCTAGGCGAAATCATCGTTTTGACGAAGATTGACTGCTCAATTTCATATTCATGGGGGCTTTGAAAGAAGAAAACGCTCATTAATATGCGTGGTCTTGAAGTCAACTAACGACTGCCTGTCAGTGGCTATGATACAGAAACCCAAACATTCGAATTCGAGGTCGTTGTTGAAGAAGGAAATTGAGTTTCGATGCATCTAAATGCATGCAATGCTTTGTGACTGCTGTAATCCACCATATTTGCGGGACAAGAGTAACATCCGCCTTGTACTGCGTGAAGATCGTTTCCAGTTGATGAACCCGGAGTGTAGAGTGTTCCAGGAGCACACCGGTAATCGAAAGCGCAGACGCTTTGCAAGTCCGTCCGTTGCTCCGAGGCTCTCTCGCAACAAGTCTTTTGCTTACATAAGTTGTTAGCCCTCCGCAATACCCCTCAGACTGGAGAAGATAGATAATTGTACTTTTACTTGCACTCTTACAGATCTGGTAGATATGCGCAAAACAAACAAGTTTTTGCTCACTCTAGAGCTGTAGTGGCCCGTGAGGTATACCCACAACCTGCGCCGACTCCTACGCTCTTGGACCAACCTGTCTAGGTTCGATTCCTGGTACGACAAGAAGTACTTTGCACCGCCCCATCTCTTGCAAGTCACTGACAATGCTCAAAGAGTATAACTGTCTAGAAATTTTTTTTTTAAATTGAGAAGCTAGGCCCTGGCCCTCTACAGGCTGTAGCGCCATCCATATTATTATATTATTATTAAAGCTGAACGCACTTTCATAAGAAACCATTTTCGATTAAAAATCTCGGTCGGCTTGATTTCTTCCGACTTTCTAATCAATTGTGAATAAATAACACACAAAAACCATGCGTAAACCTTCCGCTTGAATCACTTTATCTATTGATGAAAACCGCAATAAAATGCGTGGCGTATTTTAAAAGAACAAAGCGTACATCGGGACGGACGGCTGTTGTTTTGTACAATGTTAAGCTTGAATTAATTATTCCTAGACAGAAAATACTCAAAACTGGCTTATGTACTCTATTTTTTCTTTCTTACTGGCCCTGTACGGGTGCCCTAAGCCAATCTAGGCTTGTTGATATAGCCGCTGAGCCATTAATAGCTGCCTTTGAGGTAAAAATCCGGATCTCTGGCCAACCTTTCAATAAGCGACATCATGGCGTTGTCTATCGCCGCCCGGGTTCAATGCTTGCGTCAGCGTAGTCTAACACGTTTGTAGACCCAAGTCCAATCGCAACATAAACCTTGTTGACTCTGTTGATGCGCTGAACCGACATTTCAGTTTCTTTATCGGTACTGGTCGCTACGGCGGCTATGTTGACTTCATTTCGGACCAATCTTTGTGTGGTTGGTGGCGGCTTAAGTTGCAAAAGAGTGTAGTCACGCTCAAACTATTCCACTGTGTGACGCAGTGTCTCCTCACTGAACCCATGACGACGGCTGACCTCACGACGGAATTCACGTTGGGTATTTACAACTGAGTCCGATAGATAATACTTTTTTTATAATTTCGACACGTTCGGCTAGCGTGTATCGATGCATGGACAAATGAGAAGCCTTACTGAATAATTTGACAGCTGGATGTCATTAGTAACGTTGACAGCTGCTGAAACATAGCAAATGGAAAAAAAAATAAACTGTCATCGTTATCACGTTATAGATTGCTTTTCGGCGTAAAAATACATAAACATATGTAATCCAATGCAGTACGCGAGGAACTCAATGTCGAGCAGCTGCTTCTTCGAACGGAAAGGGCTATGCTTCGATGGTTTGGTCACGTGGCACGAATGTCCTCATCATCACGACTTGCGAGGCGTGCCTTGAATGCGATTCCATCAGGCAACCGCTTGGCAGACCCAGGACGGTGTGGTTGGACCAAGTCCAAAAAATCGCCTTTTTCGCTTGGGCATAACTCCTGATGATTTAGAGTCGATCGCGGAGGATCGAATAGCCTGGAGATCAATTGTGCGTGCATTACCCCCGCGACCCTTGTATGCGATCATGCGGGTCAGAAGATGATGATCCAAACTGTTTGTTAATATCAATATTTCCCAGTAAATGTTTGATCAAAGGGTGTTGTTGGGTAATAGCTTTTGAGTTAAAATTTTGAGAACGAGTGAAATGTATTTTTCGGGCTTTGCGTGCGTACTTTAGTGACCCAAATTAAAAACTGATTCCAAATGGAAATGACAACTTAAGTTCTGTCCATATTTTGCGTCTATAACATTTGCACGTCATATGTACATAGGTTTCGATGGATTGTAAGATGGATTGTGACCGTCTTTCGTCAGTTCTTGTACACGGTTCCCAATATACGGTCATTCAGATCTATATTACGGTCTATCAGTCTTGATCAGGCGCTGTGTCGTCGCATTCGGAGTCAATCTTGAATGCTCCTATATTTTGAACTGTGTTTAATGATATATTTTATGGTGCTAGAGTTATCTGAAACTGTAACAACTATCCAGAGGACACAGAGGAGATGCTGTACATCAAGCTGCATCGACATTAGCTGAGCAGGAATCAGTCCTGACAGGTTTGGACTGACTACATGTCTGCATTGCAACTTTGCACCATAGACTCCAAATTAAACGAGGACTTGTGTTCAATTGCGAAGTGGGTAAATGAAAATGCTCTCATGCTCAATCCTGACTAAACCAAAATCATCCCAATTTCAAAACACTCGCCTTACCTTTCAAATGTTCCACCAATAGACCTAAACTCTACTACCGCCGAATTTGCAAGCTGTGTTCAAAATCTGGGAGTAATGTGTAATAGTCGACTAAGATGGACTGATCACTGCACTGATCGACACTGTAGTTCATGGTTGAACCTCGGTGACTGGGATCGATACCCAATACGACAAAATATAATTTTCACTGCCTCACCTCTTTCCAGTCACTGAGAACAAAGAGTATTATCTGTCTGTCTAGAAAGAGCTTCTCAAACTTGACAACACTAGTGGTTGCTGAGAAACTAGGCCCTGGTCCTCTACGGGCACTAAGGTGACGGTATGTTTTTAACCTTCCGAAAATTTGATCATGTATCAAAGCGACGTCACAGGAAACAGCTTAACTCTTTCTGAAAAGTCATGTTCTGCCGGTCGAGTCGTAATATGATCTTAAAACCTTCAATTCATACATGTTGAACGTCTCGCAGGAATTTCTTCATTCATAATATCATCATCTTTAGAATCAACTACGTTCACAAATACGGTTCAAGATGGAGAAGAGGCAATTGCGTTCAGGCTGTTTTTCTTATCTCTGCAACTTCTTCTTTGTTTGGCGCTACAGTCAGAGTGGTCATTGGTCTCAACCGTCAAGCCTCTCCAAAATCGCGATCTCTGACCAGTTGTCTCCAGTTTCACACGCCAAGTTGGTAGAGGTTCTTTTCCACTTGGGTACGCCACCTTAAATAGAGGCGTCCTCTGTTTGGTTGTCCCGCTCGGGCTCGGAATCGAAGACTCTTCGGGCCAGAGCTGAGTTGTTCATACCCTCTACATGGCCCTGCCGCCTTAGGCGTCGGATCTGTAGATGCCTGGCTAGGCTCATGTCGCTACAGTTTGTGGATGAATTTTCTCCTCGCCATGCCGTCAACGCAAACAGGACCATAGTTCGAAGCCAGAACTTTTCTCTCAAGAGGCCAAAGACTTTCTCATCCGCTTTTGAGATCGCTAATGCTTCGCCGTTGTACAGCAGGACTGGGATGATGATGATCTTATATGAAGTCAGCTTGGTCTTTCGAGAGACTGCCCTATTAATTACGTGCCCCTTGAGCCCAAAGAAACAGCAGATAACAAGAGTTATTCTGTATTTGATCTCCGTACTTATGCTGACTTTACTACGGAGCCGAGTTAGACAAAGTCTTATACTACCTCGAAGCTATAGCTGCCCATTGTGATGCTCCGTTCGCGACTTTGATGTTGTATTACAACAGCTTACCGCAATGTCTGCAAATGAACACCTTTGAACTCCACGAACTCCATTAATCTCTCCTCTATGCTGAACACGGATATTGCAGATTATTACCCTCACATTTGTAATTTCAAAAAATTTCAACCACGAAGTCGTGTGTCACTTTCACTTTTGTTCATCCGATGTTACAGCTTAAGCGCTGTATCTCTAAAAGAATAAAACATTCCCAATACACGGCGATATTAAGCAAGCAATTAATGGAGACAAAAAAATGAAATTATAAGCCCTTGCACACATTAATAACAGGCGCACACATTTGTTGCTAGGGTCGATAAATGATTAATGCATTTACGCTATCAACGAGCGTAGTAATCATTATAAGTCGCAAATTGCCCGTTGAAAAGTTTTCTGTACCAATCAGCAATCCAGTTCAATCGGTTAAGTGGTTTTGACTTTAATTATTTAGCTTAACGCATTTTTTTTTTGTACCCAAGGTGTTTGCTACTTGCATATTGGTTAGTCGCTGCGCGTTACGGATTTTCATTGAATTTTCCATTTTACTGTGGAATACCACAAGTCTTAAGCAAGTTGTGCATCGTTGTTGCCAACCGATGTCGTGCAGTATGTGCTGGGTCTAGTGAAGTACGCTGAATTGTGTCTTGTGTTATTGAATGGAAAGGGAAAGTATTTTAATAGTAAATTGTGTGGGTGAATAGAATAGTGAATAGAATCATGGACATTTCTGGGAATTCGAGTGCTGTTGCCTAGTTTCCACCGAATTTCCTTGTTATGTCCTCTTTTTCATTGATGGCATTTGTAAGCAGAAATCAACTGCCTTCAACTCTAGCCAGCTGATAATAACCTACTTAACCAACGAATTTTACTCGTTTCCTTATTGCTATACACACTTGTTTGAATTCATGGTTTTAAGCGTCCATTTTCTAGCTTCTAGCATATTCTAGCTATGCATTGACAACTAAAGTGCTACTTTACATAATGTTCTGCTGATGATATGTATAATGGAGCCGTGAAATGGGATATGCAAGTTGTATCTAAATTAAACGTCGCGTTGTATTTGCAACATTGTGCACTTGCTGTAGTTTTTGCATACCTTCCCAATCTGGAATACGCTGCAAATGATTGTCAGTTGTGGAGAACTTACGAAGAATTTGAAGTAATCGGGTTTGTGGAACATGAGCTTATTCACTCACTTATGGGACCTGGGACACATGGAGGATCTGAGCCTGAACTATAGCTGCCTTCCCTCCGTTCCCAGTACTGGACACGCTTCTTCCAATCACCAAGCAATCAATCCTGCTATCTTGGGTCCACTTCTTTATACAGGAGATTCAATTATGCTCTCCTTCTCGAACCAGGAGGCTCACATTCGGAAATCCTCTTAGTTGAAACATTGCGCATGAACGCTCGATGTGGACGAGCCAGTTCAGTCGCCGGATTTTTGCCTTCTCGACTACATACACATCTTTAAGCAGGTCGTAATATTGGCGGTTGTCTATTCGCTTCCTCGCAAATGGAACCATATATCCGACGTAGAATATTTTGTTCCTACTCACCAAGAATCAGCTGTGCTTTTTTGCTTATTGATCAGCTTTCGGCTACATATTCCAGGATTAGCAAAATAAAACTTTTGTATAGCATTATTTTGGCCCGTCGACTGAAGAGTGAAAAAAGCAGACAAGCTCCTTCAATGACACAAAAAGTTGACAGGGATATTAGTTGAAGCACTAACTGGCCATAATCATCTAAAGTACCACGACATGAAAATAGGACTACCAAACGAGGCTGCCATGATCTGGAGGAAACGATGATACTCCTCTCTGCCACTGGCCCAGTCTCCGCCAGTTGGGGCACAGTACACTGAGAGAACACTTTATTTATTTATTTATTCATCAATGGATCTTTTGACTATAATTAATTATTATTGATTTTGTTAAAAATATTCAATACAATTTCTTTAAACATATTTCTAATCATTTGGAGGTCGACTTCATGATAAATTGAGTTAAATAGTAATGAACAACGGGTTATGGTTTCTTTTAAACCATAATTCGTTCTATGATATGGAAAAAATAAGAAAGCATCTCTCTGGGACATAAAAAGGCATAAGAGCTAGTAAATCCGGGGACTTAATCCTACCATTGAGTAGGTCCTTAATAAAAAGAACGTTATGAGCTTGTCTTCGACTTTCTAAAGTTTTTAGATCAATTAATGCACATCTAGATCAATAATTAGCTAAATCCTCGGATCATCTCAGTTTCCTTAATGCAACGTTGTTCCAAGACTTCCAGGATCTAACAAAATTCTCTCCGGCCTCCATCCAAAAACCGCTTTTTTAGATTTTCAGGATGGCTGAGCAATACATCAACACCACACATGACGAGCACGAAGTAGGAGTTAAGGGGCTATATTCCCCCATGGATCCACGTATTTAACCTAACCTAGGGAGAGGTCCTTTTCCTAACTCACGAAGCTTAATTTTGTAGAATTGCTAATGTCTGGGTGGGTGCACCAGTTGAAGTGTTTTCATTTCGCCCATTCTCCCTTTTTCTGACTGGCTCCTTGAGGCAACAGAGTATGATAAAAGGGCTCTGGTACGTAGCATATCGTTCTGCAAAACAATCAGAACTTTCGTTCAATTCGGTATCATGGCTACTTGAGCGATATGCTGTTCTGTATCACCGCCCTGTTTTCATGTCGTACTCTGTTGCGGGCGTTCATGTGCAGTTTTAACTACGAGAATTTCCGAATGTGAGCCTACTAGTTCGAGAAGGAGAGCATAATTGAATCTCCTGTTTAAAGACAGCATGATTGAAGCATGAAGAAGCGTGCCCAGGACCGTGAACGAAAGGAAGGCAGCTTTAGTTCAGGCTCCAATCCTCCATGTGTCGCAGGTCCGATAAGTGAGTAAGTAAGCTCATGTTCCAGAAACCCGATTACATCAAATTCCATTATACATGTCATCAGCAGAACATTATGTAAAGTAGCACGTTAGTTGTTAAAGCATAGCTGGGAATATGACTTCAGAGTAATACCAGAAAATGGGCTTCAGTACGTTAACTTCACGTAGAATAATTATGGACAGGCCAAATTGGATCAAGGTACCACTCTGGCTAATTTAATAAAAGGGGTCATAGAGAAATTGCAGCAAGAAAAATTAGTTCTGAAACGACAACAGCTTGCAAAGCTTAAGAAGCATTTTAAAACAGCTCTTAAATTTAATTTCAACCAATCATAGGAACATTTGCTGAGTCATGGACTGAAGGTGAATTGACAGCAACTTGAACTTTGAATTAAACGTTAAGTCAGCCTTAGCAGCAGAAATCAATTATGTAAAGATATACGGAGGGCAGTAGAATACCTCCGAAATGGGCTGAAAATACGTCTGTGCTCTTTCAAAAACCCGGTAGTTGACCATTAGCTCATACAAGTGTGTATAAAAGTAAGGCAAATTCGTTGGTTAACCGAATTGAACGAATTGAAGTCAGAGTCTGAAGAGTGCGTTTTGCTTCCAGTTAGATTCCAAGATTGCTTTAAGTCGGCAATCACTTGGGCACATCAGAGAGAAGTTTCCCTTTTCAGGCTAGACTTATCAACAAAAACATATCATTTCCATGGATTACTTAATTTGTCAGATCAACTCTTCAACCATCGTTCCTCGTCATTTACCCCATGAAAGAAGTGACTTATGAGTAGATTGGTACGCCCAAAGTTCGTCTATTAATACCTGACTATGCTCCAACTTTAATTTCGTAAGACTCTGGAAGTAGTCAGAGATTATAAGATGCCCCAGAAGAACTTTTCAATTCAGTGTGGATTTTTAACATTTGTTATACGCGGGAAGTTGGTGGCCCGTGGCGTTACAGGTATGTTCGTCGACTCCTATGCACTTGGGCTTCGGCGTCTAGTTTTGTTTCCTGGTAGGACAAACAAAATAATAATTTTTACGGCCCCACTTCTTTCGAGTTACTGAAAAAGCTTCTTAAACTTGGCCGTTCGGAGTCGGCATAAAACTGTAGGTCCCTTCCACTCGTGATAGAACAATAGCATGCACAACACGAGTGGTTGCTGAGCAGCTAGGCGCCGGTTCTCTACGGGATGTAGCACCACCCACATATATTATATTATTATACTCAGGAAGCCCGAGCCTGGTGTCAAAGCCAAGCTTGCTGTTTTTAACTCAGGTTTTGTTCCAAATTTCTGACTGAAAGAATAAGATCACGAATATAAGCTGCCATGATGAGATTTCTTCGTGCTGTCGTTGTGATAAGGCTGATAATGCTGAGCAACTACTTCTTCGAACGGAAGGCTTCAATGGTGTGGTCACGTGGCACGAATGTCCCCATTATGACGACTTTCCAGGGGCGCCTAGAATGCGATTCTATCAGGTAGGCCGTTCGCAGAGCCACGACAAGGTTTTGCGTTAGCATAATTCCCGATGAGTTAGGGTCAATGCCGGAGGATCGAGTGGCCTGCAGATCGCTCATGAGTGCTTTGACTGCCATACAGGTATACTCTTTATCTACTCTATTCACTTCAAAAAAGTAAAAAATGCACCTGTCCATTGTCGTTCATTGTCTGATTAATTGAGTGCTCTCGCTGCTAACATTTTCCTCGATCGTTTGCATTCCGAGCTCAAACTAATCATTTCACTATAGCGAACACCATTCACAGTAACTGCCTGACCGGCCTCATTTTGGCCGCCAGCCCATAAACCGCACCAAACAGCCACTCTTTGTGGGTGCATTGGTTTTTCGACAATCACTCTTGGATTATCATTCGCCCAAATGCGGCAATTCTGCTTATTGACGAATCAACTGAGGTGAAAATGTGCCTCATCACTGAAGATGATTTTCGTCGAAAATTGATCATCCACTGTTGCCATTTCTTGCCACCATTCTCACCATTGACGACGCTTGAAATGGTCAAGAGGCTTTAGTTCTTGAGTCAATTGCACCTTGTAAGCGTGTAAAAGCAAGTCTTTATGCATAATGTTCATGAACGACGAGCGTGAGAGGTGCAATTGTTGGGCACGACGACGAGTTGAGGTGGACGGCTCTTCAGCCACACTATCGCGAACCGCAGCAATATTTACTGCAGAACGAGCTGTACGAGCATGCACTGGTGTTTTCACATCTCCTACATACCCGGTTTGCTCAAATTTTTGCACGCTTTTTCCGATTGTACGCACATTTGGACGGTTAAATTGACCGAGAAAATCACGAAGTTTGATTGATTTGAACGCCCATTTTCATAATAAGCCTGAATAACTGTAACGCGTTGCTCGATTGTGTATCTTTCCATGGTTCAAATTGAGTTAGTCTGAAATTGAGAAATGTCAAATGAAGTGCAGAAAAAAAACTTGACATTTAGGTGTGGTTCACATTCAACATCGGCCCTCAAAATGTAACCACCCTACTTATCCTAGTTTCACTTTGTAGGGACAAGGTCTTAGCCTAAGTATTCGTTTTAACCTAGCTACGCTTAAGCTATTCCATTTGACTCATTCCATTCACCGGCATTGTTTGTTATCAAACATTCGTCGGTATCAATGGCAACGTTTGTGCAACCACTGAACTCGCTTACAGATATCTTTTTTATTTAAACGTCAACAATATTGACAAGCAAAGTCAACACCATCTATCAGTAATTTGCTTCAAAATGTACAATCGTTGTGTGCCCTGTTGTGTCGACAGTAAACATAAAGTTTTAATCAACATCTCATGGATTGACTGCTTTTGTTTGAGGCGTACAGTTGCTCAGAAGTGTGATTTTAGTCGTAATTTTATAAGCTTAATATTTATGTTTTTTTCTTATTCTTTGCATTTCAGAAATGTTCTATACAAAGCAAAAGAACTGAATCTCAAAACAATCGCTTTATGTAATATAAGTACAATTCAAAGGAATTTTCCATCGGACCTAGAAGCTCACATAGCATTACGTAAGTGCTACCCAATCAAATTCAATTAAAATATTTTTAAATCTCCCCATCGTTACAGGCACCATACGTAGATTTTTAGAGAAATTTCATTCGGAAATTGTGATATTGTGTGTAGATGCACACGAGCGTGGCATCTATGAGGTATTAGCGCCATTATACTTTCCAAGGGATCAACTAGAGGAGGGCAGCGCACTTTGGCAGCTACCAAAGGACATTGGCGGTGAATTCGGCGAGCCCCATCATCCGGATCGTCAGATTCGTATTATACGTAATCCCCAGCACACCGTTATCATGAGGCATAGTAAGTATACAGTGGTCGTCGTCGGATGTACGTACGAATGTACGCGATGATATTCATTCTTTGCTTATCAAAGTGGATTTCGATAAGATAACCACATTGATGTTTCGCTATTGGCGTACTGTGTTTAATGTGAATCCGACGCTTTGATTGCAGCGAGAAGTTCATATTTTTTCCGTCTCCTCCAAAGTGAAGTGTAGTTTTATTTGAAGTGACTTCCCTTGTGCGATGGATTTCTTGAACAAACTCCGGAAGAAAAGTTAGTGCAAGTGTTTGTTGTTGATTCAAATTTTTGCGATGTTTGTTGGATAAGTAGAGGAAAACCTCAGAACAACCTTGCTCTTGAATGTGGCCCTGCATATGCAACTGTTTCTAGACCTTTTCCATTGTGTTGCATATTAGTAAGCTCACTCATTGTCAGTCCAGCATTGGTGAATGTCAACTTTTGTGTCCGTCTCTATGTGTTGCGTCTCATGAAGATGTGAAGTGGTGTCATTTTGTTTACTCACAGGCCTTAAATGACTCGATGAGTAAGTGTTTAATCTCGAAATGAACTAAACAGACACATTGTTCCTAGAATCGATACAGCCCCTATATCATAAACACATATGTCATCATAAGGTGCCCGGCGATGTGTTGGAAATGGATGTCTGTGAAAAAAAAAACCCAATCTATGGCCCTCTCAACTAGTGACAGTTTACGACATTTACAGAGAGTTTCATTTTCAAGAACGTAGTGCACATTGTCGCTAATTCCTGTGTTTAGCGGCGTCCACATTGAACGATTTGTGACAGTCCGTAGTGCTTGAAGACTTTGTTATAATGCACCAAATTATTCAACTTGGATGTTCACACTACAGATCCGACCGATTTGTACAGTTGAAGTTCGAGTTTTGCTTGGTTGAACGATTTGTCGTTAAGTGTGAAAGCTTATTGTCCAACGTCAATCCATTGGTCACCATTGTTTGTGTTTATATCGATGAGTCAACGTAAACGCAAAAAAAAATACATGCATTTTTGGTTTGTTTTTAAGCTGTTCGGTGTTCTTTAATTGTCGCCCCTTAAAAGCGCGCATGCATTGTTATAAGAAACATTTTTGAAAAATGATAAAAATGCTTGGAATCACGTTCCTCTGTCACAAGAGAAATCAGTCAAGCATGTGGTGTAGTGTGAACCAGAAATCAACCGAATAGAGATCTTCAACTTCTACTTCTTAAGCTTTTTTTATCACGAACGTAAATATGAGACAATTTGCGGTGCTTCGTGATTAAATGTGGAATATTCGTGATTTGCGATAATCCGTCAAATTCGTCGTGAAAGGGAACGTTAATACCTGGGCTTATACCTGTCGTTTGATACCAATCTTTCGTCATTCGGACGACTTTGATTTTTGAATTAAGTTCCCCTAGATTCGCAAAATAACACACTGCCCGTGCGTCTGTGGACAAGTGAATGATGTTGAATAACGTCATTCTAGTTGATTCATGTCGGGAACTTCTTCTTATTCTTTTTGGGGTGCTACAGTCGGGTGGACCTGAGCCTCAACCAATAAGCCTCTCCAGCTAGAGCGATCTCTGGCTAGCTGTCTCCTGTTTCGCACGTCAAGTTGGTTGAAGTCCTTCTCCACTTGGGTGCACCACCTTAGAAGCGGGCGTCCTCTGTTGCGTTGTCCCACTGGTTCAGAGCGGATGACTCTTCAGACCGGACCGGAGTAGGCGTTGGATTCGTAGACACCTGACTGGGCTCATGTCGTTGTACAGCCAATGCGATTCGTGGTTGAATCTTGTCCTCGAAATACCGTCAAAGCAAACCTAGAAGTTTGCTCTCGACGACCCCATCCGCTTCCGTTGCTGAGGTTGTCCATGCATCCCCGCCGTGCAGCAGGACTGGGATGATCAGTGCCTTATACAAGTCAGCTTGGTCCTTCGAGGGACGGCTTTTTTACTCAATTACCTCTTGAGTCCATAGAAACAGCGGTTGGCCATAGTTACTCTGCGTTTGAACTCCGTACTGATGTTGTTCGCGTTGCTTACTGCGCAGCCGAGATAGACGAAGTCCATAACTACCTCCAAGGATTGGGACAGCTATTCATTATATAGACGTCAAGGACATCGTACAGAGAAAAAGTGGGCGCTGGGTCTTAATTGTAGGTTTGGGAGTTAAAGAAACCGCTCATGTGCTGTTCATATTCTTGTAAAAAGCAATTGGTTTATAAGCTGACCCATCTTGAAGGTACTTTGAAATTCAGTCCAAGTTGACACACATTCGAGTATATTTGAGATCTTTTTTCATTCCTGAAACCAACCACGTATGTGGTTCGTATGAGTTATTACAGCTTAAGTCCACCAGCTCTACGTAGAAGTGCTTTCCTAGGTAATGGATCCGTTTCTCAGTAAAGTCTGACCATTCGCAGAGCAAATGTTGGACAGATTCTGTCTCTTTCTCGTTTCTGCAGCTGCAAAAGTCACTGTGCGGTGTGGTCAGACGCAATGCATGTGTTCCTATGGCCCACACTTCCTTCCGACTAACACTGATCAATGATGATGATCTGTTCTTGCTTTGTCTGGTTGTTCTAATAACTAGACCAAGCCATCGAGTGCTTTATCCAGATCTTCGTCTTCCAGTTTTGTCCGTATGAAGCTAAGTGGCGGGTATGTATAAGAGACTGCCAGATATTCGTGAGACTGTCCGTTTTTCTTTTCCTTGGATGGCGGTATGATTTGGTACCCAGTTCACTGATGCTTTGTCTTCCAAAGCCTGGTCAGATTCGATGTCAGAATGTTCGATGTTTGTTTACACTTCCTTGCATAATTTCGCATCCAGTTATCTACATTCAATGAATACGAGCCATTCAGATGAATTTTATTTGTGGAAACAATCAATTTAATGAGTCGTTGCCTTCAGAAAATCAATCGTAATGATTGAAATGCCATGAGATGTCAGCAGTGCGCTTGCTCATTTTTAGTCGCAAGTACTGCCAATTCCCGAAGTATCTTGATACTAAGCCAACACTTTTCATTTCACATTTTAGAGCAATTCAATTAAGATTTTCAAATTTTGTTTTTTTCTCTCACTATTCCTTAAAAATGTACATACATTCGGTTAACTTCATTATATTCTTTGTCACCTTCTCCTCGTTTGAAACCACACAAATTCCATTCCCGTACGGAACCCTTAAAAGCGCTACTTTTTCTGACAGGATATCTGTATGATTGCTTATGCTTCTTAAGTCTCCCTGTAATCGGGTGTTGTTCATTAGACTTGTCAGAATATTTCCTCGTTTTTTAATGCGAATCAGGCAAAGCATTACTGCTTAATTTCAGTTAACCAATCGTAGTCGATTTTTCTAAATTCAGATTTGACACTTTCATCATTATTGCGGTGGTAACTGGTAATTCTCTTAGGATGACATACGAGGTGGGCCATCTATTTTTTTTTAATCATAGCTTATCTTGACACTAACAGCTGTTTCCTGATCGAAATCTTGAGAGAAAGTCAGTATCATACCTCCGCGGAATGAAATGAGACGATTTACGCTCGAACAACGTTGGAAATATTGATAACTGATATCCAAAGTGTGTGCTGTGTAGCCCAAACAGTGCGACTGCTGTACGCACGTTTGTTCAGAAAGTTTGTTCATGAGACTGACAATACTCACGGTCCCAGTCGCCGTACGTTGCGCACAGATGAATTCTGTCATTGACGATGTCCGCCTACGAGTCTTACTTACTTTATTTGAAAGTGTTTTTTTTATGTTCATTTTTATAAGCTTGAGTATTGGACATGTACGAGGGAGCAAAGACAAGAGTAAGATGTCCTGCCGTAGGAGTTTCCAATTAAAGTCGGTGTACACCAGGGGAGCGTCTTAAGTCCTTAAGTTTGCTGCTTATTGTTGTCCTTGATTTTCTGCTTGAAGGAAAAGTGACGGACCCAAATGTGCATCAGTTATTCATTGCTGATGATGGAGCCATCATAAGTGATGATCAAACTTCCCTGCAGCGAGCACTTGATGTGTGGGTGGATGTTTTTGGAGGTACCGCATTAGCCAGAAAAATACCGAGTACCTGTGCTGCCCTTTCTCCGATCCACTCAGGCTTATTCCTGATATTTTTTTAAATGGAAAAGTGCTTCCCAAGTGCGAAAAATTCAAATATTTGGGATCAATGATCCATAGCGAAGGAACCTGTGATGACGATATCAACCATCGCGTAAGCTTAGGGTGGATGAAAACGCAGCCATCTTCTGTGACCGAAAAATGCCCCCTAAGCTGAAAGCAAGGCTCTCAATCAGGATCTCACGTTTCACAGTGTTGGACAGCGTACAAAAAGTATGAGAGCAAATTAACGGCAACTGAGATGAAGATGCTGCGCATGACAGCGAGAGTAACAAAGTTCGATAGAATAAGAAGTTCAAGGATCCGAGGTCGTCCATCACGTCAAAGAACCCATCGCTGAGAAATTTGAGCACGACCGGCTCAGTTGGTATTGCCATGTGCAAAGGAGAGATCCCTCGAACCCCGTTAAAAAGGCAATATCAATAAACGTTCCAACGCAAGCGCGAATGAAAGGCAGGCCTAAAAACTCCTGGAACACACAAATGCAAAAACACCAGCATTTGATGATGATCCGAGATAGGGAGGCCTGCCGATATTTCTTGAGGTTGTATCGGCGAATCCCACAGGCGGACCAGTAGGGATGCAGTAAAGTGGGAGGGTTATGATGCCCAAAATTCGGATCATAACTCCGTGGTTTAAAAGAAAAAAAAAGCTTGAATATTGGTGTACTCATTTTCATCTGAATGCTTTATTCTTCTCTTTTCACTTGTGTTCCCATTTGATTCATGGGTTCTTAGTTAACCACTTAAACTAAAACCACCCGAAAAACACACTTTTGCTGGATCAGCAACAATCAGTTCTTGATTTCCATCGTTCACCAATTGACTGTTGACCGTACAACTTTGCTAAGCTCCGTTTCGTTAAACTTCCTTGTCACCATACCATACTACACCTTTCACTCAAGACATTACATTAATTCTATTTTTAAGAATGATTACCGATTTTGACTCGTCACCCGTCGTTACATTTGGTAAATGCCTAGTCATACAAGAGGAAAGAGTGCTTAATCATTTACAAGCATCATCAGACGCTCCAGAGATAACACGGAGAGTGTCAATAATGTGTGTTCGTTTTGCGGCCTTGAGGTTCTTTGTTTCATTCAGCAAATATGCGCTCAGATTTTGTTGTGTCGAACTGTAGGATCAACAACTTGCCTTTGTTCGTCTGATAATCTTGTCCATTTTTTTTTTTTTGGAAATTTTTCAACCATCATTCATCACGTTTATGTCTAGAACTCCATCACCTCGTGTTGATTTAGCGTTTATTTAAATTCAGTGTGCTTATTTTCGTTCAAAAATTTCGAGTAGGATGTCACTATGCCAGTCATCTGTCCCAGAGATGGCGTGCACCACCTCCTTTGCTCGTCACCAGTAGGAAAATCCATCAGGGGCATATTTCTTCGAGAATTTGAACGCAATATCAGGTTCATCCAGTTAATTCGCTTCGTAGTAGGTCCTAATTGGGAACAGGAGTACATATCATCCTATCCTCCTGGTTTCGGAATGGCTGACCGCCCTCTGTAGTCAGCAACTTGTGCATCAGTGTACAACATACAAATTCAGTCCGCCGACAACATTGACTTAGTCTCGCCGATTGGATGGCCGTCAAATTAGAATGCCAATGGATTTCAATAAAAATACGAAGTTCAAACCACCAATTTAGAGATAAAGTGATCGACGATGGTTAAGGGCTTTGTACGGATAAATGCAAGCAGCGGATAGAATGTCGG
Source organism: Eristalis pertinax (assembly GCA_907269125.1). Taxonomy (NCBI): domain Eukaryota; kingdom Metazoa; phylum Arthropoda; class Insecta; order Diptera; family Syrphidae; genus Eristalis; species Eristalis pertinax. Next base: position 45,550,296 of record OU026148.1, on the reverse strand, counting down.
ATAATAACTCAGGCTCGTTGGTCTACAAAGGAACGGTTAAAGTTCTTGTATCAAATCTGTCCGAATGTCGAAAATATTGCATTCGTTTTGTGGTCCCTTGAGGTTTAGAATATGTCTTCTGTCTTTACTTATATAAACGAATCAAGAGGAAGTCGCTGTTCAAAATACCATGATTACATTCAGTCACAATGCCAACGTCATTCCGGACATAGCCGTGCATCAAAAGACCAGTCTCTCCGCTGAGATGTTTTTTCTGCGCACCATAACCCGTCGTTGATGTTGCGTTTTTTTATTACTTCCTTCGTTGCATCGGATGGTTCATCGAATGATGGTGTGTGCAAGTTGCGTGGTGAATTACTCCCGTTCCTCATGCAGATGCGGCATCGCGTGTTCCTTGTCGCCCCACTTAGTGTGGCGTATCTTTTGTGTGTTGGTTGTAATAGCTTGCCCATCCTAACCCAAGACTCGGTCTCGAGACTGATGCTTTTTCCTTCTTCGTCGTAAGTACAATTGCCGAATTGAAATCCGAAACCGATTGACTTATTCTTCCTCTGTTAAGCATTTGGCTTACCATTTCCTTCACGATCAACCTCTTGGCAAATGAGATCTTGCATGGCTGCGCGTAGATTGGTATCATGGTTGTGAGATCAAGGGAACACTCACCTCCTCGATATGTTCCAATCTCCTTATCAATCACCGTCCGTGCTATTACTTTTCTTTTCTGCGACTGCTAACACCGTCTCCGTGGTCTCGATCATGCAATCCAAAATGTCCGTCGCCTGAAAGGATTTCCCTGCCTTTACTTGTGGTTGGTCTATCAGCTTTCTGCCAACTATCATTTCGTATGGTTGAATATGCTGTGGTTCAATCAGGATCTCACATCAACTTTTCAGGTTTTCCACGATAGTTTTACATTCTCCTCCTCCTCTCAGGAACTTAGGCTTACATTCCACTCATGTCAGCGACCCAAGCTGATTCTAAGCCTGTACTGAAGGCGTCTTCCATCTCTGGGAACGTTGTTTATAGTCGTCGAGATCTAGTTGTATTCCATGATCACTTGAAAGTTCGGTGTTCCTTTCCTTCTCGCTATCCTTTTCCAAACTGTAGTACTTGTTCTTTCATCCCCGTATAGCAGCCAATAAGGACACAATGGAATCAAATCTTTGGTCTAAGCCAGCCGCGGCTGAATGGCCACCTCATCAATGAAGAAAGAGCGGTGGTGATGTTAAAATTAAGATTTATTGTGTTGAACTGGAAGGTAGTCAATTGAATGAACAATTGTAACAATACAGCTCTTCCTTCTATCCTTCAGCCAGAAACGTCTCAGCAAGCATGCAGAAGTTTGATGTCGGACGTTGGAGAATAGCCAAATTTAGTCGTGCTTGTTTCGAAATAAACTGATCTAAAAATTTTAACAGTGGACTTCAATCGACACGACTTTTCAACTCTCTAACTGCCTAAATTGTACTTCGTGCTCCGAATAAACTGGTCTCTTCCATAGTTTGTGAGCGCCATTTGAATCATAGTCTGCCTTTGTAGCGTTGCCACTTCACTTAGGGTAGAAGGTTTTTGAGGCCACATTCCCCATGTAAGCGAACCACCTTAGCGGAAGCCCAATTTTCGACCTCGAAGGTATATCTGCCTATCGTGACGTGGTGGTAAAGTCGCCGATGGTGTGTCTCCTTCCTTAAAGGCAGTGTATACTTCGTTTTGCTCTGATTTTGGCCGCCTCCGATTCAATGGCAGCAAGCGGCTGATTGACAGCTCACTGTGTTTTGCCAATCAGGCCAATAATAATAATAATATGGGTGGCGCTACAGCCCGTACAGGGTCAGGGCCTAGCTTCGCAGCAAACACTCGTGTTGTGCGTGCTATTGTTCTATCACGAGTGGAAGGGACCTACAGTTTTATGCCGACTCCGAACGGCTAAGTTTGAGAAGCTTTTTCTAGACAGTTATACTCCTTGAGCATTGTCAGTGACTCGAAAGAGGTGGGGCCGTGAAAAGTATTTCTTGTCGTACCAGGAATCGAACCTAGACAGATTGGTCCAAGAGCGTATGAGTCGACGCACATACTCACAACGCCACGGGCCACGACAAGGCAGGCCACAGGCCAATGTCATCGCAAATATAAGGACTCTTGGAAGATCGTGCTTATTGTGTTTGCAAGTGATTTCTGCACCACATTCTCAAGAACGATGTTGAAAAAATCACATAACAGCGCGTTGCCTAGTCTAAATCCTTTTTTGCCGTTGAAGTTCTCGGCGAGTTCGTTTCCGACCAGCGAGAGTTCTCCTTTGTCTTTCTGAACAATCAAAAAGACATTTGGCGGGAATGCTAAGACTAGACATTGCGTCGTATAGCCCGTCTCTATGCATGCCATCATATATTGAAATCGACGAATAGGTGATGAGTGTCGATCTGCATTTCTTGGGTTTTATTTCCAGGATCTGCCGTAGCTTGAAGATTTTGTCGATCGTGGACTTCGCCGGCCTGCAACCACACTGATAGAGAGTAGGGACCTGTCAGAATATGGACGAATGTTTTTCGCCGCTCACACGAGACGGCAGAGAAGTTAGTTTAGGAGACTTATATCGAATCACCATCACCACGACCAAAAAACGCCCACAGAACAGTTCTCTCGAAACGAGCAACTTTTCCAATTCGAATCTTCCGTTGACACCTTCAAACTCCGTAGCATGAAGCAAGACTGCGATTATCTGGTTCACCTCACAAGACTTGTTCTCCGTCTAATCCTCGTACTGATGGTGTTCCAGCTTACAACTGACGAATGCCACACTACCCGTTGTGACATTCTAACACAAACGACAGCACTATCCACCACTCATGTACCGCGAAACCAGTTTAACAACCGACAAGCCCAAATTCACGTCTCACGTTCGTGCAAAACGCGTTCGCAATAAGCACAGAGCATCGACAAACAGAAATTCATTGCCAGTGTCAAAGCTGAGAGGTGCTTGCACTCGTTCAGTCATAAATATTGTCAATATGCAAAGCAGCCAGAGGCAGCGTTCTTTTTTTTTTTGTTTTACATAAATTAGCTTCTTGACCTTCTCGCAAATGGTTTAGTGCTGCAGTTCGAAAACCAGAAGAGCGGCTTTGAGGCTGTACAAAGTTTCAAAGTTGAAACGAACAGTGGGGCCAGCCGGGCACTGTTAAGTGGAATTTTTGTGGTTGTGGTCTAGGGTGTCATTTGATGTGCTGTCTAAGCCTTCGTTGCGACGGACCTTCACATGAGGATGCAATGTGGGACGTTTAAAAATGCGATCTGACCTCTAAAGTGAACACCGAACGGTCGTACAGATTCAACAATTCCATTAAATGCCAGTTTCATGAATTACCTAAAAGTATGCAACACAGCTTGCTCTCCTCACTTTTCGAAGATCACCGAAGTTTCACCCCAGAGGGCGTCAGATGTCACAACAAACGATCAGCGCTGTGCCATTTAAACATTTAAACAATTCAGAATGATTCCACACCACACACTCGCCATCATTCAGATCAGAAGCACTTTTGCCAAACTAATCTTATCGCGCTGCAAGGGCTTAGGCTGTTTGCTCTGCTTGCCGAATAATTGCGACTAAACGCGTAAAACACCACTGAATTATCACTCAGTGCAAAGTAGAAGGCAAACAAATGGTGGATTTGTTTCCACATCTGAGCCGAGATAAATCTCGTTATCTGCCGCCGCTCGAAAACATGATCAGCCCCTCAGCTGGGGAGGAAACAAAACAAACTGAAAACAAAATACAAAATCCCATCCCGCGAGTATCTGCATCGCAGCCGTGAGACGCGCATTCTTACTCGGATTCCTGGGCTGAATCAAACACAATCATATTAATATCTCTCGTCTCGTCGAGCCAACGAAAAACAGCCGAACAACAACAAGAGGCACTACTTTCAGATTTTTTTTGTTGGGCTTTGTTTTACGCCGTTCCGATTCTGGTTACTCGTTTTTTTTTTTTGTCGGAGTGTGTGTATCGTAAGGAAGACCGTGTCACTTGACTGCGAAGCGCCGCACTGTATCCCCGACCATCAGTTGCGCAAAAGTAGTGCAGATCTCGCGATATATGGAAATTGAATCCACTTGCACTTGTCGTGGAGCACTTGTAGTTTTTATCCGATTCACTGACTGACTTGTTCGTTCACACCTTGGCCACAAAATGATAAACGATTCCTTTGAGTTTTCGTGTAAATATTCGCAGCTATGTATCTCAAATGTATCTAACAGATGTTCTTTGTTTTTGAATTTTCAGCCGACGACGAATCAGACACCAGTCCACACGACATGGAGGGAGGCAGCTCGGACCTTGAGTGCGGTTTGGCCGATTTGAATGGATTAAGCTTGAACTCCTATCACACCACTGCTCAGAATTCGTTTGCCCAGATGCAGGTCAGTATACGCAATTGTTTGAATCTAAGTGTAACGTGTCTTGTTTGGACGTGTGAAGAGATTGATGGATCCACCGAAGTCGAGTGACTAATCGCCTAGGATTGGCGATCATTTGATTAGACCGGGCGTCATGATTGGCCGTAATTTGTTGTCATTTGTCTTGCTAATTGAATTCCACGGTGTTTTTTTTTTGTTGCTACTCTTTAATTGATTCTGAAAGTGCCGAGTGGTAAAGCAATTACCTTGGAGCGTGGTTGGAATGCGTATATTTTACGCATGCGCCGCGTTGATGACCAGCCAGACATGTTGTCTCTGAGTGAATCATGTGCTTTTGATTTAAACGTCATTGATTGTGATCCCGTCGCCCATTTGGTAGCTGCTTACTTTGCGGGCTCTGAATAAAAATGTGGAACCTAAGCTGTTGCTCATTGTCAAACTCGCACTCTGCCACCATTATTCGTTGCTTATAAGAGCAGCAACATGAGAGGGTGCTACAGTTCGGGGTGGACCTGCTTCATACAGCAATTACTCGAGCTGTGTATGCTTTCGACAGAACCTGCAGTCTTGTGCTGACTCCGAAGCCCGAGATTGAGAAGCTTTTTCTAGACAATTATACTGTTTGAACATTGTCACTGACTTCAAAGGGGTTGTCAGTGATTCAGTCTAGAATGCCACGTGTAGGAGTACGCAATCACTAGGTCACTTCTTAGCTTAAGCATGTGAAATAGAACAAGTCGAATTATGCGTTCTTTTGACATTTCAAGTAGTTGAGACAAGGGCTCATAAGATACTGCTCCATTCTCCTTACGGCGTCCTTGCATGTGTCCTTTAAATAAAAACTTAACGTTTGTAAATCATTGCCTCTTGGTCAGACTACAGAGTTATTGTTACTTGTTCCTTAACTCCATTCGGTGGTGCTACCAGTGTTGGTACTTGTGGTACATTTATTTCCATTTCTAGAAGTTCCCAAATCGTTTTCATCTACTACTCACAGTCCACAACTTCCTCTTTATTCCATTTCGGGTTGCTTCTTGGTTCATAATCCCTTCTCACAACACAATTTCAAGGAATGTGTACATAAAATGACAAAGGAGTGCAATAACGGACGACTGGATTACAAAAATGTGAACACAGAGGAGTGTGATGAACTCTTTCATTTCATTTATGACCACGTTAATGTAGAATGTGAAATTTCTTACCAATCCAAAGGGTAATCCAGATCTACCACACGTTTTAATATCCGCCACTCTTTTTCTTCTGCATCTACCACACCTTGAACATATTTGAACCTAGACTACAGTTCGAAGTGATCTGGTCCTCTTTTCTTCATCAATCAAACATATTGACTGTTATTGTTGTTTCAGATGTGCAGGACACCTACAAAATTTGAGAAACTGTTGCTTGACATTTACACTCTCTGTTCATTGTTGGCAACTCGAGAGAGGTGGCGCCTTGAAATACGAATGTTGTTTGTGCTGGATTTTGATTCACGGACCAACGACTCGGCGTCGTCCACGCACATAGGCCTGCGATCCATAGAGGGCTGAGCCTGATCAATTACTACCCATTTATGGTGGCCCTGGGGACGCTGCTTCCAATGATCAAGAGCAAGCTGTCTTGCGTCCGCGATGACTTGCTCTTTAAACCGGAGGTTCATCCCTCCTCTCCTTCACGAATCCGGAGGCGTAGAGCTCATGCCTTTCCTCCATTCAACTTCCTAGCAGGCGGGACCATTTATCCGAAATTTTGATACCAGTTGTTTTATTTTTAGTCATTAGTCTTACAAATGGAAAGTACACGAGTACTAGCCTATCCAGTGAACGTTTAAATGAAATACGAATGTTGTTTGTGCCGGATTTTGATTCGCGGACCTACTACGTCTCGGCGTCGTCCACGCACATGAAGAGCGAAAAGCTTGAAGAAAATGATATTTTTGAAATTCTCGTGTTTTATTCACATGTCAGCTCAGTAATAATGTAACAGTCGGACTCACTCTATTTCAAAGCCTGTCGCTATAGCTGTGTTCAAGGGTATTGATCGTTCAGGATCCAAAAAATTCCACAAGTTTACTGACAAAATCCAAATGTGTAACGAAACATATGACATAGTCCATCTTCGTTCATACTGTTTGTCAGCACTGTCATTTCTTCATTCGATCATGTTCAAGAACACAACAACAGTCAACAGTGATTACAACTACTAAACAGGTGTACAGATAAGTTTTAGAAGATTTTCAATAGATGGCGTTGTTCCAATTTTGTAGCCAACTTTCGTTATAAAGCTTTCTCTTTCAGTATGTGTCATTTCCCTGAAGTGTAAACAGCTATTTTTGAGGTGCTCCAAATATGACAACTTTTAAGCCAATAATACACAATTTGCGAGCAGGTTTATTTTTCTGCTTAAATTTAAGACAACTGCAGTTGAAGGCCATCGAATGCTGCAAGATGTTTTCACACTTCATCGATTTCTGCATGTGTATTTGGATATAGACGTCAGGCCACACCCCTAAATTGACGCTAAAGCCGAAAATTCACGGTGACAAGGTCATGCTTTGTATTTGGTGGGACCAATTGGTCATGGTCTACTATAAGCTGCTAAAACTGGGTGAAGCCGTCACAGAACAACTCCACCGATGCATTTGAGCTGAGCACTACGGGAAAAAACGACCACACTACGAGCAAAGACAGTACAAAGTGATTTTGCAACATACCATCGCTAGGCCACATGTTGCGCAGCCGGCTAAAAAATACTTTGAATCGCTAAAATGGGAAGTCCTACGTATAGGCAGCCGTTACACCTTCATCATTCGTCATTTATTTTCGTCAACGACTGGTGGATCAGCATATCTGCTCTTTTGAAGAAAACCAAAATTGGATGGCTTCGTGGATTGCATCAAATGTAACGGCTAGCGATGGACAATACTTTGAAAAACTGAATTTGTGACAACTTTTTTCATAACGAAGCGTGAAACTTTAAAAGAAATGCTTTAAAATTCACTTGTACACCAAAATAACAAATCACTTAACTTTTAGAGACCTGACCTTATAAGATCCAATACATAGAGAAATTTAAAAAAAAGACTTAAAATGGCGGAGCAATTGCTTTTACCCAAACAGCTTGGTCTCGATTTCGATCTTTTCAACGCCTGGATTTTCTGAGTGCATAGGCAATTCATCACTTTCAGATCCAGTCACAAAATTCATTGAATGGCTGAAACACAATAGGACTTTGCTGCTAGCGTTTTCTTCCAACACAGGCAATTCATATGCTATGCACGGAGTACAGCTTCTCGCTTTTTTGAACGAAATGAGAGCAATGTCATAAAACGTAAGAGAGCAGTTTCACGTAAAGGCTCAACTATAATGTTTCGTCATGTTTGCTAAAAAAACATGAGTAACTATAATAAACACATGCGCGCATAGCCTCTTGTCAGAAATTCTTGCTTGCTTCTCTTGCTTGCTTTAATTTTTCTTTATTTAATTATGATTTATTATGAATTCCTCATGTTTCCAGTTCGATTATATGTGAATACCAATACAGATTTGCTCATTTTTTCAAATTTGTTTTCTTGGCTGTCACATTCGCACTAGCTCATGCTTAATGAAACATTTGTGTTTTGCACATGCTTAACGAAATGTTCGCAATCTTTTATGGACGACTTTATAGGTTGCCTCATAGGGGTGGGTGTATTCGCTCACTCACCCATGTGCGTTTGACACTAGCTAATGCTCGCTCATGCGCATTATAGTTGAGCCTTAAGGAATTTTCGACATGTTGGGAAAAATCAGTGCGAGCGGCGCTTTCACTCACACTCCCTTAAAAGCTGAGAGATCTTCGCTCAAATTGAGAGTCAACTGACATTTGAGAAATGGCAACAGTTGACTGAGGTTAATTTATTGGTTGAAATTAGTGGAGTAGTAAGGACACAATATTTTTCATGTGCGATTTGTGAATTGAAAACAGCTAATAAATTGAGTTGACATTTCAAAGAAACTCTAGACTCGTAACGTGAAAAACGCCAGCAGCAAAATAAAAAAGCGAAATTTGTTCACTCAGATTCAGAGATTGTTAGCTGAAGCCCATACATTTAGCAGAGCATGGTCTGTCACCGTTCTCTTTTGCATTCGAAATTGAGCTAAATCTAAAAAGCCTTTTGGTGCGATCAGCCATTCGTAGTAAAGCGATGAAATTTAGATAATGTTTCCTGCAAAAAAAGCGATGAATTAAGCATCGGAATACACTTTGACAGTAGCCCCCTGGCCATCTCCATAGTGATCTAGTTTTCATGTTAATCTGAATCTAAACCTCTTGCGGCTATTGCTGGTTTCATTTTGCATTGACATTTCATCTGATTTGCAATCATTACTTCAATCTCAATCCCAGAAACTGGGTGCATGTTTATTCATGAATTCATTTCTGATGCAGATGTCTATGAATATTTTTGTTTTCATTTTAGTTCGTCGACTGAAAAAGACTTTGAGCGGAAGACTCCGTATCAAGGCCAACAATGCACGCTATTGCACGATTAAAGTCAAGTGCTAAAATGTACACTGCTGCTACATGTTGTTCACCATATTTTCGACAACATATCTGGCATGTATCTCTATCTGACGTGTATCTCTATATAACAAGCACTGACAGCTAGATGACCAGGTGCGGCGCTTTCACAGAACACCGACTACATCCACCCCCAATTCCAATTTTATAGAAATATCGATGACCACTCTAATTATCATTCATACGATTGGAGTCACGGACAATGTATACACTTCTTCGATGTGGGCGCTGAAAAAATGAAGAATCATTCTGTCGATATGTGGTCCAATGTCCCCAATCGTTGTCGAACATCTGTTTTCACTTCCATGTGATGCCTAAGGCATTATTGTAAGACCCAGAGCCTACGCCTTCACATGTACTCACTTGGATATGTTAGCTTCCGTTACATGTCATCGTTTACACTGGTACACCATGCCGCCCAAGTACACGTGTAATTAGTGAAAAACTTATGTAGTTTTTAGGTCTGTGACCCATGGGGGGCTGCTCATCGTTGGTGGCCCTGGGGACGCTGCTTCAAATGATCAATGCCAAGCTGTCTTGCGTCCGCGATGACTTGCTCTTTAAACCGGAGGTTCATCCCTCTTCTTCTTCACGAACCCGGAGGCGTAGAGCTCGTAGAATTCGCAATTGTGTCTTCTCCTCCATTCACCTTCCTCGCAGTCGGGACTATTTATCAGAAATTTTGATACCAGTTGCTTTATTTTTAGTCATTAGTCAGACACAGCTACTCTTAAAAATAGAACGTACACGTGTACTAGCCTATCCAGTGAACGTTTAAATAAATGCTCTCAATTTCAAAATTGTGATGCTCTACTAAAGACCACCGATTCTTCTTGATACAGGGTAGGTGCATTCATTATGGCGCACCTCGCAAATACGAGACATGTTTAATTTTATCCACTTTTTGTCGATGTCCACCCTCCAATTGTCGCTCAAATCTTGCGTCGACTCGTTTTCCCATCGCTCTTCCATTGCAGCAGCACAGGCAACGTTTAATGTGTAATAATCTGTTATTGTGTTCTTAAATAATTTCAGCAAGGTGACTTGGACCGGCAACGTTTACTGGGCGACCGGCAGAGAAGTGGTGTCTATGAGAGCGTAATAGAAGACGGCCTTGAAGGCTTGGAACATCAAGAAAGGTAAGTCGATACTGTTTTGCTTCCTCTCAAAGTCATCAGACGGTGACAGTAAATAATTTGATACTGCTGCCAGATGTGCACAGACTTTTTGCTTGAAAAACACTATCTCACTTGGGATTGTGTGGTTTTTGTTTTCATAACCAACTGACTACTAATTGGGCACTAAATACTCGGACGGTTGTATGACTTGTAATCGATTTGTACTCAGCTTGAAGCATTTTTCTAGTTGACGGGAGGCTTGTATGTTTCGTGTAATTTTGAATCGAAAGAAGGACGGAACTTTTTTTTTATGGATGCGGTCATGCGGTCTATCTAAAGTCCAAGAACTGACGTGTATAATGGCATAAAATATCTCCCAAATGTTCCTCAAGGTTTACAAGGAATGTTTGGTATCATGCTCCGCCCTAAGCCCGAACTTGTCCTCACATTTTCCTCAATCACAACATTGCCTTAAAGCTCGGCGGACTGTCATTTCCTGGTTTTTCTGCACAAGGAAAAAGGCGGTCTTACGAAAGAAGGTGCTGAACAAGAAACCATACCAATCTAGCTTCTTAAGGAAGTAACGATTAAGCCCCGCATCGGTCGCTGAGTCTAGACATGAGATAACCGAAGTCGGACCTACGGCCATCGCTCATGAAGAGGAGATCATAATCACCAGTCAGCGAAGATATACACAATCCAGAGGGACGCCTTTCGGCGCACTGTCCCATTAGAGCACATGCATGCAGAGACCTAGAAGAAATAGAATCTGTTTGACATCTGCTCTGCGAGTGCCCAGCTGTAGCAAGGGAAAGGGTCCAGCTTCTGAGAAAACACTCCTTTCTGAAGCTGAAAGACTTAAATAGTGTAGAACTTAAAGGCCTTCTGGGATATCCTTCGCATCGGCCGAAGATTGGTCGGACTGGTTGTTCCAGAGATAGGTGCCAGTAAGCCGGGAAATCTGTCTGTCCCTCAATTTCAGTAGCGTGCAATTCTATCAGAAAGTGGAAAGCTGTCAGAAAGCGAATACATTTAACAATCACTTGTAGCTCCAGGTTAAGCAGGTAGCTTCAGCGTCGAGTAGGAGGACTGTGGTACGCTTGCAGTTGCACGACTCGGCTCGTTGGACGGAGCGTTTCTTGCTCCCCTCACTCGTACACCACCCAACCGCGAGATCGCACTTTTTGTAAAGGGTGATTTTTTAAAAGCTATAGGAAAGTTTTTCAAAAAAAAAAACACATAAAATTCAGAAAAATGCATGAAATCTTTATTTGAATCGATAGTACGGTCCATATAATTTAATGTTTGAAGATTATTTCATGCAAATGTTGATCTTGGCTGCGCCTCAAATGGTCCATCCGCTTAGTCCAATTTTGGCATACTCTTTCCAACATTTCGGCGGGTATCTCACGAATAAATGCTTCAATGTTGTCTTCCAATGCGTCAATTGAAGCTGGCTTGTCTGTATAGACACAAGCTTTAACATAGCCCCACAAAAAATAGTCTAAAGGCGTTAAATCGCACGATCTAGGCGGCCAATTGACCGGTCCCGAACGTGAAATAAAATGTTCACCGAACTCGCCCCTCAACAAGTCCATTGTTGCGCGTGCTGTGTGGCATGTGGCACCGTCTTGTTGAAACCACATGTCATGCAAGTCAAGCTCTTCCATTTTGGGCAAAAAAAAGTTGGATATCATCTCACGGTAGCGCTCACCATTCACAGTTACGTTACGATTCGCATCATCTTTGAAGAAGTACGGTCCAATGATGCCACCAGCCCATAAACCGCACCAAACTGTGACTTTTTCTGGATGCATTGGTAGCTCTTGCAATGCTTCTGACTGATATTCACTCCAAAATCGACAATTCTCCTTATTTACGACCAGTAACAAGAAAAATGTCATATGCCTAATGTTGTCTAAATCTCGACCGCTGCAGTCGAGGAAATGACTTAACACAATATTCGTTCAACCATTCATCATTTCCACTGAATTGCGATGATTTCCTGATGCAATTATTTCTATTATTGTCTACAGAAACATGTTTTCTATACTAAACCAGACCCTTCCGGCTATGATTCGATCGCAAGGGCGATCAGCAGTCGGGGTATAGAAGAATCGACCAACAGATGAATTAGAGCCATGTTCAGTCGTTCAATCATCTGCTCTTCTGGAAGAGTGTCGGTTTCTGTAACTGCGGCAAAAAGATGCCCCCAGGGAGGGGTTTTATCACCCTTGCTATGGTCTTTAGTTATCGACAAATTATTAACAGATCTTCATAGATTTGGTTACACCACTATAGGTTGTGCTGATGACCTGGCGATTATTATTAGAGGAATGCAGATGTGCATTAGTGCACTAATACAAACCGAGGAATGGTGTGACATGGAAGGATTATCAATCAATCCCTGTAAGACCATTGTAGTGCTCTTCTCAAGGAGGACACGAGTCAACCTTGGACCCATAATAATCAACAATACAACGCTAACATATTCCAGCGAAGTCAAATATCTGAGAGTTACCCTAGATAAACGCTCCAACTAACGACGGCTAATAAGTTGCAGAAATTACAACGTATTGCTTGTGTTGGAATAACAGGTGTCATGCGCACCTGCCCAGTAACAGCTCTAGAAGCTATAGTCGGGCTAACTCCCTTACCAATCTTCATTAGGAAGACAGCTGCTAGATATGCCATCACACTGCAGCTTGAGAATAATTATATACCAGGTAACTTAACAGGTCACCTCGGCATACTCAACTCGATCCCCAATAGAGACATGTTTTGTACAATGCCGGATATAATGGTCAGGCAACACTGTTTCGGAAGGCTTTTCGAAGTTGAAATATTGGTCTACGCAAGCTGGTCCAATGGTGTAACAGCACAAGACCCTAAAAGTCTGGTATGGTACACAGACGGATCAAAGACGGAATCTGGAGTGGAAGCAGGAGTCTTTTGACCCAACACAAGGATTTCTGTACAAATGGGGTCGTATCCTACAGTGTTTCAAGCGGAAATCCACTCCATCGACATCTGCGCCAGACAAAACTTCCACAAAGGCATTAAGGGCGCTAATATACTAATACACTCAGACAGTCAAGCAGCACTAAAGGCACTCTCGTCTAACCTTTTGGACTTCAAGAACAGTCAAATGTTGCTATGACGCTCTACAATCCCTTGCTAGGCACAATAAAGTAAAGCTTGGCTGGGTCCCTGGACACAGGAGGATTGCAGGCAACGAATCCACTCGCGAGGGTGGCTCGGCATCTGCATTTATCGGTCCTGAACCGTACTGTAATGCCATTTGGGCAGCAGTCACAACTCTGATCAACGAATGGGAAAACAAACTTCGCCTAGACCAGTGGACATATGGTCATGGTCTTAAGCAATCGAAACGTTTAATCAGTCCTTATTCATCTAAAGAAATACTCAATCATAACAAAGAAAATTTAAGATTTGCTAACAAGCTTTCTTACAGGCCATTGTGACCTGAACTACCACCCTTACAATTTAAACCTGTGTCAAAGCAAGGTCCGTCGGTTTTGCCTCGAAGAGGATGAAACTTCTGAGCACATTTTGTGCGAATGTCCGGCACTAATATGGTTAAGGAAACGTATCTTCTTTCATGATGGAAGTAGTAAGTCTTTTGGGATAACTCCAACCCTCCGATATAATAGATCTATCCTGGCCGCGGTGTCGTTGTATTCACGGCATAGGTTGTACAAGTGGAAAGAAAAAAATAGATGATACCTGCTCCGCATCGCAATAGACTAATCTCCTTCTTGAGGAATAAAGGCGTTCAGTAGGGTATCCTGTATATCTGTCTGCAAACAGTCATTCTTTTAATAAAATCTGAACTCCCTTTTTCATGTAGTTGCGACTGTCTCTGATTTGCCGTCAGTCTCTTAATCATCTTGGATTTTGTATCAAGTCTCAGCATAGCTCCCCAGAATAGGCAGCTTATTGAAGTCTCCAGTTGGAGAATTCACACGTCGTCACACGTAGTCAGTACCCCAGTCTGAGTTCATTTTAGAATGTGTTCACCTGCAGGCTGTGTTTCTTGGACTAGCCTTAAGGTCTGCTCGGACGGTCTTCGTGTGACGGTTAGTGCATTGAGGGAGTGGCAATCATGCTGACGTAAAATCTGAGCGTAGCCTGAATGCTGGTTGCTGTGATGTGTTCGCTTACGTATTTACTTAAGACTTGCGAGCCACTAGTGCCCTCGCTTTCTGTAGAAATCTCCGCAGTTTTTTTTTTTTATTTTTGTTCGATCCATTCCACCAGTGATGCTGGGTCCGGATTCCGTAGTTTTGCTGCGTACAGTGCACGATCTTATACTGACACCATGCGCGATGATAACTATACCCAATTGATGGTCAATCTATTCAGTCTGTCCTCGGCTCTTATGTTCACGCAGACTTATTGTTCGCGGCTAAATTCAAAAAAGAACGCTTCAATTTTGTCTACAGTTGTGCACTGATGCTCAGTATATTCCACGATTGTGTTGCCTTTTAAACATTTCACTTACTCTCCACTATTTCTTGATGTAGTCCGGATTAGTTTCTAGCAGTTAATAGTACCTTTACATGTATACTTAGTTCACTTAGTCGGAACCTATATTCCTTAGAAAAGGCCCAAAGCAAGGTGAGACTGGTTCAACTACTGCTTTTGTTTTTTTGGCTCAGAAAGGTCTAATTTGCTGTCCCTTCTGTTGAGCCATCACATTGACACGTGAGTACATGGTACAAGATATAAAACCCTCCGGACTTTATTGTGAATCATAATATTCACGGAGCCGTCAATAGCTTCAAATACTTCAAATCCTGCTGTCTGGAGGGTATTATTCCTTGATGTCCAATAGCGTCAAATTGCTGCGAAATGCGGGGTGGACCTGGGCCTCAGCTAACAAGCCTCTCTAGCTGGCCCGCTGGCTGGAATTGATTGAGAGCCTTCTCCACTTGTGTGCGCCATAGGTTTTGTGGGCGTCCTCTATTGTGTTGTCTGAGTCGAAGTCTCTGCGGCGCTCTACATGGTCTAGCCATCTTAGGCGTTTAATCCTTAGACGTCCGGCTAAACTCATGTTCCTGTACAGAATCTTCTCCTCCAGACGCCGTCAACGCACACAAGGCCAAAGATTGAACGCAGAATTTGTCACTCGGAATTAACCAGGTCTTCTTCATCTGCTTTTGAGATTGTTCGTGCTTTCGCATCATACACCAAGCCAGGGATGATCAAGGTGTTATGTAATGTTAGCTTGGTCCTTCCAGAGAGTGCTCTACTACTCAATCGTCTCTTTAGCCCAAAGAAACAGCGATTGACAAGAGTTATTCTGTGTTTAATCTCGGTGCTGGTGTTGTTCGTAGTGTTTACTTGCGAGTCGAGATATGAGGGGCGTTCAATATATTCTCGGTATCGGGGTGAAGCTGTGGTTGTATATATAAACTGACTTATTTATCAAGTAATACTATACTAACGCGAATTGATAATCACATTTATATGAAATTTTACATGAATGCACTAAAATAATAGTATTACTTGATAAACAAGTCAATTTATATATACAACCACAGCTTCACCCCGATACCGAGAATATATTGAACGCCCCTCGTATATGAAGTCCCTGTCGCTTGACTTCCTTAAAAGTATAACCTATGGTGACATTGTGGCCAAGTCGTCGATGGCGTGTGTCCTTCGTTGACGACAGCATACATACTTCAATTTTTCATCATTCACTGCTGAGCCCAGTCGCCTTCGATTCACTGGCAGCAAACTCTGAATTGACGGCTCGTTGTGTTCGGCAAATCACGCCAATGTCGTCCGCGTATGGTAGAAATTGTACAGTTTTTTGAAAGATTGTGTCTCTTGTGTCTTGCGACTGAGTTCTGCACTAATTGCTCGCTCAGGACGTCGATTATGAGGACCGTCTGGTCGCCCATAGAGCACGAATTTTGTTCGTAAAATTCAATAATTTATATCATTCCTCCCGTGTAAGGCTTTTCATGGCGAAATGGCGATTCACATGTCGCGAATCACTCGTAATCTGTCCGAAATAGATCACTGAAATACCAAAAAGCTACAAAATCACACATTTTTGGCTGGCTTTTATGAAGAACTTTCTGTTTACACAATTCATCCCATTCTCCACTTGCAGATGAGACTCTGGTGCTGACCTCCAGAAGGGTTTGATTATCCAACTTAGTAGGTAGTGAGTCCACCAGCTTCATGTGTGCAGCTGAGTCAGAAGTGGGTTGACTTTCTTTGCCGGAGTTCCTTTTCAATGTCGTCTCTATTCTTTTTGCTTTCTTGAGAAACTCATTCACTAAAGAAATGTTTGCTTTTGTAATATTCCACAGAGTGGAGTGTAGATGGTCTTATCTGATGGTTTTGTCGGCAGCATTCCACAATGTGTGTCACCGGGGAACAATGTTTGCTTGTCAGATAAGATTTACGATGATGGCCGACTTGTCAGAATAGATTCATGACTAACCCCCCGAAAATATACGCAGCTCGAAGCCACGAAGAAATGGTCCGCTTAGTCAACCGGAAAGGCTTACCGAAGAATTACGATCTAAACACAATTTGAAGGTGCAACACAAGCAATTCCTTCCTCGTCGGATAAGCCGTCGGTGGTCTTGTGTGCACACCAGCAAACCGCATCGGAGTCGTCGACAAACCCAATCGACTGATGAGCACAACCCCTTGGTGACGTTCGATTGCGTGGTGGCGTGTCGTATTTCCCTTAATCCCTTTCGTGCCCTGCCGACCGAGTGCGTCATAGCTGAGGCAATTGCTGACGGAATAACTATGACGTCGCGAAATTTACTGTGTTCACCTGCCGAGACGCGTCACTAAAAGTGACGGCTGAAGGTTGCTATATTTAGGTGACATGTGTCGCAGTAGCCAGGATTTATCGTACCCTCAAGTGATTAGATTATGTACGCATGGGCTATTAGCATGTGAAGCTTGTACAAATGAAATTTAGACGAAAAAATACGATGGGCTCAAGATAAGTGGGATGTCAAATATTTCACCAGACCAGAAAGCCAGATAACACTGCAGGGAATACCTGCTTCTACGTTTTTTTGGAGCTACGCTACGATAAGAGCTTGTTTGCGCAAATTCAATGGGGGTACTGATGTGTACTTAGCTATCTCCAAAAAAACTGCTGCAGGCAATGAAACCGGAGGATTGAAGGACGGGATTGAACTCGTGTTCCCTTTTTTTACCAGTTTTTGGGATTTTGTAGTGAGGCCGAGGGAAGCTGTGGTTGGGCATAGAGGACACCCGAATCACGACTTCCGATCGTAGGCTAGTGTGAGATTTGAAATACACCAACAAGGTCAACCGAAATGTGGCGGACTCCCAGGCGCAACCAAAAGAGATTCTGTGAAAGGAGTAACGCCAAATGCGCCCAAAAAAACATCCCCTTTGGTTTTATAGGGGCTTCCAACGAACAACTTCCGAACGTTGACAGTTGATAGCGGCCATATTGCTGGAGCTTCTTCTTCTTCTAGTGGCGCTACAGTCCGGGGTGGACCTGGGCTTCAGTCACCAAGCTTCCCCAGCTGGGACGATATTTAGCCAGCAGCCTCCAATTTCGAGCACCAAGTTGGTTGAGGTCCTTCTCCACTTGTGTGCGCCATCGGTTCCGTGGGCTTCCTCTACTGGTTCGGAGTTGAAGATATTGCTGCAGCTACATCTGTCAAATTGGGTGTCATTTATTCAGTCTGTTCTGGCAAATCTCCATTGATGGGTGGACGAACGCTATGTTCGACAACAAATGAGTGCTTTGTTAGGGCAATGTTTCGCAGGCTTATCCCATTTTACGGTCGCCATAAGATGAGACCCATTTCTGGCTGAATGGGTACTTCGAAAACAACATTTTCGAGTTCGGGACGATACTAATCCACACGAGATCCAAGAGCGTCCAATGCATCCCGAAAAAGTCGCTGTTTGGTGTGGATTTTGGTCTGGCGACGCGTTGTCGACTGTCCGTTTGAGAACGACGTTCACCAGACCATTGACTGTGGTCAACAGCGAGCGTTATAAGTCGATGATTACCAACTTCTTTTGGCCTGCATTGGATGAAATGGACAGCAACGGCATGTGGTTTCAGCAGGATGGCGCAGCGCTACAACACAACTTACGCCACATTAGAAATTCCTCACGAGCGATTTGAGGGCAAGATCATGGCATGGGTCTCATGATGTGAACTGGCCACCGAATCGTTCGATTTTACCCCGTTCGACTTCTTCTTGTGAGGTTTTCTGCAGTCGCAGGGCTATGCGAATAAGCCACAAGCCACAGCGGCCATCAAAACCAACATAACCCGCGCCTTCGGTCAAATTCAGACTGATTTATGCGCCAGATTCATGGAAAATTGGACATATCGGAAGCGCGCCACCCAGAGAGACGAGGCGGATATTTAAACGATGTTCTATTTCATACAGCGCTTAATGAATGACCGTTTACATATGCTAGACACCTGAATGACAGCCGTTGGGGTATCGTAGCCTGGTTGTCATAGCCGCGTGAACTGCTCAATGGTCCCGTAAGGTGGTGTTAGGTAGGTAGGTAAAAGGGTGTCTTACGGTATTGTCTCATTTGACCAACATGTTGTGTCCCTTGTGCACTTGATGGATGGTGTAAGTACCGTGAGACCTTCTTTTGCTAGTAAAACCATCCGGATTTCAAATATTTAGTATGCTTCCTAGGGCTGGGCTGTCATAGAGCTGATGTTGAATAGATTCTATTTCTACCTGATCTCTGCAGCTTCGTGGGTCCCTATGGTGCAGTGCCCGGTAAGGGGCTCCTATTTGCGGTCGCACTTCCTTATGACTTAAGCTGATGAGTCATGTTGATCTCTTTTCACTCAGCCTCTTACTCTTACATAGCCCTCGTTAATGCTCCAACTTCCAGACTTGGCTCTATCCAGGGCTTCGGCTGCCAGTTTTCTTCTTATGGTGCTAAGCGGTGTGAGTGCATAATGGACTGCCGGAGAATCAACCAGCTCCGATCCATTTCTCGCAAGATTGTGCGCTTTTTAGTTCCTTTGGATGGAAGTGTGCCTGGTACCCAGAATAGGATCACCATGATTGCCAAGGATATTTCACTGAAGCTCTGTCTGCATAAACCGACTAGTTTCGATGTCAAGGTGTTCGACGCTATGGGTTTTATTGCCGCTTGGCTGTCGGAAAAGATGGAAATCGATTTGTTGTGTTGTGTTCTCTCAGCGCAAGTGCCGCTTCGTGAATCGCAGCCACTTCTACTTGGAAGACGTTGCAGCCGTCTCTTAGTGCCGAGGATTTTTCGACTTGGTCACAGAAGATCCCTGCGCCAGTGAGAATTCACCTTCCTCTGCTACCAGTTGTTCTTGCCATTGTTTCCATTCTGGGAAACGTATGTGAAAGGTCTTCTCCGGGGCTTATGTTGGTGGCAGGTACTCCGTTTGGTTGTTGTCTTGTACCGGTGTCCATCCTTTGAGTGTGGTTTTTCCTTCCAGAATCCCACTTCTCTGAGCCTCAGGGCCGGTGACTATTACTACATTTGGCCGAAAAGAATAGCTGCCGTTGGTGTATTGGCAACACCACGGTAGAGCATGGGAGCGTGGGAGGTGTTCTTCGATGTGTAATAATACTCATACCATGCATCTTAGCTCTTATCTTTGTTGTTTTGTGTGCACGTCCATTTATGTTGAGGGCAGTTGTGATCTTACCACCGACAAGAGCGGTTGTGTTGGCAAGCCGACACTACAGTGTTGTTCTAGGGCACCCTGTTATTCCTCAGTAGGCTGATGTTTGGACTTTTGTTAGCTTCTTTAGAAGACATTTCTTCTCCAGAGCTTTCCACCAGACCAGAGATCCGTATGCCAGGATAGGTCTTGCAACCATGGTATATAGCCCAGTATAACAGCCTTAGTTTGAAGTTCGCACGTCTTCTTTATACGATCCCCCGTGTCCTCCAAATGAGTTTGGAATCAAGTATGACGCCTAGTTACTTTGCTGTCTTTGAGAGTTTGAATAGAGTGGTGTACAGTTAAAGAAGTCCACTGTCTGCAGAAATCTGATCTGACTTTCCTTCAATTCACATGTAAAAGGAGTCTCAAATAAACTTCCAACTTAATTCAGGTCAACTTGGGGAGGTCTTGAAAGAATTTCCTCCATAATGACGCGACGCATGTTATTACCAGAGTAACCGTGGACGATGAACGATTATCCATAAATCGATTGCACAAATGTGTGCACCGCGTGCCTCCATTAACTGATTTCTTGACACTATCCTGTCGGCAGAGGAAACCCCCTCAAGGTAATCAGAGATGCAAATCGGCTTGCCGCTGTCCTGTAATTTACGTTTGTGTTCGAAGGACAACTGGGGGTGTGTCGGTAAACAACTACAACCAACGACTCACATGAGCTTATTGAAAGAATCGAAATATGTACATAATTGGAAAAACAAACACAAATGCCTAGGCAAGGCCAAGTTCAGGTGATTGATCTGTGCAGCCTGTGTGAGTCGATGTGCCTATAATTTGGATAATTCTATGAATTTGTAAGCTACTGCGTGACAAACATAGATTTTGTTTAACGTTTTAACGGTCGATCTGAGATGCACTACAAAACGGCGAAGTCGCATGGCTCAACGTAATATTTCAGCGAAAATAAACGATCGTAAAATGTTTTATCTTGGCCATATCTGTGGCCCCCTCGTCGGGCAGTTTATTCGCGTCTTTAGCGACACATACACAGCACACGTGTGGGCATCGGTTTTGCACAGAACAACGCGTCACACACAGTCGTACGCCCTAGGTCTTTACTAAACTTCGACGCAGAAGAGTGACCTTAATGCATTGCGGTATGCACTTCAATAATGACCAGGCCATGAACCTATAGACAGAGCCATACAGCAACGCACGTGGCAGTGGATTGGTCACACTCTCCGAAACGGTGACAGCTCCATAGCTAAACACAATGGAACCCGCTTGCGGAAGAATACGCAGCGGACTTAGAAACCCATGGCGGTGAACAGTCGAGAAGGAAGCACGCGCGTCACTCAGAAAGATTTGGGGAGATCTGAGGGATATTGCCAGAAACCGCACACGATGGCGCAGAGGTATTGTTGAGGCCCTAGGACCCATAAGGGGATAGAGGACATGATGATGATCTCTCCAACGATCAAGGAAAGCGACTGCTATTGTACATGAAATTGCGTGGAGTAATCCACAAACAGGACACACTCCCGCACACCAGCGGCACAATCATTTGTCATTTGTAAAAAACATAAGGAAATCCGCCTTGTCTTCAATTCCCACGCTCATTTTCAATGACATTCCAGCTGTCAGCTCTTTAGACCAATCTGCCAATCTGCCAATCTGATTGCGGCGCATTTTGCAGCCAACTCAACACTGCCAGATTCCAATATGTCACCACCTGTACTTGGGAGCGTTGATTTCACCATGGGACAAATCCACTTCCGCACTCGTACAGTTGGAAGAGTACTCAAAGATCTCGACGTGCACAAATCCGCTGGCCCGGATGGTATTCCCCCTATACTTCTGAAGAGGTGTTCTTCTGCGCTGGCAAAACCATTGCGTAAGCTTTTTCATCTATCCTACGCTTTAGGTCTCTTTCCGAGCAGATGGAAAACAGCATTTGTCCAGCCCGTCCCTAAAAAAGGGCGAATCTTCGTCACCCACCTCGTACCGACCCTTAGCACTTACGTCCCTTCTTTCTAAGGTCATGGAAACGCTGATAAATCGTCAGCTTATGAAATATCTTGAATCGCGGAAGCTTCTTAATGACCAGCAGTACGGTTTCTGTAGCAACAGGTCCACTGGTGATCTGATAGCTTATCTCACCGAAAAGTGGAACACATCTTTACATAATGCAGGCGAAAACAAGATCGTTTCACTTGATATTTCTAAGGCATTTGACAGAGTTTGGCATCAAGCTCTTTTGTCGAAAATGCGTGCATATGGTATCGATGAATCTCTTCTTCTATGGATTAGAAATTACCTTACGAACCGTTCAATTCAAGTTGTTTTGGATGGTTTCAAGTCTGATATCCACCAAATAAATGCTGGTGTACCCCAAGGCTCTGTTCTGTCTCCGACACTCTTTCTCATTTTTATTAATGATCTCCTATCTGCTACTTCTAATCCAATCCATTCCTTCGCTGATGACAGCACCCTCAGCTTTTCATATTCGTTCCGCGACTCACGACCCTGCTCTTCGGCCGTAGAATTGGAACGGCAGCGTATGTTAAGCTCCTTGAATTCCGATCTTGACAGCATAATTAACTGGGGAAACAACAACAGAGTGGAATTGAATGCTTCAAAAACTCAATGCTGTCTGCTGTGACTCAAGCGAACCCTTGTTAATCAGCCATTATCCATGAATGGCGCTTATGTCGATGGAACCGGAAAGCTTTCCATCCTTGGCATGTGTATCAACACAGCACTTAGTTGGAACGATCACATATTTGAGGTCGCCAAAAATGCTGCGAAATGTTTAGCTTTCCTTAATCGATGCAAGAAATATTTCACCCCCTCTGATTTGGTTTTCATTTATAAGGCGTATATCCGCCCCAAGCTTGAGTACAACGCTCATATCTGGTATGGTGCCCCAAAGACCACCCTGCACCTACTAGATAAAATCCAAAAGCGAGCGATAAAACTTATAGGAGACAACAATGTCGCAATGTCATTAGACTCGCTCGAACATCGACATACCGTTTCTTCTTTGTCCGTATTTTATCGCTATTTCAACAAACGATGCTCAAATGAGGTAGCCAACTGCATTAGTCCTCCCCATGAATTCAGCCGCAATACTCGTCTCGCCAGGAATGCTCATCAGTTTACCCGTAAGCCTACTTTCGGACGCACAGTTAAATAAAGAGACTCGTTCTTCAGCCGTACTGCGCGAATTTGGAATGCTCTTCCCAGCCCTATATTTCCCACAGACTACAACCCGCAGATATTTAAGACCAATGTGCACAGGTACCTCCACTCCCTTTCTGCCTCTATACCTTCGGCCCGTGCTGTGTCTTCACCCCGGACACTTAACTTAAGCAATGCCTTGAGCGCGCGCAAATTATAAAAAAAACAAACAAGCAGCTTTTCACAGAAAGTCATTATCATCTGAATCGCATTATCGCCAAAAGCTTCGCTGGGGTAAAGCACGAGTGATCGATTTTCAGGTCACTCATCAGCTCAGCAGGAGTTATGCCCAGGCCACCAGGCGAGTTTTATGATTTGCTCCAACCACCTCTTCCAAGGTCTGCCAAGCGCCCGCCTGCCTGATGAAGTCGCAGTCAAGGCATGCCTAGGAAGTCGTGATGATCCCAAACCTGGCAAACGAAGCGCAACCCCTCATGACAAAATGAAGACGTTTGGCCTCTGATACCGTCTACCCTGATGGGCCAGGATCCCATTTGAAGCCAGTCCTGAATAGTGGTAGTACGCGAACGTCTGGTGGCCGGCCTGTCCCCCTCGGCAGCCGCTCGGGATTAGCCTGAAGAAGATACAAGCGACTTTACTAGGGCGGGAGTGAAGTCACGTCCTGCACTTACCAGTGCGTGCGGAGATCGACGAACAACGGCACAGAAAGTCCGAGGATCAGATTCCAATCAAACACACCAACTTTCATGTATACAGCAGCACCTTGAGTCTCTGATATTGTGGCAATGTCAATGCCATTTAAAGCTTCTCAATCTTTGAGGTAGGTCCTCTCCACTCGTTGCATCAATTGCGGATCTGGCTCTCAGTCGTGGCAGTGGAGGAAATGTTTTTAAGGATGCTCTTCATCATCAGCTTGCCCTGCTCTAGGTTCAGATTGGAGTTGTTGATCTCTCGGAAGTGTCCATCCCTTATGAACTGTCGTAGGATTCCCTTGCTGCTCCTGTTTACTGCACTTCCTCGGCTTCCACTTCCTCTTCCTGATGAAGCCTCAGCAGCTTCGTCCTTCAGTAGCATACCACACAGGACGAGTGGTTGTTAGATTCAGGTTCACCTCTGCAGATGCCGTGAGGCTAGTTAGTTAGTGAACTAGTTCTTTTCATGCATAGTCCCGTCACCAGTTGACTCAGTGATGTAGTTTTTTTCTACAAATTGGTAAATTCACCGGGTCACCTTCACAATAAACAATTGGTCTCAGAATTAGCAACTAAAGCGTCCACTCATTACTTAGCCATTGAACTGGGTCACCACACGGGCAGACAATGATCATCGTTCGCAATCCAAGCAGCAAATGAATTGCATGCGAGCTAGAAGTACAACCAATTACTTATCTATTGGCCCAAATGACTGTGAGCACCATGCCCGAGGACATGCACATATCGACGAATGAGTGAGACTGTCATGCAATGGAGTTGAGGATTCAAAGGATTCAATCGGGGTTTGTTGGAGCAGATAGCAAATGTGCTACAATGGATGGATATCGATTTTACATATAGTGACCCGATTACTTTGAGCAACATCCTTGGCAGACTACGAGTATTGTGCCACAAAAGACGACTGGCCCTGGAATGATTTTTAATCGCCTTTGCAAGGAGGCTTGTCTATTGAGTGGGTTACAATGTGAAACTTACTGACTTGCGATTTGTTGTGTGGAAGTGAACAAGGGGTTTTCAGCACACTTTGCATGATCTTGTTGCGATTCCACAAGGGCGACAATGGTGAGCGTGCCCATTTGATGGCAATTTGTAACTGTTCTTGAAACAGGCTCCATCCATCCAAGTCACTTCATGAGGTTACGAGAACCACATTTGTGGATGAACTCGTTTTGCTTCGAGGCATGTGAACAGACCTTTTTTATAATTGCCGCGATTATCAGCTTGACTTGTCCAGAACTAGTAGACGGGCTTAAAAATG
The DNA here is from genome assembly GCA_907269125.1 of Eristalis pertinax. Taxonomy (NCBI): domain Eukaryota; kingdom Metazoa; phylum Arthropoda; class Insecta; order Diptera; family Syrphidae; genus Eristalis; species Eristalis pertinax. The sequence continues at coordinate 45,525,345 of OU026148.1, read as the reverse complement.
TAGACCTTTCTACAAATTAATTAATTACATTACTGTGCTCGAAATGGGAATATTCAACTCTTGTCGCCGCCATCTGTTTGCTTGATCATCGACTCAGCTACATAGTTGGATAACGCGCAACAAAGGACTCCCGCGGTTAAGGCGGCTCGCACACACGTGAAGAGGGACCTTAGGCAACAGCTGGGTGTGCGAGTGACTGGAATCAGCCGTTGCCTCGAACGGCAGAGACTCAAAATGAAGATGAAGTAGAGTTTAATTCCGTCTATGGCCTGTGCCGACTAGCACCGTTCCGGAAGAGGCCGCCTTCGCAATGCTTTCTATTTTATTTCCTCGTCCAGTTTCCATTCACTTCCTGGCACTCGAACTCATTCCCCATGCGTCGACCCTTCAGCAACAGGTTTTCATAATTTTTCTAAGCCCATCGGCCTTTCAGCCGCAATTCAATTCGAGCGTATATATACAATATATACGTCATCAAAGAAGCCTAATTTGCCCATTTGACGAGTAAATGTGAAAGCTTAGGCAAGGTGCTTATTGACGCAGCTGATGTCGTATATCGAAGATCAGTGCACGCATGTAGGCCCTACTAGTATGAAGAAGGTGGTCCAAAAGGTCACTCGGTTCCAAACTTCTTTTTTGTAGAGCCAAAGGGGGTCTACTTATAGTGGCGAACTATACGGGCTGTTCAGCGACATCGACTTAGCCAGAAGAGTGCAGGTCCAACGATAGAGATGGCTAGGTCATGTAGAGCGGATGGAAACCAATTCTCCGGCCCGAAAAGTCTTCGAATCCACCCCCTAGGGACGGCGGAGTGGAGGAAGACCGCGACTCAGGTGGCGCACGCAAGTCGAAAGGGACCTCAACCAACTATGCGTGCGAAACTGGAGACAGCTAGCTGAAGATCGAGCTGGCTGGAGACGCTTGTTAGTTGAGGCCCAGGTCTACCTCGGACTGTAGCGCCACCTTAAGTAAGTAGGTAAAGGGGGTTTGAGTCTTTTTTGGTACTTCCATCTGCATAAGGTCTTCAGCATTGTTTTCTTGGCTTGGCTTATTTTCAAATCGACAACAAATGATGCGACATGCACTTCACTAAAACCCTTGTGGCGACCACTGACAACTTCACAAAGGGCAATTTTATACATTAGTCTACGCCCCGAATTCAAACACCAGTGCCAGAAATTCAGTTCTGTCTTTTGAGCTCTGTCTGGTTGCAGAATCTTCAAGAAGTTCTTCTTGGTGTTTACGGCGGCATTTGTGATCCTGGATCGTAGGTGGAGTGGTCAGTGCTCGCTACAGCCTGGTTACCAACCGCTTATCTCAAACTTAAGACCCATACTCATAGAATCCGTCGCGTGCGTTACAACAAACTGGCAATTCATTAGCTCTAGTGAGAGGGAGAGAAACAGCAAATGCAGTCCTTAAGTGGAATCCATCACGACGGATGCTGTTGGCCAGCTTTTTTACTTTTTCATACTTTGACAGTTCCTTTCCCAGCTAAATCTTTTTATTCCGATGTGGTCGCAATGGGGTTGTATGAATTTCGGTTGCAAAGCCCGGAGATATCCATTGACTAGTTCCCGGCAAAACATCATGGTATTAATCTGTTGCAACCAATGGTGTGGGCTGCTATTAAGGTGCAGCGCAAACAAAAGGGTTTGGGAGATTTGTTGGTGGTAGACAATGTCTTGCCGTCTAAGATATGCTTCAGCGTAGCGCACCCTCCATTCATGCATCATAAAGGTTAGGACGTGTTTGAGATTTTAAGGAAGTGCCCGGAAATGAAGTCAATTTGGTAGTTATGCTGTTGCCGTGTTGCTTGTTTGTGATCCTCATGCATGATTGGATTATTTCTTATTTTCGTCATTGCCTGAAAAAGTGTGCGAAATGTGTGCAAGACTCGAGGTCTTGTCAGAAAGCAGACAGCATTTCAAGAATTTAGGCTCAACTTGCAACCAAATAGAAATCCAATCCTTTTGCAGGTGCGACTCATGCCAAAGATCACAGTGGTCCAAAGGTAAAGGTCTTAATTATCAAGTAATTGTTAACTTTTATAGACGATTAAGAGCAACAAGGATACAGCAGACATTTTAGGAAAAATAAGAGCAATGTGAAGACTTAACAAGCCATAAAGCAAGACACACTTGATGCGGGAAAGATTGACGGCATTTTTTGCCGCTCTGTATTCACCTTGCAAGTTAAAAAAGACAGCACTCCATTCAGTCACAGAAATGTAAGTTAAAAAAGTCTTCCCACGGTACTCTTGCTTTCATGGAACTCTTTGTGACTCAGAATGTGTTGTGCTGCGACATAAACATGCGTGAATTTCCTAGACATTCCATGCACGTACCATCACGATCACTAAAAATCTGTTTAAAACGAACAACAAACAAGAATTTACAATCTTGTTAACCGACAGACACGCGTTTTACAAATAACACTTATAAAGCGTGATTCGTTGAGCGCTTGGTTTTTGATTGTCAACAAAAAGACGGGAGAATTAAGAAAGTGTGTACAACCTTTTTTTATAACCTGATACTCAATACTTGCCATTTATATTTGTAGAATGATTTTACGTAAATGATCACCGAGACTACCTTTTCAGTGGTCCCTAGAGGGAGTCCTATTTCGAGTCACTTCTTCGAGCACATTGCCTGATATCATGCCAAAAACACGCGTAAATTTGTCTCGCTAAACGTGAAATTGACACTGGCTTATAGGCATGGCCGTACATATCTAGCAGACCAATTCGCCTCCAGTCCAAACGAGGGATAAATTCCTCACCGAGCTCATTTGTCCATCGATTCGTGGGCTGGGTGACATATGCCGCTGACTTGTTGGAACCACGACGTTAAGCTCGGGCATTTCGGGTAAAAAAAAGGTTCGAAATTTTGAACGATAGGGGGCGCCATTTATGCAAACTTTGCCAATTACTGCGAAACGCGACGAGGCGAGGATGCAAGTAGCCGTCTTCATCAGCACTGGCGGCAAGAGCACCAGTATGCAGTCTGCGCATACGAGTAGGTGGCTTGGCGTCCAATAGGTGCGAAGTGTGGTCACTATAGCTTGCATTCCGTGATCAGAAGTCTATTATGACGTCTGGGCAAGTGACCGAAGTGCGCAATTAATTTTTGTAAGCGCTGTTCGTTTGTACGTTTTTCCAAGATGAAGTGGCAGAGATGTCACAGACAAATGTCACGAATCACACATGAGACCAAGTAGAAACAAGATCACGTCATTTATGAGGACGTTAACATTTTTTGCAAGAATGGCACGGAAGTCATTTCCCAAGCCACAAGCAGTAGGCTGACTTATTTTTGGGATTTTTTTTTTAAGGATTTTTTGACTGTAAGATCGAAAAAGAAATCAGGTCAGCTGTTCCAGCCCGAATACTTATTTTTTGTGGATCTCATGTGGATTCTGAGAGTTTATTCACCTTCGTCACAACCAGTCGTCATACTTGGCCATCCCTTCGAAAATCGATCGAAATTCTGACTGTTTCCGCTATCCAAGTCGATGGCATCATTATGAAATTAACAACAAGTTCAAAATGAATTTTTGCAGAAGTCTGAAGCAAGCTATGGCACAGAGACATCGCATCCTCAGCAGGGACAAAGGAGGATAAAAATAAAACCTCGCACCACCTCAGCTCATTCAAGGCTCGTTGCCCTCCTCATTCACCCAAAAAAAAAACGACAATAAATTTCGAAGCAAAGTGCGGATCACAAAGGTCACTTTAAAATAACTCCAATCGCGCATCCTTATCAACTCACCCCCCTTTCTTTTACCAAACTTCAGGTTGAAGGAAACTATATGCAAGGATCTTAACCTGTCCCCACAGCAGTTTGGGCTTCATCCGAAGTGTGTAGGAACTCGTTTCACTGGCTGTACCGCCGCGACGTCGACAAGAACACATAACGAAGCATATTCACGATAACCCTCTATTCGTTCACATGCCGCGCGCCAGCACAGTGAACGCGTGAGTTGCTGCTGAGCACTTGTCAGTGCGTCTATTCTCCATTCGTTGTCAACTGCGCGCAGGTTGACTTCAGCCGTTCATAACCAATTCGATTGGCACTAATGATGCGATATTTTGTTTAGATTTCATCACATCGCCAATTCGCTTACACTCGGGTTCGTTGGCATGTCTTGCCGAAATCAGGTTACACCGATTGTTGCCCTAAAACTCATCAAATTAGTCAGCTCGCTGGGAGACAACAAAGCCTGGCCGTTCGAATGAAAGCGAACGTATCGGGGTTACAATTTTATGAGGTTGACAGCTGTTTTGTCGCGAGTATATCATGTATGCTTTGCACTGGAGCCAAAGCAATGTCATAAATTAAAATTATAATTTACTGCGGCTACGTGTTTGGATTTGCTTTTGCTGCCCGATTTATTTGTGCAGACTCTCGTCCATCGTTTCCCCCGCAAATTATCCATTTACCTCGTTTGCATTTATCTGTGTGGCGCCCAAGTCGCGTCGATGAGCAAGCAAATTCGATTGAATGCAACTATTTTTGGAGATCTGCGTCTTAGACGTTGAATGGCGTTGATGTGGTTAATTTCGTTGAAATCGAATCGGATTTGTTTATTATGTGCCAACGGGGAAATTGCTGCCAGTCGTTAAGATGGAGCAAACACAGGGATCGCCCACGAAGATCTATGTTTAAATGTTGCAAAGCACAAAAGCCGTCGTTCTGGTGACCTTGCTGCGGTTAAAGTTCGAGTTCAGTCGGTTTTATGGTCGAGAATGCAATCTCAAAAGTCAGAGAGCTTGTCAAAGTCCACCCAGAGTCCACAAAGTCAAAGTCTCTCGGGGAATCATTTTTGACGGGTTGTCACCCACATTTGCGCTGTCATTGTGACAGTAATTGCAACCTGTATTGAAAGAGCAGCACATCGGGTGAGCAAGTTGCAATTTGGTCAAAAATGACGACACCTAGGCAGGTCGGCTAGGGTGGCTGTTGGGGTGTGTTAAGGTTTAAATGGTCCTACGATTGGTGGGGAACCATTCGGAGCTGGGAATTCGGATACTGAAATAAGTCGTGTTTGCAGTGATTGCTTTATTTTTGTCGTCTTCATGACGAAGCAAGTTATTCCGAGACTTTCACTGCCTCGGAGTGCGTGGATTCATTGAATGAGGGTCAGTAGACTGAAGGAGATTTCTTGGATTAAGCTGATTTCTGGTCCGCATCTTCTCCCAGTTTCTGTTTCTCTGTGCTGTACTCTGCTGTACACAATCAATCAACAGTCCCCCTGTCCCGGGGAAGCAATAAAGTATCAAAGTCTAGAATACGACACGAAATGTTGTAAGATTCTATCGATTTTAGTTCATCTGCGTCTCATCTGCTGCATCTCATTAATTTTCCGCCAATTACGAAATCCAACTAGTCACACTCAACCAGCCGCACATGACATCACAAACTGTAAGTCTTCAGCAACAAAGTAAGTCACCATCCACCCTCAGTCACGTACGCCTTGGGAAATCATTTTCGTCGCTCTCTAATGCGCAAAGTTTCAATTAATCGCCTCTCCTGCACACCAGTGCACACACCAAGCTCTGTGCAGCAGCTAGTCTTTGTATTTTCCTGCGTGCATCAGCATTTCCTGCATTTCACCCTTCAATCAGGGTAGCGTCCAGCCACCACCACCACTGACACATGTTTATTTTGTCGCCTTCGTCAGTGCGTCACAGCCGACCACCCACATAGGCACGCTCAAATTCATTCACTTGTCGATCAAACGTTCGTGTAACATCGGCAACCTTGAAGATTTTGATTAATACGACGAATGCATATCAATTCGATTGACACTTGGTCGACCTCAAACGTGCCACCCTCGGCTTCATTCATTCATGTTTCACCCGTCGAATGGTGGCTTTTATGGGAGCCATCACTGAGGTATGAAATGAGGGAAATAATTTAATTGAAACTACTCAGTTGCACTTGACTGCAGCCGGAGTTCGGTGCGCGCTCGGTGGCGTATGTGCAATATTTCATTGCCCGATGGTCTTCTGTCAAAGAAGTGTGTGCACAAGGGGGTCGGTATTGATTTTTTTTTTTTTGGATTTTAAAGTCATTGCGTTCTATGTTGCTGTTGAAGGTAATGCAGCTAGACGTTTATTGAGTCTTTAGATGCATACACGAACCAATTTGAAGGGTTTCTTAACGCATTAGACGTGGACAACGATTATGGCTACCAGGAGTCAGATTATCCGTCATATTGCTCAGTGGACATGGGGACAGTCCGCTGTGAAGTCGGATATTTCTCTACCGATGCATACTGCGAAGCGGTTTACTGTCTTTATCTTCTTGTCGCCCACTGTAGCTATCTCAGCCAAGTCTACTCGAAACTTTCAGGGAGATGCCGGCAGTAGTTAGGCCGCTGGGGGCATAATGGACCCAACAAGTTCGTCGAAGTGACCGACAGGACCTAGCCCGTTGTGCCAACGCCGGTTCTCCTTCTTTAAGCAGTGCGTGGCAGACAGTGTCGAATGTCTCTGCCCCATTCGACCTTCAAACGCGACGACCCAAGACCACGATTTTGCACGATGCGTTGCGTTCAAAGTTCGGTTGCGAATTTCATTTTAAGGTAAATATTTAAAGGCCATTTCCACGTCTCCCCCAATTGCCTCTGTTTCACATTCCATCGGTTTTAGCCGCACGAGCGGTCTCCCTCGACACAGGCACACACCTTAAATCAAACTCCATTCCGAGTCTGCGTACAGCAAAGAAATCAGTTTATCCTCTCAGCGAGAGAGTGTGCTTCGAAGCAATGGCACGACAACTGTCAGATTGCTTTCACACATCCGCTGAAAATTCACGAAAACCGAAGAAGATCTTCGCAAAACGACGACGACAACATTTCTGATAGAGTCTGCAAACAAATTTTGTTATCAAATAAAAATACTCCTATCCACAGCAGAGGGGGAGGAGGGCGAATTGAATCTGAATCTGAAGAAAATAAACAAAACATCATCCCTCCCACCCACGACAAGCAGCAGCCCCCAAGAGCAAGAAGTATCTCACACAATGTGCTGCTGACACCGACAACGACGCAAACACCAACACGACAGCGTTTTGGGTGGTGAATCGCGAGTGCCGAGTGGTGAGTGTTGAACACACAGAGACGGAACGAAGAGAAGAAAATATCTTCTCAACTATACCCAGTTGTCTGCGATTCAATTCAGTTCAGATCATCGCTTCAACGTGACGAGGTCGGAATAGTTTCTTAAGCACTCTTCGTTCCGTATACACATTAGAGCACAGAACCAACAACAACAACAAGAAAATCCGTCAATAATAGAACAAAAAAATATTTCTATTTGTTGTCCTCCTCGTCGAGATACACTCGCATGCACACAAAGTACTCGCAATTCGTTGTTTTAGAAACGCGCGCCCTGCGGACGAGTTAAATTTAGTGCACAGCGACGTAGCAGAGCACGAAAAAAAAAGAAGAAAAACAGAAAAAAAAAAATAACGTTAAATACGCCACGGCAAAAATAAATTAAATAATAATAATTTTCCAGTGCCACCAGATGCACAGAGTGTGTTCAAAGTGACAGTTGAGTGAATACGATTTTGTGTGGATTTTGTTAAATCAGAGAAAAGAAAAAAAGAAAGCCCAGTGACACATGAATACGATACAGAGATACATCACGCTATAGTCTCTCTCTCGTAATCGATTAGCCAGCATAAAGGAACTCCTAGTTGTTGTTGTTTTTTGCCGTTTTTTTTTGTTGTTTTTCTGATTTCGGTTCATTGTCTGTGGTTATTTTTGAGTGTGGATTTTTGTTGAATTTTTTTTTGATTGGCGCGCGCCTGTGACCGCATCGAAGAAAAAGCACGAGGATGGCCATGGTGGAAGGCATGACAACTATCGATTTGGGGCCAATCCCACCGACAACAGCAGACTCAGCGTCAAACGATGACAGGAGCACCGTCGGACAGGAAGAGAATATTGAAACACCTGAAGAGAGGTTTGTTTATGCTTGTACTTCATTCAATTGTCATAGACACAGACAGTGGGCATATTGTGGGGGGGGGGGGGGAGAGGGCTGATATTGAAAGTAAATGAATGACGTACACACAAAAGTCACATCGATTCGTCAATAATTTCCACCTCACACCAGCACTTTGCGTTGACTCTCTACGAATGACAATTCCATTTGGAAATGCTCATTGGATGCGTCATTCGTGAAGTAGGGCTCTTTCTGTTTCCCTTGTATTCATTATCTCCTTCAAGTGAGCAGCAAGGATATGCCGTCGCCGCCATCGTCGTTGTTGTCGGTGTTACCGCCTGCTATTGACGACGTCCTGTTGTCGGGTGCCCTTGTTATTGTCAGTGTCGAAGCGGGTGTGTAACTTAAAAGTGATGTCATATATCAAGTTGAAGGGACATTGCTGTTGGGAGAGTACAATGAAATCAGTTCGGTGTGTGTCATCCTTTTTTTTTTTTTTCTTTCTTTTTATATAACTTTTTTCCTTTTGAGATATTTGTTCTTGCTCTCGTATCCATCTACGGCGAATGCCTGTGAGATTTACACAGATTCAATGAATGAAATATCGCGTGTCTCGGTAGTCGGGGTAGCTTTGTATTTCATATCTGAGGCAAGCTTGAATAATCTTTCATGTGATTTTTTTTTTGTTTTTTTTGCATCTAATCGAATTGACTCTACTCATTGAATAGTGTCGGTATCTGTGGACTTGGATGTGGTCATTCGCAATGAAAGGTGCTCGTGGCAATTTGTTTTATGATAATCTTGTGAAAATTTAGTTGAGCTTGAAGTCGCCGTTCGGTTTTTGTGTCTGACACGTTTGCGTGTGCAAATTATTAACGCCAGTGAGATTCAATTCGTCATCGTTCTCATTCAGAAAAATTCAGGTTTTCCTGTCGAATCCCATTTTTTCCGATTCCTTGCAACACTCATGGACTGGCAGCACATTTGATTGATTTTGGCGACGTCTTTGTTTTTTCCCTGGGAGTTTCCAAAAAACAACATTCTCAGATCGTAAGGCCTTTATGGCCAATTAAAGTAATTGAATCGTTAGATTAAGCGGTCGTCAAACTCTAATTCAACTACTTTTACGATGGCTATGTCCATTTCGGTGCATCCACACACTTACCCACCGGCGACGTTGAGACTTCCATTTCTGGTCTTCTTCGACTCAATCCCCGAGTGTTGTTTGTCGCGAATACATTGCGGCGCAGTTTATTTTCAAATGGATCCACGCGCTGCTTTAATAATTTCCCATGAATTTTAGAGACATCTTCGTCAGTTCGTCACAAAGATTGTCCCGATGTCGAATGTCGCTCGCAAAGTCTCTTAAATCCCAAACTATCCCCCAAAGGAGCATTTTCCATCCGTCGCGTGGAACTGGAAAATGTATGACCTCATTCACGAACAACCTCCTCGGCAGCCCGACGCCGAGGGTTCACCCTCCAGTGTCCCATTTTTGGTTTCTTGTTACGAAATTCCTTCTCGCCTCTACACTCTGTCGATGAATGTATGCCGTTCGTATCCTATTTTGGTATAAATACATTATATTCCCATTTCATGGCTTCGTGAAGTCAGCCATTCTGTAATTGGTTGGCAAACTACTACAGTCACTCTAAAGTTCAGACTTTCTTTTCTCTCCCCCTCGTCTGTCGTGGATGAGCAGTGCCTGAAGGTCATGTCTCAGTTCTCGAAAAATGGTTGCCGAAGTTGAATGTACTCCGTCCTGGCCTCTCTGTGAAAGTGTCTCCATCAAACTACACGACTATCTGATGTTAATTTCTTATTTGAATAGCATCCAAATTCTCCGCAATGCTGCATGTGTCATTCAGTCTCATGAAGACAAATGGATCACGACTGAAATGGAAAACTGCTGGTCTTCGAGTCAAGACGTTTTGCGGTGGTTTGTTGCCATAAGTTGTGGATTCCCCGGCAAAGAATTGCTTGTGCCGAATCACCCCCAAAATGAAACCCATTTAACCGCTTCAAAGTTTTAACGCGTGACATGGCAATTTTAGAGTTTCTTCATGAGTTGACGATTATTTGAACGGTTACTTATAAATTTTAGACTTCGTTGAATTCTTTGAAGAAATGCGGACCTATCTTCAATAAATAACTGCGAACTGTCAATATGCGGCTTGTTTTATTCACACGTCAGTAAGGTGCTGCTCAGTAAACCTTCACATCTGGGGGCTTCAGTCTTTGGTTTGTTTTATTCACCAGTCAGTAAGGCTGCTCAGTAAATCTTCATAGCAGCTGCAGTCTGAGTCTTGTTTTATTCACAAGTCAGTAAGGCTACTCAGTAAACCTTCACAGAAAAAAAATGATCAAAAGAGGAAAAGCTGAAGTGTCGATAAGTCTGACGATATACAATGGTTTCATGGGCTCAGTCGGATAGATAGATCCTTCAGTTTTTCCTCTGAACAGGGTTCCGTATTCTGACTTCAGATCGGTGAGGCAGCACTGTCCATTTCCTGGTGAGTCTGGCTTCTCTTGTACAGTCGAAAGGCGTCAAGTGACGTCTCCCCGTTTTCTTCTGACTGCTGTTGAACTATTCAGTTGGCTTCAAACGTCAATTACATAATCACAGATGCACTCCTGAGTAACTACACCGCATGAGAAGTCGATGTTCGGACGGTGCTGCAATCGTTTGTGTGACTGGCTTTATGTTGTGATGAGTTTATAAGATTCTTCTTCAAAAGTTGAGTGAAAAGTTGCCATTTTAGGAGTAATTTGTAATTCGCAGCTCTTCTGTATCACTTGCCGGCACTTTTTGTCTGCCGCACTGGTGGGCTAAAGGCCGGGGTGGGCCTGGTCCTCGTCACTCGTGATGTGCTTGCTACAACTCTCTTCCGAGTGAAGGGGAACTACGATTTTTCGTCGACTCTGAAGGACGAAGTTTGAGACGCACATCAAGAATGGTTGCTGTAGAAACTGATGCAGGACCATCTCTGACTGTGTCGTCATCCATAGAATAATAATAATAATTGCCGGCGAATGCAAACACAAACGCGCCTAAAATTAGAAGTTCAGTGTCTGCCTGTCTATTGCCAGAACTTTAACTCCACTGGCGGTGACTACACCAGGTCGGTTGAGTCTAGTGTGCCAATTTTTAATTTCTGGCAGCAGAACTTGATCGTTTTTTTTTAAGAGAGTCCCCCAGTCAAAGTCGAGTCTAAATGCGTCCGCTGACTACGAACTGATCGCCACTACCAAATCGAAGGTACCTCACCATTAACACACGCCTGTCCAAACCGGTGTATCAGAGCAAGTGTGGATGATTCCCCTCAATTGAAGGGAGATTGGTGCGACAGGCCAAAAAAATCCGCTGAAAGTCCAAATCGAAGTGCGATCGAAGAACCTACGGTTTTACGACGACGCCGAACGCCGAACGCCGAAGAAGCACGCCAATTTCATTCCTTAACGTCTCATTAATGGCGTATTCATTATGACCTACAGGAGCAGACGTCAACCGATGTCTGTTCCCTCAGGCCGCTGCTTTGGCATTCACTAATTTCGTATGAATTGTGAAAAGCTCTTTGCCAGTTGCAGCAAGTCACAAAGATTGTACCCACGTCAACCTAGGTCTGCTCCCACAAGCCGGGTGTTCTTAACCATTTCATGGGAAACTTGGCCTTTTGTAGAACTCCTTTCAATGACCCAACATCCTCTTTCCTCAATCAACTTGCCGATGAAACCAAAAATAGACCACACCAGCCTCTAACTTCATCTCAGCCGGAAATCCCGATTCAATTTCGTTCTTCTTGCGTGACCCTCGTGGACGTGGTGACATGATACCGTTGAAGTTCTACTAACGACCCAAGGAATAAGAATTGAATAATTGAACTCGGAACTAACGCGAAATGATGCATTCCATGGACGCCGCACATTCTCTGACTCACTGACAGGTGTTGCGACGACGCTAACAAGGCGTATTCTATTTTCGACAAGCACGAAAGTAAATATTTATCCGCGTCGGCGTTTATTTACGATGTTCGCCAGGAATTCGATTCAGACACCCGCGTCGGTGCAATAAATAAATACTTATGTTTACACGAACTGCTCAGGCTAATTGATGAAATCCCCGCCGACACGGACCACGCCACGCGAATACCCCGCGAAGGTCGCAGAAACGAAGGACCCCCCCCCGACCGAAGAGGTTTCCAATTAGAACCGACACGATAATCAATTGTGCTTGATAATGGGCTTGTTCCCATTCGTCACTTAAAAGTGCGCTGGCTTTCTTCGCATCCGAAATTGTGATGGCAGACTCGTGGCCAATCATCTAGACTCAAGCGCTGACTCATCGGCGAACGCAACTGAATCACCATCTCGTCATAACTGAATTCAATTATGACGCCGGCTCTAAATGATTTATCAGCCGGCCGGTGGATGGCTTTCATGCGCGATTGTTAAATCAATTAACTGATGGGAGGACGAAACGGTGACACATATCCTGGCGAGCGTAGCAAAAGTACGTATATTTACTTATTTACGTCTTCCCGGCGATAAGAGTGTCACGTGCTTTAAGAAAAACACTCTGATGCGGCAGTATATCAATTCTGACAGGTTCTCGAGAAAATAGATAATACTGGCCACGAAGTGGGGGGGCACACCGCAATGCGATCTGGTTTGTTTGCAGAGCCTTTTATGTTATAGCTGCTGTGGAGTTATAAATCAAACGGCAGCGAGTGCTCGGTAAACAAGACTTGTTGTTGATGGCTTTGTTGACAAGACGTGTTCGTTCGCAGTTCGCTACGAGCGAGCGACGCGCGGTGTACAAAGTTGTAAATCGGATTAGGGGATGTGTCATGGTTGCATTTTGCGACTTCCTCTGACTGAGTCCCCAAAAAGCAGAAACACAATGGAGCTCAGGTATTGGTTTGCAGGGATTAGGCTTATTTACCAGCAGTCCTTTGTTGCGTTGTTGGGTGAACGTCTAAAGTACACCAGTCATCCGCCTCCATACCCCAATGACACGATACGAGTTGCAAAACACTAATCAGGTTCCAAGAAAGGGCATTCCGACTGGCTTCGACTGACACACGTGAAGACTGCAAAGCCACACTGGTCATCACGTGTTTTACATTCCGACGCTCGTTAAACTCAACGACTTGAAATATTGTCGCACTTTTTTTTTACGTTGTCAAGAATTAACGTTCTCGTTGGATGGCAAAAAGCAAACTGAATTTGAACCGACCCAGGTTCATGTGTTAAAGTTGAACGAACTCTCTCTCTCTCTCTCTCTGGCTAATGTGCGCGGACTTTGAGAAGTATTTCCTGTTTTTACTCGCGAGCTGGGTGTGACAAGCCAGTTGGCTGCAATGATTTGTCAAATGACAGGGAATTACTTAAGCCAATCCTTTTGTGTGCCATTAAGAGCCATGTTGCAGATGTGGGCTGTGTTTGAACTTCAAAGCCCTTGACACGAATGTCAAGCGAATGAATGCTCTGGGATGCAATGGAATGTGCTTGTGTGTTGCTTTTTATGAACACGAGATGTTCGAGGAAAGTCACTGACAGCATTTACTCATGCTTGCATTGTCAGTGTGATTTCGGATGACATGGAATTTACACTTCCCACATTATTTTGGCACAACTATGAGGTCACCCATTGTCTGAAGCATGCGCCCTCAGCATGCAATGGTTGGCTATAACTATCGTGCATGACCACTTTCGCTGCCATTTCCACCATCGCTTCTGATGTGGTTGTTCTTTGGAGCTCGTTTATCTGAGACACGTTGCTTAAGCACCTATTGACTTTGCAAAGTAGGCATTTGTTGCACCGTGTTCCGCCACTTTTGGAGCACATTCGATTGCAAATTTCCTCCATTTTTGAGTGGTCCTGTCATAAGACCAGGACCCACTGGTGTTGTTCTTATATTTGGGATCTTTTAGGATGGGCTGATGGTGTGGAAGCCGATTTAGCCTCGATAATGACTGCAGTCGCTGCTCTGGTAGAAGCGAATCAGCTTGTTGTTAAATGTCGTTGGGAAGTTCTGCTCGCTTTGCAGACCTAGCGCCTTGAGGTAGCGTTATCCAAGGATTTTGTTTGTCTGATGATGTCTAGAAGCTGCTTTCTGAACAAGAAACAAGTCACTGTTTCAAGCGGGTAATGCATGCTTCGTCGTTAAGCTTATTGTTGCTGTGGTGCTCTCGACGGTCCCTGTCGAAGGTGAGACCGATACACAACCGCAGTATTTTCCTTTCGAAAATTTTAAGCTTCTTCATGCTAGTCTTAGAAATGTTGTACAATATTGGGAAGCCGTACGTTAAGATCGGCCGTATTCGCTGCTTGGATAGCAGCTTCATCCTCTGGCTTAATCCATTTTGCCTACGCATTAAAGGATAGATGCGATGGAGGCCTAGGCCTTCTTAAAAGTCAGTCTCGAGCGGCTATGGAACTTCAACCTTTCCGCGATGTTAACGCCAAGAGGCAAGATGCTTGACCGCTTTGTCTGTTGATATTTCAGTACGATTAGGGATCACTATCTTTATTCTCCGACATTGATCTGAATCCACCTCAGAATGGTCTTCTTAGATACATATCTTCCGATTTTCCAGCATTGATATGAATACCCTATTTGGTGTAGTAGTCAAATTTGTCGATTGTCAGGATTTCGACCGTTCGCGTGGCGATCAGTGGTGACTCCCAGTTGGCATAAGTCGGTGAGTCATCTACGAGTAGACAACAGTTAATTGTGCTGGTTGGAGGCGGTTGATCTGCGGTGTCAATGTTGGAGAGCATCGGTCCCAGCTTCGACCCTTGTGCAACTCCAGCCTTGGTACTCCGCTCAGTTGCCTTCCACTTGAACGTAGAATCTTCTTCAGTGCAGAAAGCTTTTATGTCCAATTCATCTGGCATTCCATTCCCGATCAGACAGAAACTATAACGATTTAAGGAGCTCTATCTTCAGACATATGATCGGAGTTTGAATGGCGGATCCTGAGGCACAATCATATTTCACTCGGACACCCAAGTGGTGTCCGGAAGTTGCATGGGTGGTGTCGGTGGCATATTTACTCACCACTCTCAATCACTTGCGATGCTCTGATTGTACAAAAGGAGAGTCAATCGAAGGCTAGACGTAATGACCACTCGCTGAAGTATAATATCACGTACAAGACGAGTGGTTTTTTGAAGGAGATAGGCATTGGCCTCGACTGCAGCGCAAGCTGGTTCAAATGAACTCGATGTGAGTGGTTCACTAGCTCCAAGTGATGACCCACCGCCCAACTAAAGATTGAAAATACTATGTCTGCCTATCGCGTATGATTTAAATGCAACATAGTCACGATGGTTGATCAGTGGGATACCAATGGCCATGCAATGAGTGAGAAGCGGTTAAAGGCGACGGCAAATTTAATCATATGATAGTACGAAAGGCAATAAAATCACTTCTAATGGCGAACGCCATAAACGACACCAATCATAAATGAAATAAAATGGCTACATGCAGATCATCGAAATCAGTGTGGCCTGCAAAAGAGGACTGATGCTCTGTTGGAATTAAACTAACTCATAGACGCAATAACTGGATACTGCCTCATAGGCAACCATGCCAGAAGACTTGAAGCGCCCTACAATGGCTTCTGTAGAAGCTGCAGGTATGATGAGGAAGAGGAAGCAATACTACTTTACCGCGGAACACACCCTGCCCTTGCAGAAAAACAAGAAGAAGACTACTACCTCGAAGATCAGATAAGGTTATATGCTACAACATCTAGAAGCCACTGAATGGCTATGAAGTGGTCGAACAAATAACGACCAATCAATCCGGGAATGGGATGAAGTAAGGTCAATGGGAGAAGCAGGTTTGCAAAGCCAATTAGTGACAATAGATCACAATGGTCTAAAAGGAGCTAAGTTTATACCCAATAAGCAAGTAGTCGCCGTACCCACCTAGAGCCACGCAGTGACGTGCGTTGTTCCAAAATGTTATGCTTACGCATTGCAGATTATACTCTCAGTCATTTCCAATTATCTTATCCAAATTGGTGGTAGAGTCGTTTGTTTTGAAAACTATCACTCTCCCGCAAATTCATCAATATCTGTGGCTCTTCCTGCATGGGGTAGAGTCTAGAACCCTAAAACATCTTTTTTAACTGGCGCTACAGTCTGGGCTGGACCTGAGCATCAGTCAACATGAGTCTTCAACCCGCATGGTCTTGGACTGGGCCTCCAGCTCCGTTGTTTGAGGTCCATTTCCAGCTTGGTACGCCATCGAAAGTCTCTACCATGTAATCCCTCGGGGTTGACTCGAAGAGGGTGTCCGTTCGCCCTACTTGACCACCTGAGTCGAGACATTCGAATTCGATTGACTAGCTCGATGTCGTTGTACAGCTCTTTGAATTCGTCGTTTGATCTTCTCCTCCAAACTCCTTCCGCGCAAAATGGGCCGAATATCTATAGTTCAAAGGAATTTCCTCTCGAAGCGACCAAGAACCTCTCCGTTCGCATTTGACATTGTCCATCCTTCTGCACCTGTCTACAGCAGGACTGGGACTGTCCAGGTTGGTTCTTCGAGAGCGGGCTTAATTTTTCAATTGACGTCTAAGCCCAAAGACACAGCGATTGGCCAGAGTTATCTTTAGTTTTATCCTCGCGGTGGTGTAATTTTCGGCGCTTATTGCGGAGCCTGTCGATTGTCTGCCTGTGGAGACTTTTTGTCCAAGACATCGGAGTTGATGGACATTTTTTTGGAGACAGCGCAAAATTAATCATTCGATTTCTTTTTTGAATTACCTTTTTACTAATTAGAAAACAATGATTTTGAGTAATCGAATCCTTTATATGAACCTTTAACATTTTTTCTGTGAAAGTGGAAAACATGATATCCGCCAAGTGCATGTCGCCGGTGTTGATACACATTTGTACCCGTTCTATAGCATTTTCTACGACTTTTTTCGCATAGTTACCGGTGATTACTGTTCGCATTCCTATCGAATATTCTCCTCAAGGGCTGCGATTGTCTGACGGCTTGTTGGCATAAACCCACGATTTCGAGTCTGGGATGGCTAAATCGGGCGATCAACGAGTAAACGTTTTCTTCACAACATCCATTGCGGCTCGCGATGTGTGCGCGGTTGCACAGTCTTGTCTTGAAACCACATGTTCACCAAGTCCCGCTCATCTGAAGTCGGATATCATGGTCTGGCAAACCGTCGTCTGGTTGATATTTCTTCGTTGTCAGCGACATCGGCAGCCACAACCGAGATATTCTCGGCCGAAAGACCAGTCCGTTGGCGGCTACGCCCTGCCTGGTCCGCTGTTGTTCCCGTCTATTCGAGTCTAGTAGCTAAGTGCGGGAATGTTTGCCCATTTGGCGCAATACGATTAGGAAGTCGACGTTGAAATGCACTCTGCGCTAACACCACCCACCGATTATTGGTCAAAAAAATCTACAATTATTCCACGGAGCTTGTCTGTTTGTATACTGCAGCTCTCTAGTTCACTAATGTCTGAAATGATTGACGTACGACTCCACTTGCAAGAGTTATAAAATCTTCCTATTGGATTATTCTTTTCGCTCCACCTTGTACTTTGCCTCACCCTCATTCACCGCCTAAGACATGATCTGTTTGTGAAACAATACTTAGCATATTTTGTTACACTTAATTTACAATGTTGTCCCTCGCTCAACATCGCATCTTCCGGGTTTTAGTAGTTTTAGAGTCACAAATATTGCGTGTGATCCTAAATCCCTCACATTGCATTACGAAATTCTAAGCAAATCGCACCTTATCTTGAAAACGGAGGAATTACCGTCCCGCCCTTCACACAATAAGAATGCAAAAACTAATCAATTTCTATTTTCTCGCACACAGATACGAAAGATTACTCCGTCGGGCGCAGGTGGAAGACTTAAACGAGGTCTCTGGCATCGGTTGCCTCTACCAGAGCGGCGTAGATCGTCTGGGCAGACCTGTGATTGTATTCTGTGGGAAATGGTTTCCAGCGCACGATATCGATTTAGAAAAGGTAGCTACCCTCACTCACTTAGCCAAATTGAACAAGATCTAAACGTGCTCCTTCTGATTATCTCCCCAATTGTAGGCACTGCTGTACCTGATCAAACTTCTGGATCCAATTGTAAAAAGTGATTATGTAATAGCGTACTTCCACACTTTAACTTCGACAAACAATTACCCCTCACTGCACTGGCTACGTGAGGTATACAATGTGCTGCCGTATAAGTACGTAACAATGTCATGAGTGGTGCCTGACTTTAGTTAAAACTTTCTTTCACTTTCAGATACAAGAAGAACTTGAAGGCATTCTATATTGTGCATCCGACTTTCTGGACCAAGGTAAATATATATTTGATTCTCATTCCTCTTCCTCTCGTCACGTACGTCGAAAGGTCCTCCCCCATCCGACCCTCCAGAGAAAGAAAGTTTTCATTCGAATCGACTTTCGATAGTTAAACATGTGTTTCTATTTATGGACTTCTAATGTTGGATCCACCCCTTTCGGGGGATGGAGTGGGAGCACACCGATTACAAGGGACGCATTAGAGACGTACATCCCGGGTTTGTGTGGTGCATTTGGAATCAGTAATTTATATTCCATCTGCGGCTGCGACTGTTGTCAATGATGAACGACTGCCCGTTCGGCTGTCTATTAATATAAATTGCGCATGGATTATTCCAAAAATAACATTTATCGCCGACGAGCTTACGAAAGCGCACGTCAGCCGTCTATGCCGTCTGCACGCGGACCGTACGTCTGTCGGCTGTGTGTGATTGTGAAGAACTTACTGAAATAGACCTTGAATGGGACGTTGAAGGCAACGTTCATTTCTTGGCTCGGTATTTGCTCACAATGTGTTCGACGACACTTCAACTCTTTGTCACAATGGGATTTTCAAGTGCGACATATGACGCGAATTTATTGGACGAAGATGGCATAACCTTTGCAGGTCTTGTTGTTTCTTGGAAAACTGTTTGTGTAGGGCTTAGGAATGTCACTCGTTTGTGTGTGATTCTGATTTACGAGACAGAGAGATGATTAAGCTTAAATCTGCACTCGTTTGGTGGTGACCTGAATTTGTTTCTTTTTCTTTACTTGTATCCAGAGATTGGCAGATGCAAACAAAATGAAAGAGACTTGACGATTCACGCAAGACCTAGTTTTGGTAAAAAACCATCGGTTGTTGATTACCAGTCATGATCTTATTCATTATTCGGCTATGTTACGAATAGCATTGCCGTTTACCCTGATTTTGCTGGCACATAAGCACTTTTGCTGCATGTGTACCTTCCTCCTTCAGTCACGTTGGTCGTGAATAGGGGGAGTTAAAGCATTCATCTGAGTGGTGGTTACTGGCAGTCAAATCGGGAAATTATGACTCATGCTGGATTTAATGTGTTACTCGTGCTGTTTAGCATGTAGGACGGTCTGATTAATACCACGTACCGTTTTCATTCATATACTGGAATTTCTTCCTCTTTTTCGCAATAATGCCGGGTGGCACATCAGGCATCTTCTTCTAGTGGTACTACAGTCCGGGGTTGACCCGGGCCTTCACCAGGCATCTGCAGATTGCATAATCTCTGGCTATACAAAAACCACTTGTGCAGGACACCTTACTCTGGTGTGGTTTCGTTGAATTTCGTTCACTTTTGCTTGCTTGCAAGTCAAACTAATCCACGAGGAGGCATGACTCTGCAGGATGTAGACGGACCAAGCGCATGTTGCCTATCATCTGTAAGAAATCCACGGCATTCTTGTTACCTCTTGACAGAGAAAGATTGCAGACGACTTACTGGCGCACTAACGGATCACTACACCGAAATGTGATTGGTCGAAGCGATGAAACCTGAGACGACGACACTGCTGAGCCTTTGTTGACCCACTAGCTCGATGCCAAGTTGTCCACACCCTTCACATAGCCCAGCCACAATAGGAATTGCATCCTCAGGCCGATTAGACCGGGTTAGACTGATGTTACTGAACAGACAGTTTATGATTGAAACTCTTTCAGTTGCCCAGATCTCAGCCAGGTGCCTTCTTCTTCTTCTTCTAGTGGCACTACAGTCCGGGGTGGACCTGGGCCTCAGTCAACAAGCTTCTCCAGCTGGCACTATCTTTAGCCAGCTGTTCTCCAATTTGGTTGAGGTCCTTCTCCACATGTTAACGCCATCGGTTTCGTGGGCGTCCTCTATTGCGTTGTCCCACTGGTTCGGAGTCGAAGACTCTTCGGGCTGGAGCAGTGTTGTCCATGCGCTCTACATGGCCTAGCCATCTTAGGCGCTGAATGCGCAACGGACCAAAGATGGAACGCAGAACTTTTCTCTCGAAAAACCAAGGATTTCTTCATCTGCTTCATTCAGGTGCCTTCATTCACGTACAAAGCGCTTTAGACCGCACGCATATTTTTTTCTCTTTGACATTATCCGTGTCGTCAGTTACTGGTATTAATGTGAATTTCAACCACCTACCGTACCCTTTCGCGATCCAAAGACTACTGCCGTGGCATGTCCTGATTCACACGATGGTTGGCCAATCTTCTCTTCTTTGAGTCGATTGAGGTAATCTGTATTCCTCGCTCAACACTAGTATAAAACAAACTGCCATTGCTTGAGCCAAAAATACTGCGGTTGGCAAGAGCCTGATGTCTGATCTCGGCACTGATTTATTATTCACCGCTGAGCCGAAGCAGATGAAGTTCCCCTTCAAGTCATTGTGCCACTTTGTCAAAGACGTCAATGATTTCCTTTTTTCAAGGCAGCTGCTCTCTGATTTCTGTCATTTCGTTCTCAGTTACAACCAAAATCATTTTCGCTGCAATGCCAGCAAAAAACTCATTGACGGCTTACTGTGTTTTCCCGGTCACAACAATGTCATCTGAAACATTGTTCGCTAATGTTTGCACGACGTTCTCAAGATTGATCGTCACAATGTACCTCGCCTTGCTTAAAGGTCTCGGTGAGCTTACTAGCGACTGGAGCTGTAACGATTTTTCCACAACGTCATCCTGCACAACCTGTCAATTTTGGGACGAATGTAGCTCTTCGCTATGCACGCTGCCAAATGTGGCTTTGATACCGATCAGGAAGGTGGTATGCATCATTGCATTTCTTGTGGATCATTTGTCCGATCATCATCCTACCATATCGTACAAGTGCGTACGCTCCATCTCGAGATGTTTTGAAGACTTCTGCGGACAGGCGGTTGGGTCAGCAGCTTTGCTGGGTTTCTTGTGTTGCCTTCTTTCGCCAGTCTCGTCCATCATCGTCCAGATTAAGTGGAACATTCTGCCTCACAGTGGTCGCCGATAGCCATTCTTATTGAGGAAATGCTCAGGATTAGCTCTACCTACAAGTTGTCCATTTTCGTCCCAGCAGACTGCCGCCCGAACCTTGTACTCGTTGGATAATTGATAACTCATGGCGTTGATCTTGGAAGCCATTTCTGACTACCAGCATAGGTCCCAAGAAGCAATGGATGTGCGTCATGGCCTCTGTGGCATGTTGCACAGTCTTTTCCAGCTTCTTCTGCTTCTTCTCTGTATTGCTCTGCATTTTGAGATGGATCTCCGTGTCACAACCAACACTCCTCTCCAGTTATCCCTATTTCTGGTCAGCTGCTTCCACTTGAACGTACCAAGCTGACTGTGCCACCAATATTACACAATGTTACCATCCCTTTGGCTTGAACACGTAGGCTTTTCCGATGGTAGTCAATTTTGTCAAGCCTAGCTACATCTGGTAATACGTCCGTAACTGCCTTTGTAAAGCTTGTCAGGATAAAGTCTAGTTGATAGCCTGCATAATGGCTGCAGGCAATATTTTTTAGTTGCAGATGGCTTTGTTTTAATGAAAAAATGGCCTAAGTGCGACTGCTGTCGAGCAGCAGTCAGCCACTACATCCTAAGCTTTAACTACGGCGCCTATATATATATGCTTCAATTTTGTGCGTTTAGATGTTTCATTTACACATTCCATTGACTTTTTCACTTTTCATGACAGTGACATGCTCTATGTTCCATGGCAATGTCATTAGTTGTGTCCACTCTCCATTGTTTTTCTTCTCTGCCCAAGCTTCACGATGGTAAGAGTCATGGTACTGTATCAAGTATCATGGCCATTTCACTACAATTTGCCAGCAATCAGGTTTTCATCCCATCTTAGCGCCCCGCATGATCCACGAAAGCGGTAGCGGGGGCGAAGCACGCACGGTTGATCTCCAGGCCAGTCGATCCTCCGCAAATCGACTCTTAATTCGTCAGAAGTGGTGCCCATGGCGAGTTTTTTGACTCGGTCCTAAAGGTCTACGCCTCGGGAGTCGTGATGATAGGGACATTTCATCGAAGCATATCCTTTTCCGTTCGAATAAGAACTGCCGAGTTTCTCACTCGATCACGGCGACTAACTCCCACAACATTTCGGCAGCTTGCATACGCGATCATTTAATTTAAAATCCACAAAAAACATCCATCTTCTCCTGACTTTAATGCATGTCCTTTTTTTCCCAACATTCCAGATGATGACGTGGTGGTTCACAACATTCATGGCCCCCGCAATCAAGGCCAAAGTCCATTCGTTGCCCGGCGTTGAGCATCTGTATTCAGCAATTTCAAAAGATCAACTCGAAATTCCTGCATACATCACGGAATACGACATGGCTGTAAGTTCACAATGCAATGTGTCGCCTACACACGCTCATTTTATTTTCTCTCATTTTCAGACAAACGGTCTGCACTACTTCACGCCCGTGCAGACACCAACATAGACCAGACTGTTGTCGCCGAAACAGAACGTTTGAATTTATCTACTATGTGTATTTTTTAAGTTTATCAATTTATAATAATATCTTCTGTTTTTTTTTTTTTTTTTTTGTAATATCTTATGTACTCTAATGAATTATCAATGATTTTATTTGAACACAAGCATAACTACTATTTATTTAAAAAAAAAAAACAAAGTCGATCGTTCGTCGCATACAAATTTCGTATATAAATACAATTGCTTCTAGGAACTGTCGAAAAACCAATGCCCATAGATTATGTAGGTGATAAATCATTCTTATGATGGTAGCAAGTACATACTGTAGAGAAAACCCAAAAAAAAAAAAAAAACAAAAGTTGTTATATAGAGGAAACAAAACAAAATCAATTATTAATAAGAAAAGTTGTTATTGCTAATCGCGGATCAAACAAAACGAATTGAAAAACAAAAGAAACAAAAAAACAAAAAGAAACCAAAACGTTAAAACAAAATCTACTATAGCATCGTAAAAGTTAACAAAAAACACCAGAAAACCGAACATATTTGATAGAATTCACTCCCATTTGCGTTTTGTTCGTCGCCGATGAGGACACGAGTCGACCGTGTAAGCATGCCTTCGAGTCTCCTCATCCCTCGAATATTCCCTCGAACTGCTTACACTGCAATATGTAAATAATTAATTGCGATTGGAAAATGAAAAATGAATCAATTACCATCATCATCACTCAGGGATTGGTTACACACAAACGAAACACAGGAACCACGCAACACAACAAAATACAAAACACACCAATGTACAAGTGTACAATTTTGAATGTACATACAATCACACCCAGTCACTGTGGCAAATTGCGTTACATTGAAAGCGGAGACAAATTACGAGTAGATTCTAGAAGAATAAGTTAAATTTTTTTTACAAATCCGAAGTAAGTCATAACCAGTCGACGCGACGTGTTGTTCGACTTCCGAGATGTTTCATAGTTAGTTTTGGATGGCGAAGGGAGCGCCGTCTTCCGCTCAGAGTCGATCTAGGATGCAAAGGTTCTGTTTGGAAGGAGAAATGGGGGCGACTGTCTGTGGTCTCAGAGGCCAGACATCATCTGTAGGCTTGTGCATTTTAGAAGTATAGAAGGAGCTCAGTTTAGCTGAAGTCTTTTTATTCAACTAGTTCCTTCTTCTAGTTCATTTAGTTCAATGTAGTTCACTGCGCAGGAAATTAAATCATGGGGGACTTTCGCCGGTTGCGCCATCACACTACTCAACTGAAGAAAAACAAAATGAAAAACTATATAACGCAAAAGTACAAACATCCAAGCAGATATATTTTTTAAATTTCCTCCACATACACCACCGGCAATGCCTGTTCTGCGGTAGTTAGACAAAAACAACAGAGATGCGCACAGTGCCCATAAATACACAAAGCAAAGCACTCAATTTAGTTCAGTTTAGTTCTTATTCGTACTGAATTTGTTGAACTACTGAACTAAGAAAATGGCATTGTGATCTAGTTCACTTGCTAGAGCTCTTTTTTTTAACTAGTTCGTGAAGTTACGTGAACTACACAAGCCTAATCATCTACCACTCGTCGTAAACTTGGGTCGCGGTTCTTGTGCAGGGCACCATCTGTTCCACTTAGAAAAGAAAATACAGGGTGTGGGATGCTACATGCGGGTCCGGTGCTCATTTGGGTCTTTTTTTTCGGCGATAAGCCTCCCCTGCGTTAGCAGTGTTGAGACTTAAAGCGTTCAAAGGGCGGTCGATTTGCGTGAAAAGCGTTGCAGATCTTGCTTTCTTACTCAATTTCTAATGGAACCACGTAGTTTAACGTCAATTTAAAACGCCATGCGAACACACAGAAATAATGATGCAAATTTCATTTCAATTAAACGTTACTGTTGGCAACATTTAAATGAATCAGCTCCTCACTGACCTTTTAGTTCACATTGTTTGAACACAGTTGTCAGTTATGACACTTCCTTGTAATTTTATGTACCAATGGTCATTTGATGAAAATGGTATAAATTAGAAGAATGCGGGTCGGTGGGTTGTAGAAAGTCGAAGTGTTCTTTTGACGAATGCTGGGCCTTATGCGAGAAACACAACAGTGCGTTGTTTGCTACCATTTTCGTGTTACGGCGGATAGCCCTTCAGATATACTTTGACATGACAGCTCAATTTATCAGCTGTGTTCACCAGAATTCCGGTACTATAGAGAAAGCCAAGTACACAGCTGATTGATCAATTGCCCTTCGACGAAATTGAAAGACTTCCTTCAAATGTCGAGTACACAGCTGATTAATTAATTGTCCTTCGACGAAATTGAAAGACTTCCTTCAAATGTCAGGTGACAGAAAAACTTTCAAATTATAAGAGAATGACAGTTGATCGCTGCTCTTTCTCGCAAATTGTGCCCACATCTTGAAATAAACTGCCTTCGTTTTACATTTGACGTTTCATTATGCCATTCTCTCATTTTTTAACAAAGGTAGCAAGCGACGCAGTTGTCAATTGCCCTTGTATTTCTTGTGCTGAAAGACGACGGTAGCAGCAACGCAGCTGTGTAGCTTTCAATACACCGTCAGCTTCAAGAAATGGAAGTGTGTACGAAATAAAGGCCATTCTCTTTTAATCCATATACAAATTCTGTGGCAAAAAACAAAATTAAAAATAACGGACGTATGGACCTGTCAATGACATGTAACAGTGTAACAGTGCAGCGTTGGCATCGTTCCTTGCCAACTATTACCAACTTCCGGTAAAACCCGGCACACTTTCCCCGTATGCACATTCCAAGACAATTGAGTACCGACGCGTCGGTCTAGTTCCCCGGCTCAAATGACTCAACAAACTTAAGCAACTTGTTTTCCATTTGACATAATTAAATTTATGATAATTTGAATGTTATCCATGCGGCATCGTTTCACAAAATTGCTCATCATAGTGTGAAGTGTGGTTCGCGCAATTATTGATTGAATCTATTGATTTTAAATTATTCAAATTCGATGGTTGTCGTTGTGTAAACATCCAGTTACTCAGCCAAAACTTCTGGTACAGTAAAGTCTGGATATCAAGTGAGCCCAACGAAGCGTGCAGTTTCTTGAAACACCTAAACCACCTTGTTGAAACCACACTGAGTTGAAGGGCGTTCTTATTAAAAAAAATTGTTAAGCAACTGCCTCTAATGACTCATCAATTGCTTCCGATTTCTTAGAAAAATCATGCCCATGGATGACACTGTGCACCATACTGTAACTCGGACTGGGTACAATAACGCTCATCAATTAAAGTCACTCGATGTTCCACAATTTTCAACATTTCCATTGTCGTTTAAGTCGAAATGGGCTTCATCTGAGACTCAAAGATGTCTTGGTCGTCTTCCACAACTTGAAGAATTCTCTGTGTAGTCTGTGGACATTAATTCGCTTGTAATTTGAGCGCTTTAAGGAAACAAGTTCGAAGATTATGTGCCGTGATTGCCCGTTTGACCAGACAAATTCCTTGTCGCCACGCCTGAAGTGATTGAATGTGCAATTACCATAGCAATTATTTCCGGCGTAAGAATTGTGGAAATTTCTTGATAAGACCTGCGCGCAACTGTGTCAAACTCGAAGTGCTAAGAGATCATCGAAATTCCTTTTTGACGGAAATTACCGGACTTCATGGCGTCTTGCCGGTGCAGCATCGATCGAAACAAGTAATAACGAGAAGCGTGTGAAGAAGAACTACTTTCTTTTTAGTTTTAGAGCTCGTGTGAGACCGTGTCTTTGGACCTATTTCGGTCGCTTTTGGTGCAAGTGATTCCCTTATTCCTCTAGCCCCACCTGATACACAGCGTAACCTCATTTCCATGGATATTTCTTACTAATTACGAGGTTGATGGCTGTCCTGGGTCTACTTATGATTTGTTGAATCAATTTTCTCTTCATTCAAACCGATCAAGTGGACTTTCTGAAATTGTTTCTCGCTAGCTTTGAATCGACGTGGAATCCTTACCGTCTACAATTCTTATAATATCTGCTCAAGATGTGTTACAATCTGCCCAAGTCTTCCTAAATGTGACGGAGTTAGTTAACCGAGATGAAGTTTTCGCCTTTCTCGAGAAATAGTATGTTATTATTTTTCTGGCCTTGGCTGGACTGCCTCAAGCTGCATATGCACCTCCGTCGTAGCCTTGTCGGACCAATTCATTACTAGGTAACGATGCTATGCCCTGGAGCCTATAGGTTGGTTAACTTGGAGCTTACCCGCTAATTTAGTTAGCGTGGCATTGTTTGAAAAGCTCTTAGTCTGAGGAGGCCGAGCCTATAGCCGTGATGGCGAATTTATTTGTCGACAAACACAGCTTTGCCTTGGCCCTGGCCATCTGAAGGGGTACTGTACTGCTTTTTCATTCAGATCATGCTAGGAAATGTCCATCGATACGGTTTGTGAGCTACTGAAGCTGTTGGCATGCGATTGTCGGCGCCAAAACTCACTGAATCTGATCTATGAAAATCCATAGATGGCAGATGTAGCATCTGAAGGAGTTATTTAAAGGAGTCGTCCCCAGAGTCCCGAGGCATCAGCACACGACGTTCTTTGCACCTTACTAAGTTTAGCTACATAGCATCCTTCTTCTTTTAGGCCGGTCACCAAACTAATTTTCCCGATGTGCGGATGGGTCGTGCGGAAACTTTGTCCATTTATCCATCGTACCAGGTTTGCGTCCATCCCACCTAGTATCTCAAGCTAGGTGTCTCGGTCTAGGTCTCTAGCCTAAGAGGGAGAGGTGGTGAGCTTGTTTTCAAGTTGTTTCGCTTCAATGTGCATTAGTGTACAAATTTGGACGTTGGAATCCAGCAACGTACTGGTGTACTTGGACGAGTTGGTAAACCTTGACAGTCGTGCTAAGATGACGACAAAAGTCGCAGATGACTGCATTTGATCGATTCTCCACAGAATTTTGCATTTAATGCCTCCATAGACATAGAAATAAATTGTTCACGATAATATTAAGTTTACGAACCATGCGCAACAGCAACCAACTACAAATCGCCGTTTAAAATCCATTGTCCACCGGTTCTGTCTTGAGTCTTTGTCTACGTACAAGAGCATTCCACGAACCAGCCACAGTCTGACCTTCGTTTTGGTTGAACAAAGTTTTTGATATGTTTCCAAGCACCGTTGTATTTATGATTAAAGATCAAGAAGTAATAGAATAAATATAAATAATTTAGCGTGCCAAGTCAATAAATAAAAGAAAAGAAAACAAATTATAAACAAATATGTTTGTTTCATGTATAAACAACAACTAATGCACTTTCATTTGAATTCCTACAATTTCTATAAAGAACTTAGGTTAATAATTTTAACGGAAAACAATTTCTAAAAATTTTAGCATTCGATTTAGCCAATCAAACAAAAATAAAAAAAAGCAAAAAAAAAAAAATGAATTAAGAATGAAACGAAAAGATTAAATAAGAAAAGTAAATAATCATAAAGAAATTGGCCTTAATTAGAGATATATAATGCAAATCCCAACGTTGAAAACAAAAACAAAAAAAATATAAAATTTTTAAATAAACTCTAGACTAACCTTAGTTTTATTAATAAAACAAAAACAAAAAAAAAATATATTATTGTTGCATACTATTTAATAGTAGTCTAATGAATCGTTCCACCAAGTATTAAACAAATGGAAACAAATTAACACAAAAGAAAAAGGGGAAGCAAAAATGAAGTTACTATATTTGCGTATATTCTATAGTTCCCGAAAAAGAAATAAATAAATTCATTCATTGTAAGATAGTTTATCTCATTTGCGACACAAGTGAAAAGCAGTACTTTCCGATAAGCAATTCAATTCGAGTCGATAATGTGTTGTTTGTTAAATTTGAATTTTTCTTTTTTTTCATTTTTGTTCTAGATACAAATAAACATTTTTACCTCAAACGAAAGTAACATTTTTCTAAAGTGAAACATTTTTAGAAAACAAAAAAAAAAAAAATTAAAAGAAAATATTTGCATCTCTCTGTTTATTCATTACTTTCATAATGCACACTCACATACACACACACACACCACAAACTTCTTCTTCATTCTTATACGCGTGTATTAACTGAATCTAGTGAATCATGTTTTTTCGAAATTCGATAATTGAATAGTAATCAATGAAATCAAAAAAAAAAAAAAAATGTTAAATTTTGCTGAATGAAGCGAGCGAGAGCAATCTCTATAAGAAATTGTTATGTTTTTCCCCCTCCCCCATTTTACTCTAGCATAGGTTGTAGATATTTGAAACCAACGGAAACAAAAAAGAAAAAAAAACAGAGAAAATAAAATGATCATTGTTTTGTATATATTATATACAATTTAATAAAATAAAACAAAAAACAATTGTAATTCGGTTGCGGAAGTTAAGACATTTTGTTTGATTTTATTGCACTGCAAACTTACAAGTGTACATTTAAGCATGGCTGAGCCGTCTGCCGAAATAAGGCAACTATTTTTTGATAATATTGAGTAAGTATTGTATAGACAGGGTGTTTAATTGAACAATTTTGAATTTAAAAATCTTCATTAATAATTCTTGATCATTAGTCCAATTTGGCATTAAGCGCACGTTTCACATCATCCATCATCATCTGGTCTCCATGGTGGTTTCGTCTAATTTCCTTCAGGATGAGGGCCATTCAGTTTCTATACACAAACTGTAGCAGCTGTGTCCGGGTAAACGGTGCTAAATCAACACCTTTCACCGTGGGCGTTGGACTTCGCCAAGGGTGTGTCTTGTTACCTCTTTCTTTTTCATTGTAAAGGGTGATTTTTTAGCTATTATCTTTTTGAAGTGAAGAGCTACCAATGCATCCAGAAAAAGTTACAGTTTGGTGCGGCTAATGGGCTGGTGGCATCATTGGACCGTACTTCTTCAAAGATAATGCGAATCGTAACGTAACTGTGAATGGTGAGCGCTACCGTGAGATGATATCCAACTTTTTTTTGCCCAAAATGCAAGAGCTTGACTTGCATGACATGTGGTTTCAACAAGACGGTGCCACATGCCACACAGCACGCGCAACAATGGACTTATTGAGGGGCGAGTTCGGTGAACATTTTATTTCACGTTCGGGACCGGTCAATTGGACGCCTAAATCGTGCGATTTAAAGCCTTTAGACTATTTTTTGTGGGGCTATGTTAAAGCTCATGTCTATACAGACAATCCCGCTTCAATTGACGCATTGGAAGACAACATTGAAGCATTTATTCCTGAGATACCGGCCGAAATGCTGGAAAAAGTATGCCAAAATTGGACTACGCGGATGGACCATTTGAGGCGCAGTCAAGGTCAACATTTGCATGAAATAATCTTCAAACATTAAATTATATGGACCGTACTTTTAAAAAATCACCCTTTATATATGGACTGGATGTTGCAGTGCAGCCGAGGTGAGGAATGTTTCACATTGGGAGAGTTGAGGAAGTCATCGTCTTTTTGCCGATGACTTAGTTATCCTCACATCTTCCCAGACGGAACTCCAGCGCGCACTCGATAGATTTGTGGCCGTATCTGCTGATACTAGAATGAGGGTTAACGACAAATCGCAGGTTATGGTAATTTCCAGAACGCCTGTTCAATGCACTCTGCATATTAGTGGAGTCCCGTTGAAACAGGTGGAGAAGTTTAAGTATCCCGGGGTCTTTTTTACGAGTGATGGAAGGAGTAATGCTGAGCTTTCCTGTAGGATTGGTGAAGATGGGCAGTTTTGACACAGCTTGGTAGTTCTGTAATCAGAAAGGCCTAGCTTGGTGTCAAAGCCAAGTTAGCGGTTTTCAACTCAGTATTTGTTCCAACTCTCACCAATGGTCATGAAATTTGGGTAACAGCTAAGGAAACAATGGCGCAAAAGAGCCATTGAAGATATGTTGAAACCACATATCGTCCACATTCATATCTTCCAATTCGGGCCATAAAAAGTTCGTTATCATTTCACGATAGCGAACACCATTCACAGTAACTGCCTGAACGGCCTCATTTTGGAAAAAATACGGCCCGGTGATGCCGTCAGCCCATAAACCGCACCAAACAGTCACTCTTTGTGGGTGCATTGGTTTTTCGACAATCACTCTTGGATTATCATTCGCCCAAATGCGACAATTTCGCTTATTGACGAATCCACTGAGGTGAAAATGTGCCTCATCACGATATGCATTTTGATTTGAACGCCCATTTTCATAATAAGGCTGAATAACTTTAACGCGTTGCTCGATTGTGTATCTCTCCATGGTTCAAATTGAGTTAATCCGAAATTGGGAAATGTCAAATGAAATGCAGAAAAAAACTTGACGTTTAGGTGTGGTTCGCATTCAACATCGGCCCCTAAAGTTTAACCACCCTTTACTATCGCAGGATTTCCGACGTTTATAAAAACAACCCAACGCTTACCAATCACTGCTTTTTTGAGCTAAGAAAGCAATTGATAAACAAAGCCCTCTCTCGAACAACCAAAGTAAAGCTCTATAAGACCTTAACCGTCCCAGTCCTGCTATATGGCGCAGAGGCATAGACTTTGGCAAAAGCGGACGAGCTTGCTCTTGCCTGCCTTGAGAGAATTTCGGTCCCATCTGCATGGATGGTGAGTGGAGGACAAGATATAACAACGGAGTGTACAAGCTGTTCAGCGACATCGACTTAGCCAGTAGAGTGAAGGTTCAACGATTGAGATGGCTATGTCATGTAGAGCGGATGAAAACCAATGCTCCGGCCCGGAAAGTCTTCGAATCCATCCCCGACCGACGGCGCAGTAGGAGTTGCGGCCTAGGTCCATCTCGGACTGTAGCGGCACCTTAAGTAAGTAAGTTTCTCTATGTCGAATCGGCAAGGTTTTTGATTCGGCAAGCTTTAATTTGAAATGTTTTTTCAGTTTATGGTATTTCCTAGATATTTGTACTCCAACTCCAGCATACTTCCATTTTCCGCTCTCGCTATGTGACCTGCTCCGTTCCGAAAAATAAGCAATTTTGATTTGGAACTGTTGATATGTAGGCAATTGTAATTACAGTAGCTTTACACCTTGTTGGTCATAAGCTGTAGACAACTTAGGCCGCTTTTTCACAATCTAAGTTTGTCTGCAACTTTCTAATCTAGTCAAGGGAGAGAAACGTGCAAGGGGTAGTCCGAGTTGCGTGTGCTCGATAATTGCGATTGATCCTTCGTATTCCCTTTTATCTCTTTTCGTTTTTTCGAATTGCTTTATTCTTGCCTTCTCAGTGTTGGGTATTGGAAGCATGCTATGCATATGTAAGGAAGAGATGACACATGTGTGAAAGGGTGGGAAGCGAAAGAATTGAGCAGCAATTGCAACTGGATTAGTTCTGCGTGTAAAAGTGGCTTGCGATCACAAAAGGGAAACAGAAAATTGTCAACAAAAAGTTGCGTGTGTAAAAAGAGCCTTATCGATTCACTATATCATCCGCAAACAACAGTGTTTTTATTTATGTATATGCCTTCGACTACAATTCCACCGGCCAGCTATTCTATGATGTCATCCAAGAGTAACGAGAGTATTAGGGGACTTAGAAGATATTCTTGTCTTGAACCGAACCATTTCGAGAGCTCGTTACCATTCCATATCGCTGATTTATTACCACTGTAGAGCTTGATAAGAACATTTTAGAATCTTGCGCCAGTTTGAAGAAAAGCCTATTTCTGTTGATCGTGTCAAATGCGGCTCGAAAGTCGATGAAGAAAGCATATAATTTCTTGCCTCTGTTTAGATAGCCTTGTGCGATGCTAGTTAGACTGAATATTTGGTCCACTGTAGCGGAACCAGAAATCAAATTTTAAGGGCCGATGTTTAATGTGAACTACACCTAAACGTCAAGTTTTTTCTGCATTTCATTTGACATTTCTCAATTTTAGACTAACTCAATTTGAACCATGGAAAGATACACAATCGAGCAACGCGTTAAAGTTATTCAGGTTTATTATGAAAATGGGCGTTCAAATCAATCAAACTTCGTGATTTTCTCGGTCAATTTAACCGTCCAAATGTGCGTACAATCGGAAAAAGTGTGCAAAAATTTGAGCAAACCGGGTATGTAGGAAATGTGAAAACACCAGTGCATGCTCGTACAGCTCGTTCTGCAGTAAATATTGCTGCGGTTCGCGATAGTGTGGCTGAAGAGCCGTCCACCTCAACTCGTCGTCGTGCCCTCTCACGCTCGTCGTTGATGAACATTATGCCTAAAGACTTGCATTTACACGCTTACAAGGTGCAATTGACTCAAGAACTAAAGCCTCTTGACCATTTCAAGCGTCGTCAATGGTCAGAATGGTCACGTCACGTGGTGGCGATGTCAATTGGCCGCCAAGATCATGTGATTTGACACCGTTGGATTTTTTTCTTTGGGATTATTTGAAAGAAAAGGAGTACGTCGAAAAGCCAGCAACAATTCAAGAGCTAAAGGATGAGATCACTTGGCACAAAACTTCGATATAAACACCAAGTGTTTCCCGACGCAAACAGCTCTGCTTTAATAACTGAAAGCGACGCGGCTTGGAAACCACGTGAAAAGTACAATAAAGCAAAGCAAGTTATTCGCTAAACAAATAACTACTCTCCCTCCAAAAGAGCACAGTTGTTTCTACAAAACAAGTTCAGAAAAAGCACGCCACTAATCAAGTATTTCACGTAAATCGTGTTGTAATAAACGTTTTTCAACTGATAATGTTGAGGTAGCACAAAGGTAAAGTTCGTCGATAGCTGCAGCCCCTAATTGAGTGCAAGGCAGCACAGATAAGTGCACACACCCAGCAACAAATGTAGCGACTTAAATTTCTTATCAAACCTACGCAGTTCGATGTGTCTTTAGGCCGGTCGACATAGTTAAGATACGAAATCAAACGATTATCGAAACGCACGAAATAGTCGTTTTATCAGTGAGCAAACGACACGAGTTACCAAACAAACCACAGCCAGATTGAACGACAGCAATTAGTCAGCGGCAGTTATTGTGCTTTGCACGGTCAGTCGACGTGGTACAAGTGGTGGTTCCTTTGAAAAACAGTCAATTCTGAATCGCTGAAATGGCTTGGATTGAGTGGGCGCCACTGAGGATACCAGCACGCAGGCGAATTCAAACCTTCATTGTTGGTGTTTTTTTCTCGATAATATTCAGCTTTGGATTGTTTTCACATGTGATCTTTGCGCTTTGTTTAGTGAGTATCCCTTCATCAGTTTGCCGGTCATTTGGTGTGACGTGGTGTGATACAAGTGGCTCGAGAATGTCGTAATTCGTTGAAGTGAGTCTGCTCTTCGTCAATGAAGCAGTGGCAAATTGTCGTTCGATCGCCAGAATGTGTTGTCCGAACCGGTCTCGTTTCAGTGAATGTGTCATGCCGGTTCATTGCCCAGTTGGCGATGATTGTCAGGCTCTCGATCTGTGATACATTCGGCATCAATGTGAATCGCTTACAGTTCATTATAGTGACGTCTTTGGGCCTACTCGGCTACGTCCTTCGTAACCTTCGATTACTAACGCAATTAAGAATTCGGAGTAATTTCGGAGTGCGGTTTTATGATAATGGGTCTATCCATTTTGACGTAGCCATTGATTCCTAACGCGATTGGAGTGCCGTTGAGCTTGCCCCTCTTGGCGTAGCATTCGATTCCTAGTGCGATTCAGAATTCGGAGTAATTTCGGAGTGTTAAAAGGAAAGTGGACTTATCCGCTTTGATGCAGATTTCGATTTCTGACGCGATTAACAATTCGGACTAATTTCGGAGTAATTTCGGGGAGCGTTTCTATGATAATGGTTCTATCCATTTTGACGTAGCAATTCTTTCTTAACGCGACCAAGAGTTCGGACAACGGTTTATCCGTTTTTAGGCGCTGCTCTTGATTCTAAGCGCGATTAACAATTCGGACTCATTTCGGAGTACTTTCGGAGTTCGTTTCTATGACAATGGGTCTATCCATTTTGACGTAGCAATTGATTCTTAACGCGACTTAGAATTTGGAGTACGGTTTATCCGTTATTTTGGCGTTGCCATTGATTCTAAACGCGATTAAAGATGCGGAGTAATTTCGGAGTGTGTTCCCATGAAAGTGCGTCTATCAATTGTGACATAGCCATTGATGCCTAACGTAATTGAGAATTCGGAGTAATTCGGAGTACTTCCGGAGTGCGATTTTATGACAATGGGCTTATCCATTTTGACGTAGCAATTGATTCTTAACGCGATTAATGCTTCTCGGACCTTGTCGGATTCTGCACTTCGCTCATTTCCGAGAGAGGAAACGAGTATTCTACTTTGTGAATAGCGACCGGTTCTAATTCTCCTTCACTTCACTACTCTTTCTGATCTGACTTTTCAGCTCTGGGGCAATGTGTATCTAAGGATCAGTTTACTTGCATACTGTCTCTGGATTTACCTAGACCGGGAGAGGGTCCACAACTCTGTGAGCGGAGTGGGGTAAGACGCCACGCCAATGTCACCTAACACCTAAGACTTATCGTCACACCCTTCTCAGCATACGATGGATGCGCAACGGTGCCGTATGGAGGCATTTCCGAGACTACTACCCCGTGGAACTGGTTAAGACTGCCGAATTGCCACCGGACCGAAACTACCTGCTTGCATGCTTCCCACACGGAGTCTTAAGGTAACCCAAGTACATCCACGTACCACAGCAGAGGTGTAATTCAAATCCTTCGTCCCTAGCATTGGCCTGTTCACAAACATGTGCGGCGAGATGTCCAAGTGGAACGAGCTGTTTCCGAAAGTGCGCGTTCACGTGGGCACCTTAGCGATGCACTTCAACACTCCTTTTTTCCGGGAATTAATTCAGACCTGGGGAATGATTTCCGTCGCCAAGACGTCCCTCATGAACCACCTCAAGGGCAGACACGATCTCCAGGCTGCGGTCAGTGTTGACGGCTGCACAGCCCGGGCTGTTGGTGTCATTATTGGTGGATCGGAAGAGGCCTTGGACGCAAAGCCTGGCAGATATATACTGACAATCAAGAAGCGCAAGGGCTTCGTCAAAGTTGCCATCCAGTCCGGGTAAGGTACACCATACGATTTCTGCGCATGAAACTCCCTTCAAGGATGGCTTTCAAAATTTCAGCGCTTCCATCGTTCCGTCCATATCCTTCGGCGAGGTTGATTTGTACGATCAGGTGGACAACCCTCCGGGGTCGATGCTGCGGCGGGTGCAGTCGTTTATGAAGCAACACACTGGGATGTCTCCGCTGCTCTTCGTTGGACGGGGCATCTTTCAATACAGCATTGGCATACTTCCTCGCCGACGTCGCATCGTTCAAGTTGGTAAGTCATCATATATCTTTTTTTTGCCATTCTTCCTCTGTTTTGACGCAAAAGCCTATGATCATTGTAGTTGGTGCGCCGATGGACGTGGTACAGTGTGACAATCCACTGCCTGAAGACGTCGACAAAGTCCACGAGCAATTCATGCTGAATCTGAAGAACCTTTTCGAGGCTCACAAGTCAAAGTACATTTCGAATCCGGACGAGGCTGTTTTTCTCCTGAAATAGTCTCTAATAAACGATCATTGCAAATTTGGTATTTTTGTAAAATTATTTTCAATTTGTAGGAGGTGCACAAAGTTGTCAGCTCAGTGGAGAGTTGAGCTAGGCTAAGCAGAAGCAGAAGAAGAAATTTGGAAACTTGAAGCAGATCATACGTTTGGTTTATTGTCGCACCAAGTCCTCCCAACTGGATTCGGCAAATGGACCAACAGGCTACAGACGTCTCTGGTCAACACCCTAGGGTCCTGGACACCTCATGCTAAGGCTTCTCTCAAGACTCGCTCAGACAGACGTCCTCTTCATCGGGAAATATAACAACCCCCATGTCAACCCCGCAACCACTGACCACTCTAGCTGCAAGATCGCTGATAGCCCCAAATATACCAGATTTGGTCGATTAATAGACAAAATTAGGGCAACCGGAAATATGCAAAAGCATTTTTTTCATCGCATCGAATAGCTCGTTGCGATGAATGCTGTTGTATGCTGCTTTAAAATCGATGAAAAGGTTGTGCGCATCGATTTGAAACGCGCCGTTCTTCGCCAGGATTTGCCATCTTCTGCTTCTTCTTCGAGTGGCTCTACAATCCGAGGAGTGGGCCTGGGCCTCAGTCAACAAGCTCCTCCAGCTGACACGATATTTAGCCAGCTGCCTCCAATTTCGAGCGCCAAGTTGGTTGAGGTTCGTCTCCACTTGTGTGCGCCATCGGTTCCGTGGGTGTCCTCTATTGCGTTGGTTCGGAGTTGAAGACTCTTCAGGCTGGACCAGTGTTGTCCATGCGCTCTACATGGCCTAGTCATCTTAGGCGTTAAATCCGTAGACTCCTGACAAGGCTCATGTCGCTATACAGCCCGTAAAGTTCATGGTTGAATCTTCTTCTCCAAAAACCATCAAGGCAAACAAGACCAAAGATGGAACGCAGAACTTTTCTCTCGAAAAGACCAAGGGTTTCTTCATCTGCTCATGAGATTGTCCAGACTTCTGCGCCATAGAGATGGACAGGGATGATCAGAGTCTTATATAATGTTGTTAGTTGAATAGATCTACTACTCAACTGCCTCTTGAGCCCAAGGATACAGCGATTGGCAAGAGTTATTCTGCGTTTAATCTAGGTATTGATGTTGTTCGTACTGCTTACTTGGGAGCCGAGGTAGACGAAGTCCTTAACTACCTCGAAGTTAAAGCTGCCTACGTTGACGTTTTGGCCGAGTCGTCGATGTTTTGCCTCCTTTTTCGATGACAGCATGTACTTCGTTTTGCGTCATTCACTGCTAAACCCAATTTCGCCGGCTCCGTTTCAATACCAGCAAAGGCTTCATTGACTACTCTCTGAGGTCGATATGATAGCAATTGTATGGCTTTTTGGAAGATCGTGTTGACGAGTGAGTTCTGAAGGTCTCGATGAGTTCATTTCCGACCTTGGTGGAGCAGCGAAAGTTCTCCATCGTCATCCGACACAAGCTGACGAGTTTGGCAGGAATGTCAAAACTAGACATGGCGTTGTATAGCTCGTCTCTACGCACGCTGTCATATGCGGCCTCTAAATGTTGGGTGTCGATCTGCATCCCTTGGGTTTTTTCCCAGGATCTGCCGTAATGGGAAAATTTGGTAGATGGTGGACTTTCCCGGCCTGAAACCGCACTGATGACGACCTATCAGGTTTCGAATGGTTTTAGGCGCTTACACAACACTGGCTTATTTTGGCAAATCAACTGAGGCTCAGCAAGCACTCATTAAGGACTCTCTTAGGAGTCATAACCGGGCACTGTGCAATTGGCACTCATGCTCGCAGGATGTTTGCCCCATATAATGATTTCTGCATGGATGCAGAGGAGGCTACTCTGCCCGTGCAGCGCTCTGTCTAGTCGTAGGTTCCTACAACTAGGGGCCTACTATTTCGATAACTTTAATGAGCTAAAGAGCGCTAGCATAGGCCAGCTAAATCGCTTCACTGCAAGCACCAACTGGTTCCGATGTTAGGAGAAGTCAATCCGCGTGGTATCACAATGGCCTTACTTTGGCTTTCTGGCATCTGAATTATGTTGCTATGAGAAAGTCAGTGGCAACGTTTGCTGCCCTGAATGTTCGCACATCCAGGATATTGGACGCATGCCTTGCCTCAATGGGTACATGGAAGATTTGGTTGGCGGTTCGACCGAGGGAACCTTATGCTACTTATGCCCATATTACGTCCTATCCCAAAGTCAGCTAGTCGGAAGCCCTTATCTATTGTCGTTTCGTGGAGGCTGCGCCTTCTCAAACACTCTGGCAAAGAGGTTTTCCTTACCCCGAATCTTAGAGCACGATTTTGACAGGTAAGCACCGTCCAAGAGGTCGCAATAGTCATCTTTGACAGAGTTTTCAACCTCGTCGGTAAGGGCGTGGTCACACGTGAGGCTGAGGTTGAACCTGCCTTGGATTTGGATTACAGCCGGGCGATCATTTATCGGTTTAAAGTCGACCACATGACAATGATAGATTTTTCCATGTTTTATCATGTTTCAGCAGCTTTCAATGCCACCAATGGCAATCGAGGTGTCAAAGTATTCAGTAATGCTTGCCATTTTATCGAAATTCTTACTCTGTTGTCTGCAATTCTCTTTTGAACCTTAAGCCACCAACTAGACAGAGACTGGTGCGAAATGCACAGGCCTATGCTTAAAATTTCAATAGTTCGACCAATTCACAAAAACGGCAAGAAAAGTGAAATCCTGAACTACAGGCCTATTTCAATCTTTCCAGTTGTAGACAAGGTTTTGGAAGAAGTGCTGGCAAGAAAGCTTTATGAATTCATTGAAAAATACAACCTTCTTAATGAAAATCAACTCGGATTCCGTAAAGGCAAAAGCATAAACTACAGTCTGTTTATGCTTTTGCCTTTACGGAATCCGAATTGATTGGAGACTTCGCAAACAAAGTATACCAAAGCCTGGACGAAACCATAGTTGTATTTATCGATTTCAAAAAAGCCTTCGATACTTTGAGTCACAAGAAAATCCTTAGACAGCTGAATAATATTGGAATACGGTTCGGTAGCTACCTATGTAACAGATCCTTCCGTGCAAAATTGGTGAGGATATCAGTGGTGAAGAAAAGGTCGAGTATGGTGTCCCGCAGGGGGCCCACACTGCTTTTCATCATATACATAAACGATTTACTGTCGGTGCTGAAGTATAGTACGGGTTATGCGTATGCGGACGACACAGCTATCGTAGTTGGCCATAGGAGCGTTGACGAAGCAGAAAGACTTATGCAAATTGATTTCAGTAGAGTCGCTGCTTGGTGTCACGACCATGGATTAATTATCAACGCACTTAAGACAGAGGTAATGCACATTCGTCCGCCGCATATTCCTAGAACAAAACTAAAGATTAAGATGCACTACGTAGATTGCTTGCACAGAAATAGATGTGACGGTATACGAGAAGAAGATAACTGCACCAGAGTTATAGAAAACGTGTCAACGTACAAATACCTTGGACTGACAGTCGACTACAACTTTAAATGGAGCTACCATATCGATAATTTGAAGAAAAAACTATGTCAATCTGCGTACGCACTTTTCCACTCAAACAACCTCAGCACACCAGAGGTAACCAGACAATGCTATTTCGGATTGGTGGAATCGCACCTAAGATACGGCATACTTGCATGGGGAAGAGCGTCGCAAATGCAGAGGCTACAACTAGTGCATAATAGAATTCAAAAACTGGTACAAAAAGCTGGGCGCAGCATCGATGTACATCAAGAACCAAACCAAACAATACGTCTACTGAGTATCTACCAGATATACAATCTAGAACTCCTGGCGAATTTTGGCAACGACAACATCTATAGAGTGCAGACGCAGCAGACAAGGAACACCAGAAGACGACTGAAGCAGCTCTATGAAATACCAAGATACTGGAACGAGTATGGAAGACGAACTTTTAAGGTTGCAGATCCGATGGTACTCAATGAACTCCCAACGGAGTTCCGAAACTTACAGAGAAAAGAGATGTTAAAAAAAGTAAAAGAAATATATCTATCATAAAAGTAAAATCATAACTAAATGTTATTTGTAAAAACTTTGTACAGAAAATGTACAAACACTTTTGTTTACTTGTATATTATCAATTTTTGAATACCTGAATTTCAACATTGATAAAATGAATTAATATTGTGTGAATAGACTTCTGCGAACAAGCCCTTCCAAAAAAAAGGACCCATCAATTTTGATTCGGCGCCGATCAGCATCGAATTCCAGAGTCAACCCAGCCCATTTGGCGGTTGCATGTATGACAGCAGTAGACAAAGTCGTGAGTTCCCTAATGAAGCGCTGGAAATGTTGACCAAAGATCCGGTTATGGGCTTAAAAATGATCTCCTAGGACAAGGGCAATTGTTGGCTCAGCGGTCAACAAGCTAAATTGACGTTATTCTAGCGAACACAATCCACAAGTGTTCCACCAAGCGTCCACCCATCCACTAACATTGACTATTTGATGCGGATTACGGCATGGTGATCAATGGTGTTCTGCAAAGAGCATCGTGGCTATCGATGCAACCGACCTGTGGTTCCAAATAAGACTGCTCTACAAGCAATGCAGCGAGTGAGTTTGTGACGACAGGCGAGTGTTCAACAATTGGCGACTCACCACACCACTCACCACTGTCCCTATGTCAAGCCCTACTCTAACAAGCCAACCACAGTTCGGGGTCGACATTCGCGACGCTGTGGCCGGGGTAAGGCCGTACATAATTGACGGAGTCATCCGGAAATAGATCGCCCATGAAGCCTCGGCGACCGCCTGAATGATTGCATACATAACGACATGAATCTAGCGTCAAAATAAATCCAGAATCAATTTTATATCTCCCCCCGTTGTTGTTACATTCAAATTGTTTTTCTATCGTTCTTATCTGATTACCCTTTGGAACGCAGCATCTATTCAGCCTGCAACCGTATGATGCCGCCTGGATCTGTACCTTGCCCAATAAGTTTCAGTGCAAAAAAAAAAAACAAACTAATCGAACTATTAATATTTAACCACCGTCATGACGTCCACAACACAGAATCCAGATAGAAACATAATTCATGTGGAGACGCTCCTTCCTATCGCATGCATCCAGTCAGAGGGCATAACTTTCCACTCAACTTCTGACTTTGAACAAGATTAAACACTAGCGGCACTCCGCATTCCCCTGCAACTGATACCGTGACCACGGAACAGGCAACCGAATTACACTTGCAAAGTACCCGGAAAGTGTATCGAGCACCGACCCACTTCGGATCGAAACACAGTTGAAAATGGATTTCGGTTTTCCGATGGTATCACTCGAGTGTTATCAGTCCAAATAGCCGGACATAGTCGCCGTGCATTAGGCGCTCGATCAGTCTGATTCGTTCAAAGGTTCCTGTCTTCAACTTTTGAGTTTAAATTGAGAGCTGGCTGCTGCTTTATCAGCGATTGCCCGCGGATGTTTATCAACACAGCTGAAAGTCAAGACCGATTGACTTGTTACGCCGGCCGCGGCAGTCGTGTTTCGAAAATAGTACCGAAGAAGTGTTCTCGCAGCGATTGTGTCTTGTCAGTGAAATTGTTGGTGAAGTGAAAGAAGAAGAAATCAAAGAAAATGGTCAAGATCGAGTGGGCACCGCTTAATATACCGGCGCGAAGGCGTATGCAAACCTTTACCTCGGGCGTGTATGTGTTCTTAGCGTTTCTAGCTGTACCCACTGCGTATGCGGCTTGTCTTCTTATTCTGGTGAGTCAATCATTCTCTGTAATTTACTGAAATTGAAAATGTGTTGGGGTGACTAAAGGGATGACCAGTGGACACTACACTACAGAGTGTAGTGACGGCAAGTGCGATTCTCGATCGGGAATACAGATAAGCCTCCACCAAGCAGGAGTCCGTACTGCGCTTTATGTATCGGTCGCAGTCGTGTCTGATTGGCTGGTAGGACACAACAAGGAAAAGCTCTCTCTCGCCTCTTATCTAGCTTCTAGTTGTTGACCAGATCTGACAGACGCTGGAAGGAGATGGACGTAGTAGTCGCATTCGCGGTGGCAAGTACTGGAGAAGAAAGACCCTCTTCCACACCTGAAGAAGATCCCAGGACCGACTTGTCCGGGTATTCCAGGATCGCTTTGTTTCGGCACCATTCGAGGCTGCAGCAGCAGTGTGGCTTTATCGGCCTTCTCGCTCAGAGAAGCTGGCTTTTAGGCACACAAGCCTTATGACTCCATTACGACAGTGCCGATTTATAGAAACTGTGTCTTTAACAACGAAGGTGGCTTCCCATGTGGGCATGAAAGCGTACCAAACTTCAGGCCAATTAGTCTTACCTTCTTCATCTTGAAGGTTCTTGAACGAATCCAAGATAACCACATTCGAGAGTCTATAGTCATCTCTGTCCAAATCCCATCACGCCTACCTCAGGCAGATCCACAGAAACGGCTCGCCAAGAAGTAGTGCGGACAATAGAAACAGCTTTAAATTATAAGGAGTACACTCTGGCTAAAGAAGGGGCCTTCAATAACGTTCGCACGAAATCGATCCCCGAATCCTTAATCGAACTAGAAGACCTTGTATGCCAATGGATTGCTACCATGTTTAACTGTCGGTGCATGCAAGCAACGATAGAAAACAGTCACATAACCAAGTTCGTCAGCAGAAGTACACAATAAGGTGGTGGCACCTCCCCTCTTCTCTGGCTTATTGTCATACTATACTACTATTTTAAGACTGGATAGAGAAGGGGTCAAAGTTGTAGGGTACGCGGATGATATCAGGAACGTTTCCGGCTGTGATCAGTGACATAATGGAGGGCGCACTGAGTAGAGTAAGTAGCTGGTCTTCCAATGCAGGCCCAGGTATCAACTAAACTAAAACGGAACTGATGTTCTTCACCACTAAAACCAGCCTAGGCGTTACCTTAACGTAAACGTAGACCAGTGAGTTAAGACAGTGTACATAGCTTTCTATGCATGCAGTAGAAACTTAGGCAAAAAATGGTGTCTCCAAGCAAAGTTGATCATATGGATGTACGCGGCGGTAGTTCGACCGATTCTAGTCGACCGATATAGATCACTAGTATGTTCGATCACAATATTACAAAACTCAACAAGTTACAAAGAACAACATGCATTGGCACCACAGGCGCTCACCGGTCGACACCATCAGACGCTCTAACGGTAATGCTACATTTTCTACATCTGGACTTTCCAAACTACAGCCCTTGTTAGAGCCAGACAGCCAGCCCTTGGTAGACCCTTCTTTAACTCACTTGATGGGATTTCTGCAAAGGATATTAAAGAGCCTATGCCTTCTTAAAAGTGGTGGCCCGTGGCGTTGTGGATATGTGCATCGACTCCTACGCTCTTGGACCAATCTGTCTAGGTACGATTCCTGGGACGACAAGAAATACTTTTCACGACCCCACCTCTTTCGAGTCACTGACGATGCTCAAAGAATATAACTGTCTAGAAAAAGCTTCTCAAATTTGGCCGCTCGGAGTCGGCATAAAACTGTAGGTCCCTTCCACTCGTGATAGAACGTGATAGCACGCACAACACGAGTGGTTGCTGAGATGCTAGGCCCTGGCCCTTTACTACTGTAGCGCCACCCATATTATATTATTATGCCTTCTTAAATACCTCAGGTTGGATTTAGAGATATTTCAATAATAAACTTTACACGCAAAGGTACCAGACCTGTGGTACTAAAACCACTTCTACCGACCTATCTATTACGATTGAGAGACAAAATATTAAAAAAAGAAACCACTTTTACTTTAAAAATGAAGACATATGACTGGCGATGATGTGCAGTGGCAATAACGCATCTGTCGAGACCGTGGTTATCCCCGAAAAGCAATTCTACCCACAAGGTAGCACGGCTTGATGTTATCATAAATGAATTCTGCATGTCCTGTCTAACTCTCATGTTCTAGGCATTGTCAGAACCAGCCGAGCCATAGGGTCAAACAAGGATACTTAGACGCTGGTACTTAGAAGTCCACTTCTTTCTCAATGTGTGGTAGCCAAGCGGAGCACTCTTCGACAATGTACCGCCCGTTCGCTCTTGCATTCGTGAAACGATCAATTTGATAGTTTAGGCCCAAGTTTACAATTTGCAAAAGGAAGCCACTCTCTCGGTTGCATTTCGAAATATTCATTCGATGGGACGTGGTTGGTTGCCAGAATCCCTTTCCAGAGACTTCACCCTTCATCAGTCCCTTATTTCAGGTAACTTTGGTCTAATTGAAATGAAAATTGATTATTATTTATGGCTGTATAAACTTAAGTAGAAAAACCGGATCTTGGATTGTTATTAATGTAAAAAGAAAACAAAATATTGCCAATTCAATCCGATCTCTGGTGCGCATTTTTCACATATTTTGAACTACTGTAAAGGACGGACACGTGCGGAGTGTTTGTTTGAATTTGAGCGTGAAGCACATATGTGACAACGGGCTCTTCTGTTGGTGACTGGTTGATGAATCAACGGCAATGATTCCATTTGTGGTAGTTCTGCTAATTCCGTAGGATGCTTAATACTGCACTGCACTTGATGTTTATGGACTTTCATTGAATTTCTGATGGTGGTCAGCAAGCAAGCGGATTAGTACATCATGGCATTTTCGTTTACATTCCTCGATATATGGAATACAAAGCGATTGTCTAAGTTCGTATTGGGGCTAGCTTATCTCTTCGTCTCAATCTAGTCTCTCTTTGTTTCTCTCCA
Organism: Eristalis pertinax; assembly: GCA_907269125.1. Taxonomy (NCBI): domain Eukaryota; kingdom Metazoa; phylum Arthropoda; class Insecta; order Diptera; family Syrphidae; genus Eristalis; species Eristalis pertinax. The sequence goes on along the minus strand of OU026148.1, from coordinate 45,480,353 downwards.
TTTTTAAACGTTTTAGCGCCATCGTTGATGCAAAAATTGGTCTGCCATGCTTATCGTCCCAAAGTTTGGTAACACACTCTCCTTTTGAACGATAAACTCCAGCCAATAAAAGCAAACCAAAAAAAGCACGCATTTCAATTATTATTGCCATATGCTGACGAGAAACAGAAAAAATAACAAATGCTATAATATGAGCCGTGAAGAAAGCGAACTACAAGCTCTACCTTGTCTGTTACAGAATGATATGGTCAAATATGACTATTGGCATCGCTCCTTTCGAAAATTCAATATCCAACAGTGTGTCAAATTGACCCAAGCAACCGATGAACATGAAGCTTCAAATTTATCCCCTGGCATCAATCTCTATAAACTCTAAATTAGTAATCGTTTGCCACTCGTCTCTTAACGAGATATACGAACGCCTGTGCTGGGTGCCAGGCCATAGAGACGTCCAGGGACACTGCAAAGCTGATTAACTCTCAAAACGCGCCACTAGATATACCCACGTGGCGGGCCTACTCTGGCCTAAATGCATTAATGCCACTTCCTACCTACCTATGTCCCCCTGTCATCTCTGAGCCTTTATTTTCAAGTTTATCGATCGGAGCGAAATTAATGGAAATATGTTTGAAAAATCCACGAAAAGAGCCAACAGATGTCCCAGACCACCTCATCCGGAACGGTCTGACGAATTTGGAAGGAATTTGCGTCGCGGTGCCTTGAAGTCGACGAATAAGTCATAGGTGTCGATCAGCACATTTTTTTGTTGGTCATTTCCACGATCCGCTATAGTTGGAAGATCTGGTATATTTTCGGCTTCCGGGTCTGATTCAGAAGATGATTTATGCAAAATATTATTCAAAATTTCCTCGAAAGTTGTCGCAACCTCCTCTCTTTTGGTTCGAACTAACAATACAGAAAATCGACTTATCGGGGACCTAGTGCATGCGCTCAAGCTTTGATATTGCTGAATTGACCGCGCCCAAGTCCGATTGGAGGGAATTATCGTCATTCCATCATCGTCTAGATCCACTCTGACTGGCAGTGCAGTGTCTTCGTCGTCTCTGTATGAAAAAAGGGTATCAGTTCCATTTTCACACAGTTATACAAACCCACCTGCACGCTGAACAGTCAGCGCACACCCTAAAGCGTCATGCATCACACACACCAGCTATCCAAGCCCATTGTTTTCTACACTTCTAAGGCGACTTCGCCTCCCTTGTCCGCAGTGTTTTTTCCAGGAATCAATTCTCAGCAGCCACTCACTTGATAATTTCATGACAAGCTCATGCATAATATCAATCAGTCTTGAACTTGATTCCATTCCAGAATGAGTTCATAATATTCAAACAACGCGACGGAACAACAATTAAACGCCACTGGGCGCACACCGATGACACACTCCCTCCTCGCCAAGTGTCACAAGCACAAACACAAGCGCTCAGATAGCAACATGCGCAACACATGCGCATATACAAGTCGTGTACACCATTCGCGTCTTGACACTAAATCGAGATTGAGTCGCGTACAGTTCTCGCCTCGCAGTTCACCCCAACTGACCTCCACCGCGTTCGTCGTCGCACCGAGAACATAATGTGTACGCTTCGAGAGTGCGCGTGTGTGCGTGCATTTGTTTGATTAGAATTGCAAAATACGCCGAGGGGCAATGTAGTCAGATGTTGCCCCAATTCCCGGGTTCACTTTAAAATTCGGGGTGCCAGCCACTCTCCGCGCACGTCGCACGTCCCCTATCGAAATCAGTTGACGTCCGTAATCTTTGGCCGTCTATACGAAAGCGACTCTGCACACGATCACGGCGCGTTTATCTGAAAACTGCGTAGCCTTAGCCCACCAGACTGATAACTTTGTTGCGATATCGCACGGAATGCAAGGGGTTCGTACTACGGCCCAAGCATCAGTTCCAGCTGAGTTCTAGTGAAACAGTGACGGCGAGTCAGCTAGCGTCTGTGATCGAGCGAGTGAAGTGAAGCCAACTGTGATCATGGTTAAAATCGAATGGGCGCCGGTCAACATACCGCCCCGGCGGCGGATGCAAACGTTCACTGTGGGGGTGTACTTGTTCCTGATGTTCGCCGTCGTGTCGGTCTCGTACATAGTGTGCACCGTCATTCTGGTGAGTTTAGATCTCGCTTAATCGTCTCGGTATGCATGCAGGGTGTGAGGGTCGGGTGTGCGTCATGTGTTGCTCACTGTGCCGCCTCGTTAGATGATCGCACATGCATGGGCATTGTTATAGGTGCTTCTGCGTTGGTAATTAAATGTTGCTATAAACCATGCCTGGATGGGAACGACCGTAGATCGCTTAACCTTCGACCGACCAGTTTACAATGGTGGCGGGCAAATGTTTATAATTTATTCATCGTTTAGTTGGCGAGCGCGTTCTAATTGAATTTTATGCCAAGGAGGTGGAGGGGGAACCACGTCATTCTAAAGTTTAATCGGTCTGGATGGAGGCTTTTTTGCTGTAATGAGTTCGATCGTAGTGGCGATTTGAGAAGCGATGGAATATACACGTCCACTGATCCAGCTAAGCAATGGCGAGCACAACAGCACCGGCTGGACAACGCAAGAAGTGTTGACCGAGGTAAGGGAGGTGCATTTGGCGTGCGAAAATTGGTGACAGCTTGCGAACTGGACAAGCCAGGGATTCACTTCGGAGTGCAATGAAAAAACAGATCAGCGGCAAAGCAAAAGATTCTAGCGATTAAGACAACAAGGATCTCAGGGGACTTGCGAATGAAAGCACGCACGATCTGCAAGAAAGAGGTGTCTATGTCGGGCGCTACATAAATCCAGATCATTGATCTTGTGGTGTGATAATTAGACTCAAAATTCCAACAGAAACAAGAGAAAGGACTCATGGAAGATCGAAGTAAGTCAATTCCATCGAAAAATACGCCCAAAAGGCAGTCGCTAAGGGTCATTCAGCTTGTCTCAGCGATTAGATCTTTCGTATCTTTGGATCGGAAAAATACTTTGGTTTTTATGGCGCGGCGACAACTTACGATTATCGTAAAATAAAATGTCTGTGATGTCTGCGATGACTGTATATACGCACAGGAATTTATGTGTGTTTGAAAATCTCGATAAGATTACACACCTCTCGAGGCGAAGCCGAATCTATAATTGACCAAAAAAAGATCTAGATATGAGCACATTCGCGATAGTGTTGCACTGAATTCAGCGAAGACATAATTCAAAGGACGATCGACGAGACTGATCAATGGGGATGGAGCCGATGACAACTTCACTGCACTGGCGAATGGATTGAATTTTATCGGATTTAAATGACAACGACGCCCATTTCGACCAAGAAGGAAGGAGAGATTGGCTCAATAAGATAATAAGATGGTATCTCCTTTTCTTAGTGTGTCGCTGCCTGAATTTTACCGAAGTTACCGAGAGAAGTAAACTCAACAGCTCCAACCACTTAGCCACCGGGAGCAGTCGCACACGGGCACTTTGCCAGTCACTCTACTTCATCGGTCTGAAAAAGGGTACCTCAACAACATTCAGGCATGCTCCTCACAGCAGCTACTATTGCGGCGAGGAAAGTACCACGACTAAACTTCCATCAATCGTACATCATTCTTATGACAGTTCACCTATTTATTACACATCGGCCTCTATAAGGCCCACCCATAATAGAGCCAGAGAGAGATGAGTCATCTTGAGAACCGGACTATATTGAGCACATTTATACAGCTTCGTTAAGTTTCGTTAAGTTTTTTCAAGTTTCGTTAACTTTTGCTTACTCAAGTGGAAGCGAAGTCAATTGTTCTTGCAGCATGAAAATTACAGTTGGAGTGTAATTTGTAACAAGTTCACAGAAACAAGCCAGACACAAGCTTCCTGGCCCAAGTTTCTCACCTCAAATTGGTTGAGGCAGTTGTCGAATACATCCCCACTTTTCGTTCGGTTCTGGTATAAGCATAGGTGGATAGAGAATTATATTAAGGGAATTCGAGAGTCTCATCGTCCTAATCAAAGTAGATTTTTGTGACTTGTTACCGTTGAGTTTGGACTGCCTCAGTTGGGAACTGTTGGTCCTACATTTGAGTCTCTCATATTCTATCTATAACACTCCCTGTTTCTGATTGTCTCCTTAAGACGCTTCAGTGTGCCAGTGGCCCGATGAGGATAACACGATCCAAATCATTTTTGCTCTAAGACCGGATACAAGGTCGATAAGACTAGACTATCTAGACTAAGAACTAAGCAAAAACATATTTCTCTTGACTACTTCCAGCTCAGCGGACACATCTACTTGAAGGCACTCGTCATTGCTTACGGCATTTGGATTTACCTCGATCGTCATCGAGCGCAAAATGCTGTCCGAGGACCAGGGTAAGAATGCCCGCTATCTCATGTTAATGTACAAACTTTTGTGAACAAAAAATCTCCTTTTCAGAGTGAAATGGATGAGAGACAATTTCTTTTGGAAGCACTTCCGTGATTACTTCCCAGTGGAACTGGTTAAAACTGCTGATTTGTCGCCGAATCGGAACTATCTGCTGGCCTGCTATCCCCATGGAGTCATAGGGTAACTCTTGCATTCGTCCAAATCCAGGAACTGACTAATTGCGATTTCCTTCCAGCGTCGGGGTGTTCACAAACATGAGCGTCGACGTATGCAAGTGGAACAAGCTGTTTCCCAAGGTTCGTCCGAACTTGGCAACTCTAACGTTGCATTTCAACACACCCATTTGGCGGCAGTTTGTCATGGCTTGGGGCATGGTGTCGGTAACGAGGACTTCGCTCTTCAACAACTTGACGACGTCCAACGATGCAAAGGATCCCGCCAACGCTGATGGATGCACATCTAGTGCTGTGGGCGTTGTCGTGGGGGGAGCACAAGAGGCCCTAGACGCCAGACCCGGCAAGTACATTCTCACAATTAAGAACCGAAAGGGCTTTATCAAGCTGGCGATGAGGACGGGGTAAGTTCAAATGTCCCTACACGTGCGGACATCGAAAACTGGAACACTTTCTTTCGTCTTCCAGCGCTGCCGTCGTTCCGGTATTTTCCTTCGGAGAGGTTGATGTCTTCGATCAGGTTGACAACCCGCCCGATTCGTTTGTCAGAAAGATGCAAAATCTGGTGAAAAAAATCACTGGAGTGTCACCGCTGCTGGTACTGGGCAGGGGATTCTTTCAGTACAACATTGGCGTGCTGCCCTATCGGCGGCGGATAGTCCAAGTCGGTAAGTGTCCGTTTGAGCGCGCTTCGATCTGCGGATAGCATGATTTTCTCCGTTTGTCTTCCACAGTCGGAGCACCCATTGATGTGCCACAATCGGACAATCCGAAGGAGGAGGACATAAATCGAATCCATCAGCAGTTCATGGACGACCTGAATGCGCTGTTCGAGACGCATAAGAAGAAGTACATCGTGGACTCGGAGAAGGTTACTTTAATTATGCGCTAGGTAAGACTCAGCAAATGCAGGGTAGTGATAGTATTGATGTTGTACATCGGGTTTGTTTTTTTTTTTTTTTCTCTCTTGTAAATAAAACGTTCAGTGAGTTGCGTCATTTTTGTATTTGATGGCTTGTACTTGTGCTTGGATGAACGGAGTCCCTGTTCCTCATTTTGAAATCTGTACTTCACTTAGAGGTCAACTAACTGTGAGTGCTTCAGATTAGGTTGAGATGGAAGACTGCCAATATGTCACACTTTGGCAAGCATGGGCCCAATGTTGTTGGCTGGCCCATTGCTTTGAACAACTGGCACTGAGTCAAAGCTTAGTTCCACTTATGCTAAAGAAGTGGCATGTCACTGTGATTTGGAACCCAGATAAGGAACATTTTCAGCTGGCCTTCTGATGCTAGCTCACCAGTGAGGGGATGATGCCTACTTTTACAGTTAATTGCTCTCGTTGATTCTCTTTGATTTAAAACTGTCGGACATAATTGCAGAATGGGTGAAAATAAACTACGTCTTGGGCGTTTGTCGTGCGGTGTTAGTGAGTCTCCGGTTGGTCGTTAAACGAGAGTGCCGCACTCTCAATCAGATGACTGCTCACATCAGGGGAAGGATGAGGGCGATTTATTGTGATTTATTGTGAACTAAAATTATATTTACAATTTTTAGATTGCAACTAGGCTTAAAACCAAGGCGTTGGCCTATCTATTGAAGTCCAACTGATGTATATATATCGGTTTAGTGATTATTTCTCATAGCCTACAATATGCAATGCTGCATCCGGTTGTTCAAATGCGTGTGTCCAGGATGGGCCTTCTGGGCAGGAAGAGTGAACGCTGTCACACAGATGCCTGACAAACCCAGGACAACAACCAGCCTGCTCTAAGCTTTTCAACTAAAATAGCTTTCTTTGATGAAAACTCACCAATAACACCAATTGCAACTTAAATGTGAATAAGTTTAAATTGAACGAAACACGTGCCGGTGACTAGTGTGACGTTGGAATCTGGGATAAACAAACAAAGTTTTCAAGCAACCAAATTATACCGGTGGGTCTCTACTTTAATTAAGTACTTCTACAGACCGTACGATGGCGGGTAAGGGCACCTGTTGAGTGGGAAACATACACAATTCCAAGGTGACGCGACCGTAAATGCATTTTTCGGAGCGTTATGGTAATCAGTTCCAATGAAGGCGCGAACATAGAATGGTCGGTGGTTGGTACTACGTACACAGGCCGACATAATTCATCGTACGACAGATAAACTTGAACAATTTTCGATAAATGTGGATGGATGCTTTCTTTTTATGCATTTCTAATCTCAATAGCTTATTGCATTTTATCACCCATATGCACCTTTGCTTTCTATTTCTATTACTCCAGGAAGTCGTAAGAATTAATAAAAAAAAATGGAGCAAACATAAATTTCCCCGGTTTCCCTTATAATTATTTAATTTAATTTATTTATCATTTATATTAATTATTTATTTATCTTGCACAAGAATCATGATATTCTTGAATCAGTGTTTAGTGTATGAACTTCTTTTGCTCCAAAAAGTGATCATCTCAGTTGAACAGCGCAAAAAAGAAACTTCGGTAGATTTTCGACAAGTGGTAGTGAATTTGTACTTGAATGATAAGAAATCATTGTCAGAAATTGCTAAATGCGTTGGTAAAAGTAAATCTATAAAAATAGAGGAAGTGTTGAGTACGTGCGAAGATCAGCCGTCCACGGAAATTAACCGCAAGAGATGAAAGGGTTCGCAAAGAGCCAAAAACGAATTGCACCGTCATAAAAAAACAAGTCTCGGATACCTGCAACAAAGAAGTCAGCACGCGGACTATCCAAAAGACTCTAAACAGACATGGATATTTTGCGAGAACACCAAAGAAGAAGCCGTTGATAAATGCAGCCAACCAGAAGAAACGCATGGACTTTGCAAATTTACAGAAAGACGATTATTTGTCTTTTTGGAAGAAAGTGTTTGTGATTTTAAAGTGAATTCGTCAATAAGCAGAATTGCCGCATTTGGGCGAAAAACCAATGCACCCACAAAGAGTGGTTTATGGGCTGGCGGCATCATCGGGCCTTATTTTTTCCAAAATGAGGCCGGTCAGGCAGTTACTGTGAATGGCGTTCGCTATCGTGAAATGATAACGAACTTTTTATGGCCCGATTTGGAAGATATGAATGTGGACGATATGTGGTTTCAACAGGACGGTGCCACTTGCCACACAGCTAACGAAACAATGGCTCTTTTGCGCGACAAATTCAATGGCCGTGTTATCTCACGTGGTGGCGATGTCAATTGGCCGCCAAGATCATGTGATTTGACACCGTTGGATTTTTTTCTTTGGGGTTATTTGAAAGAAAAGGTGTACGTCGATAAGCCAGTAACAATTCAAGAGCTAAAGGATGAGATAACTCGGCACATTAACGGCATGGAACCTCAATTATGCTTCAGCGTCATCGAAAATTTGGACCATCGGATGGAGGTGTACCGCCGAGGTCGCGGCGGCCATTTGGCCGATATTTTGTTCCATACATAATTGAACTATACCAATATTATCATAATAAGAAGAAATGACAATAATTTCCTAAATAATATGTGTTTTATTCAAAATCAACAACGGCCCTTAAAATTTAACCATCCTTTATCAGTGAACAAAAGTAAATACAACATTTTCGGCCACGATCGTTCATCGAAAGTATGGCGAAAGAGTGGCACAGCATTGGAAATAAAAAATCTCCAAAGAACAATTAAACATGGTGGAGGCAGTGTTATGGTGTGGGCGTCCATGGGTTGGTCCGCTGTGGGAAAGCTGGTATTCATAGAAGGAAGTATGGACCAGCGCTGTCTCATCTGGATATACTGAGGGAGAATTTAGAGTCATCGGTCGAGAATTTGGGTTCAAATCCTGGCTGGATATTTCAGCAGGATAATGACCCTAGGCACACAGCTACTAAAGTCAAGGAGTGATTATTGTATTATGCCCCGAGACAGTTGTATTCTCCTCCACAGAGTCCAGATTTATACCCCATTGAGCATTTGTGGGACTTCCTAGAGAAACAGCTGCACAGGCACACAATAACTTCAAGGGCTACACTCAAGGAAGCTCTGCTAATAGAATGGGATAGGGTATAATAATAATAATATGGGTGGCGATACAGCCCGTAGAGGGCCAGGGCCTAGCTTCTCAGCAACCACTCGTGTTCTGCGTGCTATTGTTCTACCACGAGTGGAAGGGACCTACAGTTTTTTATTTGTGCCGACTCCGAACGGCCAAGTTTGAGAAGCTTTTTTCTAGACAATTATACTCTTTGAGCATTGTCAGTGACTCGAAAGAGGTGGGGCCATCAAAAGTATTTCTTGTCGTACCAGGAATCGAACCTAGACAGATTGGTCCAAGAGCGTAGGAGTTGACACACATACCCACAACGCCGCGGGCCACCACAGGCAGTTAGATGTCGATTTTTTTTAGGTGAAAGTTTCTGATTCGATTAGCACACGTGAGAAAACATAACAATACATAACAAACAATCAGCGAACACTAAAAATGTTTAAACAAATTTTAAGCACAAAATAAAATCACACGTACTGATTGGGCAATGCCGTGCATTAAGATTCGCGTTCTAGAACAACAATCATTGAGAAATGAATTTGCCATCTAGCGGGGAATAGTGTAATCAGCTGTCGAGATCGTACGCAAAAGCCACTGATAGGAAATCAATAAACAAACTAAAAACAACTGACTGAGGTGTTGCATTGGCCAGAAATCACCTAAAAGAGATATTCAACTTCCTTGTCTTTTGCCCTGAATTTTTTTATTAATAGATTGTTGTTTTTGTAGCGTCGGTGAATACGTGAGAGGCGTTTCGAACAGCTGAACGTCTTCCCCTTCGAAATAATGTGGTGAACTAGAGCATTTTTTTTTTTGAAAAAGCACTCGTTATTTGAGCGTTAATTCAAATCTTTATATTTCACCACAAAAAGGGGGTTCATATAACTGGAAGCATTGGTGTGCACTGATCATTGACACGTTACATTTGTATCGCAACAGAAGTCATTACTTGAAGCATTTTCTTTTTGGACTCGTATCACATACAAATTGCAAGATTTCTGAATTTGTCCAACACATCAATTACACCAGTGACGTGCCGTGGTGCTTCCAGTAAGGTGTTCACTAACTGCTACTTCAAGTGTTGCCTTTTAGTTACGATCAATGATCACCAAGGACGTGAAAGGAAAACATGAGCTCCCTGCGCACCCTCGAATAAACGTCAGCTTGACGAACACAACTCGTGGCATATTTCCGGATCGGGGGCAAGTTAAACACACTGGAAATGTATTTGATACTCTTACGGGCAAAATATTGGAGGGGTACACAGCTGATCAAAAGCCACCACTTGTGAATGTATGCGTAAAATATAGATTCGAAATATGAAAGTATGTGTGTTTTGCGGTAGGTCATGGTATTTTTGGCTGGAAAGTTGAACATCTCTATTAGTTGATATCTAGTAGAAGTGACAGCCGGCTAAAGTGATTTCGCTTGTGAGGTGGCCACAGTCGTTAATTCGGGCTTCAATAAATCGTTCGTCTCCGGAAAACGGAAGCACAGTGGATATTTAAAAAAAAAAATCAGTTAAAAAGAATAATTTTAGTTCCGACGAAAAAGTCAAACAATCACACTAAATACAGTGAGTACCACGGTCAACTAACTTGTGCTTGGGGGGGTATTTTGTTTGTTTTTCAACTCGGATGGAAATAAATTTGGTTATTTGATGAAGGTGCGCAGACACTTCATTTTTGTTTTCTTAGTGCAATCGCATCAACTGATAGTAGAATATAGAAATACGACACAGCGCTTCATATCGGCGAGTGTTGAATAAGACGTGTGTGCAGTTCATTTGTGATTCCACGAAACGATTATTGGTGTGTTACTACTGCAGAGTTGGACTAATGGTGCAAGTAAGCGCACAACACGGAGGTGCGCACACTTGTGCAGTTGAGCAGTGAGAGACAGAATAACACGTCAAGTAGAGCGAGCCGAGTCAGCGGAAAAATGCAAGACTTCAGCCATCGATTTGCTCTCCAACTGTGCAACAGGCGATGCACTTGACAAAACCATTCTTTAAAATCAGCATCAATTGATTGCAAGTTGATTGGTTGAAAGTTAGAGCTATTTATGTCATCTGATGAAATTACCGTGAAATACGATCGGTTCAAAGGAAACTTCTGGAAAACGCTGTCTATCCGGCATAAGGGAACGGAAATAACATAGAAACGTCGCCAGCGAATTTAGAAAGCTTATCATCGAGATGAAGAGCAAACAAAAAGAAAAAAAAAATGATAACTACAGTAAAAGTTCGTCAATTTGGAATGGGTGGGGGAACATGATTATTCCAATGTATCATATGTGATACACGTAAGAGGAAGTCTCGCATTTCTTGTTCGTCCCCCGAACCTGAACATTTTGGCATATCTTTCAAGTGAAAAATTAAAACTAAATTTTGAGTAATTTATGTGGCAGGCATGTGATATTAAAACCATGATATCAAAACCATTTTTTTTTTCGGAATTCATTGTTCGAAAATTTATTTCTAAAACACGTCCGTCAGAATCTTTTATTTTTGATGAAAATTACAGTCGAACATCGACAAGTCGAACCATTACTTGCCACAAAACAAATGCGCGTTATCAAGACTTCGAGTTATTAAGAAAATACAAAATTGATAATATAATGTATAAATATTTATTTTTTATCATTATTCATGCTGATTATAGAAAACGGCGGAATGACTGCGGATCGGATTCATCGAATCCGCATCCTCCTGCCTATTATAGAAACCGACGGAGGAACCACATTAACCGTCCGCAAAACCTCCTTACCGATCCATTTTTTATTAGCTGTCTTCTGTTAATTTCCAATTTTCATGTTTCAATTGGTCGGAAAAATTGTTATCGGAAGTACGAAGCTTGTGTATTATTTATAATATGGATACAGTTGCCTTTTATATGGATGTAGAAGGAGAAGAGCTTTATTCCCGAGAAATTCGTTGGAAAATAAGAAGTACGGCCATAGCAAGGGTCGTAAGATCGTAGAAAGAACGGCGTTTGGATATATCGGTGCCGATATTTTCCTCTTCACTGCATAACATGCATACGTATTCGTTATAATGTGAATGATGAGGGAGATACTACGATTCCCGGATGAAGGCTTACAAATACCAGAAGAAATAAATTAAGTTGAAGACAGTTTTTCGGAATTTGCGCAGTTCTACTTATCAGAAGCAAATCAAATCCTAGAAGATATACGTATATATAATATATATGGGTGGCGCTACAGCCCGTAGGCCAGAGCTTCTCAGCAACCACTCGTGTTGTGAGTGGTATTGTTATATCACTAGTGGAAGGGACTTACAGTTTTATGGCGACTCCGAACGGCCAAGTTTGAGAAGCTTTTTCCAGACAGTTACACTCTTTGAGCAAGCCTCCACTACGGCACGTTGAGAACGCGAGACGATGTCGATGTCATCTGCGTACCCCAACGGTTGGACCGACTTGTGGAAGATAGTGCCTTCCGTGTTTACAGCTGCCTTCCGCACTATCTTCTCCAGTACCAGATTGAGGAAATCACACGAGAGCGCATCTCCTTGCCGAAATCCAGTGCAAGTTTGAAACGGCTCAGAAATCCTTGAGCCGAACTGCACGGTGCATCGCGTATGTGTTAGCGTGGTGCGACACAATCGGATCAGTTTTTTTCCGGGATCCCGAATTCGGCCATAGCATCGAATAGCTCCTTGCGATGAATGCTGTCGTATGCGGCTTTGAAATCGATGAAAAGGTGGTGCGTATCGATTTGAAACTCACATTTATGGTTATTTGCACCTATTGCGCGAAGGTGGAAGAGATTTGTCGTAGAGTATTCTCTCTAAGCCAGTTTCCTTTAGGAAGCTGAGAATGAGAGCTGGTTCTAGTGACTTCAATTCTTCCTCTGATATTAAATCTTTGCCTTTTATGGGCTAGCGCCGCACAAAATCCCCGTAAATGTTTTGGTATTTCATTAGATTCTCCACAGAATCTGAAGAGACCTTCTTCTGATACTCCTAGTTTGCTTAGGTGCCTGATCGGATACAGTGGTTGTTTTTGCTCATTCTGATACATGCTTCAAACCTCTTGCGATAATGTTGACCGAAAACTTTCTTGGCCTGTTTCATACCATGAGCGTTGTTCCATGTATCTGCCCGGTTCCTTCTTTCTAACTCTTCCCTGAGGACGTGTTCTCCTACAGCGCAGAATGGTTCGGGGCCTATAAAATGTTCCGATGCTCCTTTTCTAGCCAGAAAGTCGGCCATTTCATTCCCTTCTATCCCTGTCGGGCCAGGTATCCAACAGAGTTTTGTTGTCTGTTACTCCTACTCAGCTTGCTAAGCTTCTGTAGACATTCCCACACGAGCCTGGATTTGATGATATAGGAGCCAAGTGCCAGGATAGCGGCACGACTGTCCGACATTATTGCTATTTCACAGTTGGTATAATTCCTATCAAGACTGATCTGAGCGCATCTGTCTATGGTATACATTTACCCATGGATTCTTAGTACTTTGTCCGGGGTCCAAATACTCCTGCCCCTGTTCCTTCATCAGTTCTTGATCCATTCGTATACCATTTTACTGTATGGACTATGGATTCATTGCTCCAGTCTTTTTTGGTGCTGAGGTTAATGGTAAACTATTTTTGGAAATAAAATTTCCTAAAATCGCGTCATCTTTCGGAATGGCCAGGAGTGGTAGCTTCTTGACTAGTCCATCGAATTGTCTCGATGTAATGCACCTATCTGTTCCTATTCCTTCTTTTGCCATTCTCATGATTGTTTTATATTGCGACCACCAGATCCACAGAAGATTTAAACAACAACAAATTAAACTTTTAAGAGAATACATCACCAGATAGGAGGTCAGGTGATTGTATGCTATTTATGAGGGAGTATCTTTTACAGACAAAATTATGACAAAAAGAAAATTGATTTAAATCTAGAAATTGAGAAAGGACTACAAGGAAAACAAAAAAAAACAAATTGTTTCTCTCTCTAATTCGAATTTTTCTCAAAACTCCCTTTACTCCCTTATGTAATCCCGTGAAAATTCGACTTCATTATATAGAAGTTCGACTGTAGTAAATCCCATTCGACTGAAAAAGCGACGTATTTTTTTTACTCTGGATGCGACAACTATGAGTTTGCCCGGGTTTCCCCCAAATACATTTTTTTTTAATGTTTTTTCCCCGACTTCTAAATGTGAATTGGGAGCAAGAGACATTTCGATGACTCCGACTTCCCACTTCAACATCTAGCGACGACGCTGGCGGTGATTTCCCTTATTTTCTAAAAAAAATGTAAATCGATGATAACACCACACGAGATGAATCACCACACCACCACTACAGTTCGATGAGAAGATGAGCTGCCGTGTGCAATAATCGCAGTTACTCGAAGAATTAAGTTGATCTTCCGTCAGCGGACATTTTTTCTAACGAATCGTTTGTCAACCTATTCGTAGGTTACGTAATTATGCTCAGTTTCACAGTGGACGCTTAAACTCCACTTTTGCCTTAAACGTCAGTTCAACGTTTTATTCGGTTTCACAGTAGTATTCTTGCGACTGCTCGATACTGAGAATCTGGAAAGATCACTTCTGTAGACTGTTAAACGGCGAGGAAGACACCAATACCGCTGTCAGGCAGAATGTTCCACTCCACACAATGGACGATGATGGAAGAGAATTCCGTCCCCCCGACCTAGACGAAGTCAAGATAGCTATATCGAGACTAAAGTCGAACAAAGCTCCTGGTGCAGACGGACTGCCTGCAGAACTCTTTAAAGCAGCTGGAGATGAGGTGGTAGGATACATGCACCAACTCATATGGTCGGAGGAAAGCATGCCCGATGAGTGGAACCTCAGTATCGTTTGCCCGATCCACGAAAAAGGAGACCCCTTCAAATGCTCCAACTACCGTGGGATAAGTCTCCTAAACATCGCCTATTCGTCGATTTCAAGGCCGCATATGACAGCATGAATAGAGACTAGCTATACCACGCCATGTCTAGTTTGGACATTCCTGCCAAACTCGTCAGGTTGTGCAGGATGACGATGGAGAACTCTCGCTGCTCCATCAAGGTCGGTAACGAACTCACCGAGACCTTCAATGTCAAAAAAGGTTTTAGACAAGGCGACGCGCTTTCATGTGACTTCTTTAACATCATCCTGGAGAAAATCGTTCGAAACTCAAACGTCAACATTAGATGCACGATCTTCCAAAAGTCCGTACAATTGCTAGCGTACGCCGACGACATTGACGTGATTGGTCGAACACAGCGAGCCGTCAATGAAGCGTTTGCTGGTATTGAAGCGGAGGCTGCAAAATGGGTTTAACAGTGAATGAGGGCAAAACGAAGTACATGCTGTCATTGAGAAGGACGCACAACATCGACGACTCGGCCAGAACGTCACCGTAGGCAGCTTTAACTTTAACTTCGAGGTAGATAAGGACATCGTCTACCTCTACTCCCAGGTAAACAGTACAAACAACAAGAGTACCGAGATTAAACGCAGAATCACTCTTGCCAACCGCTGTTTCTTGGGGCTCAAGAGGCAATTGAGTAGTAGAGCTGTCTCTCGAAGGACCAAGCTAACACTATATGAGACCCTCATCATCGCTGTCCTGCTCTATGGCGCAGAAGCCTGGACAGTCTCAAGAGCAGATGAAGAAGTCCTTGGTCTTTTCGAGAGAAAAGTTCTGCGTTCCATCTTCGGTCCTGTTTGCGTTGATGGTTTTTGGAGAAGAAGATACAACCATGAACTGTACGGGCTGTACAGCGACATGAGCCTAGTCTGGCGTCTACGGATTCAGCGCCTAATATGGCTAGGCCATGTAGAGCGCATGGACAACACTGGTCGAGCCCGAAGAGTCTTCGACTCTGAACCAGTGGGACAACGCAATAGAGGACGCCCACGAAACCGATGGCGCACACAAGTGGAGAAGGACCTCAACCAAATCGGTGCGCGAAATTGGAGACAGGTGGCTCAAGATCGTGCCAGCTGGAGAAGCTTGTTGACTGAGGCCCAGCTCCATTCCGGACTGTAGTGCCACTAGAAGAAGAAGAAGATTCTTGCGACTGTTACTTCTAATCCAGCACCCTTAGCTTCTTATGTATATTCGTTCCAAGATTCACGACCCCTGCCCTTCGACTGTATAATTGGATCGGCAGGGTATATTAAGCAAACTGAACTCCGATCTTGACAGCATAATTAACTGGGGTAAGAACAATCGAGTGGAATTCAATGCTTCGGAAACTCAATTTCTGCCGTCACTTAAGCAAACCCCTATTAAATCAGCCATTATCCATGAAATTGTCCAACCTTGGTATGTCTACAAACGCAACACTTTGTTGGAACGAGGTCGTCTAGGTTCCCTTAATCGATGAAAGGAGTATTTCACCCCCCCTGATTTGGCTTTAATTTATAAGGCTCATATGCGCACTATGCTTGAGTACAACGCTCACATCTGTTCTAGTGCCATCAAGGCCACCTACAAAACCTACCCAGATAGAATCCAAAACCGAGCGATTCACCTTATAAGAGACAACAATATCGCAGAGTCATTAGACTCGCTCCAACACCGACGTACCGCGTCTTCTTAGTCTCTGTTGTATCGATATTTTAACAAGCGATGCTCAAGTAGCCAATTGCATTCCTCCTCTCAGCTTTCCCATGCGATTGTGCCTCTTATGTTGGACCAAGCAGCGAAGATGAATAGACGATCGATGCTAAGCTAGTCAAACTGCAAAGAATCCACAAGAAGAAGGAAGAAACTAGAATGCTGAGACAATAACTACTCGATTTGAGAGAGACTAGAGGAGAAAGAACCAAGTTCTCGTTCATCCTTAGCGTGCATTTTTAGAGGCGTTGAGAATTCAGGCACATCTTTGTCTGGAGACGACGTTCGGAGGTCTTGGGCTGTTCATTTACGCCAAGAGGGTCCTGAAGGGCACAGCGAAATTATCTATCCGGACAGTCTATAGAAGAACCTAGCCACAGTCAAGAAGTGCATTGCGAGAAGAGTTCCAGAAAGTCTTGACGAGGTGTAACGTGTACGACGATCTTCGTGGGAGGAGAAAACGTTTCGACGATTCGTTGCTGAAGGAGATTTCACCTACACAGCAGAGTCGATGAAGAGGATCTCATCAAATCTATAATAACAGTTATTCCCGCCTCTGAAAAGCAGAAAATCACCTTACATGTGACAACACCCAGAGTGTAAGTTGATTGTCACCACTTACTTCACACATCCGACGTGTGCAACCAAATCAGCCGAAACCACCTGCGGACAGGATGTCGATGGCTAAAAACCACTCACCAGCCAAAAGAAGGATGTGACATGCCGCAAATTGCGGAGAACCTGATCACATTTAAACAACACCTTAACAGTAATAGCGACAGGCAACAACGAGTTCGAGAGAAGAGTACTGTGCTCTCGGTGCACGATGCACGTTCATTATGCCTCGCTTCGTATGCCGATCGGAGGTCGGTTTGGTGAGAGAAGCGTCCGAATCCATTTTTTTTTTCTTTGATGTAGCACATTTCAATTTTGTTTTGAGTTACATCGGTGGTTAGAGCATTCTTAAATATTTCTATTTGACCTTGGACACATCACATTGTTGACACGTCATGTCCTACACTCCAAAAATGCCAATACTGTTGCTGTTGCTTGAAATTCAGTTGACTCTTCAAGAATTTTACGGTCTTCTTAAGCTCTGTTTGTTATCCGCTTGCATCAATGGTTCGACAGTTCTTGACTGAGTGCATTGACCTTCCTCGTCGTCCAACTGTGTTAAGCTAGCCACATTTGGCAGAACGAGCACTAGTTTAAAGTTCAATAATTGTAAGACCGAATCCATCCATTGTATTGTGTCCCCTGCATTCTGCATCCAAATAGTGACGCTAAACACTCTCTCTGTCTGTCTCGCTGTAGATGGATAGCTTGTGCCAATACATAAACAGGATCATCAATATTGATGACGAGCGGGAAAAGTACACTAAGATGTATGACACTGTGCGCATCGCGTTCATTAACGGGCTCAAGGAGGAAAGCAACTTTAAACTGCTCTTCAGCGATTTGAGATTATGTGGTGAGTAAGCCAAGGCACATAATTAACCATAATTAAGCATCACCATTCGAGGGAGTGGAAGTCCTGCAATTCAATCTTTTAATTCTCTTCACTATTTAGGAAGCTATGCGGACAACTTGAAAGTGTCAAAGCCAGACGAGTTCGATTTGATCATGGGCCTTCAGTTTCCCCACAACGAGAAGGTCGAAATAAGTCCAGATAACATAAACAGGAGCAACGTTTTCATCAACATTTCCAAAGTATTGTTATGCCTAGAAGAAGAAAAAAAAGACGACGCTCGCAAGTTTCTCGGCTGTATGGTCAATTCGGAGAAGTATTTCCTCGAAGACAAATTCCAGAACTGGCTCCAAGGATGCTTTGCTAGACTTATGACAAAATTTAATCGCCAGCTTAAGCACACAGACGGTTCGATACTGCGTCTCGCCTACAGTAGACAGGGTCCCGCACATACAATTGTAGCTATCAACGGTCCGCACCAGTTTGCTATTGACTTCGTACCGGGCTTTTTGTTCGAGGCCAGCAAGAAGATATGCAAACGGAAGGTGACTACGGAGTATTGGCAGGCGATTCCGAAACCAATGGCCTTCAAAGAGAATAAATCATTTCGAACATCGTACACGGATTCCGAACGAAGACTATTCGGCAATAAGAATAACTTCAAGGCCATATTGCGAATGATGAAAAAGTTTCGGGACAACAAGCCAAAGATGGTGAATCTGAAGAGCTACTATCTGAAGACACTCTTCCTTTGGCACGATGAAAATAATTGCGATCCGGGCTTTTGGAACAAATCAAGCAGAGCACTTGTACATGAGGTGAGTATAGTAAGCTGCAATTCAGCCTAGACTTTAGTGGTGAGCTAGAACTGTCATAAGCTAGATGAGACTGAAAGCAGGCCAGGAAATTGTCAGTTTTTTTTTTTGTATTCCCGCATGAAGATAGACGAGGCTACGCGTTATCTCAATTTGATCATGTCGCATCATGAGACATTTTAATAAATCGTACAAATTCCACCATGGTTCTGCCTTATGATGGCAAATGCAACAATATTGCCTTAAATTCTCAGTCATAATTGGAGACAAATTTTAAATGTTCATGGGAACTTAGGCGAAATTCCAACGCCAATTGTATTCTAAGTAGGAAAAAAAACCATGAACGCAACTTAACGAAACTGAGCCTAATTTAAAGAAACGTTCGTACATACAGCTGTGTTCAAAATAATAGTAGTGCACTTTTAATTTGCATATCTCAAGCAATTCCATGCCATTTTTCAATATTCTCCCTTCATATTCCGGCCAATTGCAAGCAAATTTTGTTATATTTTCCCTTAATGCAATCTGCAAAAACGTATAACGGTAATTGACAAAACAAATACTGATCATATTTTCCACTGCATGTCGGTTGTAGTATCAGTAATTGGTTAAAGGTTTGGCGAAGTGCTTATACAGCTGTTCAAAAAAATAGTAGTGTTCTAATTAACTGACTTAAAATTTGATAAAAAATGAAAATTTAAAGGTAGAAACATAAAAGTAAGAACAAATAAATATTTTTAATTTAGATTATAGTAAAATCTTGAACTTTTAATTAAGCAGTGGGCCGCAATAAGCATTGCACAGAGCAATTTTAAAATTAAGAGCAGATGGAAAAACGTATAAAGAAATTCAAAATATCATAGGATGCACAGCCCCAATGGTTGCTAACGCAATAAAGCACCGTCCTAAGCCCGAATCCCGTGGACGAAAAAAAAAAAAACATCAGCATTGGAGGAGGGGCTAAGTATTAGTGTTGTCACAGTCCGCAGGCGGCCGTTAAATGAAGGGCTATACGCTCGGAGTCTCCGCAAGGTACCATTACTCTCTAAAAAGCACATAGCAGCTCGGATAGCTTTTGCCAAAGAACACATCACCTGGCCTGTGGAAAATGGCGCAATATATTATGGACTGATGAGAGCAAAATTGTTCTTTTTGGGGCATGTGGGTCCCGTCAATATGTTCGCCGTCTTCCAAACACGTAATATCGCCCTCAATACACTTTAAAGACCATAAAACACGGCGGTTCAAAAATAATGGTTGGGGCTGTTTTTCCTACCAAGGTGTTGGGCCTATCCATTTTATTTCTGAGATCATGGACCAGACTGTATATGTTGATATTCTTGCAAGGGTAATGTTGCCTTACGCAGAATATGAAATGCCTTTAATCAGGGTCTTTCAGCAAGATAATGACCCGAAGCATACCAGCAAAAAAGCCAAGGAATGGTTTCGGGTCAATGGGGTTAATGTTATGGTGTGGCCCGCACAGTCACCACACCTTAACCTAATAGAAAATTTGTGGTATGACTTAAAGAAAGCAGTGGCGAACGCAAAGCCAACCAATAATAGAGAACTTTGGCAAGTAGTGCAAAGCGCGTGGCAGAATATTACAACCAAGAGATGGAAGGATTTGGTGGACTCCATGCCACGTCGGTGCAAATAAGTCCTAGAGAATAAGGGGTTTACAACCAAGTATTAAGGTTATCTTTTGTCTAAGACCCATTTTTTTATTTGATGTCTAATATTTTTTTTTTAGTTTCAATCAACACTACTATTATTTTGAACAGGGGAAATTGTTGCTTTATATTTTTAATTTCCAAGCTATAAATGTTGTCAATTAAGAATGAATTATTTTGTAAAAATACACCTTTTATATCTATAATTAAGAGTAAAAACTTTGTATGTACATGAAATTCAAAAATAAGTTGTTGTCATTCGACAAACCTTAAATAACCAATATAACTATTATTTTGAACACAACTGTATGCTGTGGTTAGAGTACAACTAACAGAGTGTTGCCAAAAAGACTGAACAGAAATAAACACACCATTTTCCCATTAAGATGTTTGGCGTCCTGGAAAGCGCACTTTCGGCTCAGATGATTCCATTCTTTTGGGACAAAAATCTGAATCTGCTAGGAAATCTGTCCAAAGCGCAAATAACGAGCATGTATCATGAAGTAGTTGCAGCCAGAAAGATCCTTATGCAACCACGGGGAAAATTTACGTCCATTTTCCGTGAGTACAACTGAATGCACATAACAAACGATTCTAATCATTTTTTGTTCTCCTTCAACAGTAACTGAAGAGGAGCAAAGGGATTTTACCGAGTACCAGGAATCAGGAGTCGATGTATGTATAAACAGTGTTCCACAGAAGTAATGTTTTTAGATATATTTTAAAGATATATTTCAATAAGAATTTGCTTAAGCTTTCAAATTAAAAAAAAGAAAAAAATTTATCAGTGAAAAAGCACATAGCTTCGTGTGCTATGTACCTTGGCATTGACAAAGCTGGACACAAATGCTGTGATATATAACGTAGATCTTAAGAAAGACATTTGTTAGTCTTCCTTTTGGTGCCGTAGCCAAAGCATTTTCTGTTGGATAGCCACTAGCACAGAAATAATGGAATAAAGAGATATTCAACTTTCCAGTAGAAACCCCTTGTCAATAGCAGTTCACCTCAGGTTTTGATGTTTGTGCTCTCAAGTCACTCATACTACTTTATTTGTACGCACACTTGTTAGGAGTACAGAGCAGCGCCATCTTGCTTTTTTATATTTGCCCACAATAGTGTCAAAAAATAGCGAACAAATAATTGGAAGTTTTCCAAGGAGAATCCGTAAAAGAATTATTATTGTTGGTTTTTTTTTTGTAAGACATGGCTGAGAGTCAGCTAAATATGCAAACCATTTTAATAATAATAATCATTACGGTGATGATGATGCATTTCGGTCAGAACAAATGTGAAAACATTTAAAATATAGTAATCTTTCATATTGCACACTGTACTAAGGTTTAATGGGTTTACGATTCAGTTTTTTTTGGATTAAGACTAGAAGTACAAGTCATATATGCAGCACAGAATTGTAATGCCGCTTATTATATCCAATATTATACTTTATGTGTGTAATTAAGAATGAATTTCGTGTGTGTTGTATCAAGTTTTTCAAACAACTTGGTGTGTGCGAACTCCCATATTGGTATAAGTATACGTGTTGTAAAGGGTGGTTACATTTTAAGGGCCGATGTTGATTTTGATTACAACACAAATTATTTACGAAATTATTGTCATTTCTTTTTATTATGATAATATTGGTATGGTTCAATTATGTATGGAACAAAATATCAGTCAAATGGCCGCCGCGACCTCGGCGGCACACCTCCATCCGATGGTCCAAATTTTCGATGACGCTGAAGCATAATTGAGGTTCTATGCCGAATTATCTCATCATTTAGCTCTTGAATTGTTGCTGGCTTATCGACGTACACCTTTTCTTTCAAATAACCCCAAAGAAAAAAATCCAACGGTGTCAAATCACACGATCTTGGCGGCCAATTGACATCGCTACCACGTGAGATAACACGGCCATTGAATTTGTCGCGTAAAAGAGCCGTTGTTTCCTTAGCTGTGTGGCAAGTGGCACTGTCCTGTTGAAACCACATATCGTCCACATTCATATCTTCCAAATCGGGCCATAAAAAGTTCGTTATCATTTCACGATAGCGAACGCCATTCACAGTAACTGCCTGACCGGCCTTATTTTGGAAAAAATACGGCCCGATAATGCCGCCAGCCCATAAACCGCACCAACAGTCACTCTTCGTGGGTGCATTGATTTTCCTACAATCACTCTTGGATTATCATTCACCCAAATGCGGCAATTCTGCTTATTGACGAATCCACTGAGGTGAAAATGTGCCTCATCACTGAAGATGATTTGCATTTTGATTTGAACGCCCATTTTCATAATAAGCCTGAATAACTTTAACGCGTTGCTCAATTGTGTATCTTTCCATGGTTCAAATTGAGTTAGTCTGAAATTGAGAAATGTCAAATGAAATGCAGAAAAAAACTTGACGTTTAGATGTGGTTCACATTCAATATCGGCCCTTAAAATTTAACCACCCTTTATATGGTATATTAGTTTTCAAGTTCTTTATATACATACTTATGATTTTTCTTTCACTGTATATATAATAGTGCTTATCCCATATTGATAATGTTTTTATTGAATCTGATAATTTTCAAACTTAACATTGTTTTTCAATGGAATTTTCCAGACCCAAGTTTCATGCACCTCGTGAACATGCATTTTCTTCTAATATTTCCCTGCATTTTTGGTGGTGAATATTTTAAACAGCAATTTGAAGCCGATAAGAAATGTTGCCCAAATGATAAGGGCATTTGCGATAAATACCATAAGTTGTTGTGCATGTTTTTGTTAATTTCTAAAAAAGGACAAATTAAATAAAGGAATTATGCGGCTATGTACTACAATCATCTCCAGAAATAATGTTATTAAAGGGAAATCATCAACATCAGAAATCATCTAGAAGAACAACATGGCGCTGTTCTACAGCCTTAAGAAGTGTGCGTGGAAATAAAGTAGCATGCGAGACTTTAGAGCCCCTAGTCCATGGCGGAAATTTTGAAGTGTAAGCCGTGAAGGATAAGTGTGTAGTGGAATTCCCTTGTATTTCACACATACTTTTTCAAGATTCCCGGATTGACCACGATAATGGCGGAAAAATCGCGGTTTTTTAGCAACATGGCCGCCGAGTCGTGAATTTGCCCACGATCATGTAGTATTATTCGGAGAGTGTTCAGAAGATTACTCATATATATTTGTAATAGGGGCTTGCGTGAATAAAAATGTAAAGCTACGCTCTATTTACAGGAGTACTTTGCATCAATTTAATCCTTCAGAGTAAAATATAGCTGATTTAGATGCCATGACTGGCAAATGAACTTCATTTATATCCTTCATTCATGAATTATGGAAACTTCTGCAATTAAATTACATAATATGTTAAGAGCAATGAATACAACTATAACTACATAACCCAAACAAATTTGCAATTTACTTTCATTCACATTTCTGTAAAACAAGTAAAATGAGCAAAGAAGCTGTTTATTTTCAGTGATTCAAGCAAACGATTCAATAATATTGTTATTATTAGTTACCAGTACACATGTTTCGTGTGAATGTATTTTGTTTAGATATTATGCATATGCAAAAATTCATACATGAAGTAGTATATTCATTAATAATTCATGCATAAATAATTAATGTAAACAATGGCAAAATTATTTTTCCCTTGTACCTCAGACTGTAAATCGCAGAAAGCTACTTCATGAACATGAGCTTTTTTCGTTGGTTTACCCCTCCCCACTGTGTTCAAAATTTAACACCGAAATTGGAAAAAAGTTCCAAGTATCGAGCGAATTTTCAAATAAGAACTCTAATTCACCCCACGACTACGGTTGGGGATGGGCATCAGCTGTTTACCAGCGGTTCGCAAGAGCTCACACGTATTCACATACAGGGAACGAAAAAGCGTATTCAAAATATTGTCAGATGAAATCTAGAGGCAAGAGAGGAAGAAGTTGAATATCTCTTTACTCATTTATTTCTGTTCTGAATTACCAACAGTATGGTCTCTGCAGCAACAGGTCCGCTGGTGACCTGATGTCATATCTCACCGAAAAATTTCAACAATCTCTAGGACAAATCGAAATCTTTGTCTTCAGTTGTTTTGGATGGGTTATACGCTGGTGTTCCTCAAGATTCTGTTCTGTCCCCGACAGACTTCGTCATTTGCATAAAAGACGCCCGGTCTGCTGTAACTAATCCTATTCACTCCTTCTGTGGTGTCAGTACTGTCACTTTTTGAATATTGTGCGCTCCAAGACCCGCGACACTGTCTATCCACTGAAGAATTGGAACAGCAGCGCTTGCTAAGCACAATGAATATACTCACTTGACCTCACGTTCTGTGTTTACTTTGCTCCTGCTTCATAGCTCTTTGAACAAGCGATCCTCAAGTTGCTAGCTTGCTTTCAGACGCACTGTTAAGGAACACTTAACTAAGCAAAATTGAACGAAACCGAACGAAGTGGTTGTTGTGATCTGATTTTTGATAGCAGAAACAATACAAATTTAGACCAAGAATATTCGTTTAAATCGTTTCATTTTAGGTGGATAAACTGTGTCAGAAAATCAGCAGTGTCATCAATATCGACACCCAGAAGGATACCACCGTTAGATTACAAATGGA
Source organism: Eristalis pertinax (assembly GCA_907269125.1). NCBI lineage: Eukaryota > Metazoa > Arthropoda > Insecta > Diptera > Syrphidae > Eristalis > Eristalis pertinax. The sequence continues at coordinate 45,455,626 of OU026148.1, read as the reverse complement.
ATTCGTGAAGAACAAATTCATCAGGCAACTGAAGGAAAATGAAAATTTCAGCCTACTTTTCTATAACACAAATCTTTTCGGTAGGTATTCTAAATTATATTTAATAATAGCAGTACTCGCGACTACCATGCAGTGTGTGTCTAAACTCTAAAATGTAGATCGATTTTAAACCAATTTATTTTTCTTCGCTTTCACTCGCTGTTTAGGAAGCTATGCGGACAATTTGAATGTGTCAAAAGTGAAGAAGCTCAAAATCGTAATTTGCTTCCTACTGCCGCACAATGACGACGTGGTAATAAGCCGAGATAACGTGAAAACGGGAAACGTTTTCATCAACATTTCAAGAGTGCTCGATCGCCTTGCTAAGGATAAGAAAGACGACGCTTGGAAGTTTCTTCAAAAAATGGTCAATCTGAAAATGTACTTGCTACAAGACAAATTCCAGAGCTGGTTCGAGGGATGTTTCGATACGGTTTTAAGAAAACTGAACCGACAACTTACGTATAGCGATGGTTCGATATTGCATCTGAGTTTCCGAAAAAATGGTCCTGCACACACAATTCAAGCAACCAACTCTACGCACAAGTTCACGATTGACTTTATACCCGGCTTTTTGTTCGAGGCCAGCAAGAAGATGTGCAAACGGGCGGTGACTTCGAAGCATTGGATGGCAATCCCGAAACCAATTGAGGTCAGGGATAATATGTCGTTTATGACGTCGTACGATGAATGCGTTCACCAAAATCAATTTAAGAACGCATTGCGACTTATGAAAAAGTTTCGAGATAACAAGCCAAAGATGGTCAATCTGAAGGGCTACCACATAAAGACACTCTTTCTTTGGCACAATGAACGATGTGCTTCAGACTTTTGGTCGAAGCCAACCATAGAGATATTACACGTGGTGAGTAGATACACAAATATTTCAATATGTGTGGTTCTTTTGAAAATCTCATTCTCATTCCTTCCTTAAATGATGGCGAACTCTGATGCGAAGAGGACTCGAAAGAAAGGTGCAACCATAATTGACTCAAACTGAATCATATGTATGTTTGACAGTGCACGAAACTTAACGAAACTGAACGAATTGGTTCGTCGTGTTTGATCCTACAGTCGATTCGGCAATGTTTAAGTTTTGTTGTGTAATACCACCGCAAGGTAACACTAACATAAAATGGGCGGTATGACAGTCGAATATGTAGCTGGGCCAAGCCTGCCTGCACCTAGTCGTCCTGTGCGGACTATGGTTCTATCACGAGTGTAGAGGCTTATGACGACTTTAAACGGCGAAGTTTAAAAAGTTTCTCTAGACATGAGCATTGTCTGTGACGCAAGGGAGATTAAATGAAGAGCCCCGAGCGCATGAGTCGACGCACATTCCCATTATACTACGACGCGACGGCCGAACCCTGTGCATAGTGTAAACTAAAATTGCTGGCTTAACACATTTACTTCCACAGCCTTTACCATCTAATCAAACGTTTTCTTTTCCATAATGTTCTAGATGTTCAGAAATCTGGGAGCCGCCCTGGAAAAGAATGAAATTCCGTGGTTCTGGGACAACAAGCTAAATCTGCTGAGTGGCTTAAACTACCATCAGATTGATAGTATGTATGCAGAAGTAAGAAACGCAATACGCGTCATGATGCATGCAGCAAGCTCAAAGGAGTTTCTTGCCATTTTCCGTGAGTTTCTCATTCAAACACAGAAGAAAAAAAAATCACTTAATTGTTTGCACTTTACACAGTAAACGATCAGGAAATTTCGAAGGTCACTGCTGGAGTCATCGCTGATTTACCACGACGAGTACCTTCCGTTGATCAAGAAGCAGAGAGACGAGCAAACGTGGTTAATAGTCAAACTGTAGACACACGGGACAGTGGACCTTCAATATTAACTACTACACTTGCAATCGGAGCATTGTGGTTAGGTTTCAAATACTTGATGCCCCGAAGAGACAATACGTAGAAGCTATGTGAATTTTTTCATCGGTATATTTGAATAAATGTTTGTAAGTATGTAGTTGTGTGTTTTTAACATACATTGCGGTTGCATGGATGAGATATGACGAACAAAACTGTGTGGGTGGATATAGCCTAGTATGCAATATCAATGCAATCCTGATTGGTTGAACGTTTTCACGCAAATCTCGCAATGATCGATCAAGTGCCTAATGCGAGTTTTTATGGGCCATCGTGCATTCATCTCAAACGGTGAGTCTACATTTATGTGATACCTCGCATACCGGATGCTCTGGAAATATTCCATGTGCGGTGCTCAGTGATACGTCAATTTCAGAGCTAAATGAGCAGTCCATCTACCTAGTAGCTAAGTCGCAGCTATTCCAGACGCAGCGAGTCCCGGCATCGATCTGATAAGGAATGTTTTCCCTCCTCGCGCATCTAAGAAGGTCGCCCCAACTCACAAAAGGCCCATTTGTTCACGCGTTTGATTTGGGAATATCGGGAAATGGACATCAGAAATGAAGCTGTTGCAGTTCGGGTGGATGCTGGCAAAATTCTGTTTGCTAAATCTAAGCACTTGTCCTCCTTGTTTGTCAATGTTTCGTTGTAAATGCCTTGGTCATGTCCTCAGCCTCTTTCCCATTTTCTTGTGGGAGACGAAGGGAAGCAAGTGGATCACTACGAATAATGCGCCAACTTGGTTTGGATGTGGAGTGTTACACGCGCCACATTCCACTGTGAGTCGTTCTCAACTCTAAACTTTGCACGCACTGTGGAGTGTATCAAAGTTCGCACACCTGTACACAAAAATGGTCATATAAAGGGTGATTTTTTAAAAGCTATAGGAAAGTTTTTCAAAACAAAACACATAAAATTTAGAAAAATGCATGAAATCTTTATTTGAATCGATAGTACGGTCCATATAATTTAATGTTTGAAGATTATTTCATGCAAATGTTGATCTTGACTGCGCCTCAAATGGTCCATCCGCTTAGTCCAATTTTGGCATACTCTTTCCAACATTTCGGCGGGTATCTCACGAATAAATGCTTCAATGTTGTCTTCCAATGCGTCAATTGAAGCGGGCTTGTATAGACATGAGCTTTAACATAGCCCCACAAAAAATAGTCTAGAGGCATTAAATCGCACGATCTATGCGGCCAATTGAGCGGTCCCGAACGTGAAATAAAATGTTCACCGAACTCGCCCCTCAATAAGTCCATTGGTGCGAGTGCTGTGTGGCATGTGGCACCGTCTTCTTGAAACCACATATGTATCATGCTCTTACATTTTGGGCAAAAAAAAGTTGGATATCATCTCACGGTAGCGCTCACCATTCACAGTTACGTTACGATTCGCATCATCTTTGAAGAAGTACGGTTCAATGATGCCACCAGCCCACAAACCGCACCAAACTGTGACTTTTTCTGGATGCATTGTTAGCTCTTGCAATGCTTCTGGCTGATATTCACTCCAAAATCGACAATTCTGCTTATTTATGTACCCATTGAGCCAAAAATGAGCTGACCATAAAATGGAAGAAGCGCGCGATGAACTTTCTTAACAGAGCACACATTTTGATAGTAAAATTCAATAATTTGGAAGCTTTATTCGTTTGTAAGACGATTCATGGTTAAATTATAGACCAAACTGAAGACGTTTGACGGTGAAACAAAAGACGAAACGTGCGTCAGCTGTTTAAACCAGTGTTGCCAAAAAGATAATAGCTAAAAAATCACCCTTTATTATTAAGGATCTAAATATGGCAAGTCAGATGGCAAAACGTGGCATCATTTTAGGCCTTACCTACATTTTCACTAATGTTATGAAGTGGTGCATACTTTCAGATGTTAATAGAAATAATGTGGGTGGCGCTACAGCAAGTAGAGGGCCAGTGCCTAGTTTCTACAGCAACCACTCGTGTTTTTCTCACTCTCACGAGTGGAAGGCGCCTACACTTTTATGCCGACTCCGAATGGCCAAGCTTAAGAGATTTTTCCAGACAAACAGTTTTGGCTCTTTGACGATGAGGTTAGTCCGTGACAATTAGTTTTGCCGTTCTCTGACAGCCTGTTTCCTATCTCGAGCAGAGATCGCTGTACGGAACCTGAGGACATCCGCCGGACTTCGAACCACATCGTGCCATCGTATTGGAGTCGCCAGTCCAATGTTCGGCGTACGACATCCTTGTGGATCCTGTATTAGGCCAATTGTGTGGAGATAGAGGAACGCTTCAGGAGGAATAACGCCGGTAAAGAGCACTAATTCATGATACATAGCATTGTGGTAGTAAGCCCCAAAAATCAGACTTTTGGATGATGTCATAGTTCACTCCATATGCCTTCTGATCAGCTTAATAATAAAATTGTTTGTTTTAGTTTGCCTAGAAAGGACCTTGTTGGGATAGAACGTCTTGTACTCAGACCCGGGTGTACGAAACAACCGGAAAGACACGGTTTCTCGAAGGACCCCATTTTGTCCATCTTTGAAGAACTTCCGCTGAACCACAGTAGACAACTGTACTCATAATGGGCCGGATGACGGCCTTCACCCTGGTATCAAATTGGCTGCTGTAAAACAACCTCCTTGCCACAGCAAAGGCCTTCTTAGCTTCCATCGGAGCAGTATCTATAAGTTTGTCAAAATACAGATAATGATTCAACCAAATGCCAAGACATTTTACTACATCTTCCACAACTAAGGGCTGTCTCTGCGGGTCAACAACGCCGCTCTTACGCCAGTTTGTCCCGTGATGCCATGTACAGCGGCGTCCTGAAAAGGATACGATATTTCACTAATTTCATGAATGCTCAACATTTCAATTGATTTCACTCAACACTTTATTACTTCAACATTCGGACTTGATTTGTACGCCACTACCACGAGCCTGACCAGCTTGAGGAAGAGGCCATCTAACCAAACGGTGTCGGACGCCTGCTTCAAGTCAATCACACAGGGACCCGTACATTTTCTTTGTCTTTGTTCCACTGAATGCTGGACACCAGTTTGAACGGAGATGAATGAGGCTAAGTCGGACTCTGTAACGGACTCGACTCAGCCAGTTCAGCCAGTTCATTGCTGAACATTCCTAAATCGAGCTACAGACTCCATTTTTGTCTCATTGCACGTCACGGCCTCAATCTTCTCGTACAAGCAACGATCTCAGTCTCAGTCTTGTCCTCTAGACTCGACATTGGTTCAAGAATTGGTCTCAATCTCTGTCTCATCACAAAACTGCAGTCATTACTTAAGTCGTCAACCTGAGTCGTTGTCACAAGCTCAGTCGCAATCTAGGGCACAATGTTGCTGTATCGGAACTCTTCGCCACACTTCTGAACTCAATCTCTCTCTAAGCTCTATTCGCACTTCCATTCTCACTTATTGTCTCCGTCTAAGGCTCAATCATAGGCTCTGTCTGAATCCAAGCGTCAATCGGAGTTAAAGTCTGAGTTCCTACCATTCACAAGGAACTTGAGTTGCAACCTTCAATTGCAATCCCCCACGCTATCATTTCCGTGCAGTTTTCCCCAGAAAATTCGCTCAAATGTTGTCACACCTGTCGCCAGTGACAGCAGTTCAAATCCACAAAGCCCGTCCCAACCACGACGACTGGACCACGTTGGCGGGTGCTGGGAGAATCCACTCAAATTTATTGCTCGTGTGTAATCACTTGCAGCTATTGACCACAAGGAATGGTCATGAGCTAATTAATCGCCCGCAGAGGACGGCATGCCAGAACAAGGACACGTCAGCGTGTTCGACTGATTGATGAGGGCAATAAGGCGCGTGCACCGCATGAGCCCTCCTACCGCTTGCGGTTCGCTGGAAATTTCCTAGACTCAAGTCATTACCACTTAATGCGTGATGATTAAGCGGCCAGACTGTGGACATTGACTGCCATCAGGGACTCGGAAAGCTGTGGTGGTTGCCCTAAGGACTCCCTGCTGGCGGTCGTGTTGTTTGTGGTGAGTGTCGTCGTTCCGTGCAGTTTCTCCACCAGAATGTGACAAGTGCAAGTCACTGTCTGCGAGTTCGATGCATAAGAACACTTCAGCACCTCTTCAGGCGGCACAGTGCGAACGCATAAGTTTCAAGTTGATTTGAATTTCCAACAAGACCTGTTTGACGGCAAAGATTTCACGGTCGTGTCTGGCCAAACAATGAATGAGTCAAGGGCAAGTGTGTGTACGTCGGTCGAGACGATGCAGCACAAGCTGACGACTTGAAGGAGTGGCCGACAGTCGATTTGGAGAAACTCGTTTTGAAGATTAATTCACGGTTCTAAAGCAATTAGGCAGCACACTTCAACCAGTCGAGGCTGCCTCGAGTGATGGGAAACAAATAAAACCACATGCAGAGTAATTGCTTATCGATTGTTGCTCGATTGCCGATCCGGAAGATAAACTCGTACAGACCGAAGAGAAGACAAAAATAGCACTTGACTGCTCGTAAGGGCTAATCACCTTGAACTTGTTGGTTGTTCTTGTTTCTTCTCATTCGACTTGAGACTGTCAAGGCCATCATATGATTCAACTGAGAATCTGTGATTATTTCGACACTGATTAGGCCATCATTTGCTTTACAAAATATGACTTGATGGAGAACGAGTTTTTTCTTAATGTTTCATCCAATTTGGTTATGCGCTGTCAGTCTAAGTCACGTTCTCAGTATTCACTCCGAATTCAGTCTCTATTGCAATCCCCGCTTCAAACAGAGAGGCAGTTTCAATGTCTGCCCAAGCCAAAGTTTCAATCTCAACCCTGGTCTTAGACATCGCCATAGGCTTGGAAGCAGTTCCAACAGTGGTTATGGACTCGGTTCCTGCTTCATCTCTAGCCTCAGCCTCCTTCTCAATTTCTATCACAGTTTAAGCCGGCTATGTTCAGTCTAAGCCCAGGTCTAATCCGTCGCCACAATCTCAACTTTTGGCTACAGACTCAATGTCACGCCTAGTTACAAGTTCAGTCTGTAAACGCATTCCAGTGTTAGATTGAATCATAGTCTGGGTCAATCTAAGTTTTCATTTCAATCAATGTTTCAATCCCCGTCAAAGTCCAGTTTTCAGCCTAATGACTTAGACGGAGTTTAAGTCTCAGCCTAAGTCACAGACTCAGTCGCAACCTAAGTCACCACTTGGCTTCATTTACAATCTCTAACTTAGTTGAAGAGAACGTCCTAGTCCCGATCTCTATCCAAGCCTCAGTATTAGCCTCAGGCCAAGTCTCAGTATCAAGCTTGATCGCGGACTCAGTCTTTGTCTCAGTTCTAGTCATCAACTCATGTTATTGCAGTCCAATCCTCCATCTCAACTAAAGCAGCGCAAGAGGAGTACCGGATTAGAAGACGGGAGGCGAAAAAACGTCTGCCCTTGAAGAAAATGTCCCTCCCAACCGCCCTACTCAAGGATATCGAAGAGTCTAGGGCAAACAAAAAATACTTTACGCTTAAGGAACGTCCCCTAGGCTCTTCGAAATTGTGAGGGTTATATTGTTACCGACTCGCACGGAATAGCGGATTCATTTAAACAGCACTTCCAATAGCTGCTAAGTGGGTCTGTCAGGGGAAGAGTGATAGGGAATCAGGAAATCCCAACTCTAGTCGATGAAGTAGTCCTCTTCGCCTAGCTTTGAAGAAGTCGGCACACCCATTAAAGAAGCTGAAGAACAACAAAGCCGCATGCTCATATGGCTTGACATCAGATCTCTTCAAGGCCGGTGGCGATGTTCTAGTAGGGAGCATGCACCAGATCATCGGCAGAATTTGAGAAGACGAAAGCATGCCAGACGACTGTAATATCAGCTTCATATGCCACATCCGTAGAAAAAGAAGGATCATAGCTCTTCCAACTAATAGAGCGGTATATATCTGCACAACGTCGCCTATAAGGTCATATACAGAGTACAGTGTGAATGTCTAAAGCCGCTTTGCGCCGCACTAATCGGCACGTACCAGTGCGGCTTCCGGCCCGGGAAATCGACTATAGACCAAATGTTCACTATGAGGCGAATCCTGGACCAATGAGCTTAAAATCGATGCGCACCACCTTTCATCGCGTATTCTATGCATTCCTTTGTCAGCTGGCTGCAATTCTTAAGTCAGTTAAATTTTATAAGCGTGTCCAAATGCTCAATGCGCCAGGCGTGTACGCCTACAACAGTCAAGGGGACTGAACCGCGTAGAGCGCATAGAGGACTTGGTTCAGGAGAGTATTAAACGCCGCCAACCCTGTGGGACTAGGCACCAAAGAACGCTTGCATTTGAGGTGGCACACACAAGTAGAGAGACGACTTGGGATGCACAACTGCAAGCAGCTGGTTAAAGATCGCGCTGATTGGAAAGGCTTCTGGTTAAGGCCCAGTTTCAGCATAGACACACAAAGTAGAAGTTCAATGTGATCAGTCGTAATACTTAAACCTCCTTCTTCTCAAAGAGGATCCCTCTTCTCAATGACAAATGAGTTAACATTCCGTGACCATCTCCCACTCCAAGGAAATTAATTCGTTCCAACATTCAACAATACATCACTCGTTGCAGATGTCATTCTCGACAAATTCCGCACAAGAACGTCGCAACGAATTGCTTTAAATGTACCCGAGCAACGGTGACACTTCTTAACTCACGCAAGTGAAGTGAAACTTCCTTCTTTGAGCCACTCGAGTAAATCACATTCACCTTCCCTCCAATTAATTATTTCAATAGCGGCACTGAAAGCAAATAAAACCAATTTAAGCTCACCAGCACTTGCATCGCCGTGCCGACGGGGAAAAGGCCAAAAAGCTCGTTCAATTCGATCGCAATTCAGCGCTTCATTACAATTAATACGATTATCTGAATAACCAATTTTGTGGCACCTTTCCTCTCACCGTGGGAACGGTACGGTTGCCGGCACGCTAAAGGCATGCACACAACAACAGCTTTGAAGAAGTCGGCACAGCCATTTAAGCCACAGTCCCAGATGACTAACTATCAGAGATCTTCTGGTGGAAGCCAGCACCAGATCATCTGCCTGAATTTGGGAAGACGGCCCCGCAAATCGACTATATACCAAATTTTCACACTAAGGCAAATCCTGGAGAAGTGAGTTTCAGATCGATAGACACCATCCTTTTATCGATTTTAAAGCCGCATACGACAGCTCCTTGCGATGCGATGTTCGAATTCAAGATCCCGGCAAAATTGGTCTAACACTTACACGATGCACCGTGCAGTTCGGGAAGGAAGAACAGCAACAGATTTCGGCAAGGAGTTACGCTGTCGAGCGGCTTCTTCAAATCTGGTACACGGAGGGCACTGTCTTCCACAAATCAGTTCAACTATTGGGTTCGAAGATAATATCGATATAGTCATATCCGATTCCCAGCGTGCTATAGAGGAAGCTTTTACGACGATTGTAGAAGAGTCGTAACGAGCTGGTCTCAAGGGACGAACAATAACCATCGACAGTACTTCGGGGCAAACGTGAACTCCACGAATGACATCTTAGTAAAGATCCGACGTAGAATTGCCCTTGGCTGTGTTCCAACTCCTGACTCGAAGGACCAAAATCATGCTCTACAAAACCCTTACTTTGCCAGTCCTACTATATGGAGCCGAAAGTTAAGCGAAACAGCAGAGTTGATTCTTAATGCCTTCGAAAGAAAAATTCCACGTCGGATATAGGGCCCCGTCTGTGAGAAAGGTGAATGGAGGAGAAGATGCAACCGCTAATCCTACGAGCTGTACTAGGATGTGGATGTAGTCCGGAATACAAAAATGCGTCTACTGTCCAGTCTTGGCCACTAAGAAGCTATTTGAATCCAAGTCTCATGGTTCGAGAAGGAGAGGAAGACCGAACCGCCGATACAAAAACCAAGTCATCGTGGAGTCAAGACAGCTTGGTCTTGGTGACTGGGAGCAGGGTGTCGCTCGGAAATGTTTGGGAAGGAAGGCAGCTACTGCTTAAGCTCAGACCCTCCACGGGTCGTCGGGCTGAGAGATAAAGTAAGTAGTCCTCCATCTCAGTTCAAGCCGCACTCTGAAATCTGAAGCTTCACTCGACATCTCTCAGTCGTAGCCTGGTGGTTACCCTCAAGCTTAGTCCAAGCGCACACAAAGTTAGTCACTGATTCCATGTTAGTCCTAATCAAAGCCTTACTTGTAGCCTCAACCTTGTTGACTAACTCGGTCTCAAATTATAGTCTCAGTCTCAGTCTGAGTAGAAGCCTCAATCACAGTTTTTTTTGTCACGAAACACCAGCTGGATGGCGCCGTTGGTTGAGTGCCTGTCCCCGATTAGAGGGGCCCCGGTTCGAATCCCAGTGAAAGCAAAGTTAATACGCTTCATTCGGTTTTCAAATCTGGTCCAGACACCATTTGCCATTGCCAACGACTATGGGTATCACAATTGGCCAACATGGTCTAAGTGTGCTGACGGCTTCGCAACATGAATTCAGTCTCGACCGTGGTTGCATCCCTTGTTATTTTCTCAATTTTTCCTCAGTCGTAGGCTCAGTCTAAGACTGGGTCTCATCTCTTGTTCAGTCTCAGTCCAAACCACTTTCTCAGTCTTAGCCACAGTCTTAACGTGGTCACCCCAGTCTCTGTCTCAGCCTAAGTCTAGCCTCAATCGAATCCTGGCGAGAAACTCAATGTGCGTCTCAGTCTAAGCATCAGTCTCAGTCTCGGTCTATGCATTAATCTCAATCTTGGCCTGCGCCCCAGACAAGTACGGTCTTTCATTTTGTATCAGTCTCAATCTCAGCCTCCATCAAACGCTTTTTCACGTCTGATTCCATCGCTGCTTCGAATTTCGTCTGACTCAGACAGTCTCTAGTGCAGCTTCAGTCCAAGTTTATTAACAGAACAGCAGAACCTTTCACAAGATCCTGGGAAATGCGATGCGATCACAGCAACACCGACGGATCATTTGGCTGATTTCGTATGAAAACAAGTGTGTGCATTGATTCTAGTGGAAGCCACACAAAATTTGCTGACAGCCCAAGATCGACCCTCAATGAATCGATTAGCAACGAAACTCTTTCGTGAGTCATTCCCAACTTATCTAGAACTCGTTAGGTATTAGATAATACAAGCGACAAATTCTGCGAATGATAGAAAAACTAAAACATCAAAAGAAATTGACGCAATCGACCACTGAACCACGACGCAGCGGTGACTGAGTGGCCGAAGTGAATCACTGAATTGGTCTCTTGAACCGGTATCAAGATCTGATGCAATTTGCTGCTGACGCTGCAGTGTTCCCACTTCGGGCACAACACACGATGTGACAACATTCTCTCACGAAAGGTTATTCCGAAGTGCTGACGCTCTTACGTCTACGGCCATAGGGCAGTTCTTCGCAACTGTCGACCCCCAACCTGTGGGATGTTCCATGTTTCACCTCAGTTTTGCTTTTATCACGCGGTCACCAACCACCAACAACTTGAATGGAACAAGTTGCAGCTCATAGGCCAACTTACTGGCACAAGCTTAGCCAAATCAAATCCTCCCAACTTGACCAGCTCCGAGGATGTGGGTCCTTTCACACGCAGAAGGTGAACTGTCCGAGAAGAGTTGAGACTCTTTAACGAGCGCATTTGAGTCTATTACCCAACGACAACTAATTTCCTAAGTGCGCGACGGTGATGGAGCCGTGGCGCTGTTCTCTTCGAGTGCTTATCATCGCCAGTTCGCCCGCCCCGTCACCCGCAGCAGAGTAACACGCCAAGCCGTGACTCACCACGGATGAAGCCATAAAAAAAAAGAATGAAAAACCTGAAAACCAGATCCAAACACGGTGCCCGCAGTGGCAAACGAGTATCTGCAGAGAGGAAGACAAACCTGTCCGCCGCGTCGGTCGTGTCCAAGCCGTGTGCCAATCAATTAATGACAATGACGCCAAATTCATCAGCACCGGTGTGTGGTGACATGGAGTGTGTTTGCGCCCGGAAAGACATAATTGTTTTGTTTGCTTATCCACGTCCAAGGGCCAGATGAGATGCGAGTGTGTCTGTGTTGTGTTTATTTTTTTTCGTTCGGTGAATCTCACCAAGGTTCCTCTCGAGGATGGATAGGCATTGATTGGAGCACTGGCTGCTGGGGGAGATTGCGTAAAGAATGCGTTTCGCACTGCTGCGGGGAGACGAGAGCCAATTCTGGAAACTGGACGGACGGCCGGTCGACAGCTGTAAAAGGAATTATGTAAATGAACGGATACGGCCATTCGCGCCATTCTCTGGCTGTACGTCTGTGAGTGTGTATCTGATGGGGTTTATTGGTGGTAAAAGGTTTACGGGATTAACGAGACCGAATCCACTGACGCCATTGGCGGTTCCTTATGATTACCGAGGCACTTTGCCGAAGAAGGTACTCGGTGCTTGGTTTTTATTTGTTGTGAGATGATGGCGCGTGAGGTTTTATTTTTGTGTTCACGATAGACTGGCTGCCGGGTGTCATTAATCACCGGCACTAATGATTGCTGTGCGAGTTTTGGGGTTTTACCATCTGGAATGACCTTGTGGGTGGCGGTGGACCACGCGAAACGACAGACGGATACGCGGGCTGGGGTGAGGAGTCTGAAGCACTGTACGGCAGTCTGGTGGGATTTCGTTTATGACTGGCGCCAGTTGTCAACCTGAATGGCGTGCTTATCTTCTTGATAACCTTGCGGGTAGAGTTCGTTTATTGAGTGGTATCGTAGCCGCGTATACACCGTTTTCAAGGTTCTTGAAGGTGCACGTCCTGGAAGTGGATTGTCAACTGAAGCATTTTGATGCGTTTGTGTAGATGATTGTCTTGGTTAGAGGGGTCCCCGGTCCGAATCCCAGTCAAAGCAAAGCTAACCATTTGCAGTTGGGATCAAATGCGCTGCCACTGGAGTTTTCGATGAGTTCACCTACCTATTCTATCCTGGACTTTTTTATCAAGATCAATGCCACAATCAGTATCATTCACAAACTGGGTCTCTATCTGGAAAAGTCACTGCCATAGGCTTGTGCCACGTTCATCCAAGCACTTGCTCTATATTTCTTCTAAGTCTTTTTCTTAGTCTCAGCTTTACTCGTAGTGGCATTCCCAGTCTTAAGCTCGGTTTCAGTTTCGAAATCAACACCCGCTTCAGCCTCCGCCAGCTGTTTCAATTGCAGTCCTAGTCCGAGTTTGAGTCTCAAACCTAGTCGAAACCACAGTCACAGAGTGAGTCCAAGTCGAAGCCTCTACTCCTAGTTGAAGGCTCAACCCCTAATCGAAGCCGCAACTCCTAGTCGAAGCATCAGCCCATAGTCGAAGCCTCAACTCCAAATCGAAGCCTCAACAACGGAATCAGTGACAGTCTTAGCCCAGTCTCAGCCTGAGATTATGACTAGGTCTGAGACAGAGACTGAGCTCCTAACTAAGTTTGAAGCAGATTTTGAGTTCAAGGCTCAGAGTTAGTCTCAGTCTAAGCCCTAGTCCGTTGCTTAATCACAGCTTCCAAGTTGAGCACTTTCAGTCGTTAGTTGTATTTCCGTTTCAGCACTAATCTCGAATCTCAGCAAGCTGGATCGAATGGACTGCCAAAGACAACAGTCCTCCTACATGCATCCAAATGGGTTTTAAATACAATCTGATCTAGACTTGAACCTAGTTTGTCGTTAAAAAAGTAACTGAGGGACGGACGATACCCCCAAAACAGCCTGAAATAGACGTTTAGAGGAATATCTTCCGCAATCTGCTTTAACTCGGTATCAAAAGCTTCTAAGTTTACCGGTCTGATTGCTTCAAAGATCAATGCATTCCAAGACTAGTCTCCCCACTCTGACTTCTCTGAAGTCAGATGGCATGTTCTACCGAGATCAATCGAGATCACAAAATACTGCAGCCTATCGATCATTCGTTGATCAGCAAGACTTCAGGTCGATAGTACAACGAAACCGAAATCAGTTCAAGTAGTGTTTTGACTGGAAATTCAATCTAAATTGAAACTTATTTATTCTGATTTTAATGTCACGATCAGAGCCGTCATAACCTGGTGCACAACTTCCGAGGTAGTCAATTCGTTTGTCCCTCACTCACTGGTGTCTGCTCCGGAATAATAAGCCGATGTGTGGCGCTGTTGGTAGGCAGTACTTTTGTCTGTCTGTCGCAATCGATTCTTCATCCATTTTATGCGTTAAGTGCCTCAGACTGATTGCAGATATTCCCAAAATGAATGCATGTAACAAGCACGTAGAATTTGTTTCCCTGACGATTCGTTTCCTCTATTTGGGCGTTCTTACTCCCTCTTGGTCTATTCAATCGATATGTTGAGTCACTCTAAGGCACTCTAATTGGATCTGATACATCATATTGATCACTCCGTCGTACAATGCGGTTGTCCATGTGGAAACATCGAAGTATTGACGGAGACTTCAGAGAGGCCGTTCTGCGAATGTGAAAGAGTCTTTGCCGGAAATCGAACCTTCACTGTCGAGGAAGATTTGAATTACATTTTTAATTTTAATTTTATTCAATGCTGGGCAAAAATACTACAAATATGCTTAACTGAGATAACATTTGTTATATATTCTTACTGACAATCAATGCACTTACTCACTGCATCACGGCGGCCAATAATAACAACTTCGTTAGGTTTCGTTAAGTTTCGTTAAGTTTCGTTAAGTTTCGTTAAGTTTCATTAAGTCTCGTTAAGTCTCGTCCACATTTGCTCACTCCACTGGGAGCAAAACAAATCGCTACCAACGTACTGAAATGAGAGTTCTAGCTGGCCTTGCTTAGTTCCCAGAAGCAGCAGATTATGAAAAGACTGGGAGAGGGCCAAGCCCATCACCTTATCTTGGTAAGGCAACTCATTCACTGTCCGATCATCCGTACCGTCTCCAACCGCACCGGAAAGACTTCCCTATCTTCAGTTGAACCGCAGACTACTTCCGCATTTCACTGAACGCGCAAGGCGTCTATGCGTCAAACTGGTTAACCCACCCCCCTTGACCGACGTTACTCAACCGTCAACATAAAGCGACACTTCGAAGGACCATTCTTCCCTTTCACAACCCAGATCATCAGACAAATCATGTCTAATTTCCAAGCAATTGACACCTCGAAACGCCCTTGTCGCATTTCATCACCCACCCGCCGCCGACTAGCCTGGGTTAAGGTCAACCCAAATTGGGCACGCATTCGCCTCGGATCATCTCCTCGAGCATATCTCACGTTTACGGTTGCCACATGCCATCTGCAGCGGAGTCTCGCTTTCAAATTGCATTTGATATGCAAATGTACCCACAAATCATCGGGTTTCTTGGAATCAATCTTTTCTTGTTATGCTAATTCCCGGTTCGATAAGTTCATCTACCCAGTGGAACCGTAACCGAGACAGCACACTTAGCACCAGATTCAATAGTCCATAGGTTCACGTAAGCCACCACCATCATCCTCGTCGCAAAGAGCACACTTGTGCCTGGATTCATTTCGACAAACAAGTCCGTGGTCAAGCTGGCCTGGCAAACCCGACCAGCTCATCAGTCGATCAAGTCTCCATCATCAGCTGTTCCGTCAACAACTTCGCACACACTCACACGCGCGCACACACACCGTCGGCGCACACACCTGGCCTAGTGTCATTGCAGAACCACCGTCCATGGGTATCGATTGGCGAGTATATAAACCGTCGGGGTGCTAAGTGGCGCGCTTCATTGTCAGATCAGCTACCGAGCCAACAGTGTGGTGTGGATCCAGTGTCAGTTCAGTGTGAGAGATATATTCGTTTGGATCTCCGTTCCCCCCGTCCGCCGAAGAGTTACGTGACCAGAATTGTCAAGAGGACTTCCAGATACGTCGCCAGTCTAAGTCGCATTTTAGGTGAGTTGTTTTTTGAAATTGTTTTTTTTTTTTGTTGGTCCTCCCCTCGTGCATGTGTTTTGGATTCCTTCCTCTGGGCTGGGGAAGTGTCAAAGTGTTTTCGAATCCCGAACAAGTGCGAAATGTTGGTCAATTTGATTGTACTGCTGCTGTGTCACATTTTCATAACCTGATTCGCATAAGTGGCCAGCCAGTGGTGGTGGCGGTGGCGGTTCATTGAACCGACGGCGACTTGGTGGGTTTCTTGTTTTGTCGTTGGAAAGTCCCACAGCGAAGACCAGTGATTTGAATACACATGTGCACTCACCAGCGTGCGGTGGCGGCGGTGAAGAGTACAACCCAGTGAGCTAGTTTGAGTGCTTCGTCCGTCTTTGTTGACACGGAGCGCCGTCGTTTCAAGGTTAGACGACTTGCTTAAGTGAGGCGTCATCATCAAGCGTGTCGCCCGAATGGGAATTCTTTCCCAAAAACGGTGTGTGCTTGGGCAATTAAAAAAGCGAATGGGTGATGTCCTACGCGGCCGTCGCTGGGCATATTGATGAGGGCGTGCGCTGCCTGGTGGGTCTGCTGCCGCTGATGTTTCTGCGTTGGGCTCTGTGTTAACCCTGACTCACATTAGGTGCGTGTTGAGACGGGAATGGTTAAGCAGAGAAAGCGTTCTAAGCGGTACGCCGGTGGGAGGTAGTTGTCGAACAATCATGTCAACGGTAGCTGACCGCATTCGCTGCGGATGACAAGAAGACGTTGGTTGGACATGGCAGTGCAGTTCGGTGCCTGACATGTGGTTTAAAACACGATTTGCGTTCTTGCAAGTGGTGCTTCATGCATGGCCACCTCTGCATTTGTGAGTGTGACTTGGATTTGGTGCCGTGATTATTTGTGCGTTGCCTGTGTTCAAATTCCGACGAAAACAACTTTCATAATTCACGGCTGTCTAGAAAAACCTTCTCAAAATTAAGCGCTCGGAGTTGACATACAATTGTAGGCCCCTCCACTCGTGCAAGTGGATGTGCATCAGCCAATTTGTTGCCCGCTATGTCTGCGTGGCCTTGTTCTAAGCGCGCGAGTGCTTCAGAGTTCGTAGCGATGTCGTTGAATAACACGAGCACTGCTTTCGGTTGCATCTTCCGATGGGGAGCAAGTTCCCAGCAGGGTAGTCATCCCACACAGATTGTGTTCTCATTCAAGATCCATTAACGCCCATTCAAATGGACGACCTTAAAGCCTACGCTATGCTCTTTAATCACATCTTCTGAGTGCATCTCTCGCTAAGCTAATGCCACAAAAGCGAAAAAAGAAAGAAAAACAACCCACAAGCCACACTGCTTTCGATGGTTTCCGTCACTGATTGCATTCAGATCCCGTCCTTCTGTCACAGCCCTCTCTGTGCGCTGTGACGCACAAGCACAACACACTTCCTGTGACGGTTTGCGGCATCAAATTGAATTGTTTCCTCACTTTCCGTCACATGGGCCGGGGAAATGAAATTATTTTGCAACAACCAGCCATCCTTCCCACAGAAGCAAGCCAACAATATAAAGGTTCCTGCAGCCAAGTCAACACACAGTTCTGTTGCATATCCTGTTGTGGGCGCTATTGTGTTTGTCTTCCGCACATGGGAGCGCGTTGTAAAAAATGCAAAGGATATGACAGAAATGTATTCGTTGAACCGATAAGGGATGGACCAGAGCATCGCAGACGGATGTGTCTTGTTCATCATCATTTTACTGCGTTTTGCATGATTCCCTGGAATTCAATTGAATGAAGTCACGAGGGTTACGCCCGCTCTTTGATGTCCATTGATCAAAGGCAAACGAGAGACTTCTTCGCCGACGACTGTATGCCGATCGGCTTCACTGGTAAATGGCTACCGTATCAGCTTCTTTTCAAAGTCTACTCGATTTCGGAGAAACCAGGTAGCTTGTTTGTTAACTGAAATTGAAGCCTTCACCTGAATGGAGAGAAAGACTTGAAACTTGAACTGCAAAGTTTTTGAAGTGAAAGTGTGACGTGCTTCCATCCCTGGTCCTTAATTTAAATTTTTCGACAGAACACTGAAATGCAAATGTCAGCAGCAACTTTGCAAGAATCCAGCCCATTAGAATGAATAATTTAAGTGCTTCCTTCGACTGAATCAGGGTACACCAGCAGCAATGACCTCGTGGAAGTTTAGTAGCGAGAGCAAAGACTTTGAACATATGATGCAACAGCACGCTAGTTTAATCTTAGATGTCTTTAAGATTTATGTCAGAGATTTGTGGAGAATTAATGGAACATCATTTGCGTGATTCACAGGAGCAAATTAAAGGCTCGTCTCCTTGTGGTAACAGCAGAAATTGTACGGGTGAGGTGCTCTCAGAACCCAACTATTGTCTTTGATGACCTAATTAATAGGCGACGACGGTTGGTAGGACAGAGTTGGGTGAGTAGTGCTGCTTTAAGAATGCACTTAAACCCAGTAAGGTCCTGCATTTCTGCACACATGGAGCGTCTGAAACTGAGCGAAAGCTGCCATCCATCGTTGGCGGTCCTGGTCAGTCTGTTGTTCTGCTGTCTTGCGTCCGCGAGGGTTTAAACCGAAGGCTCTTCTTCTCGAACTAGGATGCTTGGATTCGAAGACCCTCTTCGCTGGAGCATTGGTGTCCATGCGCTCGATGTGGCCAAGTTAGTGCAGTCGACGAATTTTTGCTGCATCCACATCTTGGTACAGCTCGTAGAGTTTGCAGTTCTGTCGTCTCCAACTTCCTCTCAGGCGATACCATATATCCGACGTAGGATTTTCCTTTTGACGGCACCAAGAATCAGCTCTGCTTTCGGCTACATGCAGCAGGATTGCCAAAATTGCCATCGAGTCCGGAGTTTTGAGCCCACTGGCACTGTAGCCACCTCATTCAGATCGTTTGTTCATCATAAAGGTGTGTGTCGAGGTGTTGTAGTCTTTGAAGTATACGAAGGCTGTTCAAATTTCCAGTAACCTGAAATGCAACACTGTTCCCGCACAACTGGCATCTACGAGTAAAAGTCGACCAGGTTAGCACTGTTCAAGTGTGCTAGTGACGGACCTTCCTCGTCTTCTATTCTGAAAGGGTCTCACTTTGGCGCTGTAGATTCATCAGTCAGCACCAGTCACATCTCCTTCTTGGTTCTTTCGGCTACGTTCAAGTTCGAACTCAGTCTTTTATCGAGGATCAGTCAAGTGATGATGAATCCGGTCATCTAGATTTCTTGTCATTTTCCATAGGGTCCCTTAGATCGGGAGAGTGTTCTCCTAAAAGCCGTCCTCTACTTTTTCTGTCACATTGGTTTTAGAGAAAGAGCGTTTCATTGCGGCCGTGGTTCAACCTTGGTCGTGGTTGTGAAGCCCAACAAGGATCAGTGCCCTGCGAGCGTTAGTGATGGCATGTCCATGGGAGTACCCGACTTCCCTGTCTGAGAAGGGTGATGTGGTTGTGGAGCGCAGGTGATAAGCTCAGTCTCAGACACTCCATGGCCCACAGGGAGTTCGACAGTAGGGATGGCTTAATTCGATTGCGAATGTTGACATCCAAGGCGAATGCAGAGATTTTTCACGAAGAAGACAGGTTTTTGACAAGGGTTTCGTTTTGTTGAAGCGAGAAAGATAGGCTAGATCTTTGGCAATGGATAAAGAACTCCCTTCCGTTCGGAGCTGAAAAAAAAAAACATTAACTTTTTGCGACGCGCATCATCGTACAATGGACCAGTTTTTTGAGTTTGAGTGCACCAGTGTAGTGTTTAAAAAGCTCCGACAAAAGAAAAAAATCACCACCGTCAAGCGCCAGGTACAAGAGATTAGCTTCAATACTCCGACTCTCATTGCTTCCAGAGTCCCCTTGATCACTGATACACCGTATTCCTTTGGATAACAATGACAGACGTGAGTGTGAACGCAAAGCAAACATTTCATATCGACGCCAAGTCATAAACGCTGTTCATTGTTTAGATCTAGTTATCCGCTCTAGACTCGTCACTCACTTCGTGACAGCTGACTGTTTGGACAGAATAAGGATGCTCCTCTGAGCTCAGTCGAGTGAGTTGTAAAGTCTTAACAGCGGAATGTGAGCCTCTTCGGGTAAACAGGAGATGTCGAAGGCAAGGAACATCATTGGAGGCCACAGAAATCGAGCCTTTTTTTTGAGTATCTTGGGATTTCTCAGGAGTAACTGCAAGCTTGGCTATCCTGGACTGAAAGACTAGCCTGTTTTGGTTAATCTGCGCTATGATGCACGTTATGATCACAAGTCATCGTGAAACAGTGAGTACACGCGTCGGCAGTCAGCGTATAATGTCTAGGTACAATTCCCGATACGAACAGTTTTGACAGTTCTCAGTGAATATAAGGCTCGACTCAGCTCGATGTGTCTTACTGTTTATTTGAACAAAAGCTCGATTTCTTTCTGAAAATCACTCGTCCCCTTCCCGTGCTGTAGAACCTGCGTCCAGGATGTTGTCCCTTCTTTAATCTCCCCCCCTTGTCAGCTCATCTGAAGGTTCTGCAATTGCTAACGTCACACTGCTGACAAAACTAATTCACATGTAATCATGTCATGTGGTAAGAAAACCCGCCACCACACAACAATGTAAAGTCTTGTTTTTCCATTGACGTCGCACATAAGGTCAGCGGCCACCGCCAGGAATTGCTTCACATCCCCCACTCACCACTACACTGGGCCAACTGCAATGGATCTGTTATCGAAATTCCACGAAAAGAAACACTGCATCGGCACCCTCCTCGAATACTAATGCCGCCATATTTTCATGACCACCACCACGTTCCCGTGCGCGTGTTGCATCTCAAACAGTTCTACAATCTACACCCGAGTACGCGTTGCTAAATGAGTCATTTTATTGCCAAAAAACCCCGCTCAATGGGTCATCCCGACCGCCCAAAGCCACGCTCCTCTCTCGGCGTTACATAATCGTAATGGCAATCCAAAGCTAACGACATGTCGTTTCCAGAGCGTGTTTTCGCAAAACTCGTTCCCAGTTCGGCTTGGCGGTTTGATGATTAGCTCGTCCACCTGATTTACTTCTTTTCATTGTGCTTTGACATTCCTCGCATTCTGCATCCCCCACCTGTTCAGAGGGAGAGTGTGAAGAGAGAAAGAAGGATTAGCATCGTTGCTGGGTAGTGAAAGTTTTTCCGGGCGGTTTTTGGTACCAAGCACCCATGGACTGGTTTCTTCGCCGTTTGTCAACTGTTTGCCAACTGTCATAAAGTCAAGGGGTGAGGAATGGGATGGAACACGTTTTCTGAGATTTGGTTTCGATTTGAGCCGCAGTGAGGTGGAATGACAGTTGCCATGCGATGATTGATGATGCTGGAGGGATCGTGTATCAGTTGAGGTTTGTTTCGGGTCCTCTCTTGGGAGTGGATGACTGAGCTCATGTGTGATGGGTGCTGCTGGGTTGGGGCGAGATTTATGGACTCTTTCGCTGGCGCTTGGGCAGGTGTGCAACAGGAGCGACAAGAAAATCGTTTTTTAAGGCGATTTATTCTTTTGATTAAAAAAGTTGACGGGAATTTAGGGAACTGCTTCGGGTTGGCTGGCGTCGTTATAGCGACTGTTTGGCGATTTGTCAGTTGATGGACTTCTAGTGGAGATAGTGATGGCGCAGCTATTATCGCGTGGATTTGAAGTTTCACGACGTGACAGGTTTGACTGCAGGGGGCTGCGTTCGACGGCCACAGCGGCAGTGAGTCTTTGAACAGTGTGACTGCTGGAGAATCGCGTTCGTGGTACTTTGTGTAATCATTCAGCTTCGTCTTCCCGGGGGGGTTCTTGTAGTGCGACATGCTTCTGGGACTCCACTCCACAAACAAGTCTTTTGTGATGGCATTGTCTCTGGCTAACTGCCTCTAATTTTGCACAAGAAAATTCACTTTGTTTGCCCCACCTTGTCCGTTGCCCATTGCCGCTGCCACTGAGTTGTTGCTCTAGCTAGTCCGCGGCACAATTGCCTAGATTGCCTGTGTGCCCTGACATGCAGCTCTGCTCAAGCATGTCTTCGACAGTTTTGTACAAGTTTTGAGTTCAGCGAGCCAGCACCTTGCTGGCTGCCTGTCTCTGTGACGATACGGATATTACGCGAATATGCAGCAATTCGGGAGGATATTTGTCATCCAAGCAGTGGAGTGAGTTTGGCGATGACATCAAGAGTTGTAGTCCATCGACTGTCTGTCCGTCTGTCGCATTTAAGAGGCTTGTCTCTGTCCGTTTGTTACGGCTGTCCGTCTGTTGCGACTGTTGCGACTGTTGCGACTGTTCGTCTGTCGCATCTATCGCATCTGACACGTCTGTCGAATTTGTCGCATTTGTCACATCTATCGCATCTATCGCATCTATCGCATCTATCGCATCTGACACGTCTGTGGCATCTGTCGCATCTATAGCATCTGACACGTCTGTCGCATTTGTCGCGTCTGTAGCATCTATCAGGTCTGTCGCATCTGTCACTTTTGTTCGTCTGTCCGTCTGATTCTGCTCGCAAACGTCACCATATTCCCACAAATCAGTATAAAAAAGCGTTAATTATCAAAAGCAAATATTTACTACTCACTTTCTGAACACATCCGAGCGCTTCCAGCGGCATTAACCTTGCTAAGGCAATTTGCATTGATTTCCTGTCACTTTCCGCTTCGTATGTCATCACCACCTTGTTGATCTGATCAAACATTGACTTTGAAGGCATTCAAAGAAAAACAAGATTCAAGATTCACTCCTGTCAAATGTGCACGTCATTATTGACGGAATTCAAGGAGATTCAACTCACATCACACTTGCATAATTAGATCCTGCTAAGCAGCGCAGCCAGTCGGACAATGAGTGTCGGTAATTAGCGGCTGGTCACTAACTTCGTGTCTCTCTTCAAGAGCAAAACCAGTTTCGTAGCAAGTTCAAGGCCAGATGCTACGGACGTGCGTCCGTTCGATGGGCTGAGACCGCGTTTTGCTAAACGCCATGAAATAAACATTTATGTTGAATCACAATTTGAACAGCGAGCAGAATCTGGGACAGCAAACGCAGCGGTCTAGGAAGCGAATCGTTGTGTGTTTGTCTTGCTGACAAATGTCACAATTTGGTTAAAACATGAGGGAAGTGATTAAAGAAATGACTTGTTGATGGGCAATCAAAGCAGTTGTCGGACATGGCTTGAATCGCTTAACGCCACGAACAATGCCGCGGGGAAGGTGAGCGGAGGAGGCCGCTACCGATTGGGGACTAGGAAGAGTGTTATGAGTTGTGGCCATGTACATCCTTCAATTGTTGGTTGATGCTTAAAATGAGTATGCAACTTCAGTAGTTTTGTTGAATTTTGAGAGGCACACCTTTGTTTGGGGCTTGTTCACGAATTATATGGAAACACTTTGCAAAGGCACCCATCAGTGACTGAGAAGGTCATGGCTGTTCGCAGGTGCCAGTAAGATGTACTGGACAGCTTGCCAAGACATCCATATTCTAAATAAAAATGAATTAAATTGAACAAACAAATTGAATTGATTTCTTAAACTTTCGTAACAATTTAAAGTAAAAAGTGAAAAATAGAAAAAAACATCGATCGATGGAAGATGAATAGAGGCACAGGCTTCTACAGACCCAAGCCAATGGTGGCTGAGCCGCATAGAGCGCATGCGCAACTTGGTTCTTGCACGACATGCTTGTGGTACACAGCAATAGAGGATGCTTCTGTTTAGAGTGCCGCACACATGTCGAAAATGGCATCGGTCCAGCTATCCAGCTGCGACGCACATACAAAGTCGACTTTCCCTGCACTTAGGAGTGTCTCTGGCCAGAATCTGAGCCAGGAAAAGAATGTAGTCGAGTCTTCACGGATGACTCCAAGACCAAGGAAGGGTCTAGCTCTGGCGACGTCGTGGAGGGCGACAACATGAGACTGCACAGCTTGTTAGGTAAATTTGCGTTGGTCTTCCATACGGAGGCCTATGCCATCCTAACCCCACGACCTATATTGTGAAGAACAGGTGGAAGGGGCAAAGTATTTGTGTCTGTAGCGACAGCCAAGCTGTGCTTAAGGCTCCACTCAACCCATTAAGTCCAGAAATGCAAGTCTTCTCTAAGTTGGATCGGTAGGTTCAATTCGCTAAGTCTTATCTGGGTCCCGGGCCACCACGGGATCACGGGAGACAAGGATCAGACAACATACTTTTATTACCCGAACCTGCTTTGGGACTACCCGCGACCTCGATTAGGGCTTCCGTCGATAGTTGGGCTTCAACCAGAGGTGGCATGACTCTTCAGTTTCCAGGATGTAGACAAATCAAGCGCATGCTGCCAAACGTCTGTTAGAAAATCCGCGGCATTCTTGTCATCTCTTAACAGAAAAGGCTGCAGACGACTTACCTTCGTACTAATGGGCCACTACACCTTCGCTAAACATCTAAATGTGCTTGGCCTAAGCGATGAAACCCTCTGCGACGCCTGTGAGGAAGATGGCGACACTGCAGTACACTTCCTCTGCCACTGCCCCGCCTTTGCTTGGATCAGGTGGCAGTTGTTTGGTGCTGGTGAGGTGAGAGCTGACGATGTAGGCTTCTCCTCACAGAAGCGCCTGCTGATATTCCTCCGGCAGACCATGCAATTTTATTAAATGTATGTTGCTGCCTGGTAGTACAATGTACCAGTTTTTGAGTCTGAGTGCTCCAGTATAGAGCTCAAAAACCTCCGAAAAAAATTGGTTTCACAATGGACCAACATGGTCTAAATTCGCTGACAACCCACTTACCTACCTACCAATCGGTCTGCGCAATCGGCTGCACCCCTCAGAGACAAGGTGCTGCCCACGTAACATCAAGGGTATCTAGTTCCCTTGTCTCATCGTGATTGTTGCAATCGTACCGCTTTTAGCTTTAATGCGCCCAAATCAAACACCAAATCAGTGAAGCACTCGTAGCTCCACCGAACTGGGTCAACAATGCTCGCATGGCATGTGCACACTGCTCCTCTATTCTCTGTTTGCCCCCCACTCATTGGGCTCTCCACCCCTAAAAGCCACATTTAGAGGTTTACACAGTTGCTGTTGCCCGTTCCATCCAAGCACACAGAACACAGCTTCAATCAACAAAACCGTCGTCCATCGGACTCAGGACAAAATATCGTCTACACATCACCGGAAAGCCGTGCACCGTGTCACGCACACGTGTCCCTCTTCTCCCGCTCTGGCATCGAAATAAATTCCAACACTCATCCGGATCACGTTTGTGTGGAACATTGGTTTCATAATTAATGGCCTGGCTCCTGTCATAGACTTGGCTCCCAAAATATTTGCAAATCCCCTCCCCCCACACACACATCACAACATTTTAAATTTGTTTTCTTTTTTTTAAAGTTTTTTTCATTTCGGTTTGTGCCTCTTCCTCAGATCCGCAGCAACATGAAACTGACACTTGCTGTCTGCATTCTGGCCTGTGCCCTGGCCGTGTGCTCCGCCGCCAAGCAGTACACGAACAAGTTCGACAGCATCGATGTGGACTCAGTGCTCCAGAACCAGCGTATCCTCACAAATTATATCAAATGCCTAATGGACAAGGGACCGTGCACAGCCGAAGGACGTGAACTGAAGAGTAAGTGAACGTCCTTTTCACTTTTCAGACCATTCACCTGGAAATCGATGTGGGATAAGTGGATGTTTGACTGGAGGAATTCTGTGTTGCCAGTCATTTGCATGTTCATGTCGATGGGTTAATATTTTGGACGGTTACTAGACCGTGGCGGGGAATGTGTGTTCTTTTTTTGCGAAGTTGTTATTTTTTCTGTTCAAGAACCCCGCCCCGGCGGTTAATGTATTCATAAACTGAGTGCTTCTCGTGGAGATCCAGACGCCGATACGGAGATACATAAGTGGACGGCCACGGCATACATTAAATTCGAAACAAGTCGACCATTTGTTTTCGGTCTCGCTAATGGACGCTCTCGAGCTTGGAGTGGCAATAAAATTTAATAACATGGAGAGGTGTTAACCAGCCGGGATTAGTCTCGTTATTTCGCTTGTCTTTATTGCCCTCCCAGAACGGATTCGTTTTGTATCGTTTTCATTTTAATAATGGGATGGTGCCGTATGGAGATGGGAGGAGGAGTGAAATATGAATGGTAACTGCCATCGTTGCCATGTCGTCGGCAAGGCGTTGTCCAGGGACAGTGTTCCACGCTCCTGATTGCGTGGATATGATGATTTCTGACGTCCAGTAGCTGCTTTCTGAACAGCGTGGGAATGGGATGATGATGTGTCCTTCGTCGTAAAGCTTCCTGTGATTGTGTTGTTTCCGGTTGGTGTTGTTGAAGGCCAGTTTCGAGTTGCTATTGCGCGTGGCATTGACTTCCTTTTTCCCCACTTTACCGGATTGCCAACTGCGTTGTCATCGCGTTTAGGTCAGTCCGCTGTATGTTGATCTAAACCGGTGTTTTGTTTATGCTCAATGGCTTTGTTAGCCACTACTTGCGATGGGTTCACCCTTTCAATTGTCCTCGTACAGTCTCCGTCAAACGCCTAGACGTCGCTTAATAAATGATCTCCTTTGTGTTAAACGTTCCTTTCTGCCTCCCATTACCTGGCAACACGTGTGGATGTCCGTCCTCAAACCTTATCCCAATCCTGTGCCAGTGGCAACAGCGTCTCCAAATGCCTACAGGAACGCCCGTTCCCTCTTCAATTAGGAAATCGAAAGAACTCTCACCAACGACTTGAGCACTTTCTTCTTACGAAACGAAAGGATGTACAGACCGATGCCATAACATGTCCACACAATCATGCCCTCGCCGTTCATTCACTTGTGCTGCAGAAGAGTGTGAGGTTTGCGAGGGGTTCTGCGAACTACAATCCTCCAAATGAAGCCATGCAAACCATTGGTAGACCTCCGCCACAGTGTACCCTGCCACCGAGAGTCCTTGACGTTTTTTTTTTTCTTCTCCCGCTCTGAACGAGTGAATGGGCACTACGTGTGCAAAACGAATTCATATTCAATTGACAAGTCTCCGTAGCGATACGATGATGGTGGTTCCCAAATGGAATTGTATCCACGGAGCAGTTTGCCAGAATTACATTTGAGCACGTTCCACTGTGCAACAAGAGCCACCGCGCTCTCATGACAATTGTTTTCCTAGAAATGAAGTGTTGATGAAAATATTTTTTTCCTCTTCATTTTTCGACGCACACATGCAGATCACACATTCACTTGCTTCACAATCATTCATTTGACCAGTGCCCAGTTGACTTCTGCCCAGAGTTCTGCTGGCGTGGTTCTCTGAATCCACTCGTCGTGCATTAAATTTTGCATTCATCATTAAATTTCTGTGCTCGTGCTTTAAGAGGCGGGCGACTGATTGAATCTGTTCTAATTTTTTTTTTTTTTTGCTTCCATCTTCTTTGCAGAACTTTTGCCGGATGCTTTGGCCACCGACTGTTCAAAGTGCACACCCCCGCAGAGGAACAACTCGAGGAAAGTGATTGAATTCCTGCAGGAAAACAGGAAAGACGATTGGACGCTACTGCTGGCCAAGTACGACCCCAAGGGAACGTACAGAGCAAGACACGGTCTGTAAGGAGTGTGCGTTGGGGGGGATTGGAGTCGGAGTCGCCATGAGGAACCATTGAAACTCACTTTTTATGTTTTTTTTGGTAGTTTATTTTTTTTTTTAAATATAATTTTGTAAAAAAAAAACACGGAGTGCATTTTAATGGAACGAGATTTGTTGGTCTAATGTGGCGATTAAAGCAGCACGATTTTTGAGGATTATTTCGCTGGGAATCTGGGGCAGGTACATGGAGGAGACTGCAGTGTTTTGTGTCTCGGCTAAAGGATGCACCGGATTCAGGCACACTGCCTTTCAGGTAGGTAAGTATACGGGTCGAATATGCGGCCGTTGAGTGGGCCCATTGTGCACATGATGAGAAAATGGCCTCAAATCGTTGGTATACCCACCGTGGCACCTTTGCCTTTTCCCAGAAACTGCATCATATTTCTTGTTACGGCTTAACACCCGCAGGGGGCATGTCAAGAAGATTGCAGGCATTTCTTCACCTGATAACTCAGCGCCGGCCATAGAGTCCTCACAGTTGTTCCACACACCGTTTGTCTTTACCTTGGTATCGAGATGCTGAAAAACAACCATTCTGACATAGCAAAGCCTGCTATGATAGTTTTCATTTCGGAAATAGAAGCGGCACCTAAATAGGCTCTGTTCTATAATTCGAGTTGCTTTCATAGTTGACCATCTGAACTCTTTAAATTGTTGTCAGGTCTCTTCAGCAGTGTTCTGGATCAATGTCAACTAATTTCGTTCACTTTCGTTAAGTTTCGTTCGGTTTCGTTAAGTTTCGTTAAGATTTGTTAACTTCGTCTTAATTAAGTGTGAGTTAAAATTTATTGCTCTCTAAGTACGTAAATGACAATTGGTGTTAGAATTGCTGTCTCCATGTTCTTACATAAACTCAACTTCAAGCAAGTCACAACGACGGTCTGCCCTTGCCTCTTTACAGCAGTCTTTCGTCTGTCTATTCTCCTCCAATTCACTCGAAGGCAGTTCCCAGTAACCCTTTCTCAAGACAAACCAACGAGACACGACGAAGATGCCCCAGATTTATAGCCTTTCCTCACACAAAGCAAAAACTCACCCTTTTCAGCAGCATTCCAAAAGTCGCATGGCATCTTAAAGCAACTTTCAGCGGATTCTTCGCCACGAATAAATCAAGTTGCAACGACTTAAAATGTCAAGAGATGCCATTTCTGGCTTATGTTCCGTAACTTGCTCGCGCTCGCATTGTCTCCACTTCCAACTCGCATTCAACGATAATTGCTTTTGTACGGAACTCCGGTCTCACTTCGCGCTGTGCGTCGTGACAATTAAATTCCTTGGAGCATCCCCAGGACAACGACATTCCCGAATTCACTCGTTTCGTTCGAAACGTACTCTCGTCGCTCATTAACCCGCTACGCGGAGTCGCATGAGACGAATGAACGCTTGTCTTAGAGCACTGTGCTCGAGTATGTGCACCAAAGATGTGGACCTCTCGCAGTCCTTCGTGCTGCAGTCCCTCTGCGGCATCATTCGCGTGCGGCTGTGTGTGTGTGTGTTGGCTCATGACAAATTTATGTGGGCGAGGAGATGTATCTTTGTTCGAATCATACAACTCCCTCAGCGCCCCTAACACTAGCCCAGCTCATGAACTCGACTCGTACCGTGCCGTGTCGTGCCAATGCTGCTCAAGCGTCAAGCGCAATGTACTGAGTTATTTTCCCTCGCGCTTTGGGTAAACATTTTCCTTTTGTTTTCCTCGCAGATGATTACCTCCAGGAATTTCAAAAAGTTATCCTTTCTGTGTCCTTCCACCCGCCGCGACGGCCCCCCACACACCCTGCACGTTATGGGACGACGAATCCTTTGTTTTCTTAGCCATGTTTTCTGTGTGCTTTACCCTCGACCGAACTTTGGCTCGTTTAAACTGGAACACATCCAAGGATGCTTTAATTTAGATCCCCCCGCCGGAGATAGTGTGCACTGGGGCCGAAATAGATTCTCCTCTGAGTGCGATTTGATTGGATTAATTAAAATCAGTTAACGTTGTGTAATCACTCAGATGGGTGCTTGGATAAAATTAACTCCAGCTTGGACTGTGCCCCAGTTGATGACAGAATCGAGGGCACCTGGCAGTTGCTGGATTTGGGATGGACAACAGCCGCCCGCGCTCTCTTAAGTCGCCGCGGCAAATGCCAAAAGGTTAGGCAGCAATCTCAAGAAGGGTTTCATCCCACGATGGGGATTATCCTGATGCCGTTGATGGGTGGAGCTCGCTGATATCGCTAATTACGCGGCGCTGGATGCGCCTTGGCAACAGATTGCACGCAGTGTGCCGTGGAGCAGAGCTCTGGCTGGCATTTGAAATTATAGCGGATTAGGAGAGGAGATGTCTGCAATTGAATCCAGTTGCGGTGAAGGAGAAGAAATTAAAAACGAATTTCGCCGGAATACTTCCATCGCCCAGGGGCAGGGGGAGGATTCCACTTTACAGATGCTGCCGGTTTGAGGATGGCATGAGCGACTGAAGTTGAGAGACGATTGTGGTGAGACCGAAATGGAGCACAATCTGTTGCCAGAGATGAGGAACAGTGAGTTAAGTGAAAGTGAGGGTGAACCTGCAGCAAGAGTACTCGCGTAGAACATGTGAATGACCAACAGATGAGCTGTGGATGGTTTGCAGATGCCTTTTGACTTTTATCTGTCGAAATGACTTTCAGGTCCACCGACATCTTTGCTGGGGCATGGGGACACGTCTGGACACTTTCAGGCAGAACCGAACGGATATTCGTTAAAAATAAAGGAAACAATGTCTTCTCGATGACGAGTGAAGACATAATGGAGATACATTTTGCGTCGACTGCCACACAACAACTGGTGTATGTTTGAATTGTCATAATCTCCTGGGTCCTTGGGTTTGACCTCAATTAGCAATTCTGGACAAGCTTTTAAGGAATAATCCCTACCCGTGCAGAGGACCAGATTACACCTCTCTGTTGCTCGATGGGTCGCAGAATGGAACTACAGCCCAAGTTGGGTCGTAACTCCTTGCACACGTCAAAGTTACACAAGACCGCCGAGAATGGTAGGCGAGCGTTTTGGACTTTATTTCCAGTTCTTCCCAAGATGTTGGTTTAAACCACAGTCGCGATGGTACTCCTACAAGGGAGCCCCAACTGCTCAGCCACTCTGAAGCTAAGTTTCATAGGGTTTCCAGCTCCATTCCAACTTGGAGACTGAGAACTACAAGTGGCCCTACATCTCTTCTATTCTTTTAAACTGGTTTCCCAACCCTTGATTGTTGTTCTCTCCCAATCTCAGTCAGTGGCAATCGAATTATACAACAGGAAGGCAAGTTCAAAATTGTGAATACAAGAACCTATCACCGATCAATTCTGGGAATGACCTAAGAGGTGACGTGCACCAATGGGCATCACAATAGGTTCAACTGGACCTAAGTGAGACATGGCTTACGGCCGTGTAACCAGACACCCAACCTAATTCTGGGAATCATAGGCGAGACTCATCATCTTCTGACATGCACAGATCCATTAAAGGGGTATCGGAGGTAAAGCACCCACGAGAAATCCCCAGAACACTCGATCCTCCGCCATCGACTCTAACTGATCAGGAATTATGCCCAAGCGGAACCAGGCCAATTTGTTCGACTTGGTCCAACTCCCTCGTCCTAGGTCTGCTAAGCCTGCTAAGCTGTCCAGTACCTGAAGTCGTAAAAATGGGAACATTCGTACCACGTGACCAGACCATCGCCCTTTCCGATCGATGAAGCTTACTTACTTACTTACTTACTTAAGGTGGCGCTACAGTCCGGGGTGGACCTGGGCCTCAACCAAGAAGCGTCTCCAGCCAGCTCGATCTTTAGCTAGCTGTCTCCAGTTTCGCACGCATAGTTGGTTGAGGTCCCTTTCCACTTGCGTGCGCCACCTGAGTCGCGGTCTTCCTCTACTGCACCGTCCCTCGGGGGTGGATTCGAAGACTTTTCGGGCCGGAGTATTGGTTTCCATCCGCTCTACATGACCTAGCCATCTCAGTCTTTGGATCTTCACTCTTCTGGCTAAGTCGATGTCGCTGAACAGCCCGTATAGTTCGTCATTATATCTCCTCCTCCACTCACCGTCTATGCAGACGGGACCGAAAATCACACGAAGAATTTTCCTCTCGAAGCAACCAAGGGCAGCTTCATCCGCTTTTGACAAAGTCCATGCCTCCGCGCCATATAGCAGGACTGGGACGATTAAGGTCTTGTAGAGCGTTATCTTGGTTGTTCGAGAGAGGGCTTTGTTTACCAGTTGCTTTCTTAGCCCAAAGAAGCAGCGATTGGCAAGGGTTATTCTTCGTTTGATTTCAGCGCTGGTGTCATTGTCTGAGTTTATAGCGGTGCCTAGGTAGACAAAGTTTTTGACTACCTCAAAGTTATATCTGTCTGCTGTGACGTTCTGACCGAGACGTCGGTGTTGGGTGTCCGATGAAGCAGCTGTTCAAATTTGAGTTCCTCCCTTTTTGAGTTTCTCACCCTATCAAGGCGACTAACTCCAACAACAGCACGAAATTCGCGATCTTATTCTTTCGGTTATTAGCCAAATTTCATGACCATGGATGAGAGTTGGAATAAAAACCGAGGAATAAAAACCGAGTTTCCTGATTTCAAATTTGAACCAGATTGGCCAATCCTACAGGAAAGCTCAGCATTACTGCTCTCATCACTAGTGACAAAGACCCCGAGATACTTAAACTCCTTCACCTGCTTCAATGGGACTCCATTAACATTTTGAGAAATGGTTCTGAAATGATGACCATAGGCTCTAATTTGTCCACGTTAACCTTCATCCCAGCATCAGCACATACGGTCACAAACCCCTAAGATCCGCCTGGGAGGATGTGAGGACAACTTAGTCATCTACAAAGAGTAGATGACTTACCCTCAACTTTCCCAATGTGAAACCATTCATCGCCTTGGCTGCGCTGCAACATGCGAGATTCTATGCACGAAATTCCTTTCCGAAGATGACACATCTTCAGAAAAGTGGTTAAGTGTTTGCCAATTCCGCTCTCTACTCGTCAGTACATTGCCCTTCCGCTCAGTACAATCCAAGCTGACCAGTTGATGACCAGGATTAGGCATTGCAACAGGCAAGCGGCATAGCTTGGCTTGCATTTCGAAGCTTACAGTCCATGTGTCAAAGTCAAACGTGCTAAGTTATTATCCCCATTTCATCATAATCAATGGAAAACAATATTACACGTGTTATTGAGGAGAATTTACCTTATACTTACTTATCAGGTCGGCGACCCATGGACGGTTCGAGCCTGAGCAATTGCTGCCTTCCATCGTTGATGGTCCTGGGCACGCTGCTTCCAGTCATCAAGACCAAGCTGTCTTGCATCCGCGATTCCTTGGTCTTTATACCGGAGATTCGGTCTTCCTCTCCCTCTCGAACCAGTAGGCTCGAATTCAAAGAGCTCGGATTCAAAGAGAGAGCATTGTTGTCCATGGGCACGATGTGGTTGACCCAGTGCAGTCGACGGATTTTTGCCTTCCGGACTACATCCACATCCTGGTACAGCTCGTAGAGTTCGCGGTTATGTCTTCTCCTCCATTCGCCTTCCTCGCAGACGGGACCATATATCCATCGTAGAACTTTTCTTTCGATGGTTCCAAGAATCAGCTCTGCAGTTTTGCTTAGCGTCCAGCTTTCGGCTCCCTAGAGCAGGACTGGCAAAATAAGAGTTTTGTAGAGCATGATTTTGGTCCTTCGAGTCAGAAGTTTTGAGCCCAGTTGTTTTGACAAACCGAAGTAGCACCGGCTGCCAAAAGGCGATTCTACGACGGATCTCCACTGTGATGTCGTTTGCCCCGAGGTAGACAAACTCCTTTACTACCTCGAAATTGTAGTTGTCGATCGTGAAATTTTGTCCAAGGTGGTGTGTGACGGAACGTTTTTTGGTCGACAGCATATATTTTGTTTTGTCCTCATTGACCTTGAGACCAGTTCGTTTCGCCTGTTCTTCAATCGCCGTAAAAGCCTCCACTGCGGCACGTTGAGAACGCGCGACAATGTCATTTGCGTACCCCAACGGTTGCACCGCCTTGTGGAAGATAGTGCCTTCCGTGTTTACAGCTGCCCTCCGCGCTATCTTCTCCAGTACCAGATTGAGGAAATCACACGACAGCGCATCTCCTTGCCGAAATCGAGTGCAAGTTTCAAACGGCTCAGAAATCGCACGGGGCATCGCCTATGTATTAGCGTGGTGCGACACAACCGGATCAGTTTTCCCGGGATCCCGAATTCGGCCACCGCATCGAATAGCTCCTTGCGATGAATGCTGTCGTATGCGGCTTTGAAACCGATGAAAAGGTGGTGCGTATCGATTTGAAACTCACTGGTCTTCTCCAGGATTTATCTTAGTGTGAAGATTTGGTCTATAGACGATTTGCCGTCCCGGAAACCGCATTGGTACGTGCCGATTAGTGCGGTGCAAAACGGCCTTAGACGTTCACACAGTACGCTGGACAGGATCCTGTAGGCGACGTTGTGCAGGGATATACCTCTATAGTTGTTGCAAGAGGTAAGATCGCCTTTTTTGTGGATGGGACATATGATGCACTCAGACTCAAAAACTGGTCCATTGTACTACCAGGCAGCAACCTACATTTCATGGTCTTCCGGAGGAATATCAGCAGGCGCTTCTGTGAGAAGGATCCTACATCTTCAGCTCTCACCTCACCAGCACTAAAGAACTGCCACCTGATCCGAGCAAAGGCGGGGCAGTGGCGGAGGATGTGTACTGCAGTGTCGCCGTCTTCTCCACAGGCGTCGCAGAGGGTTTCATTGCTTAGGCCAAGCACATTTAGCTGTTTAGCGAAGGTGTAGTGGCCCATTTGTACGCCGGTAAGTCGTCTGCAGTATTTTCTGTTAAGAGATGACAAGAATGCCGCGGCTTTCCTACAGACGTTTGGGAGCATGCGCTTGATTTGTCTATATCCTGGAGAGTCATGCCACCTCTGGTTGTGCTCTCGAGAAGCCCAGCCACTGACGGAAGCCCTAATCGAGGACGCGGGTAGTCCCAACGCAGAGTATGTCCTCTGATCCTTGTCTAGCAAGTTCATCGGCGAACTCATCTCCCGTGATCCCGTGGTTGCCCGGGACCCAGACAAGTCTTAGCGAATGGAACCTGCCGATCCAACTTAGATTCTGGACTTAATGGGTTGAGTGTGGCCTTAAGCACAGCTTGGCTGTCGCTACAGACACAAATACTTCGCCCCTTCAACCTGTTCTTCACAATATAGGTCGCGTTCATTAGGATCGCATAGGTTTCCATGGAAGACCGACGAAAATTTAATAACGAGCTGTGCATTTTCATGTTGTCGCCCTCCACGACGTCGCCAGCGCTAGACCCTTCCTTGGTCTTGAAGCCATCCGTGAAGATTCGACTACATTCTTTTCCTGGCTCAGATTCTGGCCAGAGACAGTCCCGAGTGCAGGGAAAGTCGACTTTGTATGTGCTACGCAGCTGGATTGCTGGTGTATTTGCGTCAGACCGCATATCCATATACGCTGCGGTGTGATACACATAGTCAGACTAATACCATTGATCGACAACTCCAGGTATATTGCCGTTAATTTAATCCCAACGCCAAATGGTCAGTGGAAATACCGGATAAAGGCGTATTAACTTTGCTTTCACCGGGTTTCGAACCGGGGACCCCTCTGACCAGGGGCAGGCACTCAACCAACTGCGCTATCCAGCTAGTTTGATCCATTGGTCTAAGCAAAGTTTGCTTACCCATTCGTCAAATAGCGTTATAGCGCTTGGCGTTGCTAGGCTGAAATGCCTAACAGATTGCTGGTGTCCTGACCAGTTGTGGCCAAAGATGAAGTGGCGGTTAGAAGCTCTATAGTACGCGTCTAATTGAGTTTGGTTGCTCTACAGCATGGACAGTAGTTGATGTATTTACAGTTTCAGCATTCCCATCTTTTTTATGTTTAGAAGGGATTTTGATCAGCGAATCGTCGGGAAAAGAGCCCGATATACCGAGGGAATGCTGGATTGAAGCTCAAGATCACTAAGGTTTTCTCAGATCGCACACTAAAGACTAAGCATTCTCTTGGTGTTTGCTGTTCCACCAATGGATTAGAGATTGTCTTACAGAGGTTTACTCCTCTCGTCACTTATTTGGGCCGAATACTTACAGTCACGCGACGAAATTCGTGCATCACAGGCAGGGGCAAGACAACAGTTGTCAGTCTCGATGTTGCATTCGTTGCCCAGTAGTCGGCCATAGAAGCAGTAAGTCTTCTTGTACCGGTTCCTAGATGGGGATCGCCTATGAGACAGCCTGCGAGGTCGACCCAGACCACCATTTAGGAGATGCCGACCATAAGCAGACTCCAAATTGGATTCTCCATAAATGGTAATCGTATTCAAAATTTACATTAATTAACTCTGGAAAATCAAATGGCAGGCATTGATTTATCAACCTAAGCAAAAATTAAAAACATTTTTGTAATGTCCCTTGCGTCATTTTGGAAATCAAAAACCAAACACCTTAAAAACCAGCTCTTATGATGAGTGTAAATAGTCATACACATGGAATTCATTTTAAAATGGCGACGCTTCTTCATCTTTGAAGACCCACAATCAGAAGATTTGACTCGTAGCCTCCATCAAACCCAATCAAAAATCCATTAAAAAAGCAAAGCCTCTATTCGCAGATTCCAATCCGAACGTCACTCTGACGTAAAAGACTTTAGGTTGCCTTTCAAAAGCAAACAAAACCTCCCAGCGATGGACCCACAAAATCTCCATCGATCCCAACAAATCTTCTTCATTTAAATGATCCCAATAACTGGAAGGAAAAGACACCCAAAACACAACCAAAAATGTGTTGTCCCAGGATACACAGGGAAACACACAGAAAAACGTCTCGTTATGGCAGTGTTCCGCCAGTCAAATGGGACAGTGAAATACAAACGTGATTGATTGATAACCGGAATTATCCAGACTGTCGTACCGTTGTTTGGGCATCCATCAACCGTCCAACAGTCCGCACAGGCAACAACAACAACAACAGCAACAGCAGAGGAGATAAAGGCAAATCCATTTGGGGCACATCACCATGAGCTGAAGATGAGCTGATGTGCATCTTGGGGGTGCGGAAAGTAGTTTTAATTATTTCAGAAATGCCAAAGCAAATTACAAACAGCAACGTCGACTGCGTCGGATGAGATGGAAATGTGAACTTTAATTAAGTTTTCCGTTTAGTGAGAGGGGTCCATGGCGCCCGACGGAGGCCCAAAGGAGTTTTGTGTGTGCACAATCACAAACTGGAACAAGTTTCCTCATGGAAGTTGCACAGAATGTGCCTTGTTGTGCACAGGGACAGTTAATGGACTTTTGAGATGATCTGGAAACAAAGGAGCGGAAGACGACGACTGAGGAAGACGTCATCGGAACGGATAATTGAGATGCATTTCGGTTGATGGAGTTTTTGAGGAGCTTCTCTTCGAAGGCATGCGGATGTGACTTCGTTTTGAGGTGGTTCGCCTTCAACCGGAGAATGCACGTTCGAAGGGCGATTCTGTAATTTGACAAGTGCGTGAATATGAAATGTCGATATTGTGCTCAAAATCATGCTTTTTTGTTTGCGGAGCTTCAGCTCCTAAACTGTGGCTTGGATTTCGATGAAACTTCGGCGATAGGTTACTTATGTTCTGCAGAGGTTGATGGGATTTCGACAGTCTTCAGAAATAAATTGGTTTCATGCCAAACAGAGGTAGTCCTTACTGGTGTCGTATGAATCACGGTAAGCATTGCATGGTCGCTCCTTCAGTCGCCCAGAAGTTTAACGATTCAGACGACATTTCTCCCCTAAAAATCGTATTTTCCTTCCTTCCCACACGTACTTCCTTTCCTCGTGAGCACACTAAAAGCACACCTTTCACGAAGTTAATTTAATGGACTCATTATTTACCTTGGCAATTAAATTTCACCACCACCTCCACGCAACGACTCAACAAACTCACGGTTCAATGGATCAACTTTCAACTACCGAAAGTATTCCGCAGCAGTTCGGTCCTAAAATAAGCCATCAGACTTTCTAAACTTCCCCATTAACTGTCGTCGAGGCTGATGGAACCAAATGAGTTCAGCGGATCATATAATTGAATGTATAGCCATCAAAGTTCTGCCGTCACCATGAATTATGAAATTAGTTCACGACTGTCAGAGCTATCGCCTGCGGCCTAGCTTCAAAATCATAAAATAATTACCAATCTTGTCAAACTCCTATTGACACATAATTTATCCAACACCGTTCGGGGCAAGTTGCCAAGCATCCCCCAGCAGCCATGTGCCAACGGATGGAGCGGATGGACCGAAACGAGCCTGCGAATGTCGGAAGCGTAATTATCATAAATTTTCTGCGAAAACTTTCCGGATTTACAGCCCTGTCGACGGTTCCACAAAGCAAATCACACCATGAATAGATGATAAAAGTCTGGGGCAACCCTTTTCGCCGTCCCTGCCAATGCGCCGACTTCGAACAATAGCTGATGGCCAAAATAAAAATTGCAATAAATATCCGCAGGATATATTGTCGTCGTAAAATTTAAATACCACAAACCGGCGAAATAACGCAGAGGGCATCCGTGCCCTGGTTACGAGCTGAGGGTTGCCGTCTGCCTCGAATGAAGTTATTTTTTCATTCGGTTTGTGTTGCGGTTTGGTATTGTGTTACCACGCGGATCTAGTCGGTCGCACATTACAATGGAATTAGCTGACACTAGGAGTGTCTTCGCCTCTGAACCAGAAAGACAACGCAACAGAGGGCGCCCTCGAAACCGATGGCGCACACAAGTGGGGAAGGACCTCAACCAACTTCGAGTGGCAACTGGCTGAAGATCGTGCCACCTGGAGAGGCTTGTTAGCTGAGGCCTACGTCCACCGCGGACTGTAGCGGCAGAAGAAGAAGGAGAAATGGTGTTTAGTTGTTAGCCAGGTTGCCGAAAATGTAAACCCCTGAGCGACTCTTCCCTTGAGAGGAGACGGTGCTGCAGGAGCTGAAAAGGTGTGCGTTGGTTTCTTCTCATCCTCATCTCTGCAGTTTATGTAGAAGTCATTGCAGTCACAGCGTGTGATCCAATGGCCAGTGCCAGAGTCAGAGTCCTATCAGTAGGCCTCCTCAGTCTAATCTGACCTTGTGAATGTTTGGAGTTTAGAGTAGGTCATAATGTACTTACGTGTTGCACTATGATTATTGGAATTAATGTCTTTCAGTGGTAAGAGGTGAGAATGGCAGATTTCCACCCGAGAAGAGCGATGAATTAGTACTCCCCCAACCAAGTTCGTCAGCCTTACATACGCCCTCGTCGATCTTGCCCGCATCATCGCTCGCACCCATGTCATCTTCCTTCTCGCATTTGAAGAGGATGCTGGCTGAGGAGGAAGAATTAAGGTACCAAGAAGTCGGCGTGTCGCGGCAATCGAAATCTATGAAAAATGGTACAGTGTCCAGAATGGAGTTGCTTCCACATTTCAAGCCAACCGTTGCCTGGCTGCCGATTATACTTAACGTTGGAAGGTAAATGAGAATGTTCAGGCCCGCGGATGGTTGGTGGTAGTCCTTAATGCTCCGCTGTTAAATACGTCATCCGTTGCACGTGGTTGAAAACATCCCAGCACTGTCCGCCGGTCCACTGTCGTATGGGTCTGACTAGTGATACAAAAACCCAGTCTTTGGTGAGAGGCTTACTAGCATCCTATGACCACCTTGCAGCAGCACAAGGGCATTGATGCTTTCCTGTCACGCTGCTGGATGTTGGGCTTTCAAACTAAATTTAGTATCGATGGTGCGGCCCAAGGTGGCACTCAGCTTTTGAGGTGATGAATGTTTGAGCGTGATTTCGAGCAGCCGATTGCTACGACTGGCATATACATACATGCTCTTCGCAGTACATCAGGTTGTATTTCGGCAATAATTCGTCGAATGTTCTCATCTTAGATCAAGTGTTGCTCGAAAAAGTCAGTAGTCATGTGTCTATACGGCTCAGGATTGCCTGTAATTTTCTGACCATCATCATTTTTTAAGTCAATGATCCCAGCGCACCAAACGGTGATTTTTTCTGTATATAATCGTGCTTCTACGATGGCTTTATTTTGTGCTTCTCCAGTGGACTGTCAGTTTTAAGAACAAAATTAACAATTTGTATACGTTGCTCCGGCATGAGTCTATTTACGATGAATTGGCAACCAAATTTAACGCAAAACAACTGAAAACTGTCAAATTACTGTCACAGAAGGCAATAATCAACTAAATTTTAAGAGTTTAACTCCGAACTAGTTGTACGCAACTTTAAACTGAAAAGCAGCCTTTTCTCAAAAATAGTTTCTACTGTACAACGAACCTATAAAGGCTCAACTACAATGCGCATGAGCGAGCATGAGCTAATGTCAAGTTTGGATGAACTGTTTCGTCATGTTTGCTAAAAAAAACATGAGTAACTATAATAAACACATGCGCGCATAGCCTCCTGTCGGAAATTCGTCCGTTGCGTGCTTTAATTTTTTTTTTTTATTTAATTATGATTTATTATGAATTCCTCATGTTTCCAGTTCGATTATATGTGTATGTATGTACGACTACCAATACAATATCAGCTGATTTGCTCATTTTTCAAACTTGTTTCTTGTCTGTGTTTTATCTGTCACATTCGCATATGCGCGGTGCGATTAATTTCGCACTAGCTCATGCTTAACGAAACATTTGTGTTTTGCACATGCTTAGCGAAATGCTCGCAATCTTTCATGGACGACAGTATAGGTTGCCTCACAGGGGTGGGTGTATTAGCT
Source organism: Eristalis pertinax (assembly GCA_907269125.1). NCBI lineage: Eukaryota > Metazoa > Arthropoda > Insecta > Diptera > Syrphidae > Eristalis > Eristalis pertinax. The sequence continues at coordinate 45,415,428 of OU026148.1, read as the reverse complement.
CACTCACCCATGCGCGTTTGACACTAACTAATGCTCGCTCATGCGCATTATAGTTGAGCATTAAGAATTTTTACACAGAATCAAACACACAGCTCGACAGTTGACAGTTCAGATAAACAAACGCGCTTTCACTGCAGTCATTTACATTACGATTTTCTGTCACTGCAATTAATTGACATATAAGCTTAACTGCACGTTAAATATTTAAAATGATGTTTCGGTGACTTTAACTTTGTCACGAGGTGATAACGGTAAAGTGGGCTTTATGTCGACTATAAGTACAAAACGCTTTGTACGTACTAAAATAATTTTAAAGTGCACTTTTGTCGATTATAATTTTGCGCCAATGAAAAAAAAAACACCCTTTATCTTCTAGTGAAGAGAACTAGTACCCTTTTTGTGCGGGCTGACATTTAAATTGTCTTCTATGGAATTGTTTTCTTGCTTAGAATGGGCCGTCTGTACAATATCCTTGATCGTGGAGATCAATTTTTCAGACAGACAAAGCGACAGCGCATTAACCCTGCCACCTGCTGACCTTTCCAGGTTTGGTCGACGATGCTGAGGGTAAAGTGATCAATAGAGAATCTGTGAAAGAATTGAGAACAGGAATTAAGTTACAAAGGTGATGGCAGTTCTTGAAGCGAATATTTCGAGTTTTCGAATAGCGGTCCTCACTTGCAGTCTATGCTACATATTACGAGATTTGGTCAAAAATGTCAATTTCGCCAAATGGCTACGCTGAGTTACATCGAAGGCACATGAATAGTGCACATGGCAATTAGTGCATGACTGAGGGTGATTGACGAGCCCCTAGCAAGCATGCCCATTTATCAGAATAGAGACAACTTTTGGCCGTCCAATTTGCCACTTGGGACAACAAATGCTTACCTCTCAAAGTCTCATATGCTCACTTCATCACTTCATTGCATGTTTGATTGGAGAAGCCACTCTTTTGGAGAAGAGCGCTCCTGTCGGTCGAAAATTGGCATAGTTTACATGTCAACAACGTGGGATATTGAATGAATTTTAAGTTTTTTTTTCCGTTTTATTCAGAAACCAAAAGGCAATGAAATCAGTGCACAATCATACCATGGGATTTTAAGTACTCGTGGCATTCGCTAACTACACGGCTGCCATTCATCCTTCTTCTTCTTTTAGTGACGCTACAGGCCGGGGATGACCTGGGCTTCTGTCAACAAGCTTCTCCAGCTGGCACGATCTTTAGCCAACTGCCTCCAATTTCGCGCGCCAAGTTGGTTGAGGTCCTTCTCCACTTTTGTGCGCCATCGGTTCCGTGGGCGTCCTCTATAGCGTTGTCAAACCGATTCAGAGTCGAAGACTCTTCGGGCTGGAGCAGTGTTGTCCATGCGCTCTTCATGGCCTAGCAATCTTATGCATTGAATCAGTAGACGCCTGACAAGGCTCATGTCGCTGTACAGCCCGTAAAGTTCAGTTCTTCTCCAAAAACCATCAACGCCAACAGGACCGAAGATGGAGCTCAGACCTTTTCCCTCGAAAAGACCAAGGACTTCTTCATCTGCTCTTGAGATTGTCCAGGCTTCTGCGCCATAGAGCGGGACAGGGATGATGAGGGTCTTATATAATGTTGTTAGTTAGAGGGATCTACTACTTAATTGCCTCTTGAGCCCAAGGATACAGCGATTGGCAAGAGTTATTCTGTGTTTAATCTCGGTGCTGATGTAGTTTGTAGTGCTTACCTGGGAGCCGAGGTAGAGGAAGTCCTTAACTACCTCGAAGTTAAAGTTAAAGCTGCCTACGGTGACGTTCTGGCCGACACGTCGATGTTGTGCCTCCTCTCTCGATGACAGCATGTACTTCGTTTTGTCCTCGTTCACTGCTAAACTCATTTTCGCCGCCTCCGTTTCAATCAATTGTTCGACAAATCACGTCAATGTCGTCTGCGTATGCTAGCAATTGTACGGACTTTTGGAAGATCGTGCATCTTGTGTTGGCGAGTGAGTTTTGCACGACCTTCCCAAGTGCGGTGTTTAAATAATAACATGACAGCGCGTTGCCTTGTCTAAAACCTTTTTTGACATTGAAGGTCTTAGTGCGTTAATTTCCAACCTTGATGGAGCAGCGAGAGTTCTCCATCGTCATCCTGCACAACCAGACGAGTTTGGCAGGAATATCAAAACTAGACATTTGCCATTTTTCCAGCATTCATCCACTAACATGATAATTAAAACGCAAAGGTCTCATGGCAACCATGGTCGCCCAGGCACAATGGAACGGCCAGCCATGCACAGGCCAGCAGGACACCCGTGGGAGAGGATATAAAAACTCTGATGTTTGCTTATGAATTCAATGATGGCAATCTGAAGGGCGGAATGGATGGGATGTATTCACTTTATTGGAAGCTTGACAGGATCTCATAACATGTGTGCGGTGGTGCACCTGAAGAATTCCGAAATATCTGCCAACGGATATGAATTATTCGTGGAATTGACATCGAGATGACAGACGAATTGTATTGGAATTTAATGCATACATATCATGCGAAATTTAATAACGCCACCCGCAGATATGTCGCCTGTCAGCATCTGGTACGAGTGTGTCCTGGCGATATGTGTCACGAGTCCCTTGTTTGATTGAAGTCTGACTGTCCTTGCGGGGATGGCATTCGTTTTGGATTCGTAGTGGACTGTTGGTGCGGAAGACTGTGTACGGGTAACCCGTGTCAAGATACGGAGATGCTTTTGGAGAACTAATTTGTCACATGTGTCTCGTTGCTCTTCATGAGTTGGGGACTGCTCATTAAGGTGCCCACAAGAAGGGCAAATCTGTAGAGACGGCCATCTCTCTGTTATATTAACCATTGATAAATTCAATAACATTTTTTAATATCGAGGGCGCCTTTACTAAAGTTGAACCAAAGGCTTGCGCTTAATAATCTCGGGATGGAAAAGGGTCTTGTCAAGTTTCTTGAAAGCAGAGAAAGATACTTTAAACTTAGGGATTAGATAATTGGACGTGAAGAATAGTTTCGGAATCCAGCAAGGTGGTGTAGTTGGTCACTTCGAGAGGAAAACAATACGAAGTCTTTGGTCGCGCATGTGTTGATGGTGTTTGGAGGAGCAGACTGGACGAGTTCGAGTCTCACATCTCAGATGGCTAGGTCTAGACCGAATCGACGTCAATGCTCCGACTCCAACTCAGAGGAACAACGCTGTAAAGAAAGACCACGCCTCCGGTGGCGTACGCATCTGGAAAGGGGCCTCAATCAACTGAACGTGGGTAGCTGGAAACAGCTAGCACAAGACTATGCTAGATGGAGAGTCATGTTGGCTGAAGTTCAGGTTCACTCTTAGCCAGATGATCCCAAGGCAAGGGAGGGGGTGGTCTGAGGTTTCCATGCTAAAGAATTAAATCAGCTTAATGAGAGATCATGGCGATGGCTTAACGTAATAGCAGAACGGCATATTCGCATAGCCAGGCCGTCATCAAGGTGGTATAACCCACCTAAGAAGTCTTAGTTGTCGCTCACTTAACGACGAGTGGCCGTTATTTTAAGATTCGACTGTGTTGGGTACCGAGCCATAAAGCTAACCCAGCAAATTGTGAAGCGGACGACACTGCCAGACCTCTGCCCATCTCCACTGATGAGGAGTGCAAAGGGATTCCTCTCATCTCCTGCAAGCTGATACTGCAGTAACCACCCAAGATGGTAGCAAGACAGGGTGGACTTGGCCAGAGTTCAGCTCCAAACGTTCCAAAGAGCTGCTATCCCTTAGCAGACCCACTGTCTGCTGGGTGACCGTACTCAAAGGTGAGGAGCCGCATTGGGTAATTTCCACAGAAGTTGCATGGATGAAGACAAAATTAACAAAAGCTCACATCAGTACTCACACCAGTGTAACAGCAACGCGACATCAATTAAACTAGCTGGTTTCCAGTAGCTTTCTGAATCAATTAGTTAACATGGTGGAACGACAAGGCTAAGTGCTCTGTTCTAAGCCAACGCAACTTACCTGCCTATCGACCAACGGCCTGTGACTCTTGCTCAACCACTCATGAGACCGAACAGAATCATCTTTGATGTAAGGAAAATGAGCAGATGGTGCGTCAGTGTCATCAGAGTCTGACAAGCTGTAGCAAAAGGCGGCGAGTATCACGCCTCCTGTATACCGCAGCTTGCATCCATCAGAGAGGATCCAGCCAACTCATCCGCTGGTTCACTGGCCTCGAAATGACTCCGTCTGCCTCATGACAGACAAGAGTAGCAGACCGTCAGTCAGGCGGGCACCATCAAATGACAAAATAATTAAAGCTTTCCCCTAGTCTCCCCGCTCCCATCTCATGTCACTCTCCACATCCCTTTGACTGGCCAGCGTCCAAGCTGCCATGTCTCGTCCTTTGAGGAATCCGAAACTTCCGCAAATAAAAACGAATGACACGACAATGCTTTGAAGGCACAAACTATCAGATAAAGCTGCTGTGTCTCCCCCAATCAGTGTCGTGTATCCAGCCCACATCCTTGGACACATCCTGGCAATGTCATTTATTTCCCATCCTTGGCAGTCAATCATTCCCGTCCACGTGCCCCCAGCTGAATCAAGTCAATTTCTCAACTCATCCGGTCCATCAGATGCGTCAGTTAAACAGTCTCCCTGTGCCTTTAATGCGATTAAATACATGTTAGCATTCGCCAAGGACATCTTAGCTCGACAAATTTCTCTCAATGGGACCATCTTCCATCGTCCCACACGAATCACCTGATCTCCTGCATAACAACGCCCATCAATTCGTGTCCTGTGTCCCTCTGCGTGTGTGCGAATACCAAGGACACACAGAGCGGAGCATGCGAGTATCAATCATCTTCCCATTTCAGTGAATAGAGAGGATGGATTTTATTTCAGATGTACCTACGAGTGTTACTTTTATTCATCTACTCTTTTTTTTTTTTTTTGTTTATCGATTTTCCTCTTCAGATGTGAGACTTGCCAGTGCGGCGAGCACTGCACACAGATCCCCCAGTTCGTGTGAATGAAAGCAGCTCAAGCGAAAGCAAGCGCGGAACATGAAAGGATGAAAGTGATTGCCGAATGGTTGTTTACTGTTTTTTCGAATGTTTTTGTGTACGCCATCCAATTCGCGAGTCCCTTTTTTGATGAAATTGATGAGTTGTTTATTTCTTCGGGATCGGGGAAATGCAGAAGACTCGATTTGACCTTAATCTCGCGAAGCGAATTGTCTTGATATGGATGGATGGATGAACAGCAGATTCCTCACTGGATTGAGAACGACGTGGGGTCTAATCTGGACAAGCAGCTGTATGCTGGCGCTTTGGAAACTGTCTCAATTAAAATGTTGCTCATACGCACTGTGGCCCGAATGATCGTTCAAGCGGAACTTTGAATATAGTTCTTAAGCACTCGAATGGCCTCGCAGCTAACTTATAAACTGAACTAACAAAATGACTTCTTAACTTAAACCTAGGCAGCCAGCGGCTGTCCAGTGATACGAAAAACTTAGGTGTCTCCTTGAAGTCTCATATGTCCGCTGGGAAGAGGAATCGACTCAGTTGGTCACGCTATGAGTTGATGTTCCTGCTCATGGGAACCGCATCGTGCGTTGTTTGCAAGGTGAAATGATTTTGGCGTTAACTGAGCATATCCTTACCATATTTGTTTGTTGAAGGAACATACAGGTGTTCTTATACGGAGTACAGACATGCAGAAGGGATCGTAGTGAGAGTTCTAGCTAGCCAGCTTTTGGTTTGTTTAGGTCCCTCCGTTTATCTCCATCACCTTGGAGGTGGACGTCTTGCGTTGCGTTGTCCTGTTGTCGCGCAGTTTCACGTCGCATACCGCTTTGCTGAATTGCAAAGATCGCCACAGCTCAATGCGACCGAAGGATTGGTCGTATTTGATCCATCCATCCACATTTCCACGGGACTTGTGGAAGACAATCGACAGCAGTTGGCACTCCAGCCTGACTACGAATGTCCTTCCCTGGTGCTCTGCCACCAATTGATTTGGTAGACGATATTCAAACTGCATGGTATCAGAGCGGGCCTATAGTGGTCAAAACGTGACTGCTCTCTATAGTCAGCCACTAGAACCGAATTCAAACGAAATTCAGAGAGAAGGGGAAACTAATTTAAGTTTTATCGATATCACAAAACTGTCGTGTGATGGACCTATCTCTAGGCTCTAAGCAACATGGTGGCATATCGCGTGCTTTCATTATCTAAATTACACCTTCGGGACCAGGTCACACAGTGGTCGGGCAGTGGAAAAAAATACCCAAAGTGACATATTTTTCTCGACCAAATAACATAGGTTAGGTCAAATAATACGTGTGGCGCTGCAGTTCCTAGAGGGCCAGGGCATAGCGGTTGCTGAGAAACCGCTCGTGTTGTGTGTGCTATTGTTCTATCACGAGTGGAAGGGACCTACAGTTTTATGCCTACTCCGAACGACCAAGTTTGAGGAGCTTTTTCTAGGCAGTTATACTCTTTGAGCAATGTCAGTGACTCGAAAGAGGTGGGGAGTATTTCTTGTCGTACCAGGAATCGAACCTAGACAGCTAGGTAGGTCCAAGGGCATAGGAGTCGACCCACATACCCACAACGCCACGGGCCACCCCAACCTAGGACCTAGTAAGCCAACATTTGTTTGATTTTTAATGAGCCCTTCCGTTGAACCCTTAGCTCAATGTTTCGACTTTGAAATTTACAAAAATCGACGTATTTTTCAAGCAAATTTGATGCTTCATATTTCCTAAAATTAGGTACTTCGGAACCGAAATTAAAATTTCTTTTAAGGGCCATACATTTGGCCTTCAAACTGCATCTACAGTTTTTTTCAGTTCGCTTACCAATTTTTTAGACCAGGTTTTCGATGAAGGCCATTTGAGGGGCGGGGGGCATTTCAATGTTCGGTGGGCTGTAACAAAAATGCTCCAAGAGGTTCCAACGGGAGACTTTTTCTAAAAGCTAAATGTAATCTCTATCTATGATGTAAAAACTAAAAAATCGCTTTTGAAGGGCATCTCAACACACTGTCGGGAAGGGACGTGTATCCATATAGGGTCATGTTCGAAGCGTAGTATTATTTTTAATTTAGTTTTCTTTTAGCTTTAATACTGTGAATGAAGCTGAATATCCCTTTCCCTTGTCTTGTAACCCAAATCAACTTGGGACACAACATCACCTACAAATGCTACAAAATGCATTGATGTTAGGGGAGATTATATTGAAAAATAAAAACAATTTAAATTGAATTCGGATTTTCCTTTATACCGATACCGAGAATATATTGAACGCCCCTCGTACAAGGATGTCGGATTGTAAAGGGTGTTTTTTTTTTTTTCAAAAAAATGTTTAGTATCCATGTGTTTGTTTGAGAAATATTTATATTACATGTGATCGCTGCTGGAGTGAACATGGCGTAATCTGTCCAACTATTCAATTACCAAATCAAACTAACGTCAAAACGGACAACTGTCAAAACTGCTGTCACAGAAAACAACTCTGCTCATTTAAAGTTCTTAGCATTAAAAAGAACACCCTTTACAATTCGAAATCAATGTAGGCGGTGTTGTGTTAGCTTATCATGTTTTTCGTTTTTATTTTATTGTTATGTTCACCCCTGTCTTTTAACGCCGCTGGAGACAGGCCGTTTAACGTTTAACGTTTCATTACATGGCTTGCGACAATTTTTAGCTTTGTCTCCAAACTTGCGAAGGCTCCAATGTACCTCGTGTTCTGTACTCGTGGACGATGAACGTTCGCGGTGACAGTTATGGCTTCTTTCTCGATTCCTCGAGCCGTGAGTCATTGACGCTTTAATGGATGCGATCTCCCTTGACTGCTAGCTGTTTCTGCAAAGTAGACTGTGGCAGAGAACTTTCGGCGGACACTGAATTAATTATCGTTTCCTTAAGTTTTTTAATGGGATCTGTGCTCGAAAAAGACCTTATATTCGCCGGTAGCCTGTTCATCCAAATAGATTTTTATATTCATATCTTTCCCGGTCAGATCACGTATCTCCCGAAATAAATAAGACGGACGCATAAGCCCAACTCTAAGGCAACTCCGGTTTTGCCTATAGTCTGGCAATAGCTCTATCTGGCGACATTTAGGAGTAGTGTACATGCAGCTAGTTGGTGAATTGTGTCACTAACCTGAGCAAGCACGTGGTACAACGTCTTGTCGTTTGAAATCCCTGTAGCCACACATTTGGACTCGATTTGGTCTATTCTGCTGTGCTCCTCGATAAAAAAGAACTTCTGGCAATGTCCATATTTTCCATGTTCCAATGCTCTTCAGATCAGAGTTGCGATGCTCTCCTGAATTTTTTGGAACTATGAGGAAAATCGATCAAATTATTGTCATTTCTCGATGAACTAAACTTCAATCTCAGCCATTTTGAAAAACTCAATGCAGTGAGCCGTGAAATAAAGCCGATCGAAAAATTCGCACGACTGACGTGATGTGATTGGCCAAACGGAGGAATTTGTACAAGGTTGTACAGTGTAGAGCGACGTCAGTCTAATTGGGCGTAGAGAGATGTAACGCCCCAATTGACTAGGCTCCGATGCAAACAGCCTTTGACTCCAAGCTAGACAAGATGACACTCTGGCTTAAGATGGTGGACACAGAATAGAACCAACTTGTTCGGCAGCACTGAAGACAGCTTGCCAGAGATCGCGCTAATTGGAGACGTACGTTGCTTAAAACTCAGTTTCTTTCTGAACTGTAGGAGGAGATGAGAAAAATCACCGAACGAACGTTATTTCGCGAACCCGCTGAAGGCACGCTTCGCTGGGCGCCATTCTGAATGCAATCATCGAGCACATCTGCACACCTGCAAATCGCAGCCATCTGCGCCAGACTTAATCAGCGAATAATCGTCAATCATTCGATTTCCCAGAAAGCATTTGCATTGCGTAATCAACTCAAAAAAAAAGAATCGGCGAAAAAAAAGAAAAACTCTTCAGTCGAATAAACGATTCAATCGGGAACCTCATCTGGCACTGAATTGCGATGTTACTCCACGAACGATGCCTTTGATTGACTTCAAAGGGCCCGCAGTCGAGTCAACGTCGGGATGTGATATTCATGGCGTCACTCCCCCTTGGGTGGCTGTTAAAAAGCACCCTTGCTTGTCCTTCACGCCTTCGCGTCGGTCGTCGCCTCGATCCCTCACAGTGCGAGTGATTTTTATGAATATCCTCATTATGCCATACGAAACCGTAAAAGACACGCAAACGAGGATCCTTTTGGGGGGAAAACGATGCCCCCATATGCACGCATGTCTGTGTCCTTGCAAAGCCACGAGTTCCGTCGAACTTCTCTCGAGCTCATCGTTTTATTGATTTTGTTTCCGTTTTATCCTCGATTCGGAGCGATGTGACACACCACCACATCAAGGACGACGCCGACGGTGGGGAACGATGAGTTTAAGGCGATCAAATTTTAATGGACCCTTGAGATGGAGGCTGTGGATTCGTTTCGAAGGTGTTTTGATGGATTTTCCTTTTGACATTCGCCTGACACAGTTCATGGTTCAATGGGCGTCGATTTGAATGGCATTTCTTTCTCGTTCATGTGGCCTCGAATACGGGAATCCGGAGCACCGACTGCGTTTGCAATTCAGTGAATTTCTTCGATTTGGGCCAGCCGACTTACGGGAGGCGTGTGGTGGGTGCTTTAAAGCCTTAAAGGCACTTGCCAAGTGACTTTCATCTGCCATATGCGACATTGTGCTGGAGGCGGTGATTTTCATCCCTAATGCCTGTCAAATGGTGCGGAAAATGAAGGCAAACTTCGATCAGATGGTGCCTGCGTGTGGAGTCGGACGAAGGGAGGTGGGTTGCGGATTGTGAAGGGGTAACATCTGGACAGAGACAAGGAACTCGCTCCGCCGTAGGTGGTCGAAATCAACTTCTGTGACATTTTGAGTTGCTTTGTAGGGCTCTGGTGCTAATACCATCCACAAACCAACTGCTGGGCACAGCGCACTTTTGTGTAGCTCCTTGCATTTACGACGTCTTCACATGTTGGATCTGCCCGCATTCCTCGACGATCGACCTCACTGCAGTGACCACATTTTTCGCCATAAACTAAAGTAGACAAAAATTATCCTGGCACCCACCTCCTTCCGTTACACTCTCTCAATCCACAATCAATTGGCTGCCAGCCAAATACACACGATGTCCTTGCACGGTGATAAATTTCAGTCAGTCTCCTCGACTATGATTCACTTCAATTATTCATATCTTGACAGCCACCTCGTCCGCGGTCATAACTCATGCCCAAGCATACATTCGTCCTCGTTTTCCATGACTGTTGGTTGCAGCTTTATCGGCTCATAAATTCCAAGCCTCGTTCATCATCCATTTAAGGCGAATGTCCACTCGGATACGCCCCTCTGGCTGTGGAATGTATTCTGCTCGTGATATGCGACTGCATACGCTCGTCCGTTGCATTCCTGGGTGGTCATCGATTTTTCATCTCCCAACCAACATGCCGGGTGCTCCTCCCTGCATGACTTTGGTGAAACGTGAACGCAATCCCAAAAGAATGTGAGCTCCACCGCATACCATCAGCACTGATGCAGCCAACACAACAATACACGACGTCCTTTGCAATCGAATAGGGTTGCCGCGTGAAAAGGGGTTTCCTTGTGGAAACAAACTCACTACGTGTCTCGAATGGGAAATAGCTCGGGGTGCACGCGAGTATGTGTTCACACGGCGCACAGAGGAATGTTTTGTAGTTTTTGGCAATGCATTCGAAGGGCACTTTCGACTTTTTTCGTACGTGAACTGGCCGGGACATGGGCTGGAGTTCCTTCTCCACCGGCAGCCCGGACCAACGCACCTGTCTTAAACAGTGACAGGCAGGGTATTTGCAGCCAGACGTCAAAATGTCATCTTGTTGACCAATCCATTCGGCTGGAAAGAATTCCAATTTGCCAGCAGCGATGCGAAAGCAACCGCATGGACCTGGACCTGGATCAAATACCATTCATCGTGCGCACAGAGAACACGAGACCACAGCTGGTTTGGTTCCCATGATAGCGATATCCCGACCTGAATGAATGGAGTACAACAGAACCAGGCGAGTGTGCTCGGGTTGCCTAATTCAGTGAAGCGGGAATGCTAGTTTGCTTATGAAAATGCGAGATAGTTCGAGAGGGAATAACAAACAAAATTTGATGTGTACTCAAGCAATGGGGGTAGAATGCCATACTTGGTGTGTGTAAAATTAACTTAGCTGGGAGTGTTTTGGAAACTGCCTCGAGAAACGTGCAATATTTACTGTGAAACTGACAAATAAACAGTACCTCCTCTGCTTTCGAACAATCATCTTTCAGCAGAGTATGCAATAAATTTTACAGAACTTTGTACGAAAAAATGACGGAGCGCATTGTAGAGTGTATCTGGCATCACTGTGCAGCCATGCTAGACATTTGCATAGAAACTTCATGCATTTCAAGCGAATTTTAAAAAGTCAGTATTTACAGTCAGTCTTTACTGTCAGTCTTTACAGTCAGTCTTTACAGTCAGTCTTTACCAGCCAACCAATTTGACGAAGCGATGGTGCCGCCATCTATCGAAATAGGCGTCGATCAGAATATCGAGAACCATTTTGGAAACTGGAATTGTTGTACACGAAGCTATATTAAAGGTACATAAAAGCCACCACCAACAAAGAAAAGAGCCTTCCGAACTTCCGAAGGGACTTCCGAACTTTGACAGCTGATAGCCGCCATTTTATTGCAGCTGTCAAATTGGCTGTCATTTATTCAGTCTGTATTACCAAATCTCCATTGATGGGTGGATATAGCGTTCGACAAGACGTTCAAATGATACAAATTGTTTTATCCAAATGGATGTTCTGTTCGGGCTTCGTCCATCTTATTTTATGGTCGCCATAAGAGAGACACCCATTTCCGAATGAATAGGTACGTCGAAAACAAAATTGTCGAATTCGGAACGGTACTAAACCACACAAGATCCAAGATCGTCCAATGCATCCCGAAAAAGTCACTGTTTGGTGTGGATTTTGGGCTGGCTGCACGGCGTCGTCGGTGTATATTGCTTTGAGAAGAACGTTGTCCATGTCATCACCGTCAACGGCGAGCGCTAAGGGTCGATGATACCCAACTTTGTGCACCTGTGTATCCACAGCCTTTCCTGACTCATCTTCCAACTGGCACAGCGGCCCAACTAGGCGTACCTACGACCTCTGTGTACCTGTGGATATGTGTTTCGACCTCTACTATCGGAATCCAAAGGCTGGAGAGCATCCGACGACATCGAACTTTTCACCTAAAAAAATTGACAGTGGGTAAGGATCAGACGCAGAGGTAAGGATTTCTCAGCCTTTCATGGCTCATCTTCCAACTAGACGTACCTATGACCTCTGAATTGACGTAGACCCGAACGTAATGTGGTTTCAACAGGACTACGCTACGTGGCACACAGCTCACGCCAGATGGTGGCCGATTTAACCCCGTTCGACTTGTTCGTGTGGGCTTTTCTGAAGTCGCAGGGACATGGTAATAAACTACAAGCCACAGCGGCCCTTATAACCCATGCCATCAGTCAAATTTAGTCTGAAGCGCACTGCTGAGAGAAGCTGCGGCAGATATTTGAACGGTTTTATATTTCATGCATAATAGCACCGATGGTCTTTTCAAACAAATACAAAATTTAGATGAAATCTCACATTTTGTTTTATTTAAATTTAAAGATAGAAGGTGTTTACTGAAAGACTCTTTATAACTCACTACTATGATTAATATGCCGTCGTGGTGGGGTTGAATGGATTTCGGACACAACGTACGTATTTATTGGGCACCTCTTGCAATCCGGCAATTACAATTTTTGTTACATTCTAAACGCAACGCTCGCAACTGACTTGGACATCAAATGGTTGAAACACAACCGTGCGTTGCTACTGCCGTCGTCTACGATTGCTAAAAAAAATGAGGGAAACGACAGGATCTTAGTAACACGTCAAACGTGAGATGAATGCTCTCCGTTTCCAACATATTCGATATTTTTGAGAGAACGTGATGCGTTCAACTAGCACTTCTCTTACAAATTGGGAGATTTTCTTCCAAAATTGAGAGTTTTGGATGTAAAGAGGTGATAAATTGAGTTGACATTTCGGAGCTTTCATGCACTCCCTCTTTGACACGCAGTCGGCAGCAGCAATGCATGATTGTGTCTCAGGCATAATCAACATTATGTGCGCCACTGGCGGCAGCTGGTCAGATATCGGCTTTGTTGTAGAGCCTTGGTGATTGAGGGTGGTTGAAGTAGAATATAAAGTTGATCAAGTGCGAAAAGTAAATACAGACATATTGTTCTTCTTGCTCAACGATGACACTCAAGCGGATTTGGTTGAATTTGTAAGCAACTTACGCCAACATTTTCTGCGTCTGATCATCGCACAATTTTCACAATTTCTCTAGTCACTGACACTGCTCAACTGCTTACTGTAAAGTAATCATTGCCTACCTAGAAAAAGCATCTCAAACTTTGCCGTTCGGAGTCGGCATAACACTAGTCTCCTTCTACCGTAGCACGCACAACACGAGTGGAGTTGCTGTTGTAGAAGCTACACTATTGCAAGCAACTCCAACATTGGTTTTCACCAAAAATCTGAAAAACCTGCACTTACTCCCGGGCACAATGAAAGTCGACTCTTGTTCGCTAGAAATCACATGTCGTGGACCACAGAATGGAGATAAGTGATATTTAGTGACGAAAACAAGTTTAATCTGGATGGACAGACGGTTTTCATAGCTATTGGCATGATTTGCGGGATAAACCGGTAGTGAGAATGAGCCGCAACTTTGGAGGAGGCAGTGTTATGATATGGGGAGCTTTCAGCTACAACGGAAAAATGCCTATCCTCTACGTTCCTCCAAAAATGAACTCTATGAAACATTTAGAAATGTTGGAATGTGTTTTAGATGAATTTGCGAATGAAATCGGAGGCGAGAATTTCATCTTTCAACAAGAAAATGCTGCGGTCCATTCTGCCAAAGTGGTAAAGGAGTATTTTCTTAAGACAAATATACCTGTTTTAGAGTGGCCATCGCGATCCCCCGATTTGAATCCTGTCGAAAATTTATGGGGAATAATGGCAAAAAAAGTTTATATGAATGGGAGGCAGAACTAAAACAATCCATTCAAGATGTTTGGAGAAACTTGGATGCTGAATACCTTCATTCTCTTATAAATTTGATGCCTAGCTGAATTTTTGAGGTCATCAGCAACAAGGGGGGAAGTACCCATAATTAATATAAAACATTTGTAAAACAAATTTAAAAATAAAATTAACAAAAACCATCAGAACAACTGTGCCTCTATTTTAATTTCGCACTAATTTCTTTAAAATGGTCGTTTTTACGGAACGTATTTGATCAAATTTATTTTTGTTCCGTACTTTTAGTCTCTCGGTGGGCAGGCATTAAAGTATAACAAAAGATTTTATTTGGATGTATGATCTTACTTAATTATATATTATGCCTCTATATTAATTTCCCCCAGTGTAGGTCCTGGCCCAACGGACTGTTGCGCCATTTTATGCGGGCTGAGCATCTAAGGTAGACATCCGAATATTAGTGTATCACAGAGATAGCACTGCAGACTGCATTACAATCTTCACCGTCCTGTGGTGACTTCTCACCTCTTCAGATTACTTCCAACGATGTAGCACCCCCTCAACTCCATCCGAATAGGATAAATTTAATTATTTCCCGCAAAGCGGCAACACATCTTAGACAACCGTGAGATTAGCAAGACTGACGTTAAAGTGCCCAAATTCAACTTTATATCGTCGATTTTTCAACAAAATCTGTTCGCCAGTCGGTTGAAATTGATAAAATCCCTGACGGGACAGTCGAGTCCATCATCCAAAAGCGGTTACACGAGAAAGTTCGAATTATCTTGGAAACTCGAGAAAATGCATGATTTCGCGGCAAATAATGCAGTCAATTGTGCAACGAACTGAGTCCACTTTATCCGCGGCGGGATGGCAAATTTTGGAAAACTACTTTTTTCGAAAATTGCGACGTTTTTTGTGTGGAATTTTGGGTGGAATGGAGTGAGAGGGGAAAGGAGATGAAGTGTTGGCCACAAATTTGAAGGGAATCGGTGGGGAAATGGGGATATGAGCCGATGTTAGAGTTGGTGGGTGAGTTTGTTTTTCTGTAGACTGGGAGTGCTTTGTACTGTGTTGCAGAGTCAACTCTGAACTGCATTATATTTCTGACGATGAAGCGATGGAGTGGTCCTCCCGCGGCCACCTAAGCAGCAAAGGAACGCCAGCAAATTCGTTTGTTAAGGATATCGCGTTCCCCTAAACTCCTCATTCACCATGTGAGCTGGACACATCACATTCATCCTCATCCTTCACCACTCCTCTCACGGGAGACGAAGAAGGAAAAGCAGACGAAACCAAATATTATTGCACGGCCTCCTCAACAAACACCTACACTTTCCGTTCAAGGACCTGTTGAATCTAATTCCAATTGACCGACACTTCACACATATAATTGCTGTCAAACCTTCGCAGTATCATCAATGCTCTCTTATTCGATTAACCCACTTTATCGTTGATGCTCTCGAAATGATTATGCGGTGGTTCACTTGATGCTGTTGTTGATGTTGCCACCCCTGCATGCGTCAACAGACAGACAGCCCGTCAGTCGGGCCATCCCCAAGGATCTCACATCAAGAATTATTAGCGACAAGTGCGATTATCCTTGACATGAATGCTTGTTGAATTGTGTTTGCTTTCAGGTAAATAAATCAAACAGGCGGACAGAAGGATGATGAAGATGTACCACTATCCAACCAATGGATGCAGCTACCACTTTCATCCTAGTCGAGAATGTGGACGCAAAGATCATAGAGTGACCAATCAGAAGATGACCAGCCTCAACCACCAGCGGAATCACTCGAACGCATTAGCCTTGAACGCCGGAACCGGGGTGTGAGCCGCAATCGTGTGTGTCTTCGACTGCCAGGGAACCTCTCTCTATTCTCTGTTGATTTATGTAGACACCTTGACTACTGGATAGCACGCAGAAAAACGGCGTACAGTGCGACAGAAAAGGAAAGTTATCACTTTGGATCTTCTAGGAGACGTACCTTCTGTCCGTCTGTCCACTCACCTAATCTAGACCCAAACTGAGGATGTCCAACGTTAGGCCGAGATCATTTCGTCAATTCGAGGCAGAGCTCAACTAGCAGCGGCATCGTTGTTTTTTAGTGAAAACACACAAGAACTTCACTTTAAATCAAACCGTTAAATTGAACGTTTAATAAAATTTCTCGAAAACTGAACAACATCTTCTGCTGCCATATCTGGTGTCCATTAAATTCGTCCATCCCCCCTCTCTCCCAAGTTTCTCTGTGCATGTCTTTTCAACCTCCTTGCCGACAGACGACAGCCGAGAGAAGGAAGCGTTCTCTGCCAGCGGTTAT
Source organism: Eristalis pertinax (assembly GCA_907269125.1). Classification (NCBI taxonomy): domain Eukaryota; kingdom Metazoa; phylum Arthropoda; class Insecta; order Diptera; family Syrphidae; genus Eristalis; species Eristalis pertinax. The sequence continues at coordinate 45,398,943 of OU026148.1, read as the reverse complement.
TTTTTCAAAAGCAATATCCTTCTTTGTGTGCATTATACATTCACCAAATCCGGCAATCGATGACCTAATACCGTCACAATGGTTCGGCTGTTCTCGTTTCATGCTGCAGAGGGGCAGGCATTCCATTGAGTCCACCGAAAAGGACGTACGTGATGTAAGGCAAGGCGTGTTGACACAGCTCTTCATGATTTATTATGAAATTCTCCTGTTCACTCGAAGTGGAGCATTTCAGCGAATGGCATTTGGCACGCAATTCACTGCCCCCCCCCCCCCCCCCTTTTACACTCAAATTCAATGACAACGACCTCACAATTTAATCCGAAAAGTTGAATGACTCCACATCCTCAACATCCCCTTATGACCTCATAAAATGCTACATTACTGCTCGTACATCCTCGAAGGCATCCCCTTAAACAGATAACCCCAAGCCAGCGGGGATAGAAAGTCCGTAAACGAACCATTCGCATCGAACACGAAGCTCTTTGCTCTCATTTAACTTTAATTGCACGAACCCTTAATACCCACCCTCGCAGGAGACAACCGCAAAGGAACACCATTTCACCTAGCTGAAGCCCTCCTAAATTGGGCACTTAACCCTTCATTCACACCAAACACTCCTCCCCCGGGCTGTGTGAGTATTACTGCCAAAAACCTCTCGAAATCATGAATTGCAAATAATTGAGCGGAAATAACGGTGTAATTGAATTTATTGCTCAGCTCCGTCAGTCTTTTAGTTTCCACGCACCATAAGTTGTGGTCGTGCCTCGTTTGCTCTATCATTTTGCAACTCCTCGTCTAATGCCGTCAAAGTGCTTCCCTAATAGCCCATAAAGTCGACTGAAACCGACATCCATTCAAACACACGTCCTTAGACGTGGAAGGATCGGTATTTAACCACTAAAGACTCTGATGACGATGCCGACGACGACGAAGACGACAACACAAAGTAACCACCTGGAGAAGAATTAACACCGAGCACTTCTGCAGCTCCAGCCATCAGTGTCACAGCCATCATCTCCTCCCCGCACCCACCTCCGTCAGGGACGAAGTAGGATGGCATGGTAATCTCCTTCAGCTCCACTCGTGCAGACAGGCGAACGTCTCTAATCATAAATTCATCGCAGGAATACGAGACTCTATCAGCAGCGCCAAGGATATGACAACTAACTCCCTTGGCTCGGTGCCACCACCTGCCTCTTCGCTGTCACTCTCTGCTTACTCAGACAATTAGAACGGAAAAGGGATACGGAATCACGATTCGGAGAGGGAATGACGAGCGAAAAAAGGAATGCACAGGCCATTCGGGATAATATCCCATATCCGGTCCATAAAGCAGTGCCGCCGCCTCCGACGGCCGACGTGATGTATCAAGTCCAGTCGAGGATATCAAGGACGAGGCATTCATTTTAACTTTTTATGGCCAACTAATGGAGTTGGAACTGGAAAAAGGTCCTATTCCCTTGCGGCCGTGACAGGGTGGAGCGAGCCTGTGGATGCTCCCGAAATTGATGTGGTTTCACGATGGGTAAATAATCGATGGGAAAGCGCCTGCGACTCTCACAGAGGTGTAATTAAAATCCTTTTCCGAGCGAAGGAAGCTCGCTTGAGCTCACCCAGCCAGGAAATTAGTTTTGTGTCCTCCGCTTGTAGTCATAACCGGTTCCGGTGTTCATTTTTTTTTCTTCTTCTTCTCGTTTTGCTACTTTTATGGTGTTTTGTGGCTCGTGTGGACGGGGCGGAGTTTAACTACTTACGACGTAGCCCAGCTTGTGTGGGCCTGCGACTGTCAGCGTCGTCCTTCGAGCGATGCAGTGGTAGGAGAGTCAACCTACTGACGACGTATACCATGTGGTCCGGCGATACTCAGCGCAGTCCTTCGGGTGATGCGGCAAAAAGAGGGTGAACCTACGACCAATCCCATGTGCAGGACCCACAGTCGGTCCCGATGAACTGCGGACCTAGGCGAAAGGTAAACGGATCCCTGCAACTGAGTGGGACACGCTCAGCAGAGGATTCCTGCCACACGAGGGTCTGTACGTGGGTCGGCACCAATTAAAATAAGCACACGTGGGACGGTCTCTGTGGGAGGTCTTGAAACAGTTCACAAACACGAACGAATTTTTTCTGCACACTTGACGGGGGTTCTTTGAAAACAGTGGCGACGGTAGACGAAGCAATGGGAACAAGTGTTCGTGGGAATGTTGATCAAAAATGTCGTTAATTGGAATCAATGATTTGATGCACTTGTTGGGGATGTCTGATATCAGGCATTGGACCGGGTAATGTGCAGCGAATCACGTGTTTCTGGAAGGGATGAATCGATGTACGGTTTCATGTGTCCACGCTGATTTGCAGTAGCTGCTGTTGCATGGCGAAGATTGCGGAGCCTTTGCTGACAGCTACAACAATAGAGACTCAATAGAGATGGCGGCGTGATTATGAAAGTTGTTGTGTCCCGAGTCGAACCTCGACCCTCAGCGCTTATCCACTACCCCACAACGGTGCCCCAAAATGGAAACGATAGCAGATCTTAATTGTGTGGGACATTAGAAGCTGAATAAGTGGCAAACGACGCGTCATCTCCCCTCAGAGCAGCTCTGATCCCTCGCTCATATTTCATGCCGAAAACCAACAGTAACATCCCCTTTAGAGCACCAACGCCATAATTTGCACAATTTGTCAATGCCCCCCCCCCCCGGCAGTGGCGGCAATGAAAATGAGGAGCCACTGTGGGAGGTTTATCGTCCGGATCACCATCAGCCCCCGTGGATGGTGGTGATTACACAAACGCAACATCAGCGACATCGTTTGCCTTAATAAGCCTCAATAACATTTCATTTATCTTGTTGCCAGCTTCTGTGGCCGTGGCCTTGTGGCGGAGATGTCCCTCGCCTCCCCCCTTCGGTTGCTCCGCCACACCCAATCTAGCCCTACTGGCATATTATCTCGTGGCTGCACGGCTAAATAATTCAATTACGTTGAAAACTAGAAGACGCACTAAGACGACAGAGTCCCCCTTTTTTTTGCCTCAACCGATGTATCGTGGTAGGTTCGGGGAACCACTTGGAAATGAGAAGAAAAAAAAAAATATGGCAGCAATAGCAGGATCCGGGGTTGGGACGTGAACCCTTTTAGATGTCGCTTCTCCGTCCCTGGCCAATTTATCAACGTTATTCCTTTGGCATCCGGCAGAGTACCCGAGTCACTGGCGCTTGTTGGCACGAGTTCCCAGATAGCTCTGTTGGGCTGCGAAGCAATAAAAGCGACACCCAGCAGGCGGGCTGGGCGTAATAGTGTGCTCAGTGAGGGCAATAAATTTAAAGAGTTAAAGACAAAAACCGGAGAAAGAACTTACTAGCTCTGAATGAGGAGAAAGAAGGTGTTCGGGTGCACAACAGGTAGTGACGGAGGAATGACAAAATTGAAAATTGCCCATTGGATGGCTTGTGAAAGTGGTGCTGTCACGCGTGGTATTGAAATTCCTGAGAGCAGAGGGGAACTCCTTTCTTCCATGTGCCTATCTATCTAGCGTTGCGATCTCTTGTTAGCTGCTTCCAGTTCCTCACATCGGGTTAGTTGGGTTACTTCTCGCCTTGTGTGTCCCAATCGCAATCGACTCATTGAGCTCGCAGATAAGTTAAGTACGGTCTCTGAATGGTCCAGCCACTTGTGGCTTAGATTCCGTAGACGCTCGTATGCAGTTTGCGGTTGATCTCTTTCCTCCAGATGCCATCAATGTAAGAAGTGCCAAAGATCGCACCACAAACGTTCTCTCGAAGACGCTAAAGGGTCAGCAGCCTTGCATGTATATCACGACCCTGCGTCGCAGAACAGGACAAAATGTCTTGTACAGTGTGACCAGATAAGAACGACTGTGAAAGAAGTGTAAAAAAAACAACAAGGGTGCGAGGTGTACAATTAATTCCGGCTTTATTTTGAAGCTACATTCATGTCATTACGTATGAAATAGCACATCATTCAAATAGCCGCTTCGGCTTCGCTAGCAGTGCTTCAAGCGATCGGTCATTTCCCGTAAGACTCGGTCCATTGTGTGCGATGTTATCGTCTGGAATGTTGACCTCTAGCTGGTCTAGCATAGATTAGGGACTTGACGTAGTCGCATGACTGTGGCAACCAACGCTCGCCACGTAATCCCCTAATCGTCAATCTCCTTCACAACTTCGAGTGTTCCGTCGCTAGTAAGGCAAGTAGCGCCGCCTTGTTGGAACCAAAGCTCGGATGTTTCGATGTCAACCAGCTCTGGCCACGACCAGTGACGGTAGTGGGGTCTAATTCCTCATTTCGAAGAAAACAATGCGGTCTGATGATGCCGCCTTGCCATAAACCTCACCAAACAGTCAAGCTTTGTGGATCCATCAATGGTTGTAGATTTTGTGCACTCCAAAATGTCACCAAAAATGGGCCTCGTCCCAGAAGATGATTTTGTTGGCGAAACGCTGACCAACATTACCCGTTTACGAACTCACGGTATTATCTATGGTCGTCGAATTGTTGCAATTCTTGATATTGGCTCAAATCGAACGTCAAAATAAATCGGGCACCGAATCGATATTTCCGGCCATTTTTCAACAGCTACGGCAATCTATATTTCTGGATTTCGCACCAAATTCTGCCTAGTTAGTGGCCTAATGTATAAAAAGAATGTACTTCCGGTCAAACTTTTCCACCGTGCATCAAATTTCCTGCAGACTGAAGGCTTGGTGACCACCGACCTCACGACGAAACGCACGCACGTTCGGCAAGCGTGAAACGATGCATGCTCAAATGGCAAACCTTACTGACAGGTGGATATCATTAGTAGCTTTCACAGCTGCTGAAACGTAATAATGCGAAAAACTATCATTGCTATCTGGCCACCCCTTAGTAGCACTCTCCAGTTTCACATACAATGTGGGTGTGAGCGGCACTTAAAATGTCTGTGAACTAGGAAGCCTATACCTCTCCCTGGCTACGTGGCTGAGCAGTTTGTTTGAGTCTTATTCTGTTATTGCCGCAAACGGGTAGTACAAATGGAAGCTGAACTTAAACTAAATCTTTAAGACTTGTCTTAGCTAGGGAGTCAGGTTAGTCATTTAGGCTCAGCTTGCTCTCCGACACGACAACTATCACACCTAGAAATGCTCGTCTTTGAGCCTACCCAGTGAATAGCTCATCCCACAACCATCATTGACTCTGATTACCCTGAAAAGCCGATGATGATGACATTCATCGTGCGCAGCAAGCGAATAATATAAAAGTCTCCAGTTCACATTATCCCAGCCACAACCAGACCATTTCGTTTCCAACCACAACGAGTTCCTTGCAAAAGCGGACGTTTGTTGAGTTCATAGAGTCCCCCGCATTGTTTTGACCCACATAATCCACAACGAACCGCCTATAGCCTCGACGACCTAATGCCACCGTTCCCCACTCGCATCTGCCCCTTGCCACCCAATCAACATTCATCCGTTAAAAGGAAAGACGGAATATTTCAAACGAAACCACAAAATCCTTTCCTCGAAACATGTGTCCCTCTCTCTCGATGATGAAAGGGCACTCGGCAGAAAGACTCAACCGAGACCAACACAAAGAGCAATCCCGTGTACGTTCGACGTTCGGCCACCCATCTTTGCCACCCACTTATGGGACGAGTACGTTTCCAGTGAAACTCATTATTTGACACAAAGACGATGATGATGAGGATCATGTTCTCAGTTGCCGTCTACCTGTGAGGCTTGCACGGCGCGCCCATCAAATGTGGAAAATGTCTTCTGTTGCGTCCTTTGTGCCCACGACCAGCCGCACATTGCCTGCGGACGGGGACATCATGCCGCAGCAGAAGTTTCATTTTGCATTTTCATTTCCTGTCAATTACACTCTGACAAAGTAAATTGCTTGAGGACGGAGGCGAAAGTCCTCCTATGAGACTGCTATCCTCGTCTGGTCCCTGAGTCGAGTCCTTGATGCAAATGATAATGCGTACGTAAAATATATGAGCTAGGTCGGTGGCACGGCGGCATGGCACTCTGTTGAGCATCCGCCAGTAAATTGGGTGGAAAACCAGCGATACGACAGGAAGGCGGGGCGAACAATATCTTGAGGTGCTTCCAGGACCGTGCATAATGAGATGAACTAATACGCGAGCACGTTTCGCTCGAAGTGAACATTTTCGACTTCACTACGTGCCAAGACCGAGACACAACCCATCCCCGCGAGACGTTCCGCAAGCGAAGCTGTCTGAATCCACTTTGTGCGCGATTATTAGTCGGCGTTTGACTGAATCTTCTGCAGCGGCTGGCGGGAGAACCCTCGTCAGGGTGTTGCTTTATTGAATTACTCCGCAGGGGATTGCTTCACCTAGTGATAGCTAATTTATAGGCAAGCCACCCACAACGGGGGTGGTCCTTGGGGACGGCTTATTCCGAGATTGTAGCGACAACACGGTGGTTGTGGGTGATTTTTTGTTGCCCTCCTTTGCATCTGTTATTTGCTTTTATCCGTTTTTACGGTTTATTACGCGCGACGACCGCGACGGAGTGTTCGTTGGCCAAACAAACGAGCGTGAAAGACACTTCACAAGGAGGTCGGCGAACACGAACAAAATGAGTGGCAGACGGACGGATCCGCTGGGCAGCCCCAAATGGTCCGGAAAACCAGGGAGGGTCGCAATTTATTCGTCCAATTTGGTCGTCTTGTGGCAATAAATCAAACTGCTGTTCCTGCCTAAAATATACGATTATTCCGGCTAACGAAAGCCCGACGTCCCCCACCCCCCCACTCACCAACGACATGATAGATGGCAATAAATTGTGTTTGAATGGAGTTTCAACGATGGACAGAGTTGACGTGGTGGTGGGCTGTGATTTCTTCGAACTAGCGATTTTGGTTTTATGGCTTTCTATGCTGACCGTGTAGGGTTGCGCGGGATTTGTGGGCGGAAATCGATTACTTGACAGACCGAGGATTAAGTGTGACGGTTCGCCATTTGGTGTAATTCGGCCATGTCATCAATATTTTATGAAGTTAGGAAGTGCAAGCACATTTATTGGGAGGGATGGCCGCCCAATGTGACTTAAAGGCCTACCAGAATTGACGAAAAGTAGGCGGGAGCATCGTGAAATTTATTTACACAAAAGTAAACAAAATTTAACGAAACTTGACGAGACTTAACGAAACTGAACGAAGTGGTTATTGTGGTCACAGTGTACCATTAACTTGTATTTGCATGTCGATTAACTATAACAGAACTTCAATCCTCCCCTGCAGGCTTATGAATTATGAAAAAAGTCTTTAAACAAGGTGGTTCCAAAAGCAAATTGGAATAAAACGCACTTGCCATGTAGGCGTCGGTTGGATTTCTATTTCAGCAACTTGGATCGATCCTTCCCCATGGATGCACTGGAACATCATTCAAATGTCTGCCGCGGGGCTTCCTGCGGCACTGGATACCCAAAAAGTTTCTGATACACATCAAGTCACACGTTAGTCACGCGGTTTAGTGGCAAGTTCACATCACCAAAACGCGGAATAACTTGTCCAGGAAATAGTTCGAGAGTTGTAGCATCGTCTGGTTGGAAGCACATGTCTTCAACATCCATGCCATCGATTTGGGGCTAAGAACAATCGTTTAACAATTGGCTATAGCGCTGAGAATTGACGGTGACGGTTATACGAGTACCTTCCTCTTTTTCGTAGAAGTACGAATCCTAAAGTCATTCGGCATTCAGATGTGGATTCTAGTGTTGCTTGTTAACGTATCCACCGAGTGTAAAATTAACGTCATCGCTAGAGACAACTTTGTGTGAAGACTGGTCCTCCGAACGGTGATTCATTCGAGCACCTAATTGGCGCGACGCACAGTGTGACAAATCGCTGATTTAGCGGGATTAAATTAATAGCGCTCACAAATAAATGTTTTTGTTCATGGTTGTTGTTTTTTTTTTATTGAAATTGTTCACAGATACGATACAATAAATTATTTGAGCATATGAGCACAAATTTCGACACAAAATAACGCATAAACACAAGCAATTTTTTGGTATATCCAAAAGTTGCAAAACTTCATGTTCAAGAACATTTTTTTTTTCTTTTGGGAAGACATCTTAAACCTGCTAAAAATGGATCTGGGGTCAAAAGCAATCTGTTTAGAAGGGCAGTGTTCGTATCTAGATGCGAAATTTTCCTGGTAAATAGTTTCCTAAGCTTCCTACTTTCCTTGTTTCTTGGGCTCTTCCGAAAGTTGTCCGATTGGAAGTACGAGGAGCGTTCAATACTCAATATATACTCACATTTATATGAAATTTTACATGAATGCACTAAAATAATAGTATTACTTGATGAATAAGTCAATTTATATATACAACCACAGCTTCACCCCGATACCGAGAATATATTGAACGCCTCTCGTATACAAGAAGAAATTATTTGTTTTTCATGAAACAAAACTTTATGCACACTTACTGGCATATAATACCACGCATAATTTTGAAGGTACAGTTCCCCTGTTGCCCTTGCTCAGTTGTATCAATTGGGAACCTAGACCCAAGAGCCTCTAAGATGACATGAAACTTTGCGATCATTTCCCTATCAATTCCTGTAATTTGTGCATGTTTTTTCTTCATCTCTAAAGAATCTTCTAGCCGTGTTTCCATCATTAGTATTGCCAGACTGTTGAGTTGGCATATCAACTAATAACCCTGTTTCACTTTTAAATCTGTCTTGGATTAATATTTCTCTGGCTTTGACCTTTTCTTTACTTTCTTGGTTTCTAACCTGTCACACTCTTACATCTAGTCTATAGGCTATGTGCAGGATACATTCCATAATTCCTTTTTTCCTTTATTTCATGAGACATTGCAATTTCTTCAGCACTAAGAGAATCTAAAATTGTTTGTACTTTTCCAGCACTCATCAAAGCTTTTTCTCAGGCTTCCTACTCTAGCTGAATGAGATGAAGATGGTCTTTCAACTAAAACATGCTGCGGTAATGTTAGGGAACACGGAATTTGTATTTTCGAAGCGCTCTCTATGCCGACCACTTTTGACCCATCTTTCGTCAAATCTCATACATATAGTTTTTAATGTTGGTTTAATTGACTTCATTGCTGCCTCGGAAAATGAAATATTACTAAAAAAACCCCTAACAAAAGAAAAAACAGCGTCTAAGCGCTTGATTTTGACTTTAGAAATCCATACATCAAAAATTAGTTTTTCGTAATTTTGGGTTCCATACTAAAAAATGAAAAATTTAGTATGGCTGTCGCACCTGTGCGCAAAAAGTGAAAACGCAGTTTTGTTGCTAACAAACACAGCTTTATAAGAAGCATGGCCTGCAATTTGAACAACAGTGAACAATTCTACTTTTCGTCTAATGAACACAAAGAACCCATATTTTATCTCTACTTTCTCGTTTCATTCCCCGCTCATATGGACAAAAAACACTTTATATATTGAAACAACATATTTTTATATTCAGTAAGAGTCTACTTACTCTAAAAGAAAAATATTCAAGAATCGGTACAAGGAGAAATGAAATATATACGTGCTCCTCAAATTGACTTTATTATCAAAGAATTACACACAATTTGAACTTTGCGATAATTTTTTTGTTGTTGCACTAGTTGTACCAAAAACAAAATTGCACAGTCATTACATGGGGGTTGGAGCTGTGAAAAAAAGTGGGGGTTTGTTTACTTTTGAGCATGTCATATTTTGAATTAAATCACGCTAAATCAGCGATTCGCCACACTGTGTGACGTATGCGTTACGCACTTCGTAGTCAGCTATAGCAGATGAGGTCTAAAATGCAGAGTAAGCCATAACGTGGCGCAAAACAACCCCACGTGCTGTCCTCACCGTGAAATCGACAGATTTGGATGTTCATCAACAAATTCACTGACGGCAGACATATTTTTTTTGTTGAACATACTCGTAAGAGAGACAACAACAGTCTCTTTGAATTTGTGTATAGTGGGATGGACGATCATGTTTACAGTAATCGGCTCGTAATGTGCGTAACCAACACATTTCAACCAATTTCAACACTTTCAGAGATAGCTAATCTTTCTTAAACATATGCAGTCTCTGAACTCTCATCACATCACATCACAGTCAACACATCGTTTGACTTCATTCACCTCAGTCAACAAATAGACAAACATCAACTTATCGCCACCAACGGCCACGTCGTCGTCCCCTTCCATCAATGACAACCACTCTCTTGCCAGCTTTCCAGAATTGACGGCAATAAAATTACGAAATGATGTCCCGCAGGCACATAGGACCCGAATCACGCTAATCTGTGACCCAATCATCATACGTCGCTCCTAGCAGCGGTTCGAGTACGGATTTCAATTTAATCAAAATTGCTTGCCCCTAAGGAAATCAATTCACCGTATTGCCAATTCCGTGCATTTACACTTGGCAATCGGATTCGAACTGCGGGTGCACTCATCGCCTGCAACCAATTGCTGGGACTTGTCCGTCCGTAATCCGTGGACTCTGCTGTGCACCCCACCGGCAGATTACCTTCACCCTTTTGCGAGTGACTCTTGCAACCGGCATCAGTGTTCAAATGCGTGGTCCACTCGACTGCTGCTGGCCAGCAAATTGCGACGCTTTTTTTTCCCTTACCGAGGAATTCGCTTTCAGGCCACTCGGGGTTAATTGAATTTGCTTGTTCGCCAAACTTGATCCTTTTCCCACGAAGCTAAGCGTTGCAAACACCGGACTGAGCGTTGCCAAGACTGTGGGAATTTGATGGACAGGATGTACTGCCATTTTTTGCATCGCGTTGCCGAACAGCCATCGAAAGAGGAACTTGTATCGAGAAAATATTTAAATACCCACCCCTTCGACGTCCTTGCTGTGTTTTTTTTTTCCACGAACAAGATGGTGCAAGAATCCCCCTTAGGAAGCGCCAACATTCCGTCGCCGCGGTCCATTGGGTGAGTTGCTTGAGCAAACTGTGTGTGTGCGTGGGCCTTCGCCGAAATTGGCTCCGGCACCGCCAATGAATCCCCCACGATGCGCTAGGGAAGCCCTAAGATGTGCGTCAACATTCTATTAACTGGGAAGTGGATTTTTGGGTGTTCGGGGTGTTTGCTTAGCCATCATCATCTGAGGACGAAGCAAAGGAGTTTTTTATTTATGTTATTTTTTTCTGCGTATCCTTGAGCTGAACGTGGGATTTCTTATTCTTATTGCTTGTCACTCGGAGTAGATCGGCTTGGGGGATGCTTGAAATTCATGAACAAACTGTTTGCGTTTCATAAATCAATTTACTTGGTTGGTTAATTCTGTTCGAGGACACGGACAGATAAGCGGTTCTCTTGGAGGAACCGTCTCGGCTGTGTGATGAGGTGGCAAGCAGAAGATTCTGCGGCGTGAAATATCTCTTGGAATTCGTTCCGGGGGAGTGGCTGAGAGACTGCTTACAGCGACAGATAACCTGTTACAGTTACGTGTCGTGCGACGACGTGGTGGCGGATGGGGTATGTGACTCCTATCTTTGTGTAACACTTGCACACATTTGTGAGATTATAATGGGTAATCAACAATTTACGTTGTCACTGTCTGACGATGAAGGCAAGCAGCATGTAATCTGAACGAGTTTGACTGACGGCTGAAAGTGGATGGGTGGCGTTCTTTCGACTAAAAAATTGAGAAAGCGTGGGAGGGTTGCATTACGTTCAGCCCACGAATTAATTGATTTTCATGAGATTCTTTGATGCCGACCGATGACTGATTACTGGATCAATTGGTAGGAAAAAGTAATGTTTTGCTTCCAAGCCAACAGAGTAGCACTGATCGCTCCTGCGACTCTCACACTTGGAGGTCGGTTGAGTTGGCTGATAAAATGCACTTAGACCATTGGTCCATTGTACAGAGACTCAGGTCAGTTGCGTAAATTAAACAAAATTATGTCAGTTTTCTTATAGAAATATACTTTTTATTTAACTAGACATTTAGGAGCTACTGTTCGGATCAAGGACAAGGCATCCCATGCGCTTCTGTTTCTCCAGACACGTCGTCAGAAGAAACCTTCTGCGTTCGTTGTCGTGGTAGAAGCTTTCACGAAGATTGAAGAATCGAGCTGGTCTTAAGGTAAATTAGGACAGAACCAAATATCCATCGCTGATCACCAGAAAATGTCACGATCGCCAGCTAAAGACCGGATAGTAAAGAAGTTGGTATACCTCGGGGCAGACGTGACCTCCACAAATGACAAGTTTGTGAAGATTCGACGTAGAAACGCGCTTGGTATCCGGCGCTACTTCATTTTGTCGAAACATTTGCTCTCCAAACCCCTAACTCGGAGGAATAAACTAAGCTGCGTCAGTCCTGCTATATAGAGCTGACAGCTGGACGATCATCAAAATAGCAGATCGCAACTCCCATGATGTGTACCAAGATGAGGACTTAGTCCGTCGATATTGGTGCTTCAGCAGTGGTCTACAAATCAGAGCCTGAAGCTCGAGAAGGAGAAGCAGTCTGAATCTCAGATACAGTGACCAAGTGATCGCAATTGCAAGACGCCTTCTTCCGGATGACTTGAAACAGCGTGCCCTGAGATGGAAGTGGGAAAGCCAGCCACCAGGTGCTCGTGTATTGCCATCATTCACTGGAGCCCAGAATAGGCTTCATCCGAGGCTTGTCTCCTTCTTTTTGTCATCATGTGGTGTTGCGCTTCGTTTTCCAGGTTTCGGATGTATGAACAAAATAAATTCGCACACGCCACATCTCTTGTACGCCCTCCACCACTAGGTGGTCAACTGTAGGTGGTGAGGGTGCAATTATCGCAATTGAATAGAGATCAAAAGAACAGCACATTGAGCCGCCAACTCAAGGATGGAGTGGGAGGGACCCACTGGGGAGAGAGAGGAAATTGATTCTGATAAGAGGATGGGGACAGCAGGGGGGAAGGGGGGGAGGTTTGTTTGTTTAATGATGGGGACTTCTCCCTCAATGTCAATTGTGACCTCACCCAAGCCTTTAATGACAACAAAGACGCGACGCCCTCTGACTCCTCTGACTTCAGCATGATCATTCTTGAGAAGGTCGTGCAAAACTCGCAGGCAAGGTATCTTCTTCTAAGGCGACTGGTCCATGTAGCAGGCATGGACAATATGGATGGCCGCATAATTTTCGCCTTCTGATCAGAGGGATGACTCAACTGAGGACGTCCACAATTAGGATGCCGGACGAAGAAGGAGAAGACAAAAAAGGAGAAGGTGCTCTAGCTGCAGACAGTAAGCAGAGGTCGAGTTAGTTGGAGAGGCTTGTTGTTCGAGAACGAGCTCCTGCACCGACTGTAACGCCACTTAAGAAGATAACAATTAAGACCTATTAGATCAAGAAATGGGGCTTAATGAAACGAGGTGTTGCCTCCTCAGATTCCTCACTCAATTGGTCGTCGTTCAATCGCCGAGCCACTCAATACGTGGTCTCAGCCCGTGCGCCCTTCAGTGTGGGCCATATTTGCTTAGTAGGTGCCTTTGTTGTAGCAAGGGACTTGAATGCTCTCCACTTGGAAAAAACGACGAGTTCGTACCACGCCTACCGTACTCATCGGATTCTTAATTTCTTTCCCCGAACCCACCCATGTGGTGGATGTTAAGTCCTGAACCATCAACAAACTCGGCTTTGATGGTCGTCACCCAATCCACATCGTTTACTAAAGTGTTTGCAGCGCTTGCACGTAGTTGAGGGATAGTCTCAGCATCTGTTGTAAGCGTTGTCGCCCTCAATTTTGATTATTCCATCGGGCATGGCATATTCAATCACATTCAAGTCACACTCACAGCTTTTTCAAGAGGAAATGACCTACAAATTCCCATCGCGTCGTCATTCGTCGGGCGCCAGATACAAACCATCGAAGTTCTCAGCAGAAAAGTGTGTCCACCGCAATTTCCTCACATTTTCAAGCAAAAAAAAAGCAACTTCCTACTTCATACCTGCTGTCCCCATCCTCTTATCAGAATCAATTTCCTCTCTCTCCCCAGTGGGTCCCTCCCACTCCATCATCATCACCCCCACTTCCGGCAACGTGAAATCTTGCCAGAGCAGTTTATTTTCCCGGGAGATTTCCCGAGTCAAGTTATGTTAACATAATCATAACTTTCTAATAGTTTCACCTTCAATTTCTGTTCAGTCACCCATTCGCTCACGTCGCGTCGGTGTGGGCCCAGCGACGACGCCCATCGTCTCTTTAAGGCGCCCTTTAATGCTGTTCGAATGGGCGAGTGCTGGTGTATGAAAAGGTCTTTAATTGAAATATGAATCCTTTGCTCGACTGAATGGGAAATAAGGGACGCAACGGGTGTCGTCCTCGTTTGCGAGTCTCCATTTCATTAATGAGATCAGGGTGGAGATAAAAGTGAGTCCTTTCACCAACACTTTGGTATCTTTTAGCAACATTTTGGGTACTTCTTTTTTTCTACCTCTCAGGTCTCCCGGAGGTGAGCGTTTATCGTGATATACTGCCCGACAGGCGCAGACAGCGACTGGTTGGCTGCAATGTACAGTCACCAGCCAGCGACCAGCAGACTTGTGTGCAATTACGGTGTGCGCCAATTTTGTTTGTGCAATTTTCACTAACGGATCCAGCACTCTTGCATGCTGTTTTCCACGCGTGGATACCTCGCAGAGGAAAAAAAGACACAGCGGGCTTGGAATCATGATTTTTAATTGCTTGAAAGATGATGGAAGCAAGGATCCAATTAGGGACTGTTGGGCAAGGGGAATTGTGGAAACGGACCGTTGTCGGGGGAACCAACGAAGGACAGAGCTGGTGTGACTTTGTGATGGGAAAATGTGAAACCACCCAGAAGTTTGGTAATTTAAGTACACCAGCATGGGTCAAGGCTTCTGAACACAGAGAAAAAGGGAAAGGATATTTGATTCGCGAGTCCGTTGAACTTTTCGACGCAGCTGGGGATGGTTGAGTGTACAATCAGCTCATCAGTGTGGTCGGGGAAATGCATGTCCAGCGGTTAACATCGACAGCTTTACAAGGAAAGGAGACTGCTTCCGCAACCGTAAGACTCATTAACATCGTGCATTCCCTGCAGTTTTGCATGAATTCCTGCGGACGCTTATCAGCGATCTGATGGAGACTTGAGAGCGTGACTTCAGGCCAGGGAAGTCTACAATACACCTCATCTTCAGACTGACACAGATCATGGCAAATGCCAAGGGAATGCAGATCGACAATTAACTCGTCATATTCGACAGTTTCAGGGCTGCATGTGAATGCATTTACAGAGGCGAGCTATGCACCCCCATGCCTAGTTTTGACCTTCCTTCTGTAACCGATAGAAATAGCAATAATAAAACACTTAAATATATATTTTCCACTTTATTGAAGGTACGTCCGTATCGCTTCGCAAACTACACAAGAGTGACTCTTTATTCATGTTCACTGCTCTCACACCGGTAGTCCCTTTTACATGTTTATCTCTTTTTCTTAGAAGATTGCCTGAATTCGTTATAAGGGCTGCTACACTTCCAAAGTCGTTAAGTTGTGCAGGCTGACGTTAGGGAATACTCATGGCTCCATCAAGATTTACGTTATTAAACTCATTGATGCCCTCAATGACAAAAAAAAGTGAGCTTTCATATGACCTCTTTAGGATTTTTCCTGTCGTTTTTGACTCCTGCAAACGAGACCTCAACCAAGTTGGCAGCTAGACAGCGACCGGGCTAGTAGGAGGTAAGGCGCTATGATAGTGAAATCTACTCAATCAAACGCCAGACTCATTGACATACTGTACAGAGTCCACACCGCTGGGCCTAGAAGCTTTGACAAGTGTTATTTTTACTCAGATGGCATCAAAACATGCTGTAGTGGACGCTTAGTAGTTCTGTAGTTGGTCTAGAGTACAACATGATGTCGTGCTCTTTTTGGGCATCACAATGCTCCCACAAGGACCTGCATGATGGGTACCTTCGTCTGGTTTATGCAACTAACCTAGCTTAAGTCATGAACGTTACTCTGCCTGTAATGTCTCAGTCGCCAGCTTACCACGCATTCACTCCACAGACGTGAACGTAAGTTGTCCCTGTCTCTTGTTTCTCTTAAGGCTGAAATAGTGCATCGGGCTATCGATGGAACATCATATTTTGCATTTACATCGCGTGAATGAAAAATCCAATCCCACAAAATTCGAGTGGAACTCATAACTTCACCAACTTTACCAGAATCCTCGCTCTGCTTCGACTGTCCATCCGTTAACCCTGCAGCCTCTCGGCAAAGCTCTCATCGTGAAGTTCTCAAATTATTCCGAATCCGAATCGAAGTCACAGCGTCGACTGTCTGCCTCAAAACCACTTCAAAGCAGACTCCGTGCAGATTCGAGCAAATTGGTTAGCAAAAGTCCTCAGAAACCGTCGCGCCATCTGGAAGTAAATTCAATTTAATCTGCAGGACCGTGATTAAATATTGGGGTTCTCTTTGTTCGACAAAAAACCACCTATACCCACCGTCACCAGCACCAGCATCAACCCCATCGCCAACCGCCATAACCCGTCTCACTGTGGCGCCCGGAAATTAGGCTTGCGCCCAACTACTGGCGAAACTCCATTAGCAGCCTAATTGAAATGCAATTTTAGTCGGAGCGCAGTCAGAGAGTGAGAGGCAGAGGGAGAGAGATGAGAATTCCATTAGTTCAGCAAATTGCTTAAGCCAAGTGATTAAACGAAACTGTAACGAATTTCCACCCTCGAAAACTTCTCCCATTAACGCGTGCCACAGCCGCCGGAGCACTGCTGTTGCTGGTGCGCTGCCTGCCTGTCGCTCCCACCTCGCACCCACACACGCTCTATCCTGTGAGCGCCACCAGTCGTTCATTTAATTAAAAATAAACAATTTACACCGCGCCTGGTGGCCGTCCGTCCATCAACTGTTGTGCCACCATTGGTCCGGTGTTCGGTTCCATATTGCCGGCGAGGATTTCGGAAGCATTCACCGAAAGAGAATTAATCAGTTCGCACACGCCGAGGCAGCCTGTTACCGGAATAATTACAATTTCCTGCTGTCATTGTTGCGCGACACTCGAATGCGAAGCCGTCACAAGTTAATCCGCGTGAAATCATTGCAAGCGACTGACTTTAACAGGTGCCACGCTCATCGACGATGACAGGATCCCACCGCAACGCTTAGAACATCTAATCGAATAAACGTCATGCCGCGCAAACGACAAGGACTTAAGGGACTGTCGGCCGGAAATCCGTGTGTCTGCGTCTTGCTTTGAGCCATTCGTTGGCTTTCAGTTGGTTTCGAATTGGCAGAAGGAGAACAAAAAACGAACGAAAAAAAACTCGAGGGTTTCCAGTTTCACTTCGTTCGCTGTCTGCGGATGTTTAATAGAACAAAAGAGAAACGCAACCGTTGCTGAGATTTGCGGAGCTCACCGCGGGGTGGTTGGCTGGCTCTTGAGCGTTTCATAAAATTTAATTGCAAAAACGAAAAGCGGATTATTTGAAGATGAATATTCAAGGGTATTTTAATTTAGTCAATTCGAGGTTTTAAATACCTAGGAGACGCTTACGTCAGGATGAGGAGGGTTGGAGACTGAACGAACGTAGACCACATCTGAAGGTCTGCCTTCGTTTGTTCTTGGTATAATTGTTGTGGCATGCGGTTGAGGGACTGAACTCGGGAACACTCCAGAAACTAGATGCGGTCAAGGGCTGCGAAAACGAAAGGTCTTTCTGGACACGGGGATGCGGGCTTTATTTGGTCTGAATGGAGATAGACTCGAATGTGTTTTTTTCGAAGTTTCTGATCATTAGTGCTGGACGGATTGCACAACGATTGTGGTTGAATGGCGTTAGTTAGAATTGAGACGGATGCGGATAAAATGGTCTGGCAGTGAACCTCATGCAGAAAGGGCAAACAAGATCGCAATCCTGGACAAAACGTCACAATGGGGATGGATAATATTAATGGAGTGAGAGTGACGTCTTCTATCTCTCGTCAGTGAACTGTGCAAGTAGTACAAGTAGAAATTAGATTTCCATGATTTCCTGCAATTAGACTTATATCACGAGGCTTTTACCTAAGGGACCAGTTCGCTGAACCAGCGGCTTGAGGAAGAATCTTAACTACCAATGCAGTTCAATGGAAATGCGAGCTTTCACGGCATACACTTGAACAAATGTTGCCAATTGCTGTTTCGTTGGTCTAAATAGGTAACCAAAAAATATGTGAACAAATGTCCTCGGACTATGTATTTTATCTTGGTACCTCAAATAGATTGTCTATACCGATAAATCACCGCCAATTGCAGTCTTGGAAGACAATATTGGACGTGTTATTACAGACAGAACTCTCCGAATGGGCTACTGGACTTGACTAGTCGTGTTCAACATTTACATGAAAAAAATCTTTAAAAGGAAGTTGTGGACATGTGCCTCGACTGCTGCGCACTTGAACCTATGGTGTCTAGGTTCTATTCCTGGTACGACAGACTATTTTCACGACACCGCCCCTAACTTCTGACACTGCTCAAGGAGTATCTTCTGTCTTCTGAAAAGACAGACAACTTTTAAGACTTCTCCGTTCGGGGTCGGCTTAAGTCACTTCCACTCGTGGTAGCACAATAGCGCATACAACACGTGTGGTTGTTGCAAAAGCTAGGCCTAAGTTGACTACGGCCTGTACAGCCACCCGTATCTGTTGCAGAACTGGCAAAATGAGCATTTTTCTTAATATGATTTTGGTCCTTCGAGTTGGAAGTTTTTACGCCGGTTGTTTCGACAGATCGAACTACTTAGCAACGGTTGCCAACGTCGATTCTAAGTCGGTGCTCCACTAAGATGTCATTTGGGGAGTTCACGTTCGCTCCGTGGTATACAAGCCTTACCTCAAAATTAAAACTGTCGGTCGTAATGTTTTGCCCAGGTGGTGTGTGATGCAGTGATTCTTTGCTCGACAGCATAAATTTCGACTTTTTCTCATTTACCTTAAGACAAGCTCGATTAATCTGTTCTTCTATCAAAGTTTATACACTTTTGTAATTTTTCGGTATTTTGTTGACAACTGTGTCATCGTGTGTTGCTACATTCCCGAATGGACATCGTTTGTTAGCTACCTTCAGTTTGCACATCAAGTTAATTAATGTCTTTTACTATGCGACCGTCCTGTACCTTGTTGAATCACTCACTCGGAGTCGAAGAGTCTTCATTCACTAAGCAAGCAAGACCTAAGATTGAACGCGTAACTTTCCTCTCGAAAATCCGTTTTGTTTTCATTCGATAAATTGTATTGTCCATGGCTCTGTCCATTCCGCTAAATGACACCTAACGGCAGTTCCCCTCTTTCCAGAGTGGTAAAAGAGTGAACGGTGTGGATAAGTACGAGGGGCGTTCAATATATTCTCGATATCGGGGTGAAGCTGTGGTTGTATATATAAATTGACTTATTTGTTAAGTAATACTATTATTTTAGTGTATTCATGTAAAATTTCATATAAATGTGATTATTAATTCGAGTTTTATCTCTAGTTAAAAAAAATACCCATTTATTGCCGACTTGAGTTCTTCATCATCCGAAAATCTTTTTCCACGAAGACATTTTTTCAAATCCGGAAACAGGAAATAATTACTAGGGGCAAGGTCTGGACTATAGGGTGGGTGTTGGTTTTCTTCGAAACCACAATCTCGCGCAGCAGCCTTGGAAACTCGCGCCGTGTCAACACTAGCGTTGTTATGAAGATGCAACACACCCGCTGCGAGCTTACCCCGTCTTTTCTTTTTAATTTCCTCCCGCAAATTATGCAAAGTGGAAGCGTAGGATGTGGCGTTGATGGTTTCACCTTTTTTTTGTACTCAATGAGCAAGATTCCCTTTGAGGCCCAAAAAACTGTGGCCATGAGCTTCCCGGCAGAAGGAGTGATTTACTTGATAAGTAAGACAATTTATATATACAACCACAGCTTCACCCCGATACCGAGAATATACTGAACGCCCCTCGTAACTTAGTACGTGGACGTATTTCTGAACTCTACAACTTGGGTTTGCGAATCGTTCATGCTAGTGGCGCGGGCTGCTGATATCTTTCGAAGATTGACACAAACTTGGACGTATCATCATCATCTTCTCACACGCATGATCCACTAAAGGGGTCGCGCGGATAAGCCACGCACGAGAGATCTCCAGACAACTCGTTCCTCCGCCATCGACATCAGGAGCTATGCCCAATCGTAACCCGGCGAGTTTTTGGACTTGGTCCAACCACCTCGTCCTGGGTCTGCCAAGCGGTCACCTACCTGATGGGAATCGCATTCAACGCCCGCCTCGGAAGTCGTGATGACGCTGACATTCGTGCCACTTGACCAAACCAGCAAAGCATAAACCTTTCCGTTCGAAGAAGCAGCTGTTCAATGATGAGTTACTGCGCACTGCCGTGTTTCTTACCCTATCCCGGCAAGTAATTCCCACAACAGCACGAAGAAATCTCATCTCAGCAGATTGCACTCGCGATCTTATTCGCTCGGTCATTACCCAAATTTTATGACCATAGGTGAGAGTTGGAACAAATACTGAGTTGAAAACCGCTAACTTGGCTTTGACACCAAGCTCGGCCTTACTGATTACAGAACTACCAAGCTGTGTCAAAACTTGACCCAGCTTGACCAATCCTACAGGAAAGCTCAGCATTACTCCTTCCTCACTCGTGAAAAAGACCCCGAGATACTTGAACTTCTCCACCTGCTTCAATGGGACTCCACTTACATGCAGAGTGCATTGAACAGGCCTTCTGGAAATTACCATAACCTCAGATTTGTCCACGTTAACCCTCATTCCAGCATCAGCACATACGCCCACAAACTTATCGAGTGCGCGTTGGAGTTCTGTCTGTAAGGATCTGAGGATAACCAAGTCATCTGCAAAAAGAAGAAAGAAAAAAGAAAAAGAACTCTCCCAATGTGAAACATTCCTCACCTCGGCTGCGCTGCAACATCCAGTCCATATATACAATGAAAAGGAGAGGTGACAAGACACACCCTTGGCGAAGTCCAACGCCCACGGTGAAAGGTGTTGATTTAGCACCGTTTACCCGAAAACAGCTGCTACAGTTTGTGTATAGAGACTGAATGGCCCTCAGAAGAGGACCATCAGTCCCATACTCCTACAGGACACTCCAGAGTTTACCTCGAGGGACTCGGTCATATGCCTTTTCCAAATCTACAAGACATCTGTAGATTTGGAAAAGTCTCCCAAGCCTTCTCAAGTACCATTCTTAGAGTGAAAAGCTGGTCGGTTGTGCTTCTGCCGGGACGTAACCAAAAAAAAAAGTGTGTGTCCATGCGGAAGATTGGCTGAATATCTCATTTTGGGTGATTAATAATGCAATGCGGTAATTTTCCCTACTGAGGTGTTCATGGAACAATGTGAGCAAAAGTTGACAAACGCGTTCTTTGGAGGCATCAAAGTCTGTGATCAGACTTTCTATCTCCTTCTTCTTCATTGCGTGGCGCTAAATTCCAGGGTAGACCTTGGCATCATGCGACAAGCCTCTCCAGTTACCGCAGTCTCTAGCTAGCACCACGCACGCGTTGATTGTTGTCCTTCTCGACTAATGTGAGCTACCATAGACGTGTACGTTCTCTGTTTTGCTGTCCCGAAGGTTCGGAGTAGCGGAGCCTCTACTCCTCACATTAATTCTGCACTTGTCTAGCAACATTTGAGGACTTTCAGCGACGTTGTCTCGAGTGGAGGCACGCGAAAATTTCAAGATTGTAAATGATTGTGCTGAGTCCCGCCAAGCAGTGTCCAAACTGACTTTGATTGGCTGACGTAAGCTGGTATTTAGTAAGAATTTTGATAATCCGCCGTCGATAATCGATTCACCCGAGGGATTGCCAAACCACAACCGTCTGCCTAAAAAGGCATAAATTTGCCTAGATTGCGCTTAAATATTCTCCAGCTTATGTTGACCAGTAAGGTTAAGGTCGAATCAGTGACTCAGATCACAGCCACCCTCAAAAGCTAACTAGGCCACTCTCAAACTCACTCGCAAACACCTCTTTACCATATTTTAAGATTTTTCGAACAAGAAATGGTTGCCCCTAGCTTTTGGTTGAACAATTCCTGCCCTCGTTCGACACCAGTTCACTTAAATCTCCCCCTTTAATCGCTTCAATAAAACCACTTTCACCACCTCGTCGAGCATAAGGTTCCTTTGAAATTGCCTTCATTCCCCTTGAGCTCCTTCGTGGCCAGAAAGTGTTCCTTCACTTTGAGGCGAAAGAACGTCCTTTAAGTTTTAATTTCCCACATTTCTTTGCCTGCAGTTGCAACGCAGCTCAAAGGCCCTTCCACTTGCCTGACCACGCCCAGCAACCGAATCAGCACTCGTTTCAATTCACCTCCGCAACTCAACCTCGGCTATTAAGGACGTCGACAAAGGAATAATCTCCATAATTCCGGAACGTGTCAGTCCTCAAAAACAAAAAAACAGACAAAAAATACATGACACACTTTGAAGTCGTACATCTTTACAACCTCGTAACAGGATCCTCTTCATTCTAGCCCCCGCACCTCTTAAGTGCGAAGGACGTGTAGAAGGGTTTTATGTTTCATAAATTTTACTCACTCCTCCAGCACATAAGCGACAAATTTCTCTTTGACGCCATTGGATTCTACGACGGAGTAACGACGTCATTTCGCATAAGTTTCTGAACCTCAAAACCACAATGGCTCTGTGGGGATTGATTCGGGCAATCTCCTTCGAAGAACATGTGTCCATCCATTATGGTCGTCAAAGGAAGATGTCCCCTTTAGTGCTGTTCTCGCACCACACTAGAGCACCGCATGTCCATGTCCGTGTCTCTGTGTCGACTTGTTGAACATCGCCCGGCCAAGTGCTGTGCTTCATTTCATTAATCCGCCTATGAAAGGCCTCACCCAGCATCACAAGCAAACTGCTACAAAAAAAAAAAGAGGAATTTTCTCGTTCTGCCACATGGGATGGGTACGCACAGTGTCCTTGAAAACTTTAATCCTTGAGACACATTCCGACGGAGAGCGAATTTGCTGACCAGAGGAGGATTATTTCGATTTTAATTACGATTATTCATGCTCCGTCTGGTGCCGCTCCAAAGCCCATCTGAAGTCAGTGTGTGGGGGGGGGGGGGAGGGCGGCTGGCTACGACACTCCTGTAAATTCAGTTATTTGACACCGCAAGCCTGGAAATTTAATTTCGACAGTCAATGGAGATCAATTAAGACTACACACAGATAGACTCCGTTTACATTTTGTTTCTGTGCGGGAATTTTGGGGAACTCCTCCGACCGGATGTGTAGTTGAGGGAGAGCGAGAGGGGGGAAATTATAATTTTCCAGGATGTTGTCAGATAAGCAAACCCGCCTGTGAACATCGGCATGCAGGCATGTTGTGCCGATGGAGGAGATACGTTCGATACCGGATGCCGAGCGCCGGATGTCCCTTCGAATCGGAACGGGCCGTGGGTTGGTTTGCAAAGTTTTGACACAGGCCGTCGGATAATGGGCTCCCTGAATGGGTGTTGTAGACGTTGCTGATGAGACAATGGCCCTGGGGTGGATAATAGAAACCTAATAGACCGAACAATGGTATCCTTGCGGAGGCTGATGGGGTGACGCATTGCTGGGCTTGAATACGAATGCTGCCAAGGTACTGGGTGTGATTAATTTGAATCCAGATAACTGCGTGCGGTGGCTGGTGTTTTATTGGCCCTACGGCTGCTCAATGGTCGTTCAATGTCATTTGACGCCGCACCACAATGAATGGCGGACTGAATTGTTTTGTGTATTTTGAGGTCGTTTCCATGCATACGGGTTTCTTTTCTTATCGGCGCGGCAGAGGCGATCTCCATTAAGAGGGGTGTAGAAATTGACTCACTTGAAGGGTTGCTATCGAACGCGGCATTTCAGATTTTAAGCAATTCTGACATCGGAATGTTTTGAACAGTCCTTCGCTCATTAAGGTGTACGTGTGTTCGAGTGAAGACGTCCTTCATTTGGTAACCCTTGAGTCTGTCTACATCTGGTCCTCAATGAGCGAGTTTTTCACTCAAATTTGCCAGATTCACTGTCTGTTCAGTCGAAAGCAGAGCCGATGCGTGGTGCCTCTGAAAGAAAAACAAAGGCTCGTGGGATATGTGGTCCTGTATGTGAGGAAGGTGAATGGAGGAGAAGGCAACTGTGAGCTGCAGCAAAGATGTAGACATGGTCGAATACACTGGGCAGTCCTCCGCCTTTTTTCAATTCACGCCCTTGTCTAGCTAACAGCTACCAATGTGCCAGAGTGTAGAGAGTGCAAGGAATTACGCCATACTCTGAGGATGCCGAGGGAAACTGACAGAGCACCCTTCGAAGACGTCGATCGAAGCTGCAGCACCTCAATCCCAGATGGAGAGGAAGGGATAGCTGATATTGTCAGAAACCTCGCTGACTTGGAAGGCTGAACGAAGGGATAGGCTATTATGTCGGGGAGAAAGGTTTTCGCCTGCAAATGTGTGGTCATTGGAAGCATTAGTCAAACAAGGGGAGTGAATCCCGATTAGCTTAGGTAGCCATCTCCTTAAGGATTAGGTGGTGAAAGAAGTAGGGCGCAGAGGGACTTAGGTCCGCATCCCATGGGGTGAAGTCGAATCGAATCTTTTTTTTTGTCGTCCGGTTTTCCTGGAGGGAAAAAGGGAGAACGTGCTGACAGTTGGAAGTTGAACCAGGAAAAAGCTGCAACATCCGTTTTCGGATGCACTCCTGGGTATCAGATTCGATAGAAGTCGTAGGTAGGTCCAACTGAACCGCTGTACCCGCAGAGGGGCACCGAATTTACCAAGGATTTCTCATTGACACTCTGTCTGCATAGCCTAACCAGCTTCTATGTCAGGATGTCTGATTCGTATAGCCTTTATTGCCGCTTGGCTGCCAGTGAAGATTCGCCGTTTATGTCTTGATTCCCAAATGCGAGGGCCGCTTAGTGTATTGCAGCCACTTCGGCTTAAAAAAAATATGCAGTCGTCTTAGGAGGGACTCACAGAAACTCGAGAAAAATGTGTTAGGGTCGATCGCAGGTGAACAGAGTCTAAACAAGCATGCCTAAGGATACTATTTGACGCACTTACTGGCCACTTATCATGCAATTATCACTTGCACAAAATGTGGCTCCGCAGCTCAGTAGACTGTAGACACTGCAGAAAATCAAAGGGAAAAAATAAATCACCTCCCCGTAGAGTGTCCAAAACTGAGATCAAGGAGATGTAAAATAACGAAGGTAATCACTTTAACAGGAACAGACTTGCCGGACACATTCCATTTAGAGAGATTATCAAATTTCTCAAGGTAGGTCTAAAGTCGCCGATCAAGAAAGGGGACACAATAGATCGATCTTGGTCGCAGGGAATGGTAGAGAGTCAGAGTCACTCCTCATTTTATTCAATTCGAACGCTTAGCGTAGCCTAACAAGTACGAGTTCAGCTGATGTATCCAGCGCCACGGAATTGGAGCTGGCTGCTGAGGCTCGGGTAGCCTCGACTAAGACTTTGTGAAATAAGATTGGAATGCTTTAGAGCAACCGCATGGGGTTAGTAAGTTAAAGATAAGACAAAAGAATAGTCATAATAGTTAAGGAATTGAGGTGCGGTGGATTTATAGCAGAGATCGATCGGAGAAGTGTTGAGGTTCGATATCTGTCCGGGACTCATCAGGTTTTTGTTTTGTTTTTCACATAATCACAGGAGTACAGAAGTCGTAGGTAGGCCCAGTTGGGCCGCTGTACCCAGCAGAGGGGCGCCGAATTTACCAAGGATTTCTCATTGACACTCTGTCTGCATTTTTTCCAATAAACCCACAGCCACAATCCTCTAGGAATCCTCCCGTATGGTAACACTGCATTAAATTTGTTGCCATTCACCTAATATCACTCTGTCCTTTCAACTAACAAACCATTTGTCTGTACTACAGGTTAAAGCAGATGAATGTTACACTGATCGCAGTCGTGATCCCACGTTGAATTCAGGTAGTTTCGTTACTGTCAACGGGCTCAACAGGTGGCACATCTATCATTCGGTACGTGCACAGTCGGGCGACCATAAACACTCTGGTTCACTTTACTCAGGTGGTAAACCATTAGCGGATCTGTATCTCTGTAGGAGATGGCAATGAGATGCAATCTCACTTCATGCTGGTCCCCCGGGGCATAACTCCAGGCAACGAAATAGCGAATGATTCCGGAATCGCCTTTGGTATTAAATCTGGAGATCCCCTACCACCACACTAAATGACTTGCTGCCAGTAGATGTCATCAGAAATGTCAATCGCAGGTGGAAAGCAGTAGCGACTTCTAGGACTGAAGAAGAACCAGAGTCTCCTGCCTGCGCTCTCTGCACTTGGACCAAGGATTCCCAAAACAGAGCGCCCAGTGGTCCCGAAGTGGAAAAAAGTACCCAAAGTGACATATTTTTCTCGGCCAAATGGTTCAGATTTTTCGATACTAAAGGGTGATTTTTTAGTTATTATTTTTTTGGCAACACTGGTTTAAACAGCTGACGCACGTTTCGTGTATTGTTTCACTGTCAAACATCTTCAGTTTGGTCTATAATTTAACCATGAATCTTCTTACAAACGAACAACGCTTGCAAATTATTGAATTTTACTATCAAAATGCGTGCTCTGTTAAGAAAGTTCATCGCGCGCTTCTTCCATTTTATGGTCAGTTTAATCGACCCACTGAAGCGGATATTCGGGCTATTGTGACTAAATTTGTGAATGGAGAGTGAATATCAGCCAGAAGCATTGCAAGAGCTAACAATGCATCCAGAAAAAGTTACAGTTTGGTGCGGTTTATGGGCTGGTGGCATCATTGGACCGTACTTCTTCAAAGATGATGCGAATCGTAACGTAACTGTGAATAGTGAGCGCTACCGTGAGATGATATCCAACTTTTTTTTGCCCAAAATGCAAGCACTTGACTTGCATGACATGTGGTTTCAACAAGACAATGCCACATGCTACACAGCACGCGCAACAATGGACTTTTTGAGGGGCGAGTTCGGTGAACATTTTATTTCACGTTTGGGACCGGTCAATTGGCCGCCTAGATCGTGTGATTTAACGCCTTTAGACTATTTTTTGTGGGGCTATGTTAAAGCTCATGTCTATACAGACAAGCCCGGTTCAATTGACGCATTGGAAGACAACATTGAAGCATTTATTCGTGAGATACCGGCCGAAATGTTGGAAAGAGTATGCCAAAATTGGACTAAGCGGATGGACCATTTGAGGCGCAGTCAAGGTCAACATTTGCATGAAATAATCTTCAAACATTAAATTATATGGACCGTACTATCGATTCAAATAAAGATTTCATACATTTTTCTGAATTTTATGTGTTTTTTTTTTGAAAAACTTTCCTATAGCTTTTAAAAAATCACCCTTTACAAATATGTGAACCTAGAACTGTGACTTTTGATGACCCGTTTCGTTGTACCGTAAGCTCAGAGTTGGGACTTTGAAATTTACAAAAATGTACGTAGTTTTTAAGCACATTTGATGTTGCATAATTCTTAAAACTATGTACTTTCGAAACAAATGTTATTTTTTTCACATTACCTCCAAGTCTTTTAATTAAAGCACAGTTTTGAGTAGATATTTCAATGTCTGATAGGCTGTAACTAAAATGCACAAATAGTCTCCAACGGTAGCGTATGATTTTTGAAAGCTATCAGTATCTTCTATCGACGGTGCAAAAACTATCGCCGGGTTGAGCCCGAATCTCCAGAACGAGGCGTGGAGCAATGTCGTGCGTTTTTCTGCATTTTCAAACGATTTCTCTTTCAATGCATGTGTTGTACAAATGCAATGTGAGAGGCCGAGGAAGGTTTTGTTATGGTGAATTAATATACTTTATGTCATAAAATTGTAATCAAACGGAAAGTAATTGCTCTTTATCTGTTTTCTTTGCGCGGTCACAAATTGCTTGTCCGGATCACATGACCATCAAAATAGGAAATTAGGGTGTTATTGCCGATGAAATTGATTTCTGACTTGGAACTTAGTTTTATAATTACCAATGAAGCGCAAGCCTTATTACACTTAATTGCTTAGTCTTTTTATATTTAAAAAATTGTATGTTAACAATTCTTGTAAAATTTAATGTATTTATATAATAGCTGATTACAACTTTACCTTAAGCCCCGATTTTGAGCCATTGGCAGTAATAAATTAATTATTTTACGCATTTAAACAAAAAAAGTGAGTTTTTTTAATTTTTTAAAGATTAAGATTGCTACTTTAATCCTATAGCTACGTCCATCCTTTTTGAATCACGATAAGATCTCGAAGCAGTTGTAATATGCCAAAAATTTCATTAAGATCAGTCAACGGGTTCAAAAGTTACAGATTTATTTCCACCTCTCCCACACATCGGGACCCCTGTGCGGCGGTTGTTGCACTGACATTCGTGGACAAAATGTTGTTGTCGACTAAGCCTTGATGATGTTGTGGACCACCACAATAACACTCTTCCCATCAGCGAGCTAATATAATTACCCACGCAAACGCCACTCTGAAACAAAATCCGAGATCATAACAAAAACCTCAACTACTGTCATCCGAGCGCGGTTAGAATATGTTAAACTGTGGTTAAAATATGTTAATGGACCAAAAATTATTCAACAATCTCTGTCACATCGAGGGAGGGTGGCACTCGCAGTGCGTTCACCAAACATTTGTGTGCGCGGTCTCATTACGAGACAATTTCTGTGTGTCCTGTTAGGCGATGCAAATTACCCCGAGCGCACGGCCTCTAATTTAATTCAAAATTGTGGTGTGCTACGTGCGAATAATTTCCGTTATGTCCTCGTTTGGATCCTGCAACCGGGCATTATGATGTGAATTGCGTAATTTGCTGAAGCATTTACCAATTTAAGTACCCGAGGCATGGCGGCAGCCAGCTACTGAAAGTTTCTGTTCTCCCACCGAACTGAGCTCTTCGTCTGGAAGGCACAAGAACTGCGTACGCGTTCAACTTGTTGTGCTACGCAACGCACGACGACGGGACAATGGATGGAGACACATCCACAGAGTCAGTGGCGATAGTATCTACCCGACATTTCAGGAACAGACTAAGGATTCTTTCCATCTGGCGGAATGATTGATGTGGCAATATCTGTGGGAAGCCTTGAAGTGGCACGTCTGGTGCGGCCATTCACATGCCTGCGGCGGGTTGGGTTTTAATTATGCTCTGATTTGTGATTGCAAGCTTTTCTCAAGGACTTGTGACTCGTGGTGGAGGGCCACCACGAAAATCGGTGTAATTATGATTCCATTACAATTCATCAGGGATTCGGAGAGGGGTTTGTCAACAGAGAAATTGAGGGCATGGCATAAGTGTTTTTTGTTCCGTTTGGACTGACAATATGCTGGTGGCGTGTAAGGAAACCCAAACAAAAGGACGTTGAAATGGAATGAAAGAATGTAGTTATTTTAAAAAGAATTTTATGCGTCGAACGTCGACAACGAACTGCGCTGGAACTGGTCCATGACGGAACTTCCTTCAGAATAATTGTTGGGTTCGTTACCTTAAAAGGATGTTGTGGCTGAACTCCACCGGCTGCGGAATCAATCTGCATAAACCAAGCTAGAAGGTGGGCTTGCAGATCTCTTGAAGAAAGTCCTTATTTCCTAGACGAGTTCCCTAGTCCGGGGCCTGTGTTAGACTTAATTTCGAAATCCTTGAAGGGCTGTGTACTCAATTTAGATCGGGATGTTCGTGTGCCAATTGCTGATAGATTGATCGCTTTAGTTACACTCTCGCATTGGTAGATGTTCCTTTCTCAAGATGTGAAATTTGTATAGCTCTCCAGAGCATCTGAAGGAGCTGTTTGAAATGCTCCCGTGAAAATCTTGAGATTTCCTCTCCTCCATCTGGTGTGTTAACATCCAGTCAGGCCAAGGCAAGACTGACTGGTGACTCTGTGACATTGTCTGTTGGATCTTGCCTATTACGCGAATAGCTGTCTGTATCGTCAGGGTAACTAATTGACTTGCACACTATGAAACACAGCGGATGAGGGGAGATCCCTGTGGGGTGCCTCTGAAGATTTCTTCTTGAGAGACTGTGGCTTCCCAGTGATCATCCACCACGAGTGTCCACATCAGATGACAGAGCACTCCTCCCCGTTCTCCAAGGCAAACTTTCATAACAAAACATCGGCGCCACTTGTGCAGCAGCCAACAACTTTCATTTTTAAATAGCTAGAGTCGCCTGCAAAAGGGGTTAATTCGATTATCACATATAATGAGACATCACCGCGCGCAGTGTCGACGCTTAAGTCATTGTTCTCCACGCATGCACATAAGGCAGCCCAATGTCAAGTGAATTGTGAGCTATCCCGACACCGGCAGTCATGACTGAATACCAGAAAGTACGCCAAAGACAACAAAAAAAAGAATGAAATTTTGCGACAGTCCTCGTGTGTTTTTTGAACCATCATGAAAACAATGCAGAAGTGCCGAGCGGATGGCTCACCTAAGCCAACACGCTCGCACGAGTATTCCACGTGAATATAGGCCACTGCACCCAGAAGAATTCACACTTTTGTTATTGACAAACAAACCGAGACCAATTGCACAACACTGCAAGGCGGGCAATATCAGATGCAGATCACAAAGTCATCTTCTAATGAACCCGCGCTGCAGCAACTATTCACTCGTGTGCGCCAGCTATCAAACTGAACAATTCGTTCGATCGTTCGCTTTGTTCTGTTCCAGCCCACGGAGCAGTGCACTAGATGCAATCTTAAGATTAGACTCTCCCATATCGGAAGAGCGGGGTTAGCATCAAAGGTTGCTTTCCATAATTCTATTGGAGGAAGGACCTTTACCCATTTTCGATCTCAAACCTGAGTAGAGTGTTATCCATTGCCTTGAATTAGGCGTTGTCATTTCATATGTCAAGAAAGACGATCACTGTGAGCTCGTAAATGGATTTTAGGATATTGTGTGTGAGATTCTTTCACTTTAGTATGCAAACTGCTTTAGCTACCCGCCAGACTATGGGATTATGCCTGAGATTCGAAGAAATGTTGAAGGTAGCCATCGGTCGGTCAAACTTGGTCACCATCCAGGCCAGGGGATTTAGAGGTCTGATAAACAAGACAAAACGTATGGTCCGTAAGCAGATTCTTTGGCAAGACTTAATTGGATTCCGTCTGAGTTCAAAGCTTTCTAGTCAAAGCTTTCTATTCGGAAACCCTAGCCGACACTCGACACCATACTTTTTGGCACTATCTATACTACCTCAAAATTTCTTCCTCTTGACTGTCATTACTTTTACCGCATTTTGTGTAGGTTTTCAGGCTCTACTTGTCGAGATCCCAGCCATCCAGAAGCACTTGTGTTGTTATAGCGATGGAGTCATATCTTGATAACACAATCGTGATAACCACTCTTCCTCCTCCCTACTATAAGCTGACTGAAATAGGACTCCAGCCAGCTCTTGCTACGTTGGACAGTAAGCTTCCGAACTAAAACTAGATAGATGACCCCTAAAGTGATCTGGCCACAGAGTTGTTTCCCATCGATTAGCTACGTGATTGGTGTCATTACAGGACACTGCGTCTTGGGAGATCACACCAAGAGATCAGACTCATTCGTGATGTAATCTTGTTCTTATATTTCTCCAGAAACTGCTTGGATGACGATGAGTTAGGAAGCATACGAAGCGTCCTTTGTTCCTGCTTCTACGACTCTGATGACTCGCTGATATAAACTCCTAGGATCTCACTTTTTCAACGACTTAAGCACCATAAGTGGTCGCCATGGTGTAGTGGATAGATGCGTCGACGCCTGTGCTACGGCATCTCGAATTAAAATCCCCGTCCACTCTATCAAGTTACCGGCAGTGCTCAAGGAGTATCAGGTGCCTCAAGAAGTCTTCTGAAACTTTCGTTTGAAGTCGGCACTCAATTGTAGGTTCCCGCCACTTGTGAGAGAACAACAGCACGCGCCTCACGTTGTGGGAGCTATTCAAGATTACTACAGGACAGCAGCGCCACCCTAGTTGCCTATCGCAAGTTAACTTCGCTTCATCCCGGCTCCGGTTGGATTCTCATTAGTGGCTAATGGATCCACTCAATACAATGGCACAGCCACTCAATACAATGGCATGCCAACACAATCATTTCAGACTGCATTCAGACCTTCAGCTACTTCACATCTCTTTATTTTTCAATCATGTCTATCGATGGCATCTAGCTATTAGCCCAAGGTGCTCCGATAACTTGCTTCGCACTCTAAGACACCCAGTTCTCTAGCAGCTCGTAGGACGTTGGACAACGTTCAGTCTATGGATATGGACAGAGAAAGAGACAAAGAACCACGGAGCTGTGCTGAATTTCAACCCACCGCTGGTCTTGTCCAACAGGCTGGCTTCCATCGATTTTTTTTTCGAAACATTTTAAGAAATCCCCCCACCGACAGGGAAACAAATGTTTTGTGTCGCGAAACACGGGCGGCCCCTATTAGTTCCGCAGCCACCACACACAGTGTTTACATAACAAACGTAGTAAAACAATTCTTTGAGCAAGCACTTCAGCGACATCCGCGAAAGACGCCACAAAACCATTCAAAACTAATTAAATTCACGGAACAAATCACGGCCGCCCCCCCCCATGCACGGCTCGAAACTTTGCCGCATTCAAACTTCGCCCCACATCCAGCCGCAAGAACAGGCGAACGACTTCAACTTAAGTTTCATTTCGACGAGAGACTTTCAAAGCCAAACACTTATGGAATCCATCGGCGGTGGGGCGGGGCTGCTGCCAGAGGACGGTTGAAATACAAGAATGAAACGAGAAATACCTCACGATAGAAGATAAATTATTTTCATAAATTCCTCACCACACCCCCCACTGAGCGACTGGCTAGATGAAATAAATAACGCCCCATCCACACGTGGCCCGGTGTGTGGAAGCCGGGCGAAAGTTCGCCGAATTTAATAATCCCGCTCATCATTTCCTGGCGAAACTTTGCACAACCTCGCCGCTCATCCTCTGTCCTGCTGGGATATGTGGTGCTCCTTTGCGCACACACACACACGCACGCTTACACGCTCTCCAAACGGGGCGAAGCTCACCGTCTGCCGTAACTCCACATAATCCGGACGCCACCTTTTCCACAAGAACCCTTCGGAGTTTCCCACGTCAGCCACCTCTCCCGGGGAAGGAAAACAAAGAGTCTGCCTTTTTTATTTTGAGTCGAAATGACAATGGCGTCGCAATCTCCCGTCCTGGCAACCCACCATTCGAGACGCAATCTCCGAGTGTCGGGCGTCAATCGAACAAATTCATCTAAACCGATTGGCAAAGTGACAAATTGAATGACGAGGGTTGGGCGTCCCGTGAATGCCGGCCGGATGACGTACTAAGTGATGGCGTAGTGACGAGAAGGGCCAATCAATGATTCACTGAAGTCATTCTCCTCTGGCGTATACGTAATCAACGGTCAAAGAAATGCGCTAAATTTGGGGTGAAAACTCAATTCATTACCGTTAGCGAGTTAATTAGCAACCAGGGAGAGATGGATCCTTTTTCGTCGACTTCTTGCTTCCGGTGCAGGGCGGTCGGTCGTTGCCCTCCCAAGGATCACCCAGGGACTCGTGGGTGATTTAGGGATTTGCCAGATTGTTAGTCAATTAAAAGTTATTAGCCAAAGAGCACATCCACCAGAGAAACTTTCACTTCATTAAGTCCTCGCCGATAATTAAGGTCTTTGCCTTTATTTTTATACCACGTTATTTTATTCGTTTCTGTTCTCTTTCGGTTTTTTTTTTTTTTTTTGCTTTTCCTGTCATCATTCCCACAAGGATTATCGGGGTTATTGCGGCTGATAAAATGCCACGCAATTTATTGACGCAAATGAAAATTCATTGATGTGCAGCCGCAGACGCAATAAAGGGGATATTCAGCCAAACGGCAGGGCTTCGGTCCTTCGGTCCTCCGGGCAGCTGGATGGCGGCTTGATGTCTGATTTTCAACTAATTACTGACATTTTTTGCGGTCGAAGGTTATGCGGGGGATGGGCGGCTGGTGTCGTGGCCGGAGAGCCATTAATTTCAACGAAATGGTTTGAATATCAATTTATTAGCGTCGTTCGTTGGCAGCAAAATGAAAAGTAATGTCGGCCGGGGAATTACTTTTGAAGAAACTTTTTGCGCGCTTCGATCCATGGGCCAGACAAACGTCACAGATTGGTGCTGGTGGTGTGGGGCTTTATTTGGTGATTGGACCACCAACAGTGAGCGTTTTAAACTTTCGCATGAACCGTAAAGGATGTGTGGTACGCTGTTCGCCGGGGGAAATCATTTCAAGGCAAACTTTGAGCGTGATGTGGGGGGCGACGCAATTTGGCATTGTATTGGGGGGATTCATGGGTGCTACCGAGTAGAGACTGAATTGTGCTCAGAAGGAGACACAGTCTTTGTTTACGGCGACCAATGCTTACAACATTATCTGGGAGATGAAAGGATAACTTGTCGTCACTTCTGGCAATCGTTTCTGACTTCCGTTGTCAGGTTTCCAGGTACCTCAGATCTGTATACTTCACAATAGAGTCAATGTTGGTGGTAACTAAGGCCAAATGTGCTTCTTGCAAACTTGCTTCTATGTTTCACTGCAAGACGTCCAGTTTTGTAAGAAACGATTCTAGGCAGTGGAATGGAATTACTGCGGGAACTCAATTTCAGATCGATCGGGCCATCTGCTCCCTAATGCTTTAAGAAAAGTTAAACGGCTGACTTGCTCAGAACCCACGCATGCTCCACAACAGGGGTCGCGGGGGTAGTGGTCGCACGAGAGGACTACAGGCCACTTTATCCTCCGCCATCGACTCTAGCTCATCAGGCGTTATGCCCCAGGGCAACCAGGCGAGTTTTTCGACTTGGTCCAACCATCTCGTCCAAGCGATCGCTTACCTGAAAGAATCGCATTCAAGGAACGCCTCGGAGGTCGTGATTCGTGCTACATGAAAAAACCATTTAAGCATAGCCCTTTCCAGCAGCGCTTCTCTCTTTAATTGGACTCCCCTGAACGGTAAAACTGTAATTCGACTCCAATCCCATATCTCATATCCGCCTTGCTCTCTCAAATTTCCCAAAACTGCGACACACGAATATTGGATACATGTCTGCAAAATATTTTGTTCTGTTTTTGACAACAACTTCGTAAGCCTTGTCAGACAGAAGGACAAGCACTGCTGGGTCAAAAATGTCTATCGCTTCGGTAACTCTGCCCATCTTTACACGGAAGAAGGAGCAATAACGTATAAGCATCTTGGTAGCGACACCATTTCAAGAGAACTAAATATTTGTCGCACTATAAAACTTCCAAACCACTGCAGCGTGCTTCCAACTGAGGTTATAGCAATTCACGAAGCACGGTGACTGCTTAGATGGAATGTAATATCCGCACATGCCATTCGCAGTTGCACAGACGGAGGCAGAGGTTTTCCCATCAAGGCACTGGAAATTGTGTGGCACAAGTAATAGCAATCTGTCATTCGTCACCAGACAGTTCATGCTGGGTGCCGGGCCATATAGTAATTTCTGAACACGGTGAAGCAGATGAATTTACCAGGCACGCAATAACTTGAACAAAACATCGCAGGAATACCTCTCATTGTTACGAGTAAAGTGACGACGGATGGACTCAACCTCCTGACTTGAACTGGACCACAAACGCTGATGTCTCTAAACAGACGTATGTAAATACTCAAACTGACAGTCCGGTATGAACCTTGGCTTTAACTAACACGCGTCTCGAGCCAGTTCGATCTTTAGCTAGCTTAGTTGCCTGAGGTTCCCTTCCACTTGCGTGCGCCACCAGAGTCGCGGTCTTCCTCAACTGAGCAGTCTTAGCATTTGCTTCCATTTAATATTTATGGCCCAGCCATCTTAATTTTTGGCTAAGTCGGTGTCGCTGAATAGCTCGTACAGTTCGTTCTTCTCCTCCACTCACCATCTATGCAGTCGGAGCCCATAAACACCCGAAGTCTCTTAAAGCAGCCAAGAGCAATCTCGTCCACTTTTAACAAAGTCCATGACGCTGGGCCGTCAGCTCCAGCCGCCTTGTTGGATTTCAGTTTAGATATGGCCATCTTCACTTTCATCCGGGTCGGGTGGACGGAATTGTTGATCTCCATCGTCCCATTCTGCCTGACAGAGAGATTCGGTTCTTCGTCGCTGTCTGCAAAAATGGTTCCTTCATATCCTCAGCATCGACCGCGGTTCTACTTACAGACTTAGCTTCGAGATTTACAATTTTCAATTTCAATTTCAATTTGCTTTTATTCAATAAAAAATGTATCTTAATTACAATATCTGCAAAGCCAGAAGGGCTTGTCTGCAGAAGACTGTACATTTCTTTAATCTGTTTCAGCGCTTCATTTCTCGTGATGTTACGGTATTCTCTTGGGAGGCCATTTAATATCGTTGGGGCTGCTACCTTGTATGTTCTTCGACCATATGCGTTCTAGAACCTCGGTATTTCATACAGTTGGTGTTGTCGTCTTCTGGTGCTGATATTTAGCTGAGTCTGGATCCTGTATGCGGTATTGCTGTAAAAATGTGCCATCATTTCGAGATTATGAATTTGTATGATGTTCAGCATTTTTGTTGCTTGGTTTCCACGATTCTGCTCTTCACCATTATACCTTGCTTTTTGTATTATTTTTTGCAGTCGTGCTTGGACATTTTGTAGTTGTTGCATTTGCGAAGTTCTTGGTGTACATTTATCGCTTAGATGGAAGAGTGCATAAGCTGCCTGGTATGACTTCTTCTGAAGCGCTTCTACATGGTTCTTCCATTTAAAGTTATAATCAACAATTATGTGTATGTTGATACGATGTCTATGTATTTGCAGTTGTCATCTTCGCTTATATGTTCATTATTACCACGCCTGTGCAAGCAATCTAAGTCATGCATTTTCATTTTTAGTTTCGTTTCTGGTATATGCGGCTGACGAATGTGTATTACCTTTGTCTTCAGTGCGTTGATAATTGATCCATGGTCGTGACACCAAGCTGCAACTCCATTAAAATCTAATTGCAACATTTTAACGCCTCGTCTACGATCCTATGGCTAATTACTATCGCTGTGTCGTCTACATACGCGTATCCCGAACTATACTTTAGCACTGACATAAGATCGTTAACGAAATAATAAATAAAAGCGGTCCCAGTTTTGATCCCTGTGGGACACCATATGATACTTGTTTGTCTTCGCTGAAGTAGCTACCAATTTTAACTTTGAATGACCTGTTACATAGATAACTCTCAAACCACGCCAAAATGCCCTCTCTTATTCCTACCTTTTCCAATTGTCTCAGAATTTGTTTGTGACTCAATGCATCAAACGCTTTCTTAAAGTCAATGAATAAGACCAGTGAGTTGTGGTTTTTATCTAAGCTTTCATATATTTTGTTTTCAAAGTCTCCTAGCAATCGATTGATACTTTTGTTTTTGCGGAATCCAAATTGGTGTTTGTTCAGGATTTGATATTTTTCGACATATTCGTATAACATTTTTGCCAGCAGTTCTTCCATAATTTTGTCGACCACATATAAAATAGATATAGTTCTGTAATTTGTGACTTCATTCTTTTTCCCCACTCTTTTATATTGGTCGAACTATAGACATTTTTAGCAAGTTTGGGAATGATGCTTGGTCTATACTCATGTTTACTAGCTTCGTTATCGTTTATTAGATTCGTCTTTCGGTCTAATCTCATCTACTACCGTGGATTGATTGCATTTTAACGAACTAAGTACATTTTTAACCTTTCGTATTGATACTCCATTTACATACATTGAGTTTTGTCTGCTGTTTACATGACCAACGAATGTTTTTTGGTTGCATTCATGCACAATATTGATTACTTCGGATGACATTGTGGTTGCGAACCTGTCAGCAAGGTCTTTAAAGTCTGTCTCGTTTGCGAAGTATTTTCTTAATGTTTCGTCCAGATTGCTTTTCAATTTTCCCAATACTGAGTTTACTAACTTCCACGTCTCTTTTGGATTAATTCTGAATTCTTGGCACTTCTGTTTATCCTGAACCCTTTAGTAAAACTTCTTTACCTCATTTCTGCAGTAGTATCCCACTATTCTAACGATCGCACTCAGACTCCGCCACTGACAATGTCTATTACTTGAACGCCCTAGACGACTCAGCGTCTATCGCAAGTGACTCTTGCTGCAGCTGCATGAATGGAGGAGCATAGGCAGATGTTGATGCGTTCCCAAGATTTCTTGGTCTGACATTTGGTCCTGTCTGCATTCATGCCTTCTGCAGAATCTGCATGGATGAAGACGATGTAGAAACCACAAATCACCAACTCTGCTCGTGTAGCAGAGCGCTACGCAAGTCGTAGGTACTTGTACATAGGGGCCTACTATTTCGATTATCTAAACAAGCTAACAGTGCCAGCATAAGCCAGATAAACCGTCGTAAGCACTGGTTCCAATGTTAGGAGAAGTCAAGCCGCGTGGTATCACAATGAGCCTACTGTGGCCTAAGTGGGCCTGCCTTCTGCAGTCAGCCACACTTACCTAAATTAACCTAAACGTTGGTTTTAATCTGTCTACGAGCAAGGTGACTGGAGTACAACCACAGCGAACTTTTTGAGCTCCGGATAAAGGCAAATGTCCACCGATATACTGGCTTGATGACATCGATCTTACGATCGAACACAATTCCAGCCAGACTTCACATCCACTGCTCCTAGTTCACGAAAGGAAATAAGATCAAGTCTCCGGTATAACGGCCATGTTCAAGCTGAGGGAATACAAATCGGACCGTCGAGTAAGGATGGCTATTTCAGCTCAGACTCAGACCATCGTCAAAAACAAAATGTTCTGACCTTCTCTGTCCGAAGCTGGCGTCGCTCAGGCGCAGGTATTTACATATCTAGGATCTTCCCAAGTTCGACAACTAATGTGACTTAAGTGCAATGCCCGTCGATAATGGAGGAACCAACTAGGGATTCGCGTGACAAGTCGTCCCATATGTACATGGGTGCGTCGATTCTTGTCCTAGAGGTCTATGCTGGTTCAACTCCCGTCACTGACAACTTTCTGAATTCACACCTCCACCTCAATCACGTCACTGACAATGCTCGGTATCTATGACTGTCACGAAAAAGCTTATCAAACTTCCTCTTTCGGATCCGCCATAAAACTTAAGCTCCTTTCACTGGTTAGAGGACAGTAGCCCGATATCACAAGTGGATGCAGCAAAAATCAAGCCCCTGTCTACCTCGGAGTGTAGCGCGACAATTGGGATTGTAGGCGAAATAAAATCACAATTAGATAATTTTTTTTCTCAATTAGCTTGCTTTATTAAATATCACTCATTTTTACACTGCCGACTGTGCTGATTCAGTCCCCATGATCGCCTGACCGCTATATTTTGCTCGTATCACGCGTTCCCTCTCCGCATCGGTGTTGTTGAGGAATACTGCTACACTACCTACGCAGCTCGTTCTATGGAACGCCGGAACGTGCCCTATACCTTGTGTTCATGACTTGATGGCTGTTGATGAAGTTCTTTCAACGAAGTCAATCCATTCAAGCCGCGATGAATTAGTATCAAGTAGCAAGAAGCTATGATTTGAAATCGCAACTGACTGTGAAATGGCTCTTCATGCACTCCTTCTGTTGAGATTGTGGCACTAGTAAGTAGCCTTCGTACAGTGGAGAGGGCTGCAGTTATGGTTATGGGTGCTCATGGTTATGAGTGTTGTCTCCACGCCAGATCTACCACATCTACTACAGCTATCATCAATGGCGCCCAACATGGAGAGGTATTCTTTTTTTAGTCCAGCCAGTGATTCTTTCCGATTTGCCTGCAAAAAATATGGCATCTAGAACAGTAAATGTCAAAACAAGGCACCGACCGTCTGACATTCGGTGTACTTCGATGACAATTTTTTCTGACGGAAATATGAAAGTCTGTCATAGAGTCAATAAAGAAAAATCTGGTTGGTTTAAATGAAGATTCCTTTATGTGGTTTTTCCACAAATGATCAGCCGAGAACTTGAGGGCAACTGCACTGCAACACGAGTCACATAGAAGCCTCATGTAGCTAAGCTGCACAACACAACTCTTATGAACGATTACCCACTGAATCTTCTTCCATGAAACAACGTAACAGAAAAAGAGTGCAAACGCTTCAACGAATTACCAACGCATTCACAGTGAACAGCTTTGTTTGCTTGACGGCCAAATATTGCCAACCGTTCACTTACGTGCTGAACTGCTTGACAAGTGACTGAAACCGAAATAGAGCAGAATGTTGAGGCTCATCCTAAACCCGCTTTGAAATGCGAAATAACATCCAATTTCAGAGAAAATACGATGAATAACGAATAAACCCTTTTGTCGCACAAATCAAGCGGTAGTGGACAGGTGGCGGGCGTTGTTAATTTCAACTCCAATTCACGGCCCTTCGTCAAACAATTTCAACGACTCCCAGACATTTGTATACAGTGAGATCTGTACTCAAGGCGTATTGACACTGTCTCGACATTGTTTCTCTTTTAAATGGGAAATATTGATGGTATCAGATTCGATGCCTATTTCGCTATCATTTGTGAAATAACAACAAAAATCTTAAAGCATCGATTGAAGCGTCACTCAAGAGGAAAAGGTTGTCGTTGCCTTAGGCAAGAGGGTGACAATTTCTCGCTTCAATTGGACAGCGGAAGCAATCAGTTGTAAAATTCGAAAATTGGTTCGTTTTCCACTTTAGAACATCAGCATGTTTCTCTTATTTTCCCAACTGATTTGGATCACTCTCTCACTTCGCTCAGTTGGTGTCCCTAGAAGGAAAGTCTATCTGCACTGCACCAGCCACAGAGCAATGTCCACCCATGTACATCAACGTTTATCGCACTTAATCACCACTCCGCTCGAAGTACTCAAACATCACACCCGCCGTATCACTTTGTAGCAGCAAACAATTTTTATATCACGGCCGTAAAGAGAGTGACAGCCCCTTGTCCCTTGTCCCACCGACAGCCACTTATCCGAACAATAAAAAGATTTATGCTCCTTCGATTTATAGCTCGTCGCCTCGAACGACTCGGCCGACAGGACAACACCATCAAAGGTCCCTAATTCGCAATTCACAAACGTCAACAACAAAACATCAAACAGAGCAGAAATTCACCCCCACTCCAGCGAAAAAAAAACAACCCTTTTCCGTCCAGCACCGGAATTCACGCTCCCCCGCACGTCAGGCGTCGTATGTCACGCAAATCGAGTTACGAGAGACCCTTTTCCCTTCGAATTTTTTTTCCACAACACGCCCCCGCCACCAGAGCGGAATTCAAGTCCCTGCCAGCACGAACGGATGCTGATACACATATCAATTTGGTGAATATTAGAATCAGCCAGCCATTCCCCATCCACAGCATCGATATGGAAAATTACAGGCATGCCGACAAAGACTGTGGTACCAGGGAATCCTTTCATTTTTATACCACAACCCCGCCTCCGCCGTCCTGTTGCGGTGTGAAAGGATTCGCATTCCAGCTGGGGCGACCTTGCGACGACGACCACGACCACGACGACGTTGACATGAACACAGCATTCAACACGGCCCCATGCCACGTCGACATTTACGAGCGTGCCGAGAGTGTGTCTGGCATCGTAGAGGATGAGCAGAGGAGAGCACAAATAAAAATAATAACACAACGAGCTCTTGGGTGTTTTTGCTTTTATTAGAAACAAAATTGTTTAAATGTGTCACATCCAAGCGACAAACAGACAAACATACACAGAGACGTTGAGGTCTGCTTACGCCTAACTTTGGGCTCACAATCAGTAAATTAGCGACTTAAAATTTAACATTTTTTTTTTGAATTAACGTGTATTTTTTTTTTATTCTAGTTTAAGTCCGTTCACTGCGGAATAGTTCTCTACACGAGTACGAGTATATGCTGCTTAAATGATATGGCGGATACTGTTGCTGTGTTGTTGGTGGTGTTGTGGTGATGTGAGGGTGTGTGAAGAGATCTTGTCCTTTGCGGGCGGATGGGGAGGGGCGGCTTAGACGCCGCGGTACTTCCTTATGAGCATCGCCCATACGTCGGGGTAACGTGTCTGCAGGAATGTTGTCAGCTTCTGTGCGTTCTGTGCCTGCTGGGGGGAACAATTTCTGCAGTTGCGTAGGATCACCTCGGGCAGGGCAGCTGAAAAGAAAAATGACAGACATTAGTTTGGCTTCAAGACGAGATGATTTAATGAGATGATGACAAATTGGCCTCTGAAATGAGGCTGATTTGAAGTCGTATTATGGATATTTAAGGACATGTGTGAAGACTTTTTTGGGAGACAAAGGTACCTACAACCCACTAATATTGATGAGCTATATGAGGCTGTGGCGATTGCAATACAACAGGCTTCCGAGTGCAGACTTGAGTAACATCACCGTAAACGCGTTAAGCCCTCTTCGCAGCTGTGAACATACTCCTCAATCTTCCTGTGATAAACGTGATCGACACACAGACAGAGGCCAACGCGACGATC
The DNA here is from genome assembly GCA_907269125.1 of Eristalis pertinax. Lineage (NCBI taxonomy): Eukaryota > Metazoa > Arthropoda > Insecta > Diptera > Syrphidae > Eristalis > Eristalis pertinax. Next base: position 45,356,367 of record OU026148.1, on the reverse strand, counting down.
CGACTGAAATTGCTGCATATTTGGGAAGAATTCCGTACTGGAAGCTACAGAAAGGATGAGGAGGAGGAAGAAAGCACAGTCTACTATGTATTGGCAGCGGTATCTCCTCCGGAAGAAGAAATCACAAAGAAGCATACTACTTTAACAGCCGGACTGGTTTCCGAAAAAGGATCAAGTAGATCCGCGTGGTAACAAAACGGGCCTAAGCTGGCCTAAGTTCACTGCAAACTAAACTAACCCAAACAACGTTGACATCGGTAAGTGACAACGTACTGGCGAAAGTCTATCGATGATCCTCTCTCTTTTCTGGTGATCTGTCATAAGATACGTCTATTCGTTATGTAAATTATATACATCAGTTTGAATTCACATTTTCTTGACAAAAAATTAATAATACAATTTGTCAGTGAGAGCATACTGGAAATTCTAAGTGTATCCCAAAAAATTCCCAAAGACTGGCCTTGTACCCTATTGATGGTAATTGCAAAGGCAACACTCGCATCATTGCAAAGTTTTGGATGATTGATACTACGATTATGCTTCGTAGTTACACCAACTTTCAATCGAAGATTATGCGGCGGAAATCCAGGTAAATCCGATGAATTCAGAAATTCTGTGGGATAATTAGCCATCTCACCAAATTGGTAACAGCATCAACAGACCTGTACGAAACCAATTCAACCGGTTATTTTGGATAGTATAGCGAAAATCAATTCATTATCATCTTTATTCTTGGCTGCCAAAATTGCTCTTTGCTCTACCAAGCTGTGCTATGTTAGAGAATACCCCGTCAATCAATTCGTCTTTCGATGGTGTAATACGACAGAAAATGTGTGGCATCGTAATAAATCCAGTTTCATCAACTGTCATTGAACCATTTCCAATCTTAAACAATTTCTTTGAAAATTCAAAAAATACGAATATTTGCTTGTAAGAGAAAATATGTTCACATGTCTCCACAAGCACATGTCTCCATAAGCAAGCGCGAATTTCATCTGCTGGAGTTGATCTCCTGACAATCAAGGCTCCACAAATCGGCATCATCTCGTAAGTCTTTTAGCGTTCTTGCCAATGCTTCAACTGATTTCTTATGAGCCATGGTGGCATCATCACACAATAAGTGTTTCATTGATGTGCACATTCATCGGCAGTTTTATTGCAGAATGTGCAGTTCGACCACCTTCTACCAATGTAGCTGCAATACCAGACGATGCCAGCGCTAGTGCAGCTCTGTTTGGAGTACGTATTTTTGCTAAAAGCAGAGATATTAACAAAGTTATCCCTGTTCCTCCTGGAGCATCCGTAATCCACCATTTCCATCATTAACTACACGCACAATTGTTTTATATATGTTTGCTTGTACATATATTGGTCATCGTTTTGGAGGGTGTCATAAACATATATGGAAATCGCAATTTCTTCCAATAGTGATTTTCAGACTTTTTTATCGACACGTTCCAAAACAAAAACTCATACACATACAAACATGGTATAAAGCTACAAACTATCGTACTGACTTCTACTATCAAACATAAAAAGAATTTTGCAGAAAGAATTCAGCGTTTTCGAGAACAGTTATGGCACACATTAAGTTTTTTTATTCATATAGATAAGAAGTTGTTTCCCATTTTAATCAACGCAGGTCCATACAAAAAATACTGAAGAAAAAAAATGGAATCATGCTGTCGGAAGCAGGAGAAGAATAATCTGCTCCCAACTCTAACACAAGCCAGTCCCACATCCATGGGCTGTCAAGAGGAATACGATTGGGATAATACCGGCGCGACTATCCTACGGAGCGACCATAATTGCTTTCACAAGACGACATCATACTTCCAGACCTTCAGCTAAGTATCAGCTAATATCAGTGATTGTGAATCTAAAGCGTCAAGATCTAGGGCGGATATGAGACATTCTTTTATCGTCGTCACAAGTTCGCAGCAACTAAAAATCAGTCTACTGCTGGTATGCGAGGAAAGTGAGGAATTGCGGCTTCAACGCCTGGTCGAAGGGAAATAAAAGGAATTTTCGAATTTCCGGTACATAGGTGTGCTGTGCTTCAAGTACTTTAGCTTTCGCAATTAACTTCGCACATTTGCGCTATTTTATCTACAGTCACAAGTGATCATAAAATTGGACAAATTAGTGATAAGGTAATAAGACAGCATACCAGCTTCAGACTACATACATCACAGCCACCAAATACTGTCAGACTTCCAGCGTAGATGTGTACAGTGGATGATACACCAATTTGCATTTATCAGGCCTGCTGCCCATGGAGGGAGTCTGAGAAGGATACACCATTAAATCGGCATTATTCGACAAGAACGAAGTCAAACAGAAAATCTCGTCGAGAAGTATACCGAACGAGAGAGTGGACAATTTCAATTTAACCCACCAGACACCGAAGAGCCGACCGCTCGATAGCCCAAACCAAATACCTGCGTCTTCACTTTGAGGTGGCCATGTTCGCAGTTGTATTCCTGGTATAATATAATATATTGGTGCCGCTACTGTCAGTAGAGCGCCAGGGCCTATCTTCTCAGCAACCATTCGTGTTGGGCGTGCTATTGTTTTATCACGAGTGGAAGGGACCTACAGTTTGATGCCGACTCCGAACGGCCAATTCGGAGAAGCTTTTTCTAGACAGTTATACTCTTTGAGCAATGTCAGTGACTAGAAAGAGGTGGGGAGTTTTTCTTGTCGTACCAGGAATCGAACCTAGACAGGTAGGTCCAAGTGCGTAGGAGTCGACGCACATACCCACAACGCCACGGGCCACCTAGTATTCCTGGTCTGCATTGGCCTATTCTGCAGCGAATACCGCATTTTGAACTTAAGCTACGAACTGCACAGAGTTGTGAAAGACATTCCTACACTCTGAGACCACAGCACCTCGCTACAGCTAAAAGAAGTGCTCCTGGCAAAGGAGTTCTGTGAAAATGGACCATGCATCACGTTTGATAGTAAGCAGAAAAGAAGTAGTGACAAGTCAACTGCTTGGATACGAAGTGCTTGCTGCTTTTCTTGAGATCGATAGTCCAGTCAGCAAGGATACTCTCGCAACGTGCAAACAAAGTTCCTACGCTTCGTTATCATTACCCCCTCAATGGCGTCTTTAAGAGGCAATTGCAACAATCCATGTCCTAATGCATTCAGTTTTCCAAAATATTCATATCATACGACGGCATCGTTCAACTTTTTTCCACTTCATTTCATCGTCGCAGCTTTAACGACCCGTCCCACTTAATTTAAATTTAAAGCACTTAAAAAGACAAGACAAAATGGGCACCAGGGCGCCAGGGACCAAGTTTATTGATTTTCTCAGAGACTAGAGTGAACTCTTCACATCCGCTTGTGTGTATCCCAGTCGGGATAAAACACAGACGACGCCTATCCTTGGCATCTTGCCTGATTGAAATAAACCATTTATCATGCCAGCCACTCATCTGCACATGAATAAATAAACCTCTAGGCGCTCACGTTAAGCTAGATGTTAACATGCTCTTAATCGCCCATTCAATAACTTATTCATAACGCCACGTCGGGAGGTGTAGGTAGGCCAACCCTAAAGTCCAACAGGTGCTTGGAAGATTACAGGGAATTATGATTTTCCCGCGTAATGCGTATTTATTGGTTCCTTTACTTTCCACAGCAATTTTTTGGGCCACCGCTGCTTTGTAGGTCCTTGGGAGGAGGGACGCAAGAAGGCAACTAGGCGATGGTCATGGTCTGCGGTAGACGCCGGTCTACACACAATTCACGGTAATCCACCGAGAATTCATAATAACCTCTGTGGAGACTGTAGACTGTTTCTTATGGACGCTAGCAGTGTAGCGCTCTGTTAAATGTGACCACAGTCTGAACGCAGGACACATACACATAAGATGTTGTTGAAAGACAAGTAGGATAATGAAATGAAAGGGAACTAAATTTGTGCACATTTAGCTAACAACAGAGTTCCGAAATTGTAAATCTTTGCAAGATTCCCACTCGAGCTTGGTGACTGGATCTTATGTCCCCCTGCTCATGCAAGTATTTTGAGCAAATCTTCGTTGAATCAGTCAGAAGATTGACTCAGATTCCTCGATTTTGGAAGAGCCTTTAAGTGCAACTTTCTCGCAGAATTGAGAGGGTAACAAATGAAACATGTCAATACTGACGCTGATAGTTGACAGCCATGCACTCTGCTCAATCACGCTTCCTGATTATTGCTGCTCTCAAGCGGAGGTCTTGGCAGTCAATGTCGAGTGTTATCTGTTGATCAATTCATCCTCCGTGACAATTAGGCGACAGTGAGGGAATTTTCGACAACGGAAATCAAATACAACTTAGATGATCTTTGCTGCCACGAAGACCTCGAAGATTTTTACTTTCACTAGATCAATCTATGGGTCCCCATTGACTAGTGATTGCTTGGATCTAGGTGATGTCCTGCCTTTAAACAGGACATACAGAGGTGACGCCTTGATTTCGGTACTCAAGCATTTCGGTCTTGATCTACTTTGATTGAAATCATATACCAGTCACATCACAGACTCGCACGTGGGTCACTTAAGCCGTAATAAACTCCATGCGATGTAACCACCGATTTTGGGCAGGCTGAAACCTGGCCGCCCTTGCTGAAATATACAGCCTCTGATGAAGTTTATGCAACTCATGGCCTTGTAAAGGGATTTCCTTTTAATGAACCACATTCTGGCATAAGACCAGAATCTTCGAACGTTTGGGAGATTCAAGAATTGAGCATTGGAACAGGGACGCATCCTAAACCAATGGCCTTAGCTCGAACGGTCCATGGTGACAAGAACATCGGCCTTGAGGTACCTGAGGAAATTGAAAACCCAACACTAGGGCACTGTGTTACACTGGCTACATAGCAGTGCAAGAACTAGTTTCACTCTGAGGTCGTAATCGTTTGAAACCCGCACATTATGAAAATGGGACTCGGCACTGACAATAAATGGCGTGTGTTAAAAAGCACTTCACGCGATGCACGTGAATATGCTTACATTCTTGGAGCAAACCTAGCCGCTGTACTGAGTGATGATAATTCAATTCTTGTTGATTAGTAGCGATCGTCTAAGTATGGAGATTGAAACTCTTTAATACAAAAATTTCTCAAAGTATAAACATACGTCCTCGTACTACATCTCCTTCAGTATACAAACGTGCCCCGGCTGGTAATCATATCAATAACATTTTTTTTTTTATGGTTTGCACCAATGGATGTGGAATCTTCTTCAAGATACTGCTAACCCGTGCTACCAGCATGAACGATTCACGGGATATTATTCTCCTTTGACCTCGCGCCTACGTCCTAAACCACACTTCTGCACGCTTCAACCACTCTCCCCGCAGCACTGCTGGTAGGTATTACTTCGCGAGGCTGGTTAGCAATTATGCTCTATTCTTGGACTCTTCTTAGAGCTTCAGCTCTTCGGAGTACAATGTGCACGTTAGCTATGAAAGAGCAGGCCTCTGTCCAGTCGCTCTCAGATCTCGTCATGTAGCGTACGAGTTCCTCCGGGGTTGGTAAGTTCGCTCTGCCTTCGGCGAAGCGTGTGCAGTAGAACACTGCATGCTCCGCGTCTTCATTCCCGTCTGGACATTCGGGGCACATAGGTGAGTTATCGTGTCCAAACCTGTGGAGGTATTTCCGATAGCCACCATGCCCCGACAGGAACTGTGTAAGATGGAAATTACACTTCCCTATTTTTCTTTGCGTCCATGATTCTACGGTGGGAATGAGCCTATGGGTCCACCTGCCCTTTGCGGAGCCATCCGAACTGGTTTGCCACAGCGTCATCGATGCCGCTCTTTCCTCCGTTTTTACTCTTCTCGCCTCCTGACGATTCAGAGGCCGCCGAAGGTACACCCTCTGGCTCACGTTTGCGATTATGTCAATGGGGATCATTCCGGCTAGAACACATACTGCATCGTCAGAGATGGTTCGGAAGCCGCTGATGGCTCTGATTGCGCAGAGCCTGTACTGCGCCGACAACTTCCTCCTGCAGTCAGTAATTGTCAGTGCGGAGGAGGATATCGAGGCGGCGTACAGCAGGACTGAGCTGACCACTCTGGACAACAGGATCCTACGAGCGTATCCAGGACCACCCATATTCGGGAGCATTCGGGAGAGTGCCGCTTGCATCGTCTATGCCTTCTTGCTTGTGTACTCAATGTGGGGTTTGAAGCGAAGTCTATTGTCGATCATGACACCGAGATACTTCAATGATTCCTTTGATTTCCGATCCGGAAGTTTCCGTACTCCACCTTCTTGTGGCTGGTTATTAAGACAGCCTCAGTCTTGTGGGCAGCTAGTTCAAGAACTCTGGTTACATCAGTACGTGTGGAGATCAACATCATTGTGCACACCTTCAACACAACCAATCAACTTAAAGGCCATTTACACTCAAAAACTACTAAGTTTTAAATAGTTTCTCAAACTTTGACAGCTTCACTGCAAGAAACGACGACTACAAGTAGCATGACTCGAAATAGTTGGATTAAGCCCCTTTTCTGATTAACGTGAGCTCAATTCAAAAATGGACGCCAAAAATAATGTCCAAAAACGCCGCCTTGTATATAACTACGGATGAGTTAGAGTCGATGGACGAGTATCGAGGGATAAGGATAACCTGACCGAACTAAGCAACATTTGTGTAAGGCGTCTCAAATGCTTCTTTAAGTCCTTGGACTGATTTTTGAGGTAGGATCGACTAGATCCGCGACAACTGGCAGCGTAGGCAAGTCCAGTCTAAGTGTGACCGCTGCATGCTACCAGTCAACCACATTAATCTAATCTAACACAGAAAGCATCGTCGTGTATCAAGCTATCGATTATGAGTCGTTTTTCACTGTCTCTCTCACTGTCTTCGCCCTATCTCGTTGATGTTGGATGCACGTGATATTTGCATTTTTTGAGACTACGGGAAGCCACATCTCGAGCTAAGAAAAGTGACAAACCAATGGAAGACTCCACTTGAAGCGAGGACATCAAGTTATTTCATTCGCTTGCCGTAGGTTTCAACTGGGATTGCTACTGATAATCTCATATATATTTTTTTTGACTGAATCCAGATATTTAACATAGGCACGATTGTCAGCGATTAGACCAGCTGAGTTGTTGGATATTCTCCGGAAATCTCAGTGTCCGCACGTGCATAAGCGCACAGTGGTCGTTGGAACTCTGCACACGACACCAGCAAAGTGCTCTCCGATGAGTGCTAAGTCTTCTAATTATCTTTTTCCATTAATTAGAAAACAATTCCTAACCCCGTAGGGATTAAGCTAAATCCCAGGAGGCAGCCGACTAAAATTGGATTAAGCAGCTTATTTTAAATTCGTCTAAAATCCCGCTCGAAGGAAGCTGAAATGTCCTCACACGTCATCGATAAGACCTCTCTAAAGTCACTGCAACAGCGAGATGAGAACTCAGCGTGGAAAGCAATTTAATTTAGAAAACCCCGCCCATTTAAGGCAGTTGTCTTACCAATTTCACCACTTCCCCCAAGTCCAATTTCAAAGTCAAATTGTTGTTAACAGTTCATTTCTGTCCCCACTCCTCACCCCCCACCCAAGCTGGCAAAATGTCAAACCAAATAGTCGGAATTGAATTCTTTTCGGAGTCTAAAGCATTCTTCTGCCTTGAATTGGACACTCTCCAAAAAGCAGCATTTTATGCCCACCCGACAGCCACCCCTTGCCAGCAAGGACTTCGAACACAAATAAACACATCGATTGTGGCGCGGGGTGAGCAAACAATTCCGGACGAGTGACTCGAAAACGTCGGCAGGCAGTTGAAACTTTGTGTGTGTTTCCTCTTCCTCTTGCGGCAGATGTTAGACTGGGGGGCAGGAAGCAGAAAAGCAGAAAATTCACCTAAAATTCAAGCCAGCCACAGAACAGTGAGGAGAGCTCGCAAAATTAACCTCTGATTCCTCTCGATGGGAAGCGTTTCGTTTTCAATTAACCCAAACATGCAGTTGAATCGAACCAATTACGATGACTGATACTGAAGACAACGCTCAACAGCCCCCAGCGGGTGTGTGTGAGCGACTTCCAGATTGAATCGAATAGCTCTTCCGTAATCCAGTGAAACAAGTTTTTCCCTAATTCAATCCCCATTTGCCATAAGATGGATAGTTTGAGTAGAACAGATTGTTGTATCGCCCCCACCATGCATAGACATCATAGACATCATAGACAGGATAGACAGGATAACCGGGGAAACTCAATTTCCCTACAACGCACGAACTTCTCCGTTCGGTGCCGGCAGTAAGTCGGCACACAAATCCGAGCCAACAAAAGGATGTGCCCCGCTCCTCGTAGTCTGAAGCACCCACATACTCTGAGCGAGAGAGATGAGACGTAAATCATGGATTTCACTTTCGGTTGGGATGTGTGTGCACACTGACTTTGTGTAAACCAATTCCTGGGAGTAAACACTTCAAGTTAATTGAAGAAATTCTTTTTGTCTATTCTCTGCACACGACACGGCCGGAGGAGCGGAACTACAATCGACTCAAATTTTCTATGCAAACAAAATTCATACGTGAAGGTCCTTGATGAGGATGCAATTCCGCCTCAAATGGATTCTAATTGAGATGTATTCCCCACTTTTTGCCGTGCCCCCGGATTTGCTCGGGTAAGCCACTGAATCCTGTGATTTAGAGCCGACGTGCGATGGAAATGGGCGGGGATTTACTTTGAGAAACTAGTACATTTTTGTGGGGAGTCGGATCTTGGCAGGGGCACCGTGACACGACATGAGAACAATCGAGTCTGCTCTCAGAAATTGAAATGGAAGGGATTTGCTGGATAGCCAAGGCAGCGAGCGATGTGCATGTCGGCATGCCAACGAACAATGATTGGATTGTTTCGAAGGATTATTCGAGGAATGTCTTTTCAGATTCGCACACAAAACAATGGCTCCGCCATTGTGCTCCGTTTATGGTGGGCTACACGCTCGTTGCTGCAGATGATGCTCCGCACTGAGGATCGACGGGGGGAAACTTTGACCATCAACTTTGGGGGTGATTGTCTGTTTAGCATTGTCACCGATAGAGTTGAGGAATCCTTTCATTGTTCGACGGGTTTGCAGATAAATCGCTGTGAAATGACCCGAGGAGAACTGTTTCAGCGTGAAGCAAAACGATGGATTTGGAAAAAAAACTGAAAGCGTTTTCCACCAGAGTGCCTTCGAAGTCTGAATTTGCAATCAATAAACATCCATTCCCATGAGCTTAAGGGCCGCTGAAGCTATTTATGGCCTTGTGCTTGGGAACGTGGATGGAATAAAATATCTCAGCATTGACTGTGGCAGTTTTGAACTCGCAAAGCGCTTAGAGTGAGAATGGTTTAAGATTCTGCAACAAAATCTAGTAAATTCGATCACCTTTTGTTGGAGCGGGCAGAGGGCAAAATAAAGGTCTGCGTGCAATCTTTGGTTGCGATTGCTTTGATGGCGGCTGGAGCGGAAGGTTCAACCACGAATTGTTCAAGGTGTACAGCGACATAACTCTAGTCAGACGCCTATGGTTTCTGGACAACGCAGGGTACATGGACAATGTAGTTCCAATCTCAAAGAGAAGTCGACCTGTGTTGTATTGCCCAGCAAGACGGCCGAAGTAAGTTAGAGAGAAAAAAATATATGTGAACACATTTATTTTTAATTTCTTTATTTAGTTCACTTTTTTAACCTAAACGTGTGTTCTTTTGCTGTCTGTCATCGACTGCCCGACTAATGTCCATTTTACCTTCCGAAAAATGACTACTAACACAATTCGTCACAAATGCATAAGCAAATGAGGGAGCTAGTCGGGCGATATGATATCGGACATAAATGCGTGAACAAAGACGACAACTAACAAGTATACGCTTTCTTGGCAACGTACCTTAAACGGTGCAGAAACATATGGGAGGGGTTATGGGATACACACGACGTACGACGGGTACGTAGACACAATGATATAAGGGGCTCTGGCTTTTTGCTGACAGTTTGGTACTCATTTTTTACAAAATCAGATCAATTTCCTCAATTGGTTGTAAAACACCAACTGTACTTCAAAAATGGCTAAAATTATTGGCATTGTGACTAAAAAACTCATTACAACTCTTTGTAGCGGACTGACAATAAGTCAATCGACTCTGCGGTGCAACTCAACAGTGTGTCCTCAATTGAGCCCCCGAAATGCAAAAGAATTAGTCGAAATCTAAGCCAAGGCCAGAAAATATAAATTGTTGCCGGTAACAGCTTGGCTATCCACAAAACTAACATGTATGACCAATATACGGATATCCTAAATACCTGAGCATAACTCCAAGATGGTAAAACTCTGCCGTCTATCTCTAAGGAAGATAGCGGCCAGATGCAATCTTAGCCTATGATTGGTATCCGGGAATGAAAGAGCTGATGTACTAGCAAGAAATAGGGCGGGTATGCCAATGGCAGCAGATCAGGAGACACCCCATCCCACTGCGGAAAACGATACAAACCGCAAATGGTCTGAACTGGACACTTGCAAGGTATCGAAAGCGATCTGCTTCTTCTTCTTCTAGTGGTAGGTAGGTAGACGAAGTAGGTAGACGAAGTCATTAACTACCTCGAAGTTAAAGCTGCCTACGGTGACGTTCTGGCCGAGACGTCGATGTTGTGCGTCATTAGAGATTACAGCATGTACTACGTTTTGCCCTCATTCACTGCTAAACCCATTTTCGCCGCTTCCGCTTCAATGCTAGCAAAAGCCTCATTGACAGCTCGCTGTGTTCCTCCAATCACGTCAATGTCGTCCGCGTATGCCAGCAGTTCAACGGACTTTTAGAAGATCGTGCCTCTGGTGTTGACATTTGAGTTCCGCACGATCTTCTCAAGTATGATGTTGAAGAAATCACATGACAGCGTGTCGCCTTGTCTAAAACCTTTTTTGACATTCAAGGTCTCGGTGAGTTCGTTACCGACCTTGATGGATCAGCGAGAGTTCTTCATCGTCATCCTGCACAATTTGACGAGTTTGGCAGGAATGTCAAGATTAGACATGGCGTTGTATAGCTCGTCTCTATGCACGCTGTCATATGCGGCCTTGAAGTCGACGAATAGGTGGTGGGTGTCGATCTGCATGTCTTGGGATTTTTCCAGGATCTGCCGCAGTGTGAAAATTTGGTCGATGGTGGACTTTTGCCGGCCTGAAACCGCACTGATAAGGACCTATCAGGTTATTGACAAATGGTTTCAGGCGTTCACACAAGACGACAGAGAGGATCTTGTACGCTATGTTAAGGAGACTGATCCCTCGATAGTTGGCGCAGTCAAAAGGGTCTCCTTTCTTGTGGACCGGACACACATATAGCTATTAAAAACGAATATTTCCTTCACCGAATAGGAAAATCCATAGTTTAGCTATAACAAGCGCAATAGGAATAAAGTTCCCCTAGACGTCGAAAATAAAACACTGTGCAACGTTTTTTTATTTATTTTAGTTCATTTTTATTAACTTAATTCATAACAAATACTTAAATACTAGACAAAAATGCTTAAAACTAGTTGGACGAACATTGTTACTACTTCTAACTTACTGGCCCTAGGCGGGCATTCTAAGCTAAACTTAATCTTAATCTATGTCTTTCGGCTTATTCTAATAATGTATTTGGAAAAGTAAAAAATAAATTTAACTGTAAATTAAAATTAAGAAAATTATCAAAAACTTAATATCCGAACTGATTTTACTAAAACTTATTTACTATGCATATGTCCTATATACATGTGTATACACATAAGTACACAAGTGTACACATGTGTAAACTTTTTTATTTTTTTTTTTTTTTTATATACATGTGTACAACTTAACACTACCCTAAAAAACTAAACACTGTGCAACGTCGCCATTCAGCTGTTTCAGTCTGAATCTGAGCTGTGATATGGGTTATATTGACTTTGGTCTTGCTGCGTATTGGGACAGACTTAGAGAAACCCAACAGAAAGAAGTCTACCGGGGTTTTTGGATCACGGTGAGATCTCATGGCACTTGTACTTGTATATGCCCCAAGTTTCATTTAAGATCGGTCCACGGGTTCAAAAGTTACAGATTTATTTCCACCTCTCCCATACAACGGGCCATCGAGCTGTTGTGATAGTTTACTTATTCTATTATATTTTGTTATTTTCTTACTGGACTGATTAATTCTTTCAAAAATTCCTACCGTTAGAATACCAACATTGTTCGCGTGAGCTACGTATCCAGACAGTCGCAGACGTTTTGTGCCTGACCACCAGTTTATACACAACGAATCCGATAAAATGTGAAAGGCTTCAGAGGGAAAAAACGGTTGAGCTGAAGTACAGTGGCTTGGAATAGAAGTTAAGGTCTTGGAAGTTATGAACAGTCACGGAAATTGATTCGACTGATATACAAAGCGGCCTGAGAACTGCAGCAGTGGACGCGGAAAAACGTGGGAAACTTGTCCAAGCTTGACTTCATGATAATTCAAACCATGCCTGCTCCAAGCACTGAATATGTGATACAAATACTTAGGTTAGGTCAGGTAGTTGGGCTGCCAGCGAATTCGCCAGCAGATGTAGACCATGTTAGTCCATTGTGATATAGTTGCTACTACCACTGATCGACAACTCCAGTTATAGTGCCGTTAATTTGATCACAAGTGGTGACTGGACCAGATTTGAAAACCGAATAAAGCGTATTAACGTTGCTTTCACTGGGATTCACACCGGGGACCCCTGTAACCGGGGCCAGGCACTTAACCAACGGCGCCATTCAGCTGTATATATAAATACTTCGCGCAGTAGCGACGTAGTTACAGTAAACCTTTAAAGAGTGTTTTTTTTAGGCAGAAAAAAACTGCCGCAACTGCAAGTTTACGGTGTCTCGTAGTGTCTTAGGGAAGATTTGTTCACACTCACGATGACATTTGTGTCCAACTATACGATAACTGACATCCATACCACCGCACTCAATCCCATTTTTTCCAAGGCACATTAATAAATTACTTAATTTTTACACACAAAAAAGAAAACTTAAACTTTCTTCTCAATATCGCATAAAAGTTTCCGCACATTAATCAACCTGTCGCCGGCGACATCCTTTGACAACAACGTACGCAAACTGAGCGGTCATCAATTGCCTTGATTGATCGATAACCTCGTCAGTGGGAAGCTGCCGGCAGCCCTCGCTCACCGCAAAAAGGCTGAACTCCATTAATTACGAACAGAGCGGAGACACATGTATAAACAAAGCCACGGAACGCTGGCCCTGGTCGCACAACAGCTGACTGCCAGTCGTATGGAGGATGTGTTCGTCGAGATAACACTCATTAACCACTACAAGTCGAGCGGAGATACCACCCGCATGTATACATGAGCACAGCGCCACGTTCTTTTTGTTGACAATTTTAATGAGTGTCAAGCGAAACAGCAATTTCGGGACACGATAGGAAATTTTGGAAGAATTTTGTTGTTCAAAGTTTTTCCGTCGTTTTCCCGGCGGGCTCGGCAAAAGACAAAGTTTTGAATTCCCGCACACATCCACATGGGTGTGCAGAGTTGGGCATATTGATTTGCGAATTGTTGGCAAAGAGTTTCAGAGAAATCGTCGTGTGCTGCCCTGCGGGAATTGGAGTTAGATGATGTTGATTCTGGGAAATTGTTCTTCGAATTTGAGGATGATGCCGGCTGCATAATATATGTTTGTCCATTTTGAATATAAAGTTTGTCCTATTGGAGCGGCAGCGAGGATGGTTTTCACTTTCACAGAGTTCACATTGTTGGCATAGTAAATCGGCCGTATCCGTGCCAGTTGTGAATGCGACATTTGAAGCGTTTTGAGAGAATGAAAGGCGTGATGCTTGAGGAACTGGCGATTGAGTCCTCTTTTTATGTCAATTTATTAATCTTTTCGAGGCGAGCTTAAAGAGATCAACGGAGCCATTGCGACTCCCTTTGACTAGCCTTCAGGCTCTGATTGTTGAAGCAGTACCCACTTTCTGGCAGGTTACCAGCTGACACTTTATTCCGCCGCGAACTTTATCTATGACCAGAATGATTTACGTAGTCTGGCAATCTGTGTGCGCGGTTAGATGTACTCATCAATCTTGTAAACACACTCGTGTCCACTGTACAGCCCGCATTTGGCTTCTCTCCAGCTATCACAGTGCGTTGTCTCATTTGCACACAACTCCTTAGAAGCCTGTTTGAAACGGAGCATGGACAATTTAACTTTGACTTTGGGCCCGTAGATGCCGGTCTAGACTCTCGTCGCTGAACATCACGTACAGTTCGTGGTTGAATCACCTCAAGCGACCAAAAATCTCACATACAAGTGAAGAGGCCAAGGACTTCCTCCTTCCGCTTTTACAATTGTCCATGGCTCTGTGCCGTACTGGGCAGTACTGGAATAACCAATGTTGTTGACAATATCTGCTTGAGCCTTGTGGAGAGGACTCTAGTTCTTAACCTTAAAAACGACGGTTGGCAAGATTTATTCTTTGATATCAGCACTCATGTCGTTTGATATATCTACCACAGGAACTAAGGTAAAGTAAGTTCCGATTACATTGATGAAGGTTGGGAATCTCTAAAAACAATATGTGCCACTGACGATAACATGGCTCAAGTTCAGCAACTCCATTTCTAGCCTAGTTGCTATGCTCGAATAGGAGATGGAAAACTTCTCACTATGCCACGGTGATTACGTGAACAGGTTATTAAACTACCAAAAACTTACACAGTGGTAAGTTATCAGATGAGTTTGAGGTCCAAAGTCGAGTTCCTCAAGGGTGCAGACTGTCACCAGTCTGTTATCTATTGTTTCTGGTGGTTATCAGCGATGTATTCCGTGCATAGGACGCAAATTATGACATTCCATGGATTATGGCATCTTACCTTAAACACCTTGATTACGCTGACGATGTTTGTCTACTTTCGCATCGGATAATGGACCTTCACTTGGTGGCCCACTATATGTAAGCTGTGGCAAACAAAATGGCGCTCAACATAAATACAGCATTTCTAACAAACGCGCCCAGCTGAACATTTCCGGGAGGAAGTCTCCGTTCGGTGGCACCGAACTTGATGTATGCAGCAGAATCGGGAAGGCTAAAGCTGCGTTCGGAATGCTATTCACGATCAGGGAAGGTGATGTTATCAGCGTGACAACCAACTTGTGACTGCTTCACTCCAACGTGGAATCGGTGCGGCTTAATGGATGCATGCACATGGAAAGTGGACACCATTACCGCATGATGGTTGCAATCTTTAGTAAACAGATGTTTAAGAAACATCCATAGGATTTACCTAAACTGAGAACGGGCCAAGAACATATAAACTTCACAATAAGCAGGACAAATCTCCAGTGAATGGAACACACCCTACCGCGCGAAGACAACTCCATTCCGAAGTACGCCATGCAGTGGAATCTACTTTGCAAGGCAGGCGGAATAGTGGGACGCCCTAGGCAAACGTGGCGCAGAATA